>CM062291.1:311626709-312289015 GCA_031216915.1 Pictodentalium vernedei
GGCAATTGGCGTATTTACATGAGCACTTTTCCGCTAGCCCTTCATTAATTGTGACGACGGAGGCACACTGTTGGAAGACATCACAGATACATCACCCTAATCTTGATCGTCTGAAATAGAAATTGATAAAGTAGAGTGACCCTGCGGGGAAAGGACCGGAATGTCCAATTCCCCACTAACATACCGTGACATACGCTTCCCATGTTGTCATCGAAATCATCAGATACAGAACAGGAGTTAATGCGAGTACACTGACCACATATAGAATGATTATAAAAGTCAGAGGAAGACTTCCTCTTATTACAATTGATCAAATTCCTTTCAATGTGAAAAGAAAACAAAGTCCTGGTACTCGCACCAACCCATGACAATCAAAATACATAATAATAATATGATCCATTAACATAGAAAAAATAATTGAAATCAAAATATTTTGAAAAAATATTTTTTCAGAACAGCCCAAGTTTATGAAAAGTAATGTTGAGCCCCAATGGATCCCAAGCCTAAGTGTGGACAAAAATTTTAAAAATATTTTAAACAATTTATGCAACACTTACGAACAATAATAATGTATCTAGTTATGATTAAATTAACATCAAGATATTATTTTCAAGAAATCCCCCCTCACACAGAGGGCTGTTGTAAATGTAAACAATGAGTGTAAAAACACTAAAATAAGACTCCAGGCACCCAGGCCCGAAATCAGTTACCAAAAATACACTATCTGATGCAAAACAGAGACTTCCAGGGAAGAAACTGCAGAACATCAGATGGTAGATGCAGAACACAACGCCTAACCACCCGTAGGTGAAGACGTAAACATGGGGAAAAGAACAGAATTCATTCTGTTATTCAGCTAAAACTCCCAAGAAATTTTAGTAATAATAATTACAGAAACTATGCCAAAAGCATGGGAGAATAGCAAGAGGGGACTTAAAGGAAAGGGAGAGAGGAAAACACTGAAAAATCAGTGTAACTAAATAACAAGAATGACAACAAAATGGCTGCTGCCTCGAAAATAGGTAACTTAACATAATTTCATTAAAAAATTTTAAGTTACAGCCCTGATAATATTCTGTCACACATTTTTCCTCTCCTCCTTCTCTATCCTCCTTAGAATCACCATTTCACTAATATTTATGTGTATGGCATCATTTAAACTGAGATTTATAAGCACAAAGATCAGTCAGATGTTAACTGATGAAGGGCCAAACTTAGAATGATTAATGGCGCCAATTTCGGAACGTCCTTGACACTGCGCATGCGCAGTAGAGGTGAAGTGTGGAGGGCCATTCAGGACATGTTTTCTTTGGTTTTAGATGCAAATTTTGGGGATTGGG
This sequence comes from Pictodentalium vernedei, assembly GCA_031216915.1. NCBI lineage: Eukaryota > Metazoa > Mollusca > Scaphopoda > Dentaliida > Dentaliidae > Pictodentalium > Pictodentalium vernedei. Next base: position 311,628,050 of record CM062291.1, read on the forward strand.
GGGCAAAATTTGTGTTTGGCCCTATATTTTAAGAGTTAGCACCAGCTATGTCTGGGTCATTGGTACAGTATAAAAATATCATTAGCTCCTACCTAGATCACCCTGAATAAGCATACCAAGTTTCAACACTACCTAATAATGAATGTGCCCTCAGAGGCAGATCAAAAGAAAGTGTTAATGCATAAAAGCTTGAAGGTCATTATAGTGGCAATGATTTTTTCTTCCTTTTTTTGATGGAAATTCATAAATATGCCCTTTAGGGAGTGCAAAAGGGGTAAGTTGCTGCACAAATTCACTAAGTTCAAAGGTTGGTGCTTACAACAACGTTTTTCAATGGAAATGAAAGAAAATGAACAGCTCCCATCTAGCGGTCACCTGAACACGCATACCAAGTTTCAAGGCAATCTTTTCATAAATGTGCCCTACAGAGCGTACCAAATGAATATGTTAATGCTCAAATGCACCAAGTTCAAAGGCTGCTTTTTGACGAACCTGAATCAAGTTTCAAAGCAATCCATTCATAAATGTACCCTGTTGGGCATGACAAAGGAATATGTTGATGCACAAATTTTAAAGGTCACTGCTGACGTTTTTTTTGACTGAAATGGAAGGAAATTGATTACTCACATCTATAGGTTACCCCAAACATGCATACAAAATTTCAAACTGATCCATTCATAAATTCATCCTGCAGGGCTTGCTGTTGATGCACAAAAGCAAAGAGTTTTCAGGTCATTGCTAATGGCAACATTTGACAATGAAAATAGGACCCAGCCACCAATGCTTGGGAGGTGTAAACCCTGTCTAAAATGGGCAACATGGCTTATTAATGCTCACCCCTGGTCTTGAGTTGATACTCATGTTGTGGTCATGAATAGCCATTGTGCAAAAATATGTGACCATAAACACCAATAAGTAAATAATAATAAATTCACGAGAAATGAAAGAAAATCGAAAGCTCCCATCAAGAGATCACTCCAAACAAGCACACCATGTTTCAAAGCAATCGAATCATAAATGTGAACTGTGTGGTGTTCCAAAGGACAGACAAAATGGCAACATATTTTGAGAAAAATGAAGAAAATCTACAGATCTCATCTAGAAAGTCACCCACAACAAGCAAAACAACTTTCAAACCGATCCATTCATAAATGCACTCTGCAGAGCATGTCAAAGAAAAATGTTGATGCAAAAATGGCAAAGTTCAAAGATCACTGCTAACAGCAACGTTTCTCGATGGAAATGAAAGAAAATCAATAGCTCCAAACCAGCACAACAAGTTTCAAAGCCATCAGATCAGAAATGTGATTTGTGCGTTGTAACAAAGGAAACTGTCAATGAACAAATGGGCCAAGTTTAAGGTAATTGCTAATGGCGACTTTTTCGACGGGAGTGAAAGAAGCCCTCATCTGGAGGTCAACCCCAAAAACATACCAAGTTTCAAAGCGATTCATTCATGAATGCACCTTGCAGGGTGTGCCAAAAAAAAATGCTTTTGTACAAATGCACTAAGTTTGAAGATTGTTGCTACGCGCAAATTTTTGCTGAAAATGGTGGATGAAAGTGTGAATGACAACTTGTCCAAGAAGGGACTAAAAGTAAATAGAAAGCTCCAGTAATGCCAAGTCATGTAATCAAGTATCTACAGAAAAAAACATCACATTAAAGCTTGATATGAAATCTGATGCGACATGCAGGGCGTACTAAAGGAATTGTTGACAATTTATATGCCAAACCCAAGATGGTCGAAGGTGGGCATGGTTTTTAACCAAATTCAGAAAGGTTTGATAGTTCCCATGTAGACATCACACCAAAGCTACATATGAAATTTGAAAAAGATGAGGGAAGAGATGCCACCTGCAGGGTGTGTCAATGGAATTGTTGACAATCTATAAGCCAAATAAGATGGCCACTGGTGGCCGTATTTTTCAATGAAATTCAAAACAATTCAATAGCTCCCATCTAGACATTGCCCCAAAGCCATGTATAAAATATGGAATTGTGGATGTACAGAGGAATGTATGTATGTACGGAGGGACGGACATATGGACAGATGTATGGCAGATTGCAACTCATCCCAACAGCTCTTACATGATGTCAAGTTGAGCTAAAAACAATATTCTGGTCTGTGCGGTTTTAAAATATGGGTGTTTGATTTTTTTCAATTTTCAGCTCCTGGGGTTCCCAAGGGGCAGTGAAATTTTTTATTTTTTTTTTTTATTTTTTTTTTGGGGGGTGGGGGGGGTGGCGGGGGGGGGGGGGGCAATCAATGAAGTACTTATAACCCAATTATACTACATGCCAAATTTGATTCAAATCAGCCCATCGGTTCATGAAATACAAATTTTGGGTGGAGCCCAAAATGGGCCTGCTCCCGCAGAGCGACCAAATAACCTACAAACTTCCCTTGAACAAACTTCAAACTTCACCACCAAATGAAGTTTCATACCAAATATCAAGGCATTCTCTAATATTCAAGAAGATTTTTAGACATTTTCGGCATTAACCAAAGCCCGAAGATGGCAGCAGCTTCATTTGAACAAAGCAGAAAGGGTATACTCCAAAGATAGTCTGTATCATATATGTTTGAATTTTGCCCAGTGGTCTTGAAAAAGAAGACCAGTTTCAAAAGTTACCGGACGACATTCAGCGCACTGTGCATGCCAGGTGATGGCAATTGCTCCCACTGACTGTCAGTCAGGTGAGCTAAAAAATGAGTGTCAATGACACTGTAGCTTAACTTGCATGTTTGATGAAAAGGATAATGTTCAATGTTTATGAAAGGATTATGAAATAAGACAAGTAGGGCTGCACGATATTCGGATTTCAATACCGGTAACGGTATTTTAAAAAATATAGCGATATACTGATATATCGTCAAGTTCAAAAGATGTAAGATTCTCACCTAAATTAATTGTCCTAGTGTTTTTTATTTTTTGACATTCGAAGTCAAATAATTACATTTTAAAAGCACTGAAATAATAAGCCTAACCTGTCTTAATTCACTCTTGTATAAATATTTGGAAATAAACTTCATGATGGCACAATAAATATCGTTTATTTTGAGTCGATAATTTCAAATAAATGTATACAATTTGATCCATCCCTTTACCAAAAATTAACGCTTAACCTGCATTTTGTCGTGTACATGTGAATAGATCACCACAAGAGGGCATTTGCCATGTACTGGTTAAGCAGGACACCACTAGAGGGCTAGAAGGAAAATCTGTACTTTCCCGTGTCATCGGAGAAACAAAAATAAAACAGCTTATAGGAGAAAATTTTACTAGTACCAGGAAATGAAGTGTATTAATAAAAAACAAACAAACTGCTTTCACAGTTTCTCTTTATATACACTTTTTTTCAATCAGCTGGGAGATTAAATAATTTTTATGGATATGTCTGTCACTAAAAATCGCAGCTTGAATTGAATATCGTCACAGACGATATACCGGTATTAAAACAAGAGGCCAACCTGACATGGTATCCTAAATATCAACCCAGAGAATTGATTTCAACAAGTTGCATCTGCTCCTCCTAAGAAAAGCTTATAACAAATATCCAAAGATTCTGACCAGTGGATCTAAAAAAATGATTTTTAAAGAATATTCCTCATATTGAACTAAGTTATAATTCGGGCTCCAACAGGGAGCCCATATATGAACCCAGGGACTTGGCTTTAACAAACCTGAATCTCACTCCCCTAAGGATGCTGCACACCAAATATCAAAACATTCCGACTGCTGGATCTGAAGAAGAAGATTTTTAAAGAAAATTCCTCATTTTGAACCAAGTTACAATTCAAGCTCCCACAATGAGTCCAAATATGGACCTAGGGACATGGCTTGAACAAACTTGAATCTTACCCCCCTAAGGATGCTGCATAAAAAATATCAAAAGCATTCATCTGCTGGATCTGAAGACGATTTTTAAAGAAAATTCCTCATTAGTGGGCCCAAATAGTGAGCCCAAATATGAACCAAGGGACTTGGCTTGAACAAACTTGAATCTCAGCCCCCTGAGGTTGCTGCATGCCAAATATCAAAACATTCCAACTGCTAAATCTGAAGAAGATTTTTAAAGAAAAATTCCTCATACTGACTAAGTTATAATTTGGGCTTTAACAAACTTGAATCCCCCCCCCCCCCCAAGGATGCTACACACCACATATCGACATTCCGACCGCTGGATCTGAAGAAGATTTTTGAAGAAAATTCCTCACTTCGAACTAAGTTACAATTCAAGCTCCCTCCTACTGGATCTAAAGAAGATTTTTAAAGAAAATTCCTCATTTTGAACTAAGTTATAATTCGGGCTCCCACAGTGAGCCCAAATATGAACCCAGGGACTTGGCTTGAACAAACTTGAATCTCACCCCCTAAGCATGGTGCATACCCAATATCAAAAGATTCAGCCTGCTGGATCTTGAGAAGAAGATTTTCAAAGAAATTTGCCTGAAATGCACTAAGTTCAAATTTGGGCTCCTATACTGAGCCCAAATATAAACCCAGGGGGCCGATTTGAACAAACTTGAATCAGATCCACCCCACAATGTTGCATACCAAATATCAAAAGATTCTGCCTGCTGGATCTGGAGAAGAAGATTTTTTAAGAAATTTGCCTGAAATGCACTTAGTTCGAAATCGGGCTCCTATACTGAGCCCAAATATGAACCTAGGGGGCCAATTTGAACAAACTTGAATCAGATCCACCCTACAATGTTGCATACCAAATATCAAAAGATTCTGCCTGCTGGATCTGGAGAAGAAGATTATTTAATGTTTTTCCCACTGCCTACAGTGTTAAAAAGTGCTGACTCAGCACTTTTTCAAAGTCCCGAAACTGTACCCTATGATAAAACCGTTGGCAATTTTTTTTTTACCAATCCTTTCTGTGGGTCCTTAGGAAGCTTCAGACCAAATAAAAATTCTCGGCGCCATGCAGTTTTGGAGATATGGGCATTTTAATTTTTTTCTATTTTTAGCTCCTGCGGTTCCCACCAGGCCGCAGGAAAATTTTTTTTGGCATAAATCAAGTACTTATAACCCAATAATACCTCATATTAAATTTGGTTCAAATCGGCCTCTGGGTTTAGAAAATAGAAATTTTGGGCGGGGCAAAAATTCTTGCCCCTCTCAGAACAAAGGTAAATATTGCCCATCAAACTTCTCTTGAACAAACTTGAGTCTACACCTCAAATGGAAGCTGCATACCAAATATCAAGTCTCTGCTATGGCTGGTTCTGAGAAGAAGATTTTTTTAAATTTTGTGCATTTTGGCCCCCACCCCACTCCACAATATGAGCAGAAATCCAATTTGAAGAAAAACACAAATGCCCCTATATAACCACTACTTACATGAAATTTAATTAAAATGTGACCAGTGGTTTAGGAGAAAGAGGCTCAAACACCACCTTCACGTAGGATGACGGACAACAGGTGACAGACGGACGAAGAGTGATAAGAAAAGCTCACCCTGACTTTCAGTCAGGTGAGCTAAGAAATGGACGAAAGTTCATCTAATTTGCATAATTTCTGCACGAGAAAAAAAACCTGTATTATATGTGATGTATCCCATGGTACTAACATTCACACAAAAAATTATTCAAATCAGCGCTTTCATTTGGAAGTTCTAATTTTGCACAAAATGGCTGCCATCGGCCATCTTAAATTTCGTACCGGACCCCAAAACACTCGTTCTCGCCGCACGGTGATACCAAAGGTACCCAAGAAGTTTCGTAAAGATCAGTTCATAAATATGGCCTATAGCCCGAGCCGTATTGGATTTGCACTTACAGTGCTGAAAGTAACACCAAAAAACATCAAAATTAGTCTAATTTGCATAATTTGCACACGAGAAAAAAACCTGTATTAAATGCGATATATCCCATGGTACTAAACATTCATACAAAAAATTATTCAAATCAGCGCTTTCATATGAAAGTTCTGCGCAAAAATTTTGTACAAAATGGCTGCCAGCGGCCAACTTGAAAGGGTCGAAAGGGGCTTGTTCCCCACACCGTCCATGCGCGCCTTCGGTGCGTTAAACCATTCCATTCGAACTTGAATTTCGGATCGCACCCCAAAACACTCGTTCTCGTCCCAATGTCATAACAAAGGTACCCAAGAAGTTTCGTAAAGATCGGTTCATAAATACGGCCTCTAGCCCGAGCCGAATTGAATTGTTGACGAACAGATGGACAGACTGACAACTGACCATGGCATAAGCTCAAATTTGGCTTCGCCAAAGTTGAGCTAATAATATGAGGTGCACACTGTACGAAAGAGCTGAGGGGTGGGTTAATATGACATCACAGTTAATGTATGTGGCCCTCACAGTTAACGTATATCAACGAAAGTTACCAAGTTACAGTGAAATTATTCCAAAACGAGTCATCCTATCAAGTTACATTGAAATCCCTTCATAAATATGGCCTGTAGACTGTGCTAAAGGTTTTTGGGCTTTGGGCCCCTGTAGCCGTCAGTTTCCCAATTGCATCCAAAGGGGACGTTCTCATCTAGACATTATATGAAGTCAACCTACCTAGTTACAATGAAATCCCTTCATAAATATGACCTATGGGCTTGGGCAGCCATCATGGTTGAATGATCGCAACCAAAAGGGGACAATCTCATCTGGGGTGATCCTACAGAGTTACAATGAAATCCCTTCATAAATATGACCTGTAGTCTGTGCTCAAGGTTTTTGGGCTTTGGGCCCCTGAAGCCGTCGCAGTTGACCAATCACAACCAAAAGGGGGTGTCATCATCTAGACATTACATGGAGTCAAACTAACAGGTTAGAATGACATTCTTCTATAAATATGACCTATAGACTGTGCTAAAAGTTTTGGGCTTGGGCAGCCATCAAGGCTGAATGATCGCAACCAAAAGGGGACGTTCTCATCTAGACATTATTTGAAGTCATCCTACCAAGGTAAAATGAAATCCCTTCATAAATATCACCTGTAGACTGTGCTAAAGGTTTTCGGGCTTCAGGCCCTGTAGCCGTCACAATTGCCTAATGGTGTCCAAAAGGGGCTGTTCTCATCTAGATATTATATGAAGTCAACCTACCAAGTTACAATGAAATCCCTTCATAAATATTAACTGAAGACTGTGCTAAAGGTTTTTGGGTTTTGGGCTTGGGCAGCCATCATGGTTGACTGATCGCAACCAAAAGGAGACATTCTCATCTGGGCATCATCTGGAGTGATCCTACAGCGTTACAATGAAATACCTTCATAAATATGACCTGTAGACTGTGCTCAAGGTTTTCGGGCTTCGGGCACCTGTAGCCATCACAGTTGACCAATCATGACCAAAAGAGGGTGGGGGTGTCATCATCTAGCATTATATGGAATCAACCTAACAGGTTGCAATGAAATCCTTCCATAAATATGACCTTTTGCTTTTGCTAAAGATTTTGGAGCTCGGGCACCCATCAAGGCTGAACGATCACGATCAAAATGGGACGTTCTCATCTAGACGTTATTTGGAGTCATCCTACCAAGTTACAATGAAACCCCTTCATAAATATGACCTGTAGACTGTGCTAAAGGTTTTCGGGCTTCGGGCCCCTGTAGCCGTCAGTTTCTCAATATGTCCAAAAGGGGACTTTCTCATCTAGATGTTACATGAAGTCAACCCACCAAGTTACAATGAAATTCCTCAATAAATATGACCTGTAGACTGTGCTAAAGGTTTTCGGGTTTTGGGCTCGGGCAGTCGTCACGGTTGGCAGATCACACCAAATTTTTTATCTAGACAACATAAGGAGTCATCCTACCAAGTTACAATGAAATCCCTCCATATTAAACATGACCTGCAGACTGTGCTAAAAGTTATTGGGTTTCAGGCTTGGGCAGCCATTAGGGTTGACAGATCATGCCCAAAAGGGGACGTTCTCATCTAGGCATAATACAGAGGCATCCTACCAAGTTACAATGAAATCCCTTCATAAATACGGCCTGTAGACTCTGCTAATGGTTTTCGGGTTTTGGGCGCGGGCATTCTAGACATGACCTCAAACCTGCATATGAAATTTTGTGACGATCAAACAAGAACTGCGGGGTGTAGCCCGTACTAAAGGAAAATGTGAACAGACTCACAGACTAACAGGCTTCTGCACGTGTGATGGCAATACCTTATCTTGACTTTGTCAAGTTCAGCTAAAAAGAATCCATTTTTCTTACCTCAGGTGAGAATGGTTCATATTGATTGAGTCTTTCGGGATCCAACACTGAAAGATTATAACACTGCTGTAATATGTGCTTCAGAAGACCAGTTGAAGGTCGATTTTTTGGCTGAGCTGGTAAAGAGGTTCCTTTTCTCTGAAATAATAATTTATTAATGAACTTATTTTGGCTAATTTGGGGAAAAATAAAAAAAATGTTTTTTATTCCAAAGGTAAGCTTGAAAAACAAGCCCGCCTTCAACCACAAAGGCTATATCAATAAAAAGTATAAGTAAAATAAGGTTTAACCAACTGTTTAATCCTTTACCCAACATAACGGCAAAACGAGCCAGCACTTTTCACAAACATCACCATTCAATTTTCATTAATTTTTTAATTCTTTTGTGTCAAAAACATAGCTTATGACCCCTCACTGGATTGAGCTCGTTGAGCTTGTTCCAATGAGGTGTCATGTGCAATGTTTTTGACACACAAAAATGAAAATATTTAGTTATTTGAGAATTTTATTTATAAGTGTCATCTGCCTTTCGTGTTAGGTAAAGGGTTTAAATGATTTTGCCCACTTCAGAGAACCACATCAAGGTATTGGTTACCAGATCCCATTAGAGTAGAGGAGTGTCTACAACAGTAAACAAGCACTGCTTCACTTGAGGGGTTACCATATGGGTCAGCCAATGCTGGAAAGCTCTTAGTCATTTTCAACAGTGTGTTACACCAAACCATTTCCCCACCAAAGTCAAAGTCAACTTAGTTTTAATGTTTTAATGTTTAATGTCATTATAAAACAGATAGTTCTCAAAAATGGATACCATGGGCAATGTGTCCTGTCTCATTATTTCTCAAAGGTCTGGCTAGTCATAAATGAAAAATTGGTTTCCCCAACTCTTTCGAGGCATACTACAGGTAGACTTTAAAATCACTATAACAGATCTTTAAATCCTGAACCCTTTGAACCCAAAATGTCACTTCAGCATGCCAAGTACTTGATAAGTCATTATTTCACCAAATTGGGCGACCTCTCAGTGAATGTGTGGGGTAAGCAATTAATATTTCAAATGTGCATCTCAAAGGCTGCATGTTTAAAATATTGAATGGCCTACCCCCAGGTAATGAATACAGACTCTTCCAATTGCTGCCTTTGAACTGAGCTGGAATACACTTTCAGTGTTCAAAGGGTTAAAAAGGGTTACGTAAATGCCATGTCCAAATTTTATACCATGCTCGCCTATGTTACTACCTGTGAAAAGCCTGTATGTTAAATTTTAGCTTTTAAACCCACTACTGGTGTAAAGCTTCTACTGGGTTAAAATATTTTTACACCTATAGTCGGAAGTTCATCCAACTTGAAAACGGACATGACGCAATTTGACAACTTCGATACATTCACAATTTGTGATGTTTCATTCAAACATACAACATTTTGCAGTACTATCTAATATGTGTAAATGACTTATTAAGTTTAAAATATCTACAATTAAATATTTAAAATAAAATTTGAGAATTGTTGATAATAATTGACTGAAAAAGCAAGGTAAATTCCATCAACTTTGACGATGTGTCTAGCAGTAAATCAAGCATTCACGTGCAGCCAGTAGTACTGCCCACCGGTGCAGATGTCAACAAAACAAACCCATGTGTTTGCAATAGAAAGTGTCATTTTTTCTCCATTTTAAGTGACAAAGTCGACTAGTTATTAAGAGCGTGGTATGAATAAAATGAAAGTGTCAACGATACTGTAGCTTAACTTGACTGTGTGTTGTGTTTGATAAATCGTGCTAATTGAGAATATGTTAAATTCTGTTCCCTGTATGCTATGTGTTTGATAAAAATAATTTGAGGTGTACACTGTATTAAAGAATTGAGGGGTGGGTTAATATGACCATCACAGTTAATGTATGTCAACAAAAGATATCAAGTTACAATGAAATTATTCCAAAATGAGTCATCCTATCAAGTTACAATGAAATGCCTTCATAAATATAGCATGTAGACTGTGCTCAAGGTTTTTGGGCATCAGGACTGGGTACAATGAAATCCCTTCATAAATGTGATCATAAATATGACCTGTAGTTAGTGCTAAAGGTTTACAGGTTTTGAGTATGATTGAATGATTGTGACCAAAAGGGGACATTCTCATCCAGACATTATCTGGAGTCATCCTACCATGTTACAAAGAAATCTCTTCATAAATACGACCTGTAGACTGTGTAAAAGGGTTTCAGGCCTCGGGCTCCTGTAGCTGGCACAGTTGACCAATCACGATCAAAAGGGGACGTTCTCATCTGGACATTATATGGAGTTATCCTACCAAGTTACAATGAAATCCCTCCATAAATGCGAACTGTAGATTGTGCTCAAGGTTTTGGGCTCAGACCAGGGACCAGCTGTAAGGGCGAATACCTCAATTATGTCGTCCTTCTAAGTTCAAAGTTGCCTAGAAAAATAATAATAAACCGAGAAAAGGCTTTACTGAGTGATACAAGGTTACATAAAAAAGATTATTTTCAAGAATCGAATGTGCTTGAGTGTGATAAATAGGCATTTTCATGTGTCAAATAAGCGACCATTTAACTGACAACTGTTAACTGTTGGGCAGTCTATTCCCAGAAAAACACGAATGGAATTGAAACATGTAAAAAAAATAGGCCGATGAAATTGTCAGATGTGTACCCATACGCGCAACTAGTAGAAAGCTGTATGACGGAGGGCCACCCTGGATGCCGACATTATGTACACCATACATGGTTTGGGTACATATAGAAATGGGTTGGAGGAGTGCCTAATTTGATGGATAAAGGGTTAATATCTCTGGATCAAATTATCAGATTTACATAAAAAACTATACAGCAAAGCACATCAGTAACCTGAATACATATATAAAGCAACCTGATAATCGGATTAATATTTAGTTATCGCATGCCAAAGAAATGGATTGGAGGAGTTCTCAATTTGAAGGATAAAGGGTTAATATCACAGGATCAAATTAGCAGATTTACACCAAAAACTATACAGCTCAGGACATCAGTAACCTGAACACGTATATGAAGTAACATGACAATCGGTTTGATATTTTTTGAGTTATCTCATGCCAAAGGAATTGGAGGAATTTTCAATTTGAAGGATAAAGGGTTAATATCTCAGAATCAAAATAACAGATTTACACCAAAAACTATACAGCTCTGCACATCAGTAACCTGAACACAAATATAAAGTAACTTGACAATCCAAGCAATATTTTTTAGGTTATCGAATGCCAAAGGGATTGGAGGAATTTTCAATTTGAAGGATAAAAGGTTAATATCTCAGAATAAAAATAACAGATTTACACCAAAAACTGTACAGCTTGGCACATCAGTAACCTGAACACAAACATAAAGGAACTTGACAATTCAAGCAATATTTTTCAAGTTATTGAATGCCAAAGGGATTGGAGAAATTTTCAATTTGAAGGATAAAGGGTATATCTCAGGATCAAATTATCTGATTTACACCAAAAACTATACAGCTCAGCACATCAGTAACCTGAACACAAATATAAAGTAACTTGACAATCAAAGCAATATTTTTCAAGTTATCGAATGCCAAAGGGATTGGAGGAATTTTCAATTTGATGGATAAAGGGTTAATATCTCAGGATCAAAATAACAGATTTACACCAAAAACTATACAGCTTGGAACATCCATAACCTGAAGATATATATAAAAGTAACATGACAATTGGATTGATATTTTTTAAGTTATCTCATGCCAAAGGGATTGGAAGAATTCTCAATTTGAAGGATAAAGAGTTAATATCTCAGGATCAAATTAACACAAAAAACTATTCAGCTCGGCACATCAGTAACCTGAACACAAATATAAAGTAACTTGACAATCCAAGCAATAATTTTCAAGTTATCGAATGCCAAAGAAATGGATACAGATGCCGGATGGACAGATGGACGGTTGGATGGACAGACAGATAAAGAATGGACGAACGACAGATGGCCACCCCGTATGCCGGCATTATGTGTACCATACATAGTATGGGTACACATAAAAAGCTTTAGTGATGACAAGAAAAGCTTTGTACAAGGGCACAAATGTGCATATGAAGGATCTTGAGAAAGTACCTTCCAAGTAACCATCTTACATCTAGTCCTGTTCACACTTTCAGACTTGGGAAATTATTAGCTTAATACTAACTGGTCGTAGATTAATCGGGCATTAATGGAGGTCCATGAGCTGAAAATGTGAAGGTAGGCAGGGGGTGGTACCATAAATATTCTTAATTTTCCCCACTTGCCTATGAAGTCTCCCCACTTGAGTAAAGTCTCCCTATTTTTTCTGGAGGGAGACATGAAGTCTTCCTAAAATTCCCCCCTACGCTGGTCCCTGGCTCGCGCAGTCATCACAGTTGACAGATCGCAACCAAATGGGGAGTTCTCATCTAGACATCATACAGTCATTCTACCAAGTTACAATGAAATATCTCCATATTATATTATGACCTGTAGACTGTGGTAAATTTGGGGTTTTGGGCTTGGGCAACCGTCATGACTGACATGTAAAAATGTGTAGCATACCTTTAATGTTCCATTGATGTTGTATGTCTCTCTATTTGGTGGCAGATTTTCAATCACATTTGATATTTCCTTCCATCACATGGACTCATATTAAACACTACTTTCACTGACCAGAAACTCCATTAATGACCTTCACCTTAGTTACAGATAATACAGTTGTGTACACAAATACTTGGATGACTATACTGTTGTTTCTACAGTTCTGTACAATACACAATGGTGTGAACTATACATTTATACATTAACAATCTCCCAATGTTTTCTTTTCTGAGCATTTATAATGTACACTATTTACAGATGCATCATTCTTGGAGACTAAATTTTGATGCAAGACTGCTGTAATGCATCAAGCAGTTTCGACCTAGATGCATTGCATTTGGTTAAGCAGTCAGCTAATTGGGTATCCTTGGGAAGCCATTTGATGTCGTCAATTTCACCTTTCGTGATCATTTCTTGTAATATACTGATATCAATTCTTAGTCTTTTGTCTTGAACTAATGAAGATGAATGAATGGAATCCACTAATGATTTATTGTCTGTTAAACAAATGATGGGAAGTATACTATCCTCAGCAATATCTTGATTCAAAAGTTCATTTAAAATGCATCTCAAGTAGAAGGAAAACTGAGTACCTTCAAGAAGAGACAGTGTCTCTGCAGCTAATGTACTTTTAATGATCCTTTCGAGTTTTGTTGATTTCCAAGCAATAGGTGATAATACATTCTGCTGATTAGCTAAGAAAATAATGAAACCTGCTTGGGAGCCACCATCTGGAAGATTGTGAAAGGCGGCATCACTAAAACATAAAATCTTACATTTCAGTATATTTCCCAAATTTGGAAAAGTTAGTTGCACAAAATCGTTTTTCATTTTTCTTATTATCTTATTAGCAATAATCATATCTGCAACTGTACTGTTTTTTACCTTGACACTCAATTCACAAGCATCGTATGCTAAGTCTGGACGACTTTGACTTGATGCCCAATTAAGCTGTCCTACAACAGTCTGAAGTTTCTTCAATTCATTATCAATTAATTTGTCTGATTTATTTACATTTTGAGGAATATCTATAGAAGCTATATCTTCAATATACTGTTTTTGATGAATTATGATGTTATTTTCACTCTGTATCAGATTTAAACCTTAATACTTGAATGTATTTGATTCTTCTTTGCTGATTTGAAATTTGTCTTTCAGTGACTTTATTATCTTTTCTTTGAAAAGATAAGTGCCACACCACAGAAGATCATCTGCATGACAAGCTATTAGGCCATGGAGGTCATTTTGATAAATCCAGTAAAATAAAGCTTGGTCATATCTACTCATATTCATGCCAATATTTAACAAATGCTCTTTCACAGTTAAATACCAAACTCTGGAAGCGTCACCCAGACCATAAACTGCAGTGTTCAATCTCCATAAATATGATGTTTCAGCTTCTTTGGGTGGTTTAAGAAAAACATCTCTCCCAATATCTCTACCATGTAAAAAAGCTGCCTTATAGTCTAATGAATTTATCTTCCAATTTTTAGCAGGTATAATGGATAATATTATGCGCAGGCTTTCTTTTGAACATGTAGGTGAATCAGTTTTCAAGGATAATGTATTCTCTTCAAATCCCCTTGCCACAAGTCGTGCTTTAATAATTCTTCCATCTTCTTTACTTTTTTCTGTGATAACCCATCTTGTTGATAATGTTTTTTGTCTCAAATCAGGAACCTCAACAAATACATTGTTTTTTTTCCAATTTTCAAGTTCACACATTTTAGCTTTTTTAATTTCTTCAGCTTCAAAATTACTCATATCAATTAATACTTCTTCAGGTTTTGTATGCCAACTTTCTAAATTTTCAAAATCAACAGCTTTTATTTCAGACTCATCAGTGTCTTATTTCATCCAGTATTTATATTTACCGGATGCTTTTCCACCACGGCCAATTACAGTAGCCTCTGTCCACTCAGAATTATCCATGGTTTTGTACACTATAACAGAAGATTTTTCTGGTAAAATACCTTCAGTGACAGTTGAGTTTATACAAGAAAACGACTCTGATTCATTCCCAATAATATTCATAGCTTCATCACTATTTTCATTTATAGTTTCCACATCACCTGAAAATGTATTTTCACATTCAATTTCCATTGGTTTATTGTAATTATTTAAAGTATCTGAAAGTTTACTGTTATTACTATCAGTCCTAGTGTTGTCATTTTGTGAAGGTTTATAACTATCAGTTCTATCTGTGTGGTCTGTCTCATATGTGAAACATGTTTCAAATTACATGGATTTACCCTATAAAATTCACCTCCATGTTTTATACACACTTGATGGGCATCTTTTCCAATAACAGTAGCAGGTCCTTGCCAATAATCTGCATTGTGTCTTTTGTAGAAAATTTGATCACCAGTTTGATATATCATACTCACTGAAGATCTTATGTTATGTCTTAATGCACGTCGGATTTTCTCAGATGCTTCACTCTTGATAAAGGCTGCACGAGCAGAATGCATTGCATTCAGATGATCAGCAACAACTTGACTAGAAGTTCGTCCTAATGCTGGAGGCTTATCGGTAAGAATATTTGGAAGATTTGGGTTTTCTCCAAAAACGAGATGATTGGGGCTGAATCCATAAACATTCTGTAAGCTATTTTTAGCACTCACTGCCCAAGCTAAAGCAATGTCTATAGAGCATTTTGAGTCCTCAATAATTTTCTCAACCATATTGCCAATAACCGCATTATGTCTTTCAGTTATACCATTTGACCATGGTGATTCAGCTGCTGTTGTAAACACATTTATATTTAGATTTCCACACATATCACGAAATAACCGATTGTTAAACTCTCTACCATTGTCAGAAAAAACTGTTTTGCAGTTCCAAATATAGATATCCAATGCTTGAAAATGTTATCAATTATAGTCTCTGCATTTTTGTTGTCAATTACAACAGCTGAACTGAAACGGGTAGCATTGTCAATTAAGTGTAAGAAATATTTGTTACGAAACATTTTGAGATCCATGGAAACACAATCATTAAATTTCTCAGATAATGCAAGTCCCACAACAGGTCTAGAATCAGATTTTTTATACTTGATACAAACATCACAGTTCTTCTCAGGCTTTTCAATAGAGTCACATAAAGGTTGGTCATTGAATGAACTCTTTCTCACTAAATTAATCAGTTTGGCACTGTTAGGATGCCCAAATTGTTTATGTAATTTTATAGCAATGGCATCTTTCTCACTCTGAGAAATACATACAAAATGATGTGAATAAAGAAGTTTCTGTAAACTTGTATTCTGAGTATCATTCACAATTGAATTTTCATTTATTAGTGGCACTGCATCATGTCCACTCAAAGTAAACTTGAGTTCAACATCTTTTCCAAATATGCTAGCTGTATCATTTGAAAAATCAATGGCTGTATCAGCTTTTTTCATTGAAGATTTATTCAATAATAGAGGCAAATTAGAATCAATTACTTCAGTTTCTATAATAGTACTCTGATCAGCAATTGTTGCAGGTATAGTAACATGTCGTGTGGCTTTTATAATCTTACCATCACCGAATTGAAAATTAGTTGTACTTGGAGATGTTGTAAACTTATACTGAAGTTGTTCTGGTATCGAGTCTGTATCACACTTCAACCATTTCTCACCACAAACAGTTCTAGTACATCCACTATCTAAAATTGCACAGTTGAGTGTTTCTCCAACAAGCTTATCTATGTAACAAGTGTATAGATCAGCAGAAAATAATGTGATATCAACAGGCTCATTCTTGGATGCTGCTTCATAGCTGTGAGGGCATTGATTTGCCCACTGAAAAATGGAATCGCATATGGCGCAACGAGAAACATTACCACCAGAGTCAAGAGGATTTGTCTGCCTTGAAGGAGTGTTTCGAAAATTCAAGTTAGATTTATTGTTGCATGAATAATCACGAGAGCCCCGGAAAGTGGGACGTCCTCTACTAGATCTACGAGAATATCCTCGATTGTCTCTGGTGTAGAAAACTTGATCATCAACATGAGATGTAGTGTATGTAGGTTCAACTTTGACAGAACATGTAGTATCACCTGAAATAGTTGTATTTTCATCACTTGCACAAACAAATATTGCTTTCAGTTGTTTCTTCATATTATCAAATGTTAAATCAAGAAAAGTTGCACAAGCTAGTTGTTGTTTATCAACAGAAATATTTGCACTTTTCAGTAGTCTATAAGCATGAACTGCATCTGGAAGTTCCATATTATATACTTTTATTTTGTTATACAATCGTTCGAATTCATTCACGTAGTCAACAATGTTCATTTCATCCGGCCTCTGGAATGTTTCAAATTTTTCGTATGCTATGAAAGCAGACTGATGTGCTTCTTTCCCATATAATCCTTTTAATTTAGTTACAAGTTTATTCATACCATCATCAGCATTCAAATCTGCAACTGACATATCAGCACAAGCATAACATGCTTTTTCAGTCAAAGATAAATACACCGCTGGAGCCTGTTTTTCTTTTTGTAAAGAAGTAATACACTGCCATAGTTCTAATTCTTTCATCCACATATCAAAGTCACAACCATCAGTGTAAACTGGAGGAGGAAACACAATTTTGTTCACAGTTGCCATTGTTATGAAAAATGGCAATTTCACCAATTCAATTTTGTCTCAAGTTAATCCACAATCATCTGCAACAACCTCGCTCTGCTTCCATTGTAAAAATGTGTAGCATACCTTTAATGTTCCATTGATGTTGTATGTCTCTCTATTTGGTGGCAGGTTTTCAATCACATTTGATATTTCCTTCCATCACATGGACTCATATTAAACACTACTTTCACTGACCAGAAAATCCATTAATGACCTTCACCTTAGTTACAGATAATACAGTTGTGTACACAAATACTTGGATGACTATACTGTTGTCTCTAGTTCTGTACAATACACAATGGTGTGAACTATACATTTATACATTAACAGACAGCTCGCGACCAAGTGAGGAAGTTCTCATCTAGACATCATACAGAGTCATTCCACCAAGTTACAATGAAATCCCTCCATATTAAATATGACTTGTAGACTGTGGTAGAAGTTTTGGGGTTTTGGGCTTGGGCAGCCGTCAGGGTTGACAGAACATGACGAAAAGGGGACATTCTCATCTAGACATTACAAAGTCATCCACCAAGTTACAATGATATCCCTTCATAAATAGGACCTGTAGACTGTGCTAAAGGTTTTCAGGTTTTGGGCTCGGGCAGCCATCACGGTTGACCGATCATGACCAAAAGAGGATGTTCTCATCTAGACACGACCTCAAACCTGCATATGAAATTTTGTGACGATCGGACAAGAACTATGGGGTGTGCCTGTGCTAAAGCAGTGCTTTCATTTTGACGGGGCCGATCGGCCCCAGCCCCGTAAACGGGCCCTAAAAAATTTTTACGGGGCTGATTAATCGGCCCGGCAAAAAATAGTTAAATCCCAAACACGTTGTTGACAAATTGAACGGAGCGGCTCCATTTCGCTTTTTGTACAATGGTGCATAATTCTAACAGCTCTGGTGTTTGCGCATTGCGCATCAAATGGAACGTAACCAGAATACATATAAATTGAAAACTTTGAGACTGTCACCAATGCTGAAATTTAATACAAATGAAAGAATTCTTGTCCGTACATTCAATAAATTTCCATTCGCGAATCAGTATGAACATATGATGGAAAATCACATGTTTCAAAAGTTACCTGCAAACTTTGCAGGTAACATCCACATGACCGCGGCACAGGCAGTGATTCGGGCGGCTCCCAAAGCCAAGGGAAAATACGTAACTTCGTCAGTACATTATTATTCTTTCAACTAAATTTATTTTCTCAAATTCTGAAGTAACTAGAGAAACCACAAATGACAAATATGATTTTTGGGCCCAGCATATCTGTGTAATGACCCAACCGCCCCAGGTTAGCAAGTTTACACGGGAAATTTATATTGTGAGTGCACTGTTGACCTTGTAACTAATGTGTATAGACTTCCTAGGATTACTTCATAAAGATTTTAATATTCAAAATATATGCTACAATGTGTTACAACTGACCCCGAGTGGTGTGTTAAAATTACCCCGTGCATGGTCATGTCATGAAAACAGGACGGAACGTTTCAAGCACATACACTCTTAGAAATAAGTTGTCAGGTTAACCGAGCATAGGTCGTTTCGCTCGGTGTTTAACTCGCTCCGAAGACGATTCGTCACAATTTCTCGCACCTGTTCATTTCGCACCCGACTTCCACGAACGTCAAAGAGGTAGTTATGTTTTAAGCTTTTGATAGTATTATTTGACTTCGGGTTTGAGTGTCAGGTGTGACTGTCTGTTGGCCTGTCTGTCTGAATATCTGTGTCATATTCTTCCCCTCCCTCTCTCTCTCTCTCTCTCTCTCTTTCCCTCCCTCTCTCTCTCCCTCCCTGATCTGGTAATATATATGTCATATAAATAACATGTAAAAAACTACTAGTACATATTAATGTTGAATATAAGATACTTTGAGAAATCAGCCCTTGCCTATAAAAACAGGCCCCGTAAGTGCTTTTACAGGGCCGATTTTTAGGCCTCGTTGTTATTTTAAAATGCAAGGCCTGCTAAAGGAAAATGTGAACAGACTGATAGACTTCCGCATGTGTGATGGCAATACCGTATCTTGACTTTGTCAAGTTAAGCCAACAAATAGGAACTAGGGCTGGTAATCAGATTTAATTTGCAGGGAAAATTTTGTGTCCCAAGAATGAATATCCACTAGCAGTATGAAAGGAATTAAAACATTTTTGTGATGTTTTTCAAGGTTTCCTTCTCAGTTTGGTCACATTAGCTGGTGGGGGTGATTAAGAGCAATGAGGAATTACCATAATAATAGGGCCACAAGCTATGCTGCTGAGTGAAAAACCAGCTAAGTGTTGAAAACACAAACCCCAAATTCAAAAATGTTTGGAGTTTATTCTCAATCTTATCAAACCACGATCAACCAGATGGGTCAGTTTTCCCTATTGTGCCCAAATGAGATCAGATTGCCTGGTACAAATATTTGAAATAGATAAGATAGCTGAAGTACCTGACTAGCTGGGTTCATACAGGATAGGAACAGAAAATTCAAGGAGTTACAAGGACGTTTTAATGTCTCTTTCTTGACTTTTTGAAAAATAATATCTAACCTGCTTCAAGCATTCATATTCAATGTAAATACAAACACTTACTATTAACTCTTAGAAGCCGGGAGTCGGGTTTTCTTGCCTGTGATGAAAAACGGCAGGCAATCTGGCTGTGAAGGTCCGGCTATCTTTGGGCTGGGGGAGAATTAAAAACTGAGCAGGTGCTTCTAGTCAAGTGTCATCTGCCTGAAATAGGCAGACTACACTTGACTAGAAGCAACTGCTTTACTGTAAGTTTTTCACAGTATGTCATGTTCAATAAATTCATTCAGATTCCCCAGCTTCTGAGAGTTAAATATTTACTTATACATGTAGAGACAAACCTGGTAACTTGAGGGGGCAGTCACTCTTCCTCTATAGATTTTAGGGAGAAGTAATATAAAAACAGGAAATTAACCGGAAAAAGGGGCATGAATGAGGTTCAGAATGATTGCTTTATTATATATTTTTCTCACATCTAAATCACTCACTAAAGCTGAGAAAATACATTTTTATATACATATGACTAATTTAGAAAGAAAAAAATTCCACAACAAGAATTTCAATAGGTGCTGGTAGATATATAATTTTTGTCTATTTTTGTCAATGATGCATTACAGATCATCCTTCAAAGTAACAAATTCAGGTTTTATTTTTACAATTTTCCTGCCTCATTGCAGGAACATTTCCTTCTTAAATGATGTACCTCCTCTAGAAGTTAAGCCAACAAAACCTGACACAATAGACAAGCGCACTGTTCCACAAGAAGTGACATGAAACCTAAACAAATAATAGAATTTTACATTTTTCCGGTAATTCATTTGGAAAAAAAAAATTTCTGCAACAAATTTTTCAGTGGATATATAAATTTTATCAACTACAGATTATCCTTCATAGTGAATTCAAGATTGCTCACAGCCTCACATCATGCCTCACATTACAATTAAAGTTAAATAAGAGGTGGGCATTGGAGATGCAGGCGTCAAGTTGTGCCTACCTCCTTAATGCACTCTCTATTGTTAATCAGAAACGCCATCACGTCGAGCTCAAAATTCGTAAAAACTGATGCTAATGAGCTCAAAATTCATAAAAATTGACTGGACCAATTTTTGAATTCGATTTAGAAAAAGACCTGTGTGGCAGATATTAGTCAAAGAACGTTTGTATATTCCAGTTATTGTGCTATCGAGCTTAAAAATTCATAAAAATTGACTAAGGCCCATAACTCTGTATAGAAAAATTGTGACAGGCCAGTTTTCGAACTTGCTTGAGATATCCTTGAAAAAGACCTGTATGGCAAACATTAGTAAAATCAGAGAACGTTTGTTCAAGTTATTGAGCTAACATGCTCAAAACAAGGAAATTCAGTAAATTCATGGCTCCCACTGGGCAGCAGTTTCAAGGGGAATTAATGAATCCAGTGGAATATAGTTGAGTTGCAAGTGGAAGTTATTTAGAAAAGACAGAACAGACAGTGCTTCAGACAGTGGTTATCAGATTTATTTTCACGGAGGTCATTGTCAAAGCAAGTAAAGTGATGTGGAGTATAACTGTGAGAATCACTAAAAGTTAAGACTGTATGATAAGACATATTACATTAAACTGATGTGAAAAGTGTTAACCAACCTGTAAAGCTTGTGATTGGAAGTTAATGAAACCTTGAAAGTGATGTCCAGATAATATGGTGGTCTGTATATGGTACTGGGAGAGTCTGACTTTGTAGAGTTTGGAAAAGAAGTAATGATGAAGATGTATTCTGGTCTCACAATGATAACAAAGATACACAAGAAGTTTCGTGAAGATCGGTTCATAAATATGGCTTTTAGTTTGAGGTGCGTTGATGCATGTGCAGAAGGACAGATTTTCGGTACAAAATTTCCCACATTTGAACTTGACCTAGGTATTGATAAAAGTAATCCATATAGGAAATTTCATTGAAATTAAGCAACTTAATTAAATATGCGCAGAAAATGCCCATGTTTGAACTTGGACCCACAATTGATGAAACTGATCTACTATCCAAATTTCATCGAAATCGACTGACTGTAAGGAAAGTTAAGAGTCTGGAAACGAAAAATACGGAAGGTGTGCACTTACTGTGTATTAGTAGTAGCACTGAATAAATCAAAGTTTCCCTAATTTGCATAATTTTTGCAAAAGAACAAAACCTGCATTCTATGTGATGTATTGCATGTTACTAAACATTCACACAAAAATTTATTCAAACCCGAACTTTCATATAGAAGTTCGGTACAAAAAACTGATTACACCCAATTTCGGAATAAAATGGCCTATGGTGGCCATCTTGAATTTTGGAGCAAACCCCAAAACACATATTCTGGTCTCACAATGATAACAAAGATACCCAGTTTCGTGAAGATCAGTTCATAAATACGGCTTTTAGTCCGAGGTGCATTGACACATGGGGCAGATGGACAGATTTTCGGTACAAAATTTACCACATTCGAACTTGACCTAGGTATTGATAAAAGTAATCCATATATGAAAATTTCATCAAAATCAGTTGATTTTAAGGAAAGTTAGAGTCTGGAAACCATCAGCCAATGAAATTTCAGCAACCTTATTAAATATGCGTGGAAAATGCCCATATTCGAACTTGAACCCACAACTGATGAAAGTGATCTACTACCCAAATTTCATCGAAATCCAGTCACTGTAAAGAAAGTTAGAGTTTGGAAATGGATGGAAGGACACCCTGAATTTAATATTTCCCGTTTTTTTTCAAAAAAGAGGGAGACAATTAGCAAAAACCGACTAATTAAGGCCCATGACTCTGTAATGAAAAATCGTGCCAGATCTGTTTTCAAACTGGCTTGAGATACCATTGCAAAGGACATGCAGGGCAAATATTAGTGAAACCGGAGAACGTTTGTTCAAGTTATTGTGTTGACGAGCTCAAAAATCGTAAAAATTTGCTAATTAAGGCCCATAATTCTGCAACGAAAAATCAGACAGGGTCTGTTTCCGAACTCGCTTGAGATATTATTGTAAAAGACCTGTATAGCAAATACTGTCAAATCTGAGAATTTTGTTCAAGGTAACAGCGTGAGGATGCCTGCCCACCTGCCTGGACGCACATTGACCATCGTCAAACCATAGGTCTCGGTTGTTAACACAACTTGATCAAAAATTAGTTTTCACCCAAATGTGTTGTCTAGAAACATGACCTATATAACGATTCTCAGTATGTAAAAATAGGTATCTTGAAAGAATGTTTGAACACAGGATCACATTGTATTTTACCAATTCAGGTTGTTGCCTATTTTCACAGAAAGCAATGTCATGTTCAGTTTGAAAAATTCCATCATTCGACAGTTTTTTATATTGATTTCATTTTTAGTTGCTATGAAAATGAAAAAATTTAAAGTAATTTATATATTTTTTATACTTACCAATGACTCAGACTTAGCTGGTGCTAACCCAAAAATATCTAGGGCCAAACACAAATTTTGCACCCCCCACCCCTCCAATGCCCAAAATTTGCATACAAAACTGAAAATTAGATCTCCTATCTGGCCCTCCATACATTTACCCTCTGCGCATGTGCAGACGCCAGGAAGTCACCTAATCTGGTGTCAATCATCATTCTTTGTAAAAAAAAAGATTATAATAATTCAGCAGGGAGGTATGAGTGCCCAGTACTGCCCACTCATGGGAGGGCCATTCCCGTCTGGGTCATTGGTAAGTATAAAAAATATATAAATTACTATAAATTTTTTAACATTTTTATACTTTAACCAATGACCCAGACTTAGCTGAATCGTAAAAAGGTGGAGGGCCTAGAACTTACGAAATAGTAGATCAACACAGATCAAATCCTTCAATCCATGATGAAGAAAAATAGAATAATTAGAATTTACATGTATGTCTCTTTACATCATAATAGAAGAGACATATCCTAATATGGATCTCAATTATGTAAATCCTAAATGCGAGCATGAAATCATGTTAATTGGGATGCAACAAATAAACAATTTTTAAGACTAGTCTGGACTAAGCCCTAAAAATTAGAATGGCATATTGAGAATGAGAGAAAATTGCCCATAAACCTATGCCAAACAATAAAACTACAGCTGATCACCGAATATAGTACGGACAAAACAGCTTCCTCAATAGTTACATACCCAATAAGCCAGAGAAGTGGAGAAAATGACCCCCCCCACCACCCCTACTTTTTTTAACATATCTTCAAAAGAAAGAGGGGAGAGCTCTGGAATCAATAATCAGAACCTGGAAACGAAATGACAGAAGTCTGTTTACAGTGATTTATATATTCATCCAAACATTCAGGGGATGCTTTGGCCAGAGAGCGGTAAGGCCAGAATTGTTGGAGCAGCCTCATTGATCATCTGACCACAAAAGGTCGATTTGGGTCAAATAGTGGGGACAGGATTTGGGCGATTCCCATCATACTGAAATAGCAAGTCGCAGCTTCACTATTTGTGTTATTATTAGGCTTAGCAAGTGATATGAACAAGTTCTGATAAAGGAATGAGGGTGTTTTATTTTGCTTTGAATTACTCGTTAAAAATTTAGTTGGTGACTGAGAGGTATTATCGGTATTTGGAGCGTTGCATTACTGTAATTTTACAAAAAAAAAAAATTATCCATATTTTCCTATTTGAAGGAAGTTAAAGATATTAAAGGATAAAATGTAAATGTCAAAACATTTTTGTTATGCTATTTCAAAACAGCTATGTGCTTGACTGTCCGTACATACACATCTCAAACAAGTCCCATCCCCACAATTAACATAGAAACCAATCAATCATTTAAAAGATGATTATACAATTTGGCAACGACTTTGATTTCTCTAATTTCAGACTGAAAATTTTTACCATAATACGATGAGGAATTTCACCAGCTCAATCTTGTTTGACAGAGCTCAATGAGTTCTGTCAAACACGATTGAATTGGTTAAATTCCTAGTTGCATTATGGACATAATGGCTACTTGAATTAAAATGTATGGAAGTACTGGAGCTAAAAGGCAATTGTGTTCAGACATTCAGTCACTTGAAAGCTCATCTGATGAAGCAACTCAGAAAACTGGGGAAAATGGTAACAGATTTTATTGTTGTTGATTCTCAGATTTCTTTCTGTTACCATCTTTATAAACCATAACAGAAAATTATCTTCTCAACAATAATCAAAAACTAAAATCATGCAATATGCGTACATATTCCCATATTATTGCAAAATAAATTGATAAAAGGAAAAAGTGAAGAACGAAAAGTCCTCTGAGTATCTGAATTTCAATATTTAACCGCATCATTATTTCTGTAGAAAGTATGACTTTATTACCAATTCTTGTGAATTACAAGCCCTGGTTTTCAATCAGCAGTGGCGCATTACAATTCTGCAGAAATAGCGATTGACTACTGTGCTTCAGATGGCATTTTCTGGTGATTTGCTGCGCTAACCTAATGTGCCGTTATTTAAAAAAAATCAAACAATATGTAACAGGACTTCTAGTTATAATTATATACAAGACAAGATATTTAAATGCCCAAATTAAAATGATGAGATCAAAAAAAGCAAACATTCCAAGAGGTGATGTCAGTAATTATGTCAGTAATTATCATCAATGAATTGAAATTTGATGGTCAGTGTTTACCCTCAAACAGATTTTGACTATTACTACATTTCGCACAAAGCTTACTGTAATTACTTACAAGCTGTAATATACTGTCAATTGCTCTGTTGTATCGATCACATAAACTTTTCATGCTATCATAGCTGAAAAAATAAGTGGTTGATATGTTCATTAAAATTCTGGTTTACGGCAAATTGCAGTACATTTACATCAGTTGACCAAAATGTCATGAATAAAATCAGGTCAAATAAAGCCTGCATCAATAAAACACAAATGAAAATAGCATCTTAGACTCAATGTCCTTGTGTTGCATGTTAGGGCTGGGCGGTTTTGAAATTTGCATTTCGGTTTGTTTTTGTACAAACACTCGGTTTTCGGTTTGGTTTCTCAAAATATATTGTAGAAATCCACATTTTAGCAGGTAATGTACACATAAACTGTGTCTGTATTTGTCATCCAAGTCATTAGGCTCATCCAGTTGAGTCATCCGGGTTACTCAGTGTTCACCAATCTTCTCAGCTAATGGACATACTGTGTTGGGCTACAAAATTTTTAATTCTTCAGCAAAATGGCCAATTCTGGGTCCTATAGAGAGCCCAAATATTAACCCAGGCTCCTGATTTGAACTCAGTTAAATCTGACTTCCCTAGAGATGTTGTGTACTGAATATGAAAGCATTCTGACTGATGGATCTGAAGAAGAGAAATTGTAAAGAAATTTCTCCGAATTGCACTAAGTTCAAATTTGGGCTACCATAGCGAGCCCAAATATTAACCTATGGATCCGATTTGAACAAACTTGAATTTGACTCCCCTAGAGATGTATACGAAATGTGAAAGCATTCTGACAAGTGAATATGAAGAAGAAGATTTCTGAAGAAATTCCCTCATATTGTACTAAGTTCAATTTCATGTTCCCATATGGAGCCCAAATATTAACCTAGGCACTCGAATTGAACAACCTGGAATCTGACCCTGAGTGCCTGTAACAACACTTTTGTGACTTGTCTTCCTGCTCTCAGTATCTGACAATCCAATAGTATGCTCTACCATTACTCAGAGAACCTATGTATTATGTTTGTCTATAGAGCAGTCTATAGTCATGACAGGTGTATGATTAACTGAACATAACGTACATGTATATGGTGGAGCATAGTGGCTCAGAGGTTATGGCTTTTTGGCTTGCCGTGATTACGCAAAAAGTCGACTAATCGTCGGTCGTGCCGACTGATCAACTTTAAATTTGAAAGTTGACTTTTTTGACTTTTTTTTACCCCCGCATGTATAACGACACCACTGCCTTGCCAGAACGTGATCACACTGTATATACATGATGGGAACTTTTCTGGATGTATAAACGACAGTGGTAGACCATATGGAGGTAAAGGAGGGTGGCCTCAGACCCACCCACCCCCTCCCCCACCCACCCACTGCTTTGCCCCAACCTCAAATAAATTTCCGATTCGGAAATGTTTGCGGTAATTACCTCCCACTTTAATTTTTTTTGGGGGGGGGGGGGGGGGAAATATGAAAGTTATTTTCAAGTATTACAGCTCTCGTCATGTCAACAACATGTCCGTATTTTAAACAACATTGTGTCCAATAACTATTCTTTGCTCATAAATCTTTATTTTGAACAACACGAAATGAAACTAGCTGCGTTTGATGAAATTTCAGTATTTTGCATCACAAAACTAGAGTTAGTTCCCTTGGGTCACTCTATTGTGTTGGAAATCCTAAAATCACGTTTCCCACCAATGATAAATTATCATGTGTGTGCGGAGGGGGGGGGGGGGGGGGGGGGAGACTTTTTACATCCTTAGTGCCCTGACAGGGTCCAGCAGAATAGTCCTTGTAAGTTGTAAAATCCCTCTCCCTCGGATCAGGCCTAGTTCCTTCTGGCTGCTCACTGTTATGTTTCATCTGAATTTCGGGTGACAGGGTGTATTACTGTTTAACGGTATGGCAGACGATCGGCCAACTTAACAGAATATGGTCAACTAAACATTCACCAAGCCTTATACCGTGGGAATGATGGATCGTTGACTATGTCACCATGTTATTTGAAATGTGCATGGCCACACGGCCGGTTATACCTACCTTTAGGACCATTCAGTCATCTTGTTTTAATCGACCCTTTGTTGAAAAAAACATGGTCAAAAAAGTCGACTAATCGTCGATTTTGGGCTCTGATTAATCGACTATGGAATTTCATAATCGCGGTAAGCCTAATGGCATTGGACCGAGGCATCCATGATTTAACTGCGTTGTATCCTTGGGCAAGGCACTTAATCCTGATTGCCTAGGTGGGGACATGATGGCGCTGTGTACAAAAGCATATTGCACATCAATGGTGCACTTGTATTCAACCAATCTGCACCCTGCTTATGCAGAATTATTACACTGGAGAACCTGATAGTTTCTCGCTGCCGATCAGTGTTCCTCTCCAGATCCTCCACCCATAAAATTGTCTCACATGAGGTGCCCCTGGCTGTCAAAAGTGCCTTTAAACTCCAATAAAAGTAAAAAGAAAAGAAAATTGCATATGTGGATCTTATCAAAATCTTGTCTTATCATTTAGTGGAAAGCACACTGAAAAAGAGCTTTCCAATAAATGATGTCGCAAGTTTCTTAAAGCCAACTAAAATTATATAAAAGTACACAAAGTTTCAAGAAATGGTACAGGTCATTATGTCAGGCACAAGTGAATTGGAGTCTGTCAAACATGCAAATTGTGTTTGTCATTGACCATGACAGGCTTTTTATTTGAACGATTGGACCAAGCTCAATGCGCCCTTTCAAACCAAATTGATTTGCAAAACTGCACTGGAAATCATCTTTGAGTATACAAATAAACTTTGAATTTAAATTATTTCTTTATTCATTGGGATTAAATGACACTTTAGAAGCCCAGGTTCCCTCGTGATGGACAGTTTTATGGATGGAGGAAGCCAGAGTACCTGGAGAGAACCGAGCACAAGGGGAGCTACTTCCGACTCCACAGCATACTAACTCCGCACAGTGCAGTGAGTACACCATAATCAGTGCACCACTGTGCACCCATGTGGACAAACAGGATTAAACGCATTGCCCAAGAACACAACACAGTTGCTGCTGGTGGGGATCAAACCATGGACCTTTTGGTTTATGTCCAATGACCTAACCACTGAGCTACTGCACTGCCTTGAATTTAAATAAAAAACAAGAGGCTCCATGAGGCCTGAAGCGCTCATTTTGAACAAAACATAATATAAACAGAGTCCAAGAATGAGTCTACATTAAGCAATACATTTCCATAGGATACATTGTCAATCCTTGAGCCTCGCAGGAGTGACAAAAATAATCCGGGCATCATGCCTCTTCTTCAATTGATCATAATGTAAAATGTAGAGCTCCTCTATGAAGCTCCTTGATACAACCTATGTGGATTAATCTTAGTTACACACCTCTAGAGGGTACTGAATACAAAATTTTCAATTCTACAGCAACATGGCCAATTCTGGCTACCATAGGGAGCCCAAATATTACCCCAGGCTCTCGATTTGAACACAGTTGAATCTGACTTCCCTAGATATGTTGTGTACCAAATATGAAGGTATTCTGACTGTTGGATCTGAAGAAGAGAAATTTAAAAAAAATTTCTTCATATTGCACCAAGATAAAATCTGGGCTACCATAGCGTGCTCAAATATTAACCTATGGATCCGATTTGAACAAACTTGAAACTTGCCCCCCTCCCCCTCCCCTCCCCTAGAGATGTTGTATACCAAATATGAAAGCATTCTGACTAGTGGATCTGAAGAAGAAAATTTTTGGAGGAAATTCCCTCATATTGTATTAAGTTAAATTTCAGGTTCCCATATGGAGCCCAAATATTAACCCAGGCACTCGAATTGAACAAACTTGAATCTGCCCCCCTAGAGATGTTGCATACCAAATATGAAAGCATTCTGACTGGTGGATCTTTACTTCTGGCAAATGCAAACATCTACATGTATGCAACTGATGATTGGTTGATGCTCAACATCATGCCAACATTCATTCATAATAGATCATTCAACTTTGCAAAAAATTTGTGTGACCCACTTACAATTTGGTGCAACCCATTTTTTGTTCACATGTTTTTCATTTTGAGTGACCTCCATGTGACCCAAATGGCCGTTCACCTCAAATCGAAATGCATGCATATCAATGAATGGAAATCTGTATGGAATGCTGGTGCTGTATGGATTTGTAAATATGGAACTGGAGGAAGAGTAATAGGCATATGAAAACAGGTTAAAATTATACTCTACCTCTTTGTATCATAACCCTTTAGGATATGATTCTCTAGAGCCAGCTTCAAATCTGGAAAATCTTCACCAACCCACCTGTTGTAAGAGCAAATTCAAATAGCATGTACATGTACCATTGAAGAAAATTCTGGGAAACTTTATAGTATTATACACCACCATGAGTTGTTCTGAAGTTATTGGCTGGAAACAAAGATTTCAGAAAAAATTTCAGTCCTTTTTGGTGAAAACAGTTGGAAGCTGTGCAAAATCAAACTTGACATAGATAAGGTTTTGTTAATGAAAGTGTCAATGACACTGTAGCTCAACTTGACAAACTTGAACTTCGTAAGTTATAAATGAAATGGCAAAATCGAAGATCATTGGTACCAATGTTATTTTTTGAAATTTCAACATAACAGCATTGTGTGTGCACAACATTAAGAGTAATCCATGCATTTTTAAATGTAAACTCTAAGACTGGCTGAAGGAAGAATGTTGATACACAAATGCAGTATTTTCAGAGGTTATTGTAAATGGCAACTTTTTTCACAGAAATGAATGCTTATCAATAGCTCTTATCTAAAGTTCTTGCCTAATGAGCACACCAAGTTCAAAAACAATCCTATGATAAATGTGGCCTGTAGGCCATGTCAAAGAATGTTGATGCACAAACGCAATAAATTCAAAGATTGTTGCCAACAGCAACAGTTTCTGATTGAAATGAAAAGAAAATCAATAGCTCCTATCTTTGTCACCCTGCATAAGCATACAAAGTTTCAAAACAACCTGATAATAAATGTGTCCTCTGAGGCATGCCAAAGGAAGATGTTAATGCACTAAGTAGAAGGTCATTGCTTGTGGCAATGGGGGTTTTTTTATGGAAATTCATAAATATACCCTGCAGAGAGTGCAAAAGGGATAAGTTGATGCACAAATGCAGTAAGTTCAAAGGGTGGTGATAACGACAATAAATTTTTATGGAAATGAAAAAAAGCAATAGCTCACATCTAGAGGTCACACGAAACACACATACCAAGTTTCAAAGTGATCCGATCATAAACGTGCCCTGAAGGCCGTGTTAAAGGGAAATATTGAGGTCTGACTAAACTAAGTTCAAAGGTCAACATTTTTTGACAGAAATGGAAGAAAATCAACAGCTCCCATTTAGATGTCACCCCACACAAGCTCACCAAACGATCCAATCATAAATGTGCCCTGCAGGGTGTCTCAAAGGGAAATATTGATGCTTAACTGCACTAAGTTTTTACTAAGTTAATTGAAGGTCATTGCCAGTGGCAACACTTTTTGACAGAAACCGAAGAAAATCGATAGCTCCCATCTAGAGGCCTTCCCAAACAAGCATGCCAGGTTTCAAAGCAATCCGATCATAAATGTGCCCTGTAGGGTGTACAAAAGGGAAATATTGTGGTCTGACTAGACTATGTTCTAAGAATGTTAGCCGTGGCAACATTTTTTGACGGAAACGGAAGAAAATTGATAGCTCCCATCTAGAGGTCACCATAAATAAGCATACCAGGTCTCAAAGCAATCTAATCATAAATGTGCCCTGTAGGGTGAGCCAAAGGGAAATATTGTGGTCTGACTAAACTAAGTTCTAAGAAGGTTGGCAGCGGCAACATTTTTTGACAAAAATTGAAGAAAATCAATAGCTCCCATCTAGAGGTCTCCCCAAACAAGCATACCAGGTTTCAAAGCAATCTGATCATAAATGTGCCCTGTAGGGTGTGCCAAAGGGAAATATTGAGGTCTGACTAAACTAAGTTCTACGAACGTTGGCTGTGGCAACATTTTTTGCTGGAAATTGAAGAAAATCGATAGCTCCCATCTAGAGGTCACCCTAAACAAGCATACCAGGTTTCAAAGCAATGAAATCATAAATGTGCCCTGTAGGGTGTGCCAAGGAAATTGTGTACGTACGTATGTGATAGCAATAGCTCAGCTTGACTTTGTCAAGTTGAGCTAAAAATGCATGCCAAAATCAAGAGATTCTGAAAAGTTAGTCAAAAAATTATTGGATAGAATTAAAGTGGATGGACAGATGATACATGTAGAAGGACAAGTTGAACACAATATACATTACAGTCACTGTGGACTGGTCGTAATCCACATGTGGGATTAAACACATGCATTTACCAGGTGATAAAAATCATCATCAGCAAAGTTTTAATTAATGAAGCACCAGGTTGTACCCTGGTGATTCGTTAATTAAATTTTTGATGATTATTCCTATAATCAGTGTTTGGAATCTAATATTATTGCATCCGTGGAAATTCTGCCCACTTATGGAAAGTGACCAGCCCATGGTGGCTGTACTGTACAATCCTCAATACCTCAAGCTAATTTTCACATCTATGATCTCATATTCCCTCTAATAATTCCAAGTTCTGAAATCAAGGATTCGAAACATCAACAAAGAAAAAATGCAACAAAAAACTTGCCACAAGTGGAAAGGGGTGGTCTACCTGTGCTAGCTAATCACGTCTCTACTAAAAAGGATGATATCTTCTGGAGCAAGAGCAGATTTTGGAAGGAAATGTATTTTAAAAATTACTGACCAAATTTGATTTCCCAAAACTGTCAACAAACTTTCTTGTTTCTATATAACTGTTTGGTGGGCATTAGGGGCCTAACAGTCCAAGCCACAACATATACATGTAAATGCATGTGATACTAAATGGTGGTCACACATTTACAGAGTTGTGATAAGACCAATGAAGATGTGTAATGTAATGGGTAAACTACATGTTGATTATTATACATGTAGTTTTAATTGTTTATAATTTCAATTTCTGGGAAATTTATCTGTTAACCCTTTACTCGGGCCCCAAGAGGATGTGATTGGTACAGTACTTTTCACAGGTAGGCAATATTTCCACCGACGCAATACCTCAAGCTAATTTTCACTGCTT
Source organism: Pictodentalium vernedei (assembly GCA_031216915.1). Taxonomy (NCBI): domain Eukaryota; kingdom Metazoa; phylum Mollusca; class Scaphopoda; order Dentaliida; family Dentaliidae; genus Pictodentalium; species Pictodentalium vernedei. The sequence goes on from CM062291.1 coordinate 311,660,803, forward strand.
CATTAATTAAAATTTTGATGATGATTTTTATTACCTGGTAAACGCAGGCATGGACATCACTACCCACGTGTGGATTACGACCAGTCCAAGGCGACTCTACTGTAGTTGTATAATATGTAATACATCCCCGAACAAAACAGTGTCAATATTGTCCATGTTTATGCAAAACAAAAGTGCATTTGAAAATTAAAAGAAGTCATAGTTGCGATACATTTAATGAAAGTGTCAATGACACTGTAGCTTAGCTTGTTTGATGAAAAGGATAATGTTCAATGTTTATGAAAGGATTATGAAATAAGACAAGAATTGTGATAATTGGGAATATGTTCATTTCTGTTCCCAGTGTGCTATGTTTTTGATAAAAATAATATGAGGTGTACACTGTACTAAAGAGCTGAGGGGTGGGTTAATATAACCTCACAGTTAATGTATGTGACCCTCACAGTTAACGTATATCAACGAAAGTTACCAAGTTACAGTGAAATTATTCCAAAACGAGTCATCCTATCAAGTTACACTGAAATTCCTTCATAAATATGGACTGTAGACTGTGCTAAAGGTTCTCGAGCTGTAGCCATCAGTTTCCCCAATTGCGTCCAAAGGCGACGTTCTCATCTAGACATTATATGAAGTCAACCTACCAAGTTACAATGAAATCCCTTCATATATTTGACCTGTAGACGGTGCTCAAGGTTTTTGGGCTTTGGGCTCTGGCAGCCATCATGGTTGAATGATCGCAACCAAAAGGGGACATTCTCATCTGGGCATCATCTGGAGTGATCCTACGACGTTACAATGAAATCCCTTCATAAATATGACCTGTAGACTGTGCTCGAGGTTTTCAGGCTTCGGGCCCCAGAAGCCGTCACAGCTGACCAATTATGACCAAAAGGGGATGTCATCATCTAGGCATTATATGGAGTCAAACTAACATGTTACAACGAAATCCTTCCATAAATATGACCTATAGACTATGCTAAAGGTTTTGGGCTTGGGCATCCATCAATGCTGAATGATTGTGACCAAAAGGGGGCGTTCTCATCTAGACATTATTTGGAGTCATCCTAACAAGGTACAATGAAATCCCTTCATAAATATCACCTGTAGACTGTGCTAAAGCAGGCCTGGCATTCTGAAAAATGCAGGAGGGCAAAAAATCGCTCTCCTCAATCAGCTTAGGAGAGCAATTAGCTTTACACAGCATTTTAAGTATCCAGTTGAACGAACTCATTGAAACTGAAACCAACATACTACATCAGTGATTTTATTAACTTTTCTAAGGTAAAGCGCAATCTCTTAGACATCTAGATGTCTCACTCAACAACCGAACACACACTTGACAAGACCTGTGTGTGTACCCAGACCTATTGTCCAAGAAAGTCATATGCCTACCACTACCACCTTCAACCCCCCAAGGGGGGGTTGAAGGTGGTTGTGGTAGGCGTATGACTTTCTTGGACAATAGGTCTGCTTGAATCTACAGTCACATCCTGGTGCACGTGCTTCAAGTGACAGGATAGTAGTAATGGTAGTATAATATAGTGTCAATATTCCTTGAATAATTACCCCTCAAACTGTGATGTCAGTTGTTGAACTTGAAACTGACAGAAAAAAAATATTGCTGTGACCCATTTTGCTTCAAATGATTGCAACTGTGTTTGGGTATGGTTGCAGCCATTACCTTTTACCACTAAATCACTTTCAAAATGAAATTACGTGATGTTATGTGAATTCGAAGTTAAATTACGTTTTTGCTTTACAACAAAAATTTAATGTGAGCATAATACATGTAATCTCAATCATCCCAGACCAAAATATTTAGGAGGGCAATTTTTCGCTCTCCTTAATTCTTTCAGGAGGGCAGTAAGGAGAGCTAAAAAATCACTCTCCTGAAATTGCCAAGCCTGCTAAAGTTTTTCGGGCTTCAGGCCCCTATGGCCGCCACAGTTGTCTAATGCTGTCCAAAAGGGGCTGTTCTCATCTAGACATTACATGAAGTCAACCTACCAAGTTACAATGAAATCCCTTCATAAATATGAACTGAAGACTGTGTTAAAGGTTTTCGGGCTTCGGGCTCGGGCAGCCATCATGGTTGAATGATTGCAACCAAAAGGGACATTCTCATCTGGGCATCATCTGGAGTGATCCTACGAAGTTACAATGAAATCCCTTCATAAATATGGCCTGTAGACTGTGCTAAAGGTTTTCGGGCTATGCACCACTAAAGCCGTCAGTTTCCCAATTGCGTCCAAAGGGGACGTTCTCATCTAGATATGACCTTGCTGGGGTTGCAGGTCACTAAGGCATGGCTGCTGTTCAGCGGGCTTGGCTGCGAGAGGTAGTAAATTACATCTTTGCTCAGTTTATGAACTTTTATTAATGGTCCATCAAATATTTACATTATAATCGGCTGCATTAACATAAACATGGTAAAGTACATTCTTGGATCAGCCTATGTCTACTTTGGTATAACATGGTATAACTAATAACTGGTGCTGCTAAAAATGGCTGTCTGCTAACTGATTGACTGGCAACATATTCAATACTCTAACTTAACAACAAAGCAACTTGAAAACTGTGTGACTTGATAACTTATTTGTTGACTCATTGACTGCCCTACACTTTCTTCACTGCCGAGCTTGCCAATATCTTTTTTGTATCAAAAAGGTTTCATCATCTATCTGCAGGTGACGGGCAATGTATGTTCCACCTATAATCCCACCCAGCTCTCTTTGATTGGCCAAGATTGACAGTTCTACCCAGTTACCCTGGACAGGAAAACAGCTATCTTGTGAATTTGTTGTGGTCAATTTAAATGACAGACCTTAGATAAAGAAAAGGTGTTGTCTTTTACTTGAAAGATTTCAGTTGAAGATAGGGTGTCTCATTACACAATTTTACAGGAAATGAAACACCTAATCCTAGCAGGGTAGATTTCCAATCACCTAATTTGTTTTATAAATTGTTTTAAGAGATATTTACCATACAAATAATAGCCTGGGGGAGGGGGGGGGGGGGTGGAAGCAGGTGGGCTCAACATTAGGAACATCTTAAAATTAAGCTACAAGGAAAAGAGTGTGCCAAGCAACAGAAAATAAATGATATTATTTTCTCCAACTGGACACACTGAATTTTTGTAACTGGTTATATAGACATTATATGAAGTCAACCTACCAGGTTACAATGAAATCCCTTCATAAATATGACCTGTAGACTGTGCTCAAGGTTTTTGGGCTTTGGGCTCTGGCAGCCATCATGGCTGAATGATCGCAACCAAAAGGGGACATTCTCATCTGGTCCTCATCTGGAGTGATCCTACGAAGTTACAATGAAATCCCTTCAAAATTATGACCTGTAGACTGTGCTCAAGGTTTTCGGGCTTCGGGCCCCTGAAGCCGTCACAGTTGACCACTCACGACCAAAAGGGGATGTCATCATCTAGGCATTATATGGAGTCAGCCTAACAGGTTACAATGAAATCCTTCCATAAATATGACCTTTTACCTATGCTAAAGGTTTTTGGGCTCGGGCACCCATCAAGGTTGAATGATCACGATCAAAATGGGACGTTCTCATCTAGACATTATTTGGAGTCATCCTACCAAGTTACAATGAAATCCCCTCATAAATATGACCTGTAGACTGTGCTAAAGGTTTTCAGGCTTCGGGTACCGTTAGCCGTCACAGTTGCCCAATCATGTCCAAAAGGGGACATTCTCATCTAGACATTATATGAAGTTAACCTACCAAGTTACAATGAAATCCCTTCAAAAATATGACCTGTAGACTGTGCTAAAGGTTTTTCGGGCTTCGGGCTCGGGCAGCCATCATGGCTGAATGATCGCAACCATAGGGGGCAATCTCATCTGGGCATCATCTGGAGTGATCCTAAGAAGTTACAATGAAATCCCTTCATAAATATGACCTGTAGACTGTGCTCAAGGTTTTCGGGCTTCGGGCACTTGTAGTCATCACAACTGACCAATCACGAACAAAAGGGGATGTCATCATCTAGGCATTATATGGAGTCAATCTAACAGGTTACAATGAAATCCTTCCATAAATATGACCTTTTGCCTATGCTAAAGGTTTTTGGGCTCGGGCACCCATCAAGGCTGCATGGTCGCAATCAAAATGGGACGTTCTCATCTAGACATTATTTGGAGGCATCCTACCAAGTTACAATGAAATTTCTTCATAAATATGACCTCTAGACTGTGCTAAAGGTTTTCGGGCTTCGGGCCCCTGTAGCCGTCACAGTTGCCCAATCACGTCCAAAAGGGGACTTTCTCATCTAGACATTGTATGATTTCAACCCACCAAGTTACAATGAAATTCCTCAATAAATATGACCTGCAGACTGTGCTAAAGGTTTTCGGGTTTTGGGCTCGTGCAGTCGTCACGGTTGGCAGATCATGCCCAAATGGGGAAATTCTCATCTAGACATCATAAGGAGTCATCCTACCAAGTTACAATGAAATCCCTCCACATTAAATATGACCTGCAGACTATGCTAAAAGTTTTTGGGTTTCGGGCTTGGGTAGCCATCACGGTTGATAGATCATGCCCAAAAGGAGGCGTTCTCATCTAGGCATTATAGAGAGGCATCCTACCAAGTTACAATGAAATCCCTTCATAAATACGACCTGTAGACTGTGCTAATGATTTTCGGGTTTTGGGCTCGGACAGCCATACCGGTTGCCCGATCGCGACCAAAAGGGGTCGTTCTCTTCTAGACATGACCCCAAACCTGCATATGAAATTTCGTGATGATCAGACAAGAACTGCGGGTTGTAGCCCGTGCTAAAGGAAAATGTGAACAGACATCACAGACTAACAGACTTCTGCACGGGTGATGGCAATAGCTTATCTTGACTATGTCAAGTTAAGCTAAAAATATAAAATTGTTCTAGTTCTAAGTAAAAAAAATTCTTGCAGTTTAAAATTTCCAGAAAAAACATTTGTTTGAGGGAGCAGCCTCCCTACCCCCCTCCTCCCAATCACACAACAGATACACACTTTGGGTGTTTGACCCTTTTAAATCCATCTCTGTTATTAATGTAGATGGACATGGTTACATGAGCAGACCAAAAATGCATGCAATACAAAAGTTTGTTGACTGTGGACTATTCCACCTGGAAAGTTGAAGGGGAACCGAACACTGCTAAACCCACAATCACACTTGTTGATGCTCTTTTATACAAATGTTGCCCTTTCAAATACAAAGACTGCAAGTAAATTTAGAATAACATAAGATTTCCCAGTGCACAACAAATTAATTTAAACAGCTGCACACAATGGACTATGCATGGAGGCTTTTGCATGTCTTAATACATAATACTGAAGGATTCCTCTGGTGTTTTATGAACCACTGAAACACACAATTTCGAGCAAGGCTGCTCTGTGATTAAAACTGATTTTAAAAGAGAAACTTTAAATTCTTAGGACCAGTATTTCAATCGCCAATGCATGGGTGGATATCTACCACAGCCTTTAATTTCTTGACTAATATAAGAAATTCTTGAACCACAAAATAGAATACATGTCCATGTACCTGGTAATCCATTAAGTGCAGGTTGCTTGTTCAGACTTGAAGAGTTTCCACATATGTAGCAAGTGTATAAGGAAATGCTATCTGTTGCAGGCTGGGGATACTGTTCTCTACCACTTGTTACATGTATATGTGTTAGAATGACCGTAAAAAATGTTCCGAATCTCTTCAGTAACAACAAAAATTGCATCCACCATTCCACTGTAAGCATTCACCCAGAACATGCAATGATGTTCATGCACATGGGGTTGAACTCAAACATAAATCCCATGTTACCATAGCCCAATGCAAAGGCACAACATTTTCTATTAACTGATGGAGAGGTAAATTATTTTTCAAATTTATTGGAGGGTGCCTATTGGCACTCACCAAAAAATTGTAATAAGGCAATTTTATATAAATATTTTTTTTGATTTTCCTTCTCTTGAACAAACAGTACGGTTTTGCATAAACTGTAAATCCACCCAAGTCGCTTTCAGCATTTATTTATTTTACTGGGATTTATCAACACTTTCGACAGCCAGGGTTACCATGTGTCAGAGGCTTTCAGCACTTTTCAATAGAGACATAATAGTGGTTTCTAGCACCCAACCAGTTAAATTACAGGACTGGGGAAAAAATTAGTTTTCAATACAGTTAAAACTATAAGTCTTGTCATGAAATACGCACAAATAGTTAGTCGATCTGTGCGTTAATCTACGTGTTATGACCACAGTAAGGCTATCACATTCTGTACATATGGCCTAGTGCTGTGTGGTATACCAAATTTTTCAGTACGGTTTCGGTATTATAGGGATACCTAAAACTGTACCAAAACCAAATCAAAATACCGCTTATTTCGGTATTTATATTTTTCTGTGAAATTGATACAAAGTCAACTCATCAAAGTGGATCGTAAATCTAAGAGTTTGTTGGCTGCATATTTTGATCGGATTGATAAGAAAATGTGCAAATGTGAATGCTGTAAGCAACCCCAGGTCCTCGGCACAAGCTGTGAAATAGAAAGAAAAATTATATCTGATAGCATTTTTGAATCGATGCTGACGTGCCCCCATAATGGTATATAAATATTAACAAGACACCCAACTCACTTTTCGAAAATGATAGCACTCATCTTCATGTTATCCTCAAATTTGATTCATCCAACGGTACCTGGTGTCAGTGGAAAAGAGAATGAATAAGCTTTGCGGTGGTGTATTACAAGTGTTCTTGTGTTGTCCATAATAACTGGGAGAAGTCACAGAAAAGGCCGAAAAGCATTTAGTCGGACAAGATGCTGTTCAGTGGAAAGTGGGTTACGAGCGATAATTCTCTGATTTATTATGAAAATTTGAGGTGCCATTGTCTATGAAGGGCAGATTCAAATATTAACCATATTCCTTTATCAATTTTCCATCTTGGGTTGACATTTATTCATTTCTGGAGTTCACATTTACCGTTTATCCACTTTCTAGCCCTCACTTGAAAACACACAAAGTTATTGGCGTCCATAGGTACGGCGAGACTCGCACAAACAATTCCCTATTGGCTTATTTTCATGTATGATTTTCTTGGCATAAATAGTAGCCAATGGGATGTTTCTGTGTCCATCTTTGCTTCTTTGGATGCCAACAGCTTGAAAAGTTTTCAAAACAAGGGTAAATGAAAGTGTCAATGACACTGTAGCTCAACTTGTTAAGACATGTACATGTATAGTATGTGACACAGCAATGACAAACATCTAGGTAATGACCTGATAACAAAGGTACATATAAAGCATTGTAACGGTCTGTACATAAATACTGACCGTAGCCTGCAACAAATGTATAGGTAAAGTATTGTAAAGGTGGGTGACAGTCAGATGCTAAACTAGAAAAGAAATCTTTGAGTCCCAGAGTGGGTCTGACTGAACCCCAAAATATTTGTTCTGACTGCACAGTGATAACAAAGGCACCCCAAAACACACTCGTTCCTGTCCCAAGGTGAAAACAAAGGTACCCAAGTTTCGTGAAGATCAGTTCATAAATACGAGCTGTGTAGAAGTTGTGACAAAAAACTGATTGGACCTAATTTCGGTACAAAACGGCCACTGGCAGCCATCTTGAATTTTGGACCGCATCCAGAAACACTTGTTCTCGTCCAAAGGTGATAACAAAGGTACCCAAGAAATTTCGTGAAGACCAGTTGATAAATACAGCCTCTAGCCCAAGCTGTATTGACATGTGCACTTACAGTGTTTAAGTAGCAATGAATAAATCAAAGTTCATCTAATTTGCATAATTTCTGCACGAGAAAAAAACCCGTGCTATATGTGATGTATTCCATGTTACTAAACATTCATACAAAAATTTATTCAAATCAGAACTTTCATACAGAAGGTCTGTACAAAAGACTGATTGCACTAATTTTGGTACAAAATGGCTGCTGGTGGCCATCTTGAATTTCGGACCACACCCAAAAACACTCGTTCTCATCCCACAGTGATAACAAAGGTACCCAAGAAGTTTCGTAAAGATCGGTTCATAAATACGGCCTCTAGCCTGAGATGTATACAAGTTGTGTACAAAAAACTGATTGGACCTAATTTCGGTACAAAATGGCCACTGGCAGCCATCTTAAATTTTGGACCGCACCCAGAAACACTCGTTCTCGACCCAAGGTGATAACAAAGGTAGCCAAGACGTTTCGTGAAGATCGGTTCATAAATACAGACTCTAGCCCGAGCCGTATTGACGTGTGTACTTACTGTGTGTAAGTAGCACTAGAAAAATCAAAGTGGCACTGAATAAATCAAAGTTAATCTCATTTGCGTAATTTCTGCACAAGAAAAAAACCTGTATTATATGTGATGTATCCCATGGTACTAAACATTCACACAAAAAATTATTCAAATCAGCGCTTTCATATGGAAGTTCTGTGCAAAAATCTGATTGCACCTAATTTTGAACAAAATGGCTGCCATCGGCTATCTTGAATTTCGGACCGGACCCCAAAACACTCGTTCTCGTCCTACGGTGATACCAAAGGTACCGAAGAAGTTTCATAAAGATCGGTTCATAAATACGGCCTCTAGCCCGAGCCGTATTGGCATTTGCATTTATAGTGCTGAAAGTAACACAAAATACATCAAAGTTAGTCTAATTTGCATAATTTATGCACGAGAAAAAAACCTGTATTATATGTGATGTATCCCATGATACTAAACATTCATACAAAAAATTATTCAAATCAGCGCTTTCATATGGAAGTTCTGCGCAAAAATCTGATTGCACCTAATTTTGTACAAAATGGCTGCCATCGGCCAATTTTTCGGATCGGACTCAAAAACACTCGTTCTCGTCCCACGGTCATAACAAAGGTCCCCAAGAAGTTTCGTAAAGATCGGTTCATAAATACGGCCTCCAGCCCGAGTCGTATTGCCATTTGCACTTACAGTGCTGAAAGTAACACTACCGTAAATACATCAAAGTTAGTCTAATTTGCATAATTTACACATGAGAAAAAAATCTGTATTATATGTGATGTATCCCATGGTACTAAATATTCATACAAAAAGTTATTCAAATCAGCACTTTCATATGGAAATTCTGCGCAAAAATTTGATTGCGCCTAATTTTGTACAAAATGGCTGCCAGCGGCCAACCTGAATTTCGGATCGGACCCAAAAACACTTGTTCTCATCCCACGGTCATAATAAAGGTACTTGAGAAGTTTCGTAAAGATCGGTTCATAAATACGGCCTCTAGCCCGAGCCGTATTGAATTGTTGACGGACAGACAGACGGACAGACTGGCCATGGCATAAGCTCAAATTTGGCTTCGTCAAAGTTGAGCTAAAAATGTATAAAAGATAAATGTGAACACCAGAAATGAATAAATATGAATCCAAGATTAGTAATTGGTAACGGTACACAGTTAATATTTGAATCTACCCTCCATAGACAATGGGACTTCAAATTTTTATAATACATTGGAAAAGTTTCGCTTGTAACCCACATTCTACTGAACAGCATTGTTATATAGCCCACATATTATGTTGAGATTGATATATCCTTAATTGATAATTCTACAAGATTGATATATTTTTTCTGTACTTTCTGACTGGTCTGACTCATTTGCACTGAGTGACCTTTGTTTACATCTTTGTTACACTAATATATTGTACATATAGCTGTTGATTGTTTAAGTAGGTCAGGGACCTTGTTTACTTGAATTATGACGGAATCACCTAGAAACTGATAGAACTTTGTAGACATTTCATCTTCTAGGACATTATATCTGGTTACTATATAAAGGTTTGTCAACAGAATTCAAATACTTTTTTTTTAAAAGCCATTTCAGCAAGACTCACTTCAGTTATTTCCATTGGAGATTATTATTTTTCAAAATAGTGCATTTATTATAGAAGCAGTGCTTCTTTGTGAATTTGGAAGATTGATTCCAAAAAAGAATTTTAAAGAGAATCTATTCGTCTTGGAAAAGAGAATTTATACTTTCTGTGAAACAGAATAATATTATTTTGTGAAAAGCCAGGATTCTACTGGATTATTTGGAAATTACCTGTGGCGCCAATACTTCTCGGATTTTTACTCCATTTGAATTTTGTGGAGCATTTTATGTATATTTTATTGGAGACTGCTGAAATTTCCAAGTGAAATTTTATTACAAATCTACGGGATACTGTTTCTGAAGACACATTCTTGGTTTAATACCACCAGCTGGAAAATTTCAAGAGATACTTCACCATTGGATTACTGGATTCTGTCAAACTGTATTTTGGACTAATTCTTTTATTGATAAGTACCACTGTTTTTATTTTCTGTAAACCAATTAGTGTAAAAGATCTTTGTATCATTTTTTTATATTAATTTTTAGCTGCGACTAGCAGCTCTATAAGTGGCAATGTCGGTCTGTCTGTCTGTCTGTCTGTCGGTCTGTCTGTGACCAACAAGTTTCAAAACTCAATAACTTTTGAAATACTTGATGGAATGACTTTATATTTGGTATGTAAGTGTATCTTATTGATGTCTAGCCACTGTTCAATGCATGTGTTGTTCCAAATATTTTTCTTGGAGTTAAGGCCCTTGATGAACTTAGAATTTTGTGAGATTGCACCACCAGTCGCAGCTACGGAGTCGATGTCGCGATTTTTTTTTTTTTTAAATTTCAGAATAGTTAAATTCATAGTTATTGTTGCTAATTCTCAGATTTCTTTCTGTTACCAATATCAATAATATTTCCACACCGTAACAAGCATCTTGTCCGACTAAATGTTTTTCGGCTTTTTCTGTGACTTCTCCCAGTTATGAACAACTCAAGATCACCCAACGGTCTTTTAATACACCACTGTAAAGCTTATTCATACCCCTTTCCACTGACACCGGGTACGGCTGGATACATTGGTTGAATCAAATTTGAGGGGGATATAATGAAGGCAAGTGCTATCATTTTCGAAAAGCAAGTTGAGTACCTTGTTAATATTTATACACCATTATGGGGACACGTCAGCATAGATTCAAAAGTGCTATCAGATATCATTTTCTCTTTCAATTTCGCAGCTTGTTCCAAGTACCTGTGATACTGCCAGTGGTTATTGTCCCCTGGATTTTTTTTGTAGCTTTTCTTTCAATTCAGCATTAATATTTCAAGTTGCAGATACCTTTAACATCTGATCTCTCTATTAAAATACAAACCCCCAATCTTTAACACTCGATCATCTGCTTTATATTCTTTCGAATAGATAATTTATACTGCACACAAGCGCACATGGGAAAGACGTGATTGACCTTAATTTTAAGGGTCCTCCTAACCACTGGAATGACACCAGAATGACATAAAAATGATGCGGAATGGCATTTATTTTAACAACACTTGATCCCAGAATGTATTTTGTTCATTAACTAACAAAAAGACATACATGTAGAGTGGAAATCGGGGGAATGGAATCGTCGTCACTAAAACCTGCTGTATGAAACATCCGGAATGACAGACTCTGACATTGTTATTTCGCGCCCTTGTAAGAAAGAAATGTGATACATTATATTATATATTTAGTACATCATGTTGCATCAGAAAACTTTTTACAAGGAATTTTCTGAAACGTGCATGAGGTCAAGAACCAGACGTGAAGTCAGTGAACACTCAAAATCCCTTATAACTGCAACTAGGTGAAAGTCATAAAACATGTTATTTTATACGTTTATTAAGGATGAACCTAAACAATGAAAGGTGGATGACACCACGTCATTGAGGCACTGCATGACTGCACAATGTTTTCACAACTGGGATGATTGACCTTAATTTTAAGGGTCCTCCTAACCACTGGAATGACACCAGAATGACATAAAAATGATGCGGAATGGCATTTATTTTAACAACACTCGATCCCAGAATGTATTTTGTTCATTAACCAACAAAGATATACATGTAGAGTGGAAATCGGGGGAATGGAATCGTCGTCACTAAAACCTGCTGTATGAAACATCCGGAATGACAGACTCTGACATTGTTATTTCGAGCCCTTGTAAGAAAGAAATGTGATACATTATATTATATATTTAGTACATCATGTTGCATCAGAAAACTTTTCACAAGAGTCTGAAATAACAATGGCAGACCAAGAGTGGAAATGGTGGAATGGAATTGTCAATACTAAAACTTGCTGAGTGAAACATCTGGAATGACAGACTCTGACATTGTTATTTCTCGATATTGTAAGAAAATAATGTGATACATAATAGTATATAATTAGTACAGCATGGTGTGTCACAATACTTTCTTTATAAGGGTCTGAAATAAAATGGTAGATCAAGAGTGGAAATTGGAGGAATAAAATCGCCGTCACTAAAACTTGGGTGAAACATCTGGAATGACACTCCTCTGTTGTTATTTCACACTCTTGTAAGAAAGTAATGTGATACATTATAGTTTTTTATTAGCACACCGTCATCTGTTATGATACTATTTTATAAGGGCATGAAATAACAATGACAGATCAGGAGTGGATATAGGAAAAAAATGTGAAAGTTGTTGTGTGAAAATACCCCAAACGACAGTGATGTGTTCACAAGAATAACAAGAACAATTTTGTTTTTGTAACAATGAAAACTTAAAGTTTTGTTTTTTGTCTTTGATGCAGTGTTGGACTGGCCATGGTAAATTGTATGTATTAAAAACACATTTTTTTACAGTAAAATTTTATTTTTTAATGTCATTCCATGTCATTCTGGCATTTAAGAGGACCGTAATTTTAAGACATTAAAAAACAATGTACAGAAGCCAACAGGCGACATCAGATTTAGCAGTATCGAAGTTTATTTGGTCGATCGAGGCGCTGCAAATGCTTTGAAAATGATTTGCTGTTATTAGTAAATAATCAATTTGTACAATTTTTTTTTCATGGAAAATGAAAATTTATCCTAATTTATCATGGAAAATCGTAAATTCTCTGGAATTTTCTGAAACGTGCATGAGGTCAAGAACCAGACGTGAAGTCAGTGAACACTCAAAATCCCCTATAATTGCAACTAGGTGAAAGTCATAAAACATGTTATTTTATACGTTTATTAAGGATGAACCTAAACAATGAAAGGTGGATGACACCACGTCATTGACGCATTGCATGACTGCACAATGTTTTCACAACTGGGATGATCATAGAGAGATTAATTACAGTTGAATTACTTCAATTTACTTGCATATTTGTGTGATATTGGACACTGGATTCACTGGACATTAATCTTGTTGCAACTTTGAAAGATAATGGGGTGTGGGGGGGGGGGGGGGGGGTGCAGACCAAGAATGTTACTGTCAGTGAAAACTTACTGAAAACCCCTGAAGTTAAAGATCATATGTGTTTCTTCTACCTGCTCAATGGGAAGAGGTAAGGTACATGTACAAAGGACAGAGAGGCCAATTGATTAGCTTGGTAAGTTATTTAATGAATCACTCGATGCAGTGTGATGGTTCACAATGAATGGAGCTTGATTCATTAAATAAGTTGCTAGACTAATAAGTTATCACAGTAACTTGTCAAGTTCATGAGATGTCAGCGCTGAACCTGTTAAGTTACTATATGATTGAATGTTGGGAAATTGGGTCAGTTTGCAACTTTTTTTTTCAGTGTTCTATGCATATACCGAATACCGTACCGAAATCAAGGTATTTACCCCAAAAATACCGATGCCAAACCAGAAATTTCAATACCGCACTGCACTATACGAGTGTGACGTCATATGAATGGGGTGGATACACTATAAGATTGACAGATATATAATATATGGTCACCATTTGCATCATTTCAACTGAAGATCAAATTTAATCGAACAAGAAAACAAGTGTGTGTGTGTGTGTGGTGGGTGGGGCACAACAACAGTTATAACATGGGTACTGTAGGGAATATTAAGAGCTGTACCTCTATTTAAATGATTAATTATTGAGTTGTTTGGTTTATGACGTTTCCAAATGTAGCTGCAAGTCTGCAACTTCGTTGGAAAAGATCAAACGATGCCACCAAAACTAATTCTATGTGCAAACTCACTGAGAGAAATATGACATGCGCACTGCAAGCAAGTCATTGTTATTCGTACACACACCCCACATCAACAAAACTTCAAAGCTGCTGGCAGTCTGGCACTGAAAGACAGTGCAGACACTTGTAAAAAAAATTTTTAAACATAGCCTTTCCAGTTTCCAGAGTGCATCACACTGTGCATGTTTCCTCGGGCCCAATGCAGGTGCAAGGCTGCAAGGATGATCGTGCACACCTAAGAATCAAAGGTCTGCTCAATATACTTGCCTGGGATTATGCACATTAACTGCTCTTTTGTTTCTGCACATTCCACGTGGGTAAATCTTAGGCCATGAACGATGTTTCTCTTTCATATTATTACCATTCCTGTGTGATATGGAACAGAATACAGCATACAAATTGCCTGCCGATGTACTTGTTCACTCATGTGAACATTACACTGTATTAATAGCCAGAAAATTAAATTTTTTTAGTAAATTTTGTTTCTTAACATACCTACCACAATTGTTTACAATTGGCTGTAACATAAGTGCAAGCCCTAGTTCGGAACTAACTCAAGCTTTGAGAATCTTTTCCAAACGAGTTGGAAAAGTACTAGAGTCCAAAAGCACGAAAAAGATCGAAAAAAGGGTCGAGTGAGACCAGCGCTCGAAATTACAGGTACTCTCTCTGCACACCTCCTGCGTTTACCGAGCGCATGCGCAACAACCGTGACATCAATTCCGTATTTCCGCCAACGAGAAGTTTGTGATTTAGCGGGGAGGCATCGATATCAAAGATATCCCCAAGGAGGGTGGGCCTCCGGTAAACAATTGTGGTAGGTATGTTAAGAAACAAAATTTAATAAAAAATTTTAATTTCTTTTCAACCTACTCACAATTGTTTACAATTGGCTGAATAAACAATAGGAGGAGGTGAATCACATAACCAATACCAATAAGAGTAGCAGAACGAAAGCAAGGATGGCAGAGAACAATAACGAAAACCTGTAAGCAAAAAGCACCCAAAAGCACGAAAAAGATCGAAAAAAGGGTCAAGTGAGACCAGCGCTCGAAATTACAGGTACTCTCTCTGCACACCTCCTGCGTTTACCGAGCGCATGCGCAACAACCGTGACATCAATTCCGTATTTCCGCCAACAAGAAGTTTGTGATTTAGCGGGGAGGCATCGATATCAAAGATATCCCCAAGGAGGTTGGGCCTCCGGTAAACAATTGTGGTAGGTATGTTAAGAAACAAAATTTAATAAAAAATTTTAATTTCTTTTCAACCTACTCACAATTGTTTACAATTGGCTGAATAAACAATAGGAGGAGGTGAATCACATAACCAATACCAATAAGAGTAGCAGAACGAAAGCAAGGATGGCAGAGAACAATAACGAAAACCTGTAATGAAGATAGAGAGAAGGCACCTGAAAAGAACAAGGCTGAGCGAAGCACAACCTCAATAAAAACAATTTTAATGAGGGTGCACAACAGCCTGAGCAGCAACGAGAGGGCCTAAAGAATAAAGGTCCTCAGATTGCAGCTGAAGGTGGCGGAGATAAAAGCAGGAGAAGGTAGAAGCATTCCTCCAGTAAGCCGCATTCATAACATCCCGGAGCGAAACAGAATTGGAGAACGCCCAGGATGTAGAAATGGCACGAACCTCATGAGCATTAAGCCGGTTCGAAACAAGATCTGACGCAGACAAGCGGGAATAAGCCAGCTTGATTGCAAGACAGATCCACCTGGAAATAGAATGGGAAGAGATAGACTGCCTCTTAGGAATGAGAGACAGAAAGAATCTCTTCCGACCCCTCCTAATGAACTGAGTGCGAGTAATATAAGTCTTGATCGCACGAACAGGATAAAGAGGCCTCTGGCCATCTACAGCAGGGAGACCCCGAATGCAGATGGGAGGAGGTACCGAATCAGGAAGTTGATTCTTAGCCAGGAAAGAGAAATCAGTAGTGAAGGTGACACTGTTAGCCTCATTTCGGAAGAAGGCAGAATCAACAGATAGCGCATGAAGCTCACTGACTCGATGAGAAGAAGCAAAGGCTAGAAGAAAAGCCGTCTTATAGGTGAGAAAACGCATGTCGGTCTCAGATAAAGGCTCGAATGGCGCCCCCTCCAAACAGTGCAACACCCATGCCAAGTTCCACTTGGGTGTAAGACGCAAAACTCGAGGCCTCTTCAAAGAAAAGTGCCGAATGAGTTTGGAGAGAAAAAGATTACGACAGATGCACCGCTTTCCCACATAAGAGAAAGTATCAGACAGCATAGACCGATAGCCCTTAATCGTAATAGGCTGGAGGCCCTTGGAGTCAAAAAGAAAAACCAGAAAATCCGCAATTTGAGCGATTGACGGATCACGGTAATTCATATTGTGATCTGCACACCAGCGACAAAAAACCCTCCATTTGGCGGCATAAGTCATGCCAGTGGAATGTCGCCGCGATGCAGAAATGCACTCCACTGATCGTCTCGAAAAACCTCTACGTCGGAGACTGGACCTGATAAAAGACAGGCTCGCCAGGTTGTTGTGATACTTCCTGGGACGACCCTGTGAAAGAAGATCGCGACGTAGAGGAAGACGAATCGGTCGATCGGCCAATAGAGTCTGTGGAGACAGGGGTGTGATCAGAATGATCCTGCAACTGCAAGCACAAATCTTCGCTAATACCTGAGGAAGAATCGGTGCAGGAGGAAAGGCATAACCGATCCTACCTGTCCAGTCCAGAGACAGAACATCTACTGCAAATGCCAGAGGATCTGGACAAGGGGAGACAAAGGTATCTACCTGATGATTCCAGCGAGTAGCGAAAAGGTTGACCTGAGGACGGCCCCACTGCTCGCAAATCGCCTGAAACACTGTCCGATGTAGCATCCATTCGGTTGGAAGGACACTGTCGCGTCGGGACAGGGAGTCTGCTAGGACGTTGAGACCCCCGGGAATGTGTCGAATGGTCACCCGAGCGTTCACATCCCGAGCCAACAGAAGAAGATCCTGAGACAGCCGATACATGGGAATCGAATGTGTGCCTCCTTGATTCCGTATGTAGGCCACTACTGTCGAATTGTCCGAAAGAAGTAGGACAATATGGTCCGACAGATGAGGGATCCAAAGCCGAAAACTCAACAGAAGAGCAAGGAGCTCCTTCTGGTTGATATGAAGGCCCACCTGCTCGCTGTCCCACTCTCCGTGAGTAGACAGACCGAGAGGATCCAACGTCGCACCCCAGCCCCGATCGCTGGCATCCGCAGTAAGGATGCGATCGGCCAAAGGAAGATCCAACGGAACACCCTGTGTCAGCCAGGGAATATCGGCCCAAGGGCGGAGGTGACAAAGCAGAGACCGAGGAATAGTGAGTTCCAGGTCCAGCGGATCTACATTCGGACGCCAATGATCCAACAGGAAGTGTTGGAGAGGTCGGACAAACAAGCGACCGAGCGGAATGAGATCTGTCACCAAACCGCAAAGGCCCGGCATCCAAAGGAAAGTCCTGGCCGAGAGCGAGGAAGATTGAAGCAGGTTCCAAGTCAAGGCGGAAAGAATCGTCGCCCGAGCCTGTGGGACCTACATTGTGAAGAGTGTCGAAATCCATCCCCAAATGACGGAATCGCTGAGAAGGAAGAAGATCCGATTTCTCGCGATTGACTCTGAAACCCAGCGACGCTAGCAGGCAAAGAAACTGCCGGACATCGAACTCCAGAACAGCAGCATCGTGGTGCCGTTGGAGGATGTCGTCCAGGTAGGCTGACGAAGTCACTGCCGACTGAGTGCAGTGCAAAGCAAGCACATGTGACATCAGTCGGGTGAAGGCCCAAGGAGCCAGGTTCAAACCGAACGGGAGAGCTCTGAATTGAAAAACTCGATCCAGAAAGGAGAACCGAAGGTATTTCCGTGATGCCAGATGAATGGGTACATGGAAGTAGTCATCCTTCAGGTCGATACTGGCCGCAAAATCGCCCTGATGAACTGAACGTTGAACCGACCGGTAAGTCTCCATACTGAAACGAGGAGCTATTATGTACTCCTTCAGGGTACTCAGATCGATGACAGGACGATATTGGCCGTTTTTCTTCGGCACCAAGAAAAGTCTCGAGTAAAACCCCGGTGAAAGGGTGTTCCTGACCACCTCGATCGCCCCTTTGGAGAGGAGATTGTCGATCTCCTGCACCAGAAGGTCCCGACGCAGAGAATCGGAAGGGACTTGAGTCGGAAGGGGGCACCCGAGATAAACTGGGGTGCCGATGGAAGGACAGTCGCAAACCGGATTGAATGACGTCGAGGACCCAAGAGTCCGACGTTATCTCTGTCCAGCGGTCGTAAAACAGCGACAGCCTTCCCCCGACTGGAGGCGAATGGAGGTGAGAACCTTCACTTGCAGCCTCGACGAGGCCCCCCGAGAGGAGAACCCACCTCGGGAAGAGACTTTCCAGTCTGAGGCTGCCAGCGAGCCTGGCCACATCGGCGCTTCTTATGTGCAGAAGGAGCAGACGGAGCCAAAGGCGAAGCCGACGTCGCCGACTAGGCAGACACAGCAGCACGCTTGGCGGGCCTGGAACAACCCCCACCCGCAGCAGCTGGTTGGTCAAGCTGTCGCAGCAAAAGCTGGTCCTTCGAATGACGAAGAACTTCGCCACGATCAGCTTCCACGGAACCATGGAACAACTGAGGTCCCACCAAAGAGGCAGACCTCAGAACAGCACGTTGCTCAGAAGGAAGGGATGGTAAAGAATCCAACACCGCATCCCGGCGTGCCAGCTCCAAATTAGCCATGTTACAGGTGTGAGCATGTGTCAAGTTCATAAGAGCCTGTGACAAAACGCGAAAAGGTGCCTGAGCGTCATCAAACTCCCCTGGTGGAAAATATTCAGCCAGAGCAGCGACGACATGGTCCGCGAGAGATAACATACCCAGCATCTCTCGGGACAGGCCCACCATAGACTCAACTACCGACATCAGGAGAACTGCAGACTTAGGCTTAGTCAACCCGAGGGAAGAATCCTCATCCACGGTAGTCATCCCTTGGAAGACTGGAGGAGAGACGGAATCGTAAACACGAAACCGCGATGGAGGCAGAAAGGCATATGCTCTAGAAAAGAAGGAACCCTTGAGGGCCTTAGAACGCATTTTGGCATCTACGCCCTGGAAGGACTCAACAACCTGAGCCGATTGCAGAGGACGCAAAGCCCCAGAGCTAGAAGGCTCAACAGGGTTACAGTGCTCCACAGTGGACCGCGGCCAGGCGGTCACAGAAGGCTGGTCGGAAGGTTGAACGTCCGGCAATAAGCCAAAGACGAAATCCAAAGCCTGCCCCAAGACTGACGAGGGGGGCCCATCACCTTCAAGATACTCGTCATCCTCCATAGCAGAGGAGACGTAGCCCAACTCGGGCTGACCAGTTGAAACCTCATGTGAATACTGTGCAGTATCCAAGGGGCCAGGCGAGACATCTCGGCGACCGACCAAAGGAGGTTGTGCCTCAGGAGGCACAGGGAGGCCAACTTGAGGGTTGCCAGAAAGCAACCGGGTGAGCGCCAAAACGGCCTGACGCAGGTCACCCTGAGAATCCGTCGCAGCAGCATCGCCCAACGGAGTGTCCTCCCAATGGACCCTTCTGGTAGAAGAACTCAAATCCTCAGAAGAGACCGACGTCGAACGCCGATCGGCAGACAGAATAGGGATACGGTGAGAAGACACCGGAGGATAGTCCCGATTGTGACGCCCAGGGGCCATCACTGACCTCTGCGAAACAGAAGGTCCTGCCTGCAAATCCTCTAAAGAGACCGACGGCGCACGCCGATCGGTAGCTGGACCTAGGACACGGTGAGAAGACACCGGAGGATTGTCCCAAGAATGACAGGAATCTGTCATTGGCCTCTGCGCAGCAGACGGCCCCAACTGCCTATCCTCTGAGACCGACGGCAAGCATCGATCGACACCCAGACTCGAAACACAGTGAGGAATCACCGGAGGAAGGTTCCGAGAGTGACAGCTAATAGGGGCTGTCACTGACTGCTGCCGAACAGCAGGCCCTGGATGCCAACGTCCCAACACCATCCCGCTAGGCGGCACACTGGCAGGGGAAGGTGGAACAATAAACGATTCACTCGAGGGACGAGGAATCGCTGCCGAAGCGACCAGCCGGCTCAACCGACTAGGAGCAAACCTACATGTAGCCAGATGAGACGGAGCAGACAGCAAACCCACACAGCCCCGCCGCGAGGCTAGGGGAGGCTGAGAACACACAGGCACACCAGCAGATACAGCCTCGGTCCCCCGAGACTGTAGACCATCCCCAGAGGAGATGGAAGAGCCACCATCAGACAGAATAGGATCTGGAGTGACAACTTCCTCAACAACAGTCGACGGTGTAGGAGGCAGATCAGAGAGGGTCAACCGAGCTGACCTCGAAAAAGCTCTCAACGAAAACAGACGCCTCAATAGTGACATCAGAAGACAAAGAGACCACGGTCTCCTCGTCAGGTATCACTGAACTAACACCGCCAACAGTTGCAGAGGAACTCGCCACAGAAGACAGATCAGAATCCTGTGTGACAGAGTCACCACGTGCACCAGCAGAAATGTCTGCTACGGCATGGCTACCCTTACCCCGAGAACGAGGGGTTCTAGCTCTGGACAGAACCACCTTGTTAACAGAAGCCCAGAATTTAGAGGACCAAACCCCACAAATACCACATGATTGGGCCTGAGTGCAATTGCTGCAAGTGACACATGTGGAATAAGAGTCGTCCACATGCTTCACTTGCAAGCAAGAGGTACAAGGAATAGTCTTTGGCATTATATACTCGCCCAAAAAAGAAAGTGTGCATTGCAGAAATTGATCAAACTCCAAAAAAATAATTTCGTAGGTGTAAAGAGTGTTAACCTGTTCATGAATAAGTTATATTGAACACAAAAACAGCTTTCCCCATCAAAATTGCATTAAAGTTAAATGACGTGCTGCACGTTTGTGAAAAGGCATGTTTTGCACGTGGAGAGTCTGAAAATTCATGCAGCAGTATGAATCCTTGGGTATTTAAACACTAAAGTAAGGCTTTCCTATTGTTCACATTCAAACTTGCACTGCTGTTAAAACGACTCCACATTAGCATGCCAAGATTGACAATGAATCAACGTCTCCTTGCCCTGGGTATGATTAGAGCTGGCAGAACACACAGAGAGGTTGCAATTTTAACTTGGTGCAATATGAGGGAATTTCTTTAAAAATCTTCTTCCAAGCAGAACCATCTATTAGATTTAGATATTTGGTATGCAACATCTTTAGTAGGGCCAGATTCAAATTTGTTCAAGTCAGGTCCCTGGGTTAATAATTGAGCTCCCTATGGGAGCCTGAATTTTAACTTAGTGGCACTGTGTAATATGAGGAAATTTCTTTAAAAATCGTCTTCAGATCCACCAGTCAGAATTAGAGCTGAAACGGTTGAATGATTTTCTTGATTGATTAATCACGAATTAACCTTGGTTAACCGATTAATCAGTTGTCCCGATAGATCACTGAATACAGTTAAAACTAGAAGTCCGGTCACGATCTGTGCACTTATCTAGGCCTAATTGCATGTAGGAATTGCACACAATTGCCGTATCGAATGGCATCCAACCCCCGTGGGAACCCCGGGAAGTGAAGCAGTGCTTGTTTACTGTGGTAAACAAGCTCTGTTTCACTGGTAAAATAGGACCCAGTCACTAATGCTTGGGGTGCAAGTCCTCTAAAATAGGCAACATGGGGTATAAACGATTGACTGACCTTGACTTTCTCTCCATGTTGTGGTCATGATTAGCCATCGTGCAGAAGTATGTGACCTTAAACAACAGTAAATAATAAATAATGGCATCCAAAGCACAGCAGGTTCTCCTGGTTACTCATAGCAAACACAGGCAGTGTTTCTGCCAATGGACCTCCGGGTTACCCGGAGGTCCATTGGCTGAAACATTGCTTGTGCACAGACCATATGTACAGAATTTGTTAGCCTTACTATGGCCATAATGCCTTGATTAGCGCGCAGATTGACATGCTATTTGTGTGCATTTCATAATGTTCAGGACTTCTAGTTTTAATTGTAGCTGCCGTGCTGTTGATGATTTACAGTGTTAATAATGTCCCATTTCTTTTCAACCTACTCACAGTTGTTTACAATTGGCTGTAACATAAGTGCAAGCCCTACTTCGGAACTAACTCAAGCTTTGAGAATCCTTTCCAAACGAGTTGGAAAAGTACTAGAGTGCAAAAGCACGAAAAAGATTGAAAAAAGGGTCGAGCGAGACCAGCGCTCGAAATTACAGGTACTCTCTCTGCACACCTCTTGCATTTACCGAGCGCATGCGCAACAACCGTGACGTCAGTTCCTTTTATTTCCGCCATTGTACATGGTCGGAAATTTTTGTGACTCGTGCTTATTTGCTGTTTATTCTTCGTGAGCAACTTATTCTACATTCTTAGTGTGCAAGTGGATTGTATCCTTTTGTCAAGCTACCAAATTATTGTTAATTAATGTTAATTTGTTTTATTATTGCTTGTTTCTTCACACTTCAGGGCTCGATTTAACTGGATTAGCATAGCACTTTGCTCTCCAATTTCTGAATTTTGCTATTCAAGATTTATTAGTTTCAAGTGCTTTTGGATCAACTGCTAATCAATTTTCCAGGGTGAATAGTAAATTGCTATTCAAAATTTTCCGATTAAATCAAGCCCTGCACTTTATCTTGTTTTTCCCCCACGTGTGAACACGACCTTCGTGCTGTTTTCCGTCGACGGGAAGCTTGATTACTTTGATATACTCTCCCAAAAAAGAAAGTGTGCATGCTAAAAAATAACACTAAAAAAAGATATATATCATTTTCATTCATGGAAATTTTATTAATCACAGATGAATCAATTTGTGATCAACACAAGAAATTTCATTACGCTACGAGGAATACTCTTGGTGCCATGGAGAGTCAAAGACACTAAGGGTCTAACACAAAAGTCACACACTCAATATCTGGTATGACCTCCGTCTGCATCGACTACTGCTGTGCATCTACGCCTCATGGAAGCGAACAAGTTAGCATGGAAGTGGGTTAGGGTAGGGTTAGGTTAGGGTTAGGGTAGAGTTAGGGTTAGGGTTAGGTTAGGCTAACCCTAACCCTAACCCTACTCTACACCACGGCAGTCGAGCACGACGATGACGTAACGTCAAAATCGGACAAATTGCAGGTCTTCGGGGACGTAAGCCGTATTCTCTCAGCCGGTTGATTACTGTTTGAGGATGTATCCGTCTCAGGTTAGGGATGTCCCTGGCTGTCGTCTTTGCAGTTTGTTGCCGGTTCTGGAGATGGACGACACGGATATACTGATCTTGTGCAGGGGTGGTAACTCGGGGTCTCCCGGAGCGGGGTCGGTCTTGAACGTCATCATGTTGTGCATGCTGATGGACTAGCCTGTCTACAGTGTTACGGTGGCAGTTCAAATGCTGGGCACAAAGAAATTCCCTCATATTGCACCAAGTTAAAATTCGTGCTCCCATAGGGACTCGATCTAAACAACCTTGAATCTGACATCCCATAGAGATGTTGTATATCAAATATGAAATCATTCTGACTGGTGGATCTGAAGAAGATTTTTAAAGAAATTTCCTCATATTGCACTAAGTTCAAATTTGGGCTCCCATAGAGTGCCCAAATATTAACTCAAGGACTCGATTTGAACAAACTTGAATCTGACCCCCCTGGAGATGTTTTATACCAAGTATCAAAAGATTCTAATTGATGGTTCTGCAGAAGAAGATTTTTTTTAATTTTGGAAAACAATATGGGTGCTATCAGAGTAATGCCCTTTGTGGTGCCCCCTGTGGGAATGGCAACTTTATTTGAACAAACTTGAACTGACATATGATAAGGAACATTCACATCAAATTTAGGTCAATTCAGCCTAGTGATTTATGAGGAGAAGTCAAGAATGTAAAGTGAATGCCGGAAGCCGGATGGACGGCTGGACAGATGGAAAGTGATTAGTAAAGCTCCCCTGGAACTTTGCTGAGGTGAGCTAAAAAAAAAAAAAAAAAGAGTACATTTTTTGCTAGCTTGTCCTATTTTTCTAAAGGAGAAAAATGATACACATATGTGTCTCACATTAGGTACATGAATGATCAGAGTTGGAAAAATAACAAACATTTTCAAGTACAGTAGAATCCTCTTAATTGGATATCCATTTTGCCAGTGAAAATTATTCAATTAACAGGAGTATACAATTAACAGGGATTTGGTCAGTTTCCTGTGTTCTGGAGGTAAACTGAGCATTTATTCTATTATATCTTGTTTGACAGAGCTCATAGAGCTCTGTCAAACAAGATATAATAGAATAAATGCCTATATTGGATGTGGTGAGGCCAAAAAGGTTGATAAATAAGGGGAATTTGGTGCGTGTCACAGTAATTTTTTCGACATATTACAAAAATTTATATACAATTAACAAGAGTTTACTCTACAACCCATATGCAATTAACAGATCAAATTTGTTTTGAAGGTATGGTAAATGGTTTTGTGTTTGAAAATTATATTCAATTAACAGGGATATACAATTAAGAGATATCCAATTAAGTGGGCTCCACTGTACATGTACTTGTATTTCATATTTGGTATATCAATCTACTTAAATATTTTTTTTTACTGCTTTCCTTTCACATCTATTCGTTTTGAACATTAAGCACACAAAATCCCTCAATTTTGGTGATAAATACTTATGTTCAATGGGGCGGGATTAGTTACCAGAAAAAAAATTGTAAAATCACTGTGGACCTTTATGTTGAGGAACTCTCAAAGTGCAGCATGATGAATACACTGGGGTTTACAGTTTACCAAAATGCATATTAAGTCGGTTATAGCAGTTACTTCTTTTTCCTATTATAAACTATTTGAAAAAAGTAGGGGATATTTGAGAAAAGTGAGATATGTGAAGAAATAAGGAGCTAACAATTTGTATCATTACTTTTCCTAATTATCTAAAAAAAATGGCAGTGTGTTGAATTTCGCAAACAGTGTTCGTACTCCATCATTTAGCATGCTCTTTCTCAGTAGAGCAAACAAGCTCGCTGCTGTGTAATCCCTTTCTCGTTGTACGCAGGGTCTGTTCCCATAAATATATTTATATTTTCATCAAAAAGACAACTTAGGCATTGCAATGTGACATCTGGTGAATCATTTCAACGATAGTTGTGTGTCCGACAAGCACACATTCCAAGCACCAATCATGTGTATCCAATACCATTTTCCGAAAATATCAACATCAGTTTGGATATCCTCTACTTTTTTGAATAGTATATAAATCAACTGATTGTTGAATGAAATGGGCAAATGTGGGCAGAAACATATTTTGTCGAGGTCCCAAAGGCTATAAAAATGCATTTTAAAATTATTTTGGGGATTCCCAGTTTGCTCAACTCTGCCCGGACCCCCACCCTTTTTTTTTCATTTGTGGCCTGGAAGTTTCCAGATAGAAAGTTAAGATGGGGGAGGGGTGGTTGGTGCAGAATCTGTAAGAATTAAACCTTTGAATACGACCTCCACAATTATGGATGAAATGCAGCAGAATTGCGCTTGCATTTCAATAATCCACAAAAACCTCTTATTCGTTGTAAATGTGCAGAAAGGAATGTGAAAGCCAACTTGTTAGAATTCTAAGAGTACAAGTGTGTTGCAATTGTCAGTATTACCATCACAGGTGAGGTGTGAATAGAACACCAGCAAATACATATGCACGTGTTGTGGCTAGTCTACATACACATGTATGTGCAAACAATGCAGTATTTTCCTGACCCATTCCTATGATATGTATTACACACTTTAAACTATATAATGTTAGCTGGTGCATAATGACATAATGAAAAATAATAATGACATTGCCGTAACAGATACCGGATTTTCTGTACCATTATGGTAAAACAGTGAAACCCTGTTAACTGAATTGACACTTTGCCAATGAAAATTATTCAATTAACAGGAGTATTCAATAAACAGGGATTGTATCACTTACTTTTATTCTAGAGATAAACTTGGCATCTATTATAATATTAGAATGTTTCTTTTCATGTTCTATCGGTCGATAGTACCTGCGTTTGTGTGATTTCTGAAATAAAACCTGAAGCAGCAAAGCTGCTGAAGGTTTTATTTCAGAAATCACATAAACACAGGTACTATCGACTTCGCTGATTCAGGTTTTATTTCAGAAATCACACACAGGTACTATCGACCAATAGAACATGAAAAGAAATGTTCTAATTATTTTATTATGCCAAACAAAATATAAGTTTCATTGTTAAGTGTTAACTGCAATGTTCATGCCATCAATCTTGTAATAACAATGTAGTCGAATCCAAAAACATGACGTCATTTCGAACGAATGACGTCTCTTCGAAAATGACTTGTCACAAGTGCCGCCGTCACTTTGGGAGTTTCTATATCACCAAAATGCCAGTGTTTACATGTACAGTTAAAAGTAGAAGTCCTGTCACGAACTGTGCGCTTATCTAGGCTTAATTGTGCGTATGAATTGCACGTAATTGCCATATCGAATGGCATCCAAAGCACGGCAGGTTCTCCTGGTTACTCATAGCAAACACAGGCAATGTTTCTGCCAATGGACCTCCGGGTTATCCGGAGGTCCATTGGCTGAAACATTGCTTGTGCACAGGCCATAATTACAGAATTTGATAGCCTTACTATGGTCATATCGCGTAGATTAACGTGCATATCGACGTGCTATTTGTGCGCATTTCAGGACAGGACTTTTAGTTTTAACTGTACAAATGCATCATGCTGTTCATGTTATATTATAATCCATTATAAATGCTGGTGTGATAAGAGGTATAAATTAATGGAATATAAATTCATGTTTCTTTGATGACGATAGTTGTTAGAATTAAGCGGAGTGAAACAATTTATTTTGAACTTGAGGGCTCAGGCAGAGGCTCAGTGAGGTCCAGGAGTACTAAACTTGTGGAAATAATTGAATGAAGTCATAACTCATATTCAGGATTCACTGAAGTGGTGAACAACACATGAGTTTTTAATATTTCTGATTCTTTTGAATTCATTGTTTGCAGTTAAAATTAAAAACACACCCACTGAAGTAGTGAAGATGATATACATGTATTTGTTGGTAAGTTTGTGTCTTTCGGTGACGAAAAGAAGTTGCATGTAATCAGACACAGTGCCTGCATGCGTAATCGATGCTGATCAATGGTAGTGGAGCTTACATTTTCTTTGTTCTCTGGTCTCCAGGGAAGAATGTTCCGATATCACCCGTCTTTTGCCCCAAAACTCCAGTACTATGACTTTTAGAAGGTATCAAATTAACCAATCACGGCTGATGTTACAAACGTGAGGCATAATAATCTATTATATCTTGTTTGACAGAGCTCCAAGAGCTCTGTCAAACAAGATATAATAGATTAAATGACTGTACTGAATGAATGGAGGACAAATAGGTCTATGAACAAAGGAAAACTGGGGAGAGTCAGGATAATTTCTTGACAGGTTACAAGATTTTTTTATTCAATTAACAAGAGTTTACTCTATAACATATAATTAATTAACAGGTCAAATTTGTACCGGAGATATGGTAAATGGTTCTCTGTTGGGATTAATTAACAGGATTATTCAGTTAAGAGATATCCAATTAAGTGGGCTCCACCAGGGACCAGCCTAGGGGGGAATTTTAGGGAGACTTCAAGTCTCCCTCCAGAAAAAATAGGGAGACTGCAGAGAAATGTAGGGAGACTTCATAGGCAAGTGGGGAAAATTAAGAATATTCATGTACCATCCCCGCCGCCCCTTCATATTTTCAATTTGTGGTCCTCCATTAACGTCCAAATAATCCACTAAATCCAGGTCCAGTTGTCTTTGATGCATCTGTGCCAGATTAAAAAATCACTAAGTAATTATTGACTGAAAATCCCCCACTGCAACCCTCTTCTTCATGATCCCTCCCCTCTTCTTCGTGCCAATCTCCCAGCACCCTCCTGTGGTTGCCTTTCACCAAAGTCTACTGAGCTAATAATTTTCTAAGTCTGAAAGTGTAAACAGGACCAGATGTAAGAAGGTTGCTTGGGAGGTATTTTGTTAATTAATAAACAAAATACATTCTGGGGTCGGGTATTTTGTAAAAGAAATGTCATTCCGCATCATTTTTATGGCATTCCGGTGTCATTCCGCGTTATTTCGTGTCATTCCGGTGTTTAGGAGGACCCTTTTTCAAGATCGTCCACATGCACACTTGTGTCCTGTACAAAGCTTTTCTTGTCATCACGAAAGCTTTTTTTCATGTGTTTCAATTCCATTTGTGTTTTTCTGGGAATAGACAGTCCAACCGTTAACAGTCATCAGCAAAATGAAATGAAAATACTGTGTTATAAAATACGTCCGTTGTGTATACATTTTCGGCATCCTAAGCCACGTAACCTACTTTCAAACTGGGTGATTTTGTTGAGTCGCGTAAGTCATCTATTTTCGTTTCAACACTTGAAGCTCCGACTGAAATGCAACAGAATAGAAATAAAAAAATCCGCCAAAAGTGACAATGGACAATTGATTGTTGTGTGATTTCAAATAAATGGACGTTTATTTGACGAATTAAAATGCCCATTTATCACACTCGAGCACATTCGATTTTTGAAAATAATCGTTTTCATGTAAACCTCGCATCACTCAGTTCAGCCTTTCCTCATTTTGGCCAATTTTTAGAGGGCGACTTGTAATCGCCCCGACTATTTTTCTAGGCGACTTTGGGCTTAGAAGGGCGACATAATCGCCCTAGTCGCCCTCACGGCTGGTCCCTGGGCTCCACTGTAGTACTAATACCTGGAAAAAGGATTGTGGAAGTGGAAGATGTTTGTGACCTTTCCGATTGGCTTGCCACAATACTTTTCCAGGTTATACAGGGGGAAGGGGGGGGGGGCAAATATTTCTGGGCCAGGGTGGGTGGGTGGTCAAGGGCTGGAAAAACATGTTTTTGCCATATTTCGCAAATGTTTTCCTTACCATTCATTTAAGCTTAAAATAGCCTTCCCTTGCCTTAATATTACAATACTGATAATAGCATGTTCTTCTGGTATACACGTACATGTACCTATATAATACATGAATGTAGTATCATTGAACACTTTTTGCTCAACTTTGAAGTCATAATAGGCATCCTCATTGAGGATGAGATTGACTTGAGACATTATGATGTAACAATTGTGTATAGATCATCATTTATTAAAAAAGGAAGTACGAAAACTTCAAAATTAAATAACATCAAAACATGGCGGCCGGATGTAAAACTAAACCCAGTCTGAAACGATTATGACCCCTGTTCAATGTAGATCTATTACTCAGGCGTGGATATAAGAGGCGAGCAGTTACACGTGCATGCCTATTTAGCACCTAATTCCATTTTCTAACGAGCCCCTTGCCACTCACCTGATGATTTGGTAAAAAAACGACATATGACAAATATTTATATCATTGTAACCCAACAAAGTGGGAAGCTGAACGACTCCCGGAAAAGGATGTACATGAACTGTTGTTTGGCAAAATATAAAATAACAATCTACTTTCAGGCAGACACCACAAGTGTTGTCAAGCGGTGGTCAGCTGTTTTTATGTCAATTTTTGTTTAGAGTCGAATTGAGAAATTATCTGAAGTGGGATGAACAGTTAACAAAAGTATTACTGATTAAAGAATGCTATGATCAACAGAGACAACAAGCATTTGTCAATCATATTCAGAGCAGAATGTGTTCACAGAACTCAAATACAATAAAATCACAGGGTCAGGGAAGATTCGTCCCAAAGTTAGTGGGAAGTTTCGTCCCCGAGAAGTTTCGTCCTCTATAGAGGACGAAACTTCCCACTTGAATGGTAAATTGTATAGAATTCTGACATATTTTTAATAAAAAATTAATCAAGGATCTGCGTGTATCATGTTAATATACGCTATGTATGCATGGAATGTTACTCTTCTGACTTTATTTTTCCCTATTAATATAAATATATTTGCATATTAATTCTTTGGATGTGAATACACTCGGTTGGATCTTAAAGTATTTTTTTAACTTGTACAGTTGGATGGATCTTAGGGTGTTTTTTCAACTGATTGAACTATTGTCGGGTTCAAGGGAGGGGTGTTCATTCATGTACCGGTATGTTTTTTTAACAGACTGCACCATATGTTGTCAGCTTGAAAGGCATGGCTTTATCTGGGGTATATTAAGGCGTGCAATCAATTATTTCCTCAAAACCTTTCATTCATTCACTTCCTCATATCTCTCAACATGCCTTACAACTTCAGAACCGTCTTCTTCCACAGAATACCCATGTTTAGAATGTGGAAGAAATGTTAGACCAAGACAAGCCGTTGATTGTGATGGTTGCGGACGTTGGCAGCATCGAACCTGCAATACCAGCATTCCACAAAGTAAATATTTATATTGTCTTATATTTTTTTATTAATATATTAACCTCAGAACAACAGACTTTTTGATGGAGGTAAACAAAGTCTACCGCCTGGACCAGACAAAGAAGTAATAAGACAAAGAATTAATTTAAAATACAAATGAAACTTTGTTAGATTGTAACAGACATTCTCGAATAATTTGTCACAAAATAAATTTAATGAGCTTGCTGCTGCTTGCGTGAATCAACTCCTCATATAAAATATTATCTGCATGTTCATTAAATTTTTTTGTGACAAATTATTGGTGTTTTGATTTTACCATGTATTTTCATGTTATTGTAACAGACATTCTCGAATAATTTGTCACAAAAGAAATTTAATGAGCTTGCCGCTGCTTGCGTGAATCAACTCCTCGTATAAAATATTGTCTGCATGTTCTTTAAAAAATTTTTGTGACAAATTATTGGTGTTTTTGTTTTACCATTGTATTTTCGTGATATGTTTTTACTGTATATTTTGTTGTTATCAGTTTTTGACCTGTAAACCATTGAGTAAAAATTGAATAAAATATGATTAACCAAGATACTATTACTTGTCCATGGACCTTACAATCACACGCCGGCCCTAAGCTTATGATTATTTAACAAGTACTGAGGACGAAACAAGTACTGAGGATGAAAATCACATGACAGCTGTATAGGGAAAGCCAAAAAAGGCATGCTGAATTACATTATTGGGACGGATTACATTTCAAACTATAAATCAATGCAGCACATAAATTCTGTTATTTTGGGGGACACCCTTTTGTCCTAATTTGGGGGCAGTAACCCAGAAATAACAGTTTTATCCTGTTATGTTTTACTGTCATGCAATTCATTGTGTTTCTATGGTCATATTATGATGGGAGTTATTCGAAAGTGCAGAATAGGCACAAAGAATTTATATATTTTTCTTGGATGCCTTCACATGCACCTTCTCTAATTTGGGGTCACCTGTAAAGGGTGTGAAATTGGGGTAAAGGCTTGGGTTATGGCTAGTAAAGTACACCCTTTGAGAGTAAATGCAACTTGATTTAATGGATACTAGTAGTGTTTTAGGATGGATTTAAGGATGGTGGGTGGTCGGAGTGCGAAAAACTTTGTTCCACCTTGGATCTGCAATTTTTTTCCTCCTCCCCCCCCCCCCTTCCCCCAGTCATAAAGAAAATAACAGCTTGTTGACACTGAAAGGTTTTCTGTTTTCCTCATGTGTTAGGAACACATACTAGTAGTAGTATCTCAATTCTGATATCAATACCACTTGGCACCTACCCGTACAAGTACTATTTACTTGTTATACTAAATGTGCTTGAAATTCATTCTTCATCTGACATCAATGAACTTGAAGGAATTTTTACATTCATTGTGTTAGGTAAACATAGCATCAATCACTGGGCAGGGTCTCGCAATCTCAACGACTGACGCTGATGGTCAGATCAAGATGTGGTTAGTGGCACATGATGGGAGTGGAGGCCTCTGATTCTGCACCGTGTACAATAACAACACCACGTGTGAATCAATATGTTGGTACAGCACCAGTGTGTAAGCTGTAAGAACGACTGACTGATGTACGTTCCATTATATATTGAGAGACAACAACGAATGAAGATTCTACCTTCATCGTGTTACGATGTAGGTTAATCGAAAGGCGCTGATTTAATTTGAAAGAAATCGATAACAAAGGCAGACAGACGTACGCAAGTCGCAACGTACTTGCGATGGCGTCGGGGTTGCTATACTGGTTCAGGGATAACTTGGGTTTTCGTTTGTGTAGTACAGTGCACTTACCTGATAGTATCCACGAGTTCTTCGGCTCCATCCTTTCCATCCTGCGAATAAAAATACACGTTTGTAACTCATAAAATTGGAAATACAGTTAAAATAGAACTGGGTAACTGGAACGAATCCCAGAAATTGCAGATCGAGCAGAATGTTAATTGTATACTATTGAACTTACCGACGAGGGTAGTGGCCACTCACACACAGCTGCTTCCGACCCTGCTGGACTGTGTAGCCGTAATTCCATTTTAAACTCTCATCTGTGCTTTCTTCCATCCATTCAATGGTCAAATTATATAGATGGAGATAAAAATTTGACCATTTTATGCTTCCACAATCATGACCCACATTCGGCGTCGGCCGAGGCGAGTGAAGCCACTAATACCACGTGATAACCCCTTTTTGTTTGATTGGATTGATTTTTATTCCGGGAAATTCCACGTTTATGGCGGCTCCGTTCAAAAGTATGCGTAAACGGACAGAAATTTCTACAGTTTTGTTTATTTACCACTAGATGGTCAATTTGAAGATGTAATAATAGGTTTCCGGAGACAATGGTGAGCTAAAAACAATAATCCTTGAAGACGAATTCTGTTTACTGATCCAATCACAAGCAATTAACCAAAAAAAATCCCAAGTGTCTCTGAATCCGATATTGATTGGTGTGATATTTCCTTATTCTTGCGTCCTCTCGTCTCTGTCACTGTCAGCTAATGTCTGTGGAGTTCTGTTTTGTTTTTCTCTAAAAGACAAGAACACAGTAAACAAGGTTGTGACGGTTTACTTTCTTGAATTTAATTCAAGTACAACATGCGGACAATGTGGTGGTGTGTACTGAGTAACAACCGATTACACGAAGAAGGAAGCAACGCCTACCAGTTCCACAAATGTTGTATGTAGGTGTTATAGTGAATTCAACCGTGTCGAAAATACGTGACTTTCATTTTGGAATCGCGTAATTTCCATCCCTTCCCAGATGAAAGTTCACGCGATTGGTCAATTAGAAATCCAACAGAAAAGAGTCATGATGATGTAATATAAATCTAAAAGTTAGAAATGAGGTAAATTAGTGGTATTTCACTGAAAAATTACTCAGTTAAGTTATCACCAGTACCACCAAATCCAGATTTCACTGCCTAATTGATACATATAGTTTAATTAATAAATATAGTTAAAAGCAATAATGGTAAAATCCTTTTCTTTCAAATTCTGAACATAAAAAGTGCATATTAAATGAATATTCACTTCAATAGTACATAAATATCACATATATAGTATTATATATCTAAAGTGTTGGTTGATTGGGACATATTTATTTATTGGTGTTTAGCTTCAACTTTAAGGTCACATAATTATGCACAATGGCTAATCGTGACTGTGACAGTTTTATGTGTGGAGGAAGCCGGAGTACCCAGAGAGAACCACTGAGCATCGGCGAGCAACTGTCGGTTGGGACATACAATTTACAAAACAGATCCTTATACTCAACAACATAATCAGTATCACTGATCTTGTGCTTGACAATATAAGGGCCTGAATATCTTGCTTGTAAGGCATTGCCTTTTAAAGAGGATAATACTAGCACCTTGTCCCCACGTTTAAAGGTGTGAAATTTCACCTTTTTATCATACCAGGTCTTCATATAACTCTGCCCTTATAAAAAAGTACCATGGTAAACCATGGTAAATCCCAAAATACCCTGGTAATACCATGGTATTACCAGGGTATTTTGGGATTTACCATGGTTTACCATGGTACTTTTTTATAAGGGTGGGCTTTCTGTAAATGTTCATTTGCCATTTCTCTGGCCTGGTGCAATTTTTATCTGAAAGTGGACACATAGTCCAGAAGAGAAATTTCAGGTGGCTCTCCCTCGAGCCATTTCTCCTTCAAAGCAGAGAGTGGACCCCTCACTGGGTGTCCAAACACTAATTCAAAAGGTCTGAACCCTAGAGATTCCTGTAAAGTCTCACAGACTGCAAATAAGAGGAGATGTACTCCTTTATCTGAAATCCTTCTTATTATCCTCCCCATAGGCCTTTATCATGGTCTTCAGTGTTTAATGAAGGCGTTCTAGAGTACCTTGACTTTCAGGATGGTAGGCACTTGATGTGTACTGCTTAATTTTGAGCTCATACATCACCTGCTGAAAAATGTTTGACATAAAATTTGAGCCTTGGTCTGATTGCACAGACCTGGGTAGACCGAAAGTCGTGAAAAATTTTATCAAGGCCTTAACTATAGTCTTAGTTTTAATATTTCTTAGAGGTATAGCCTCAGGAAATCGTGTGGAAGCACAAATGATGGTAAGAAGATATTCATTTCCAGATCTTGTTCTAGGCAATGGGCCAACACAATCAATAATAATTCTACTAAATGGCTCCTCAAAAGCAGGGATTGGTTGAAGGGGAGCAGGAGGAATCTTCTGGTTGGGTTTTCCAACAATTTGACAGGTGTGGCAGGTTTTACAAAATTCAACAACATCCTGTCGAAGCTTGGGCCAGTAAAACACTATTGTATACGAGAGAAGGTTTTCCTAACTCCCAAATGTCCAGCCATTGGATTTCATGAGCCAGGCTTATTATTTCATTTCAGTATTTAGTGGGGACAACTATTTGATAAATAACCTCCCAATCACTATTGGAGGGTACTTCTGGTGGTCGCCATTTCCTCATGAGTACATCAGATTTTTTAAAATAACAGACGGGGGAGTTTTGGGCTTCTGCCTCTGTTAGAGCCCTTTCACATGGCTCGGCAATGTCAGGATCACTTTTCTGTTCCTGAATTAGAAGAAGTCCAGGAAATGACATTCAAGGAGGTTCCCCTATCACTCTCAGGTGTAGTGGCCTCTTTACAATTTCTGCAGGAGTCATCACACTGACTCAAAAATGTCTGAGACAAATCAATATCTTCAGAATCCGTAATTCTGTGACTGTTCTTATCCTCAGCTTTGCTGTTCAAATCATCACAATTGAGGTTGTTATCAACCTCAGCTTTCTTTGCCATGGACCGAGTCACAGCACATGCTGGAAAGGCAAAAGGAAAACATTTCTTCAAATTAATAATACTTTCATCTGTACTCTGGCTTATCCACCACTTGAGGTTCTACAGTGACTTTGTCACCAGCTAAGTCATTTCCCAACAATAAAGAAATACCTTTTACAGGTAGAGTAGGTCTGATTCCTACTGTCACAGTCCTATTTACTAAACTATTTTTTAAATTTATTTTATGAAGTGGGACATTTAAAGAATTTGACTAAATACCCAATACTAGAACTTGTGCCCCTGTAGCGCGTTCTTCAGAAAACGACAAAATGCCTTCTAACATTAAAGACTGAGTAGCCTCTGTGTCTATCAGTATTTTTATTGGTAAGGAACAGCTCTGATCCCACTCAAGGGAAACAAAGCCTTCAGAAATAGTAATTATAATTTTCTAAAGCATCTTGCTTTATAACATAATTTTCAGGGCATGGAGCACATGCTAGTGCATTCTGTGAAGTAGAGGTCTCATTTTTCCTTTTTAACAGCCAGCAATCAGATAATAAATGCCCTGGTTTCTTACAGTAATTACAAGTTTTAGTTGAACTGTTGGGTCGTAATGGTGTAGGGCTGGCATTAGAGGTTTTGTTTTCACCAAATTTCTTATTAAATATGGGCAGTGAAAAGTTTGGAGGATTGGAACGATGAGTTTTATCTGAAGTTGGTCTAAGTCCACTTTGGAAAGAATTCTTGTCAAGCCAAAAATTTGTAGAGTAACGACTCATTTTATGAGTTAAGGCCTAGTCATCTGCTAGTACTGCAGCT
This sequence comes from Pictodentalium vernedei, assembly GCA_031216915.1. Classification (NCBI taxonomy): domain Eukaryota; kingdom Metazoa; phylum Mollusca; class Scaphopoda; order Dentaliida; family Dentaliidae; genus Pictodentalium; species Pictodentalium vernedei. Next base: position 311,696,912 of record CM062291.1, read on the forward strand.
CTGTTCAAAGTGTCAACTTTTTGTACATCCAGGTGGGCCTTTATATCTGAATGCATCTTTCCTTTAAACTCTTCAATCAGCATCATTTCTTTTAATTTAGAGAAATCTTTCCCTATTTCTTTTGAATGGCACCACCTGTCAAATTAATTTTGCTTTTCTTTGGCAAATTCCACATGAGTTTGATTTTCGTTTTTATAATAATTTCTGAATTTCTGCCTATATTTCAGCCTGAATTTGTTCCAGGAACAAATTCATATGTCTCAAGTATAGCTGCTTTAACAGTGTCATAATTATTGCTTTGCTCAGAAGATAGAGCGGAATAGATTTCTTCGGCCTTCCATTTCAAAACACTTTGCAACAGCAAAGTCCAGACGTCCCTTGGCCACTCTAAACTTGTTGCCACTTTTTAAAATTTAAAAAATATTTATCCACTTCTTTTTCTTGGAAGGGGGGAACTAGCCTAACATGTTTAGTTGCATCAAATTTACTTGGCGAAATTACATTTGAGCCTTGACGTTGAGATTCCAATTCTTTTATTTTTATTTCCTTTTGGGCCAGAATTTCAATTTTCCTAAATTTTAATTCCCTTTCCTCTTTTTCTTTTTGAGCCTGAATTTGTTCCCTTTCTTTTTGAGCCTGAATTTGTTCCCTTTCTTTTTAAGCCTGAATTTGTTCTCTTTCTTTTTGAGCTTTGAGCTTCAATTTCTTTTAATTTAATTTCATTTTCTCCTTCTTCTTTTTCTTTTTCGGCCTGAATTTGTTCCCTTTCTTTTTGGGCCTGAATTTCGATTTCCCTCATTTTTTGTTGCATTTCTAACTTTTTTAATTCCAATTCTAACTTTTTCTAACTCGACTAATGAATGTGTGAACAGTTTCTAAGATCTCTCTGTTGATCGCATTTGGGTAGAATTCACTTCCGTATAGGAGTATGCTTGTATTTATCACATATGGTAATTTACCAAGAGTGTCTATTCTTATGGGGTCGAAATATGGACACTGGAAGAAGTAGTGATCAGTTGTTTCGCATTCACCACACAAACATGCATAATGCCCCGAGAGGTGGTTATTGAACAAGTCATCGTTAGGATTACTGCAGCGTAATCGGAGTCTACAGTGTAAGATTTGTGCATTACGGGATTTGTGGTTATAGTAGAATTGAGGTACTCTTGGCCTGTTGGAGTCTTGAAATTCTTTGAAGTTGGGAAGTGACTTATTGAGCCTTATTTCGGTGGGTAATGTATTCTACAGTCTTGTGGTAGATGGAAGGAAGGAGTTGCTGTGCTGCTCGGTTCGGCATAAAGGGGTGGTTAAATCAGTAGTCCTGCGTAGGTTGTATGAGTGTCTTTCTGCAGATGCAGGTGGAATCATGTTGGAGATGTAGGGGGGTACCAAGTTGTGGCACATCTTAAAATATTGTGTTAGTCTGTGCTTTTCACGCCGTGTTTCTAGTGTCTCCCACCCCATTTCAGTAAGAAGTGAGGTTCTACCCATACTCCTAGTTCCCCTGGATATGATACATGCTGCCTCGGTCTGTATTTTGTCAAGTTCGTTTTTTTGCTGGTTAGTACAGTTGTCCCAAACCGTGTCTGCATATTCTAGAAGAGGGCGTATAAACACAAGGGCTTTTCAGTCTGGTTGGAATTTAAGTTATCTGATGAGATTAACTGTTTTCCATGCTTTGGACTTAATGTCATTAATATGGATGGGCCCAACCGCCACTGGGGTCAAATGTCAGGCCAAGATGTTTGTGATAGTCAACTTCCTTGATATCAGTGCCAGAAATTTGTAGTATGGGGTGGTTTGGTTTGTTAGTTTTTGGGACATGATCAGAGATTCGGTTTTGCATGGGTTGAAATCAACAAGCCAGTCGCTTGACCATTTTTCTATAGTTTTTATATCTTTAGTAAGCATGTTTGCCACGAGCTGAGGGTTTTCTACGACGAGAAAAAGGGTAGTGTCATCAACAAAGAGGCGTATTACTCCTAATATCTTGGACAAGTTCATTTATATAAATTAGAAATAACAAGGGCCCCAGTATAGCCCCCTGGGGAACTCCAGCTGTGACTTCTCTCCAAGAGGACGACGCTGAGTTGAGTACGACACATTGTTGTCTATTGTTTAGATAATTTGCAAACCATTTTAGCAAGATACCCGTAATTCTGATTTTTTCAAGTTTATACAGAAGGCCAGTATGCCACACCTTATCAAAGGCTTTACTGACGTCACAAAAGATTACTCTAATTTCTTTACCTTCGTTAAGGGCAGTGCTAAATGTATGATAAATATCGGTCAACTGAAGGACTGTGGGGTCTGTGGAGGGCAGAAACCCAGATTGGAGATGGGTTAAAAGGGAATTGTTTTTAAGAAATTCTAATACTTTTCTGAAAAAACATTTTTCGAATATTTTACTCACGCAACTTAGTAAAGTGAGAGTTCGATAGTTTACTATTGAATCTTCGTCACCATTTTTATGCACAGGATCGATGTTTCCCAGTTTCCACTGACTGGAGAAATGGGATCTTTGCAGCATCAGGTTAAATATTTCTTTTAAGGGTTCAGCCAGGCTCAATGAGCATCTTTTCAATATTTGTGGGCTTATTTTATCAGGCCCACAAGCCTTGGAGACGTTGAGTGAATTTATAGCATCGGATACATCTTGCACACTCAAAATAATAGAGTCGAGTTGTGGGCGATCGGTGTCAAAGTCCTGCGGGGGTAATTGGTGGTTCGCGTCATCACATGTTGAAATTGAGCAGAAATGTTTGTTTAAAATTTCGCATTTCTCATCTTCTCGGGAGATTAGTTTGTCATTCACAATCAGGTCAGGCACTGTTTTCCTCGTGTCAGACAGTAAGCTTTTCAGTGATTTCCACCACTCCGATGCTGGGGTTGTGGGGGAGTTTATTTTAGCTTCAATCTTGGCGTTATAGTTTGTTATTGCACTACGGATGGCCGACACAGTTTCATTTCTCTTCAGACGATACCTTTCCCAAGCTTGGGGAGTGTTTTTTCATTTGGCATTGCGATAATGCCTTTTTCTTTGGCGGATAAGTTTTCTAATTTCATTGTGCATCCACAGGGGCTGGTCGGGACGTGTAGTGACAATTTTGCTGGGGATGTATTTTGGTATTTTTTTCCGTAGAATATTAGTAAAGACCTCAGCTAAGCTGTCGATTGGGCAATCATTAGTTAGCATAATCCAGTCAACTGCCGACAAGTTGTAGTTTAGACCAGTATAGACACTATCCGTGTATTTCCATACACGTCGCTTGAATATTTTTTGGGCTTTCTCCGGGATATTAAACTTCAGGATAATGGGACAGTGATAACGGACAAGATCAGCAAAGAATGGATCACCAACCTCACTTTGAGAAACCAATCCATCGTTGCTTACCATGAACAGGTCAAGCAGCCAGTTGGACGTTTTGGCGTGGTACGTTGGCTGATCGATTAGTTGCTTTAAGTTGAACTGGCATTTTGCATAGTTATTTGGTTTTCGTTGAAATCACCTGTAACAATTATGGAGTGGAGATTCGTGTCAAGGGCTTTTTCTTTTGACATTTCAAGAAGAGTCCAGATGTTTGTATGTGAGGGTCTATAAATGGTCCCCAATAGTAAATCGCCTTGTTTGGCGTGTATTTGGACCTATACGTACTCGAGGCCAGCGATCCCTAGATCCATGAGACACTTATATGGGATATAATTTTGTACACAGGTCACTACTCCACCCCCTCTTGACTCGCGGTCGTTCCTAAATATTGGGTGAAAATGAGGTAATTGTATATCGATATTACTTACAGAGTCGTTGGGCCATGATTCTGTGAGAGTACAAATGTCGTAGTGAACCGCTTCACAACACAAAATGTCTAGTTTGAGCTGGAGACTTTGGATATTGCGATGGAGGATGGAGAAGTCTCGCGTAACAATGCTAGAGTTAGTCCCATGGGAGTCACCCGTGCCTGTTTCAAAGGAAGTATGGTTTGAAGGGCCAGGTTTGTACTCGATGTCCCCCACCAGATGGAAGAGTAGGCTTTGCCAGTATGGTGAATTGGCATGTGCTCCAGCTTGATTTACATTGAGTCTGACCTTGTCTGGATTTTGGTTTGGATAGTATTCCGATTTGCTGTAGCGTGTTTTAATAGCGCATGTTTGTCTGGATAGGTTGGGTAGCCCCAGTAGTACTTCGAAGGCACATGGTTCGCTCTGCAGTAAGCATTGGACGTACCATGAGTGTTGTACCCCTGACTCCAAGCTTGGAGACCAACGTTACAAACAATACTTGGGATGCTTACCACAGCATGCGATAGGCACAAACAGACCCACTCTGATTCTGTAAGACTCGACGTTAGCCATGACAATACAGTGCTATTTTCAGTAAAAAAATCAGGAGTGGGATCTGTTCTTGGATTACAATCAGGACGAACATTCCTATCTACACCTGGTACCACACCATTCGGATGAGGCCTGTAAGAGAATAGAAAGAAGAGAAGTCAGGACTCACAAGACAGTGATAGAAGGATAAAAGTTGGTAAACAAACAAACGAGTTAAACATATTTACATGAATAATAAGTAATGCAGTAAGATAATCCTGCTAGGTCACCGTCTTAAAGAGAAGTATAATCAGGGCAGGATAGTTGCATCTAGTGATATGGTCATGAATACCAAGTCTGTAAGCGCTGTGGGCCTATGCTAGCCTAACAATCTGGAAACTGTCTCAGTTCATGTTCATTGGGAGCTACGGTATTCAGGTGGCCAGGTTATAACCTGGAGGAGCAATTATCATTGAGCCATGAGCCAATACTATAACCTTCCCACAACCACATGATCTAGAACTGTATTTTCTACCTACATGTATTAATATAACTAACGAAATTGAACTGGAAAATTGCAACGTCCTTTAAAATGACAGTGGCTCACTTCAACTCATTCAAAATCACAGAAAAAAAATACAGTTCCAGGAAACACAACTATAAAAGTCTTAAGCATCGGCCAGGTCGAGGTATCAATAAGTACATGTACGCAATACAGCTCAGCATAACAGGTTACGCTTGTTAAGGTTAACTCTTAAAAATTGGTAAGAACTGGTATCAGGAGGGCATACGCTTTCATTGGATAAACATTAACCTCATCGCCTGCAATCTTGATGGAGAGAAGGGGGGGGGGGGTCTCACTTGTAGTCAGAAACCACCAGTGAGATCCCTCGTATCTACATTGCTGCCATTGTATTCATTAGTTAAACATTAATCTCATCACCCGCGGTCAGGATGGAGACATGGGGGCACCCACCCATGGTATCTACAAAACTTGTGTTTGGCCCTGGATTAATTTTTGAGTTAGCACCAGCTAGTCTGGGCCATTGGTAAGTATAAAAAATATACAAAATATTTTGAATTTATAATTTTCAATGGACCCGCCCCTTCACATCATAATCTCAAAAAAAGTTTTTCAATTTGTGTACTTACATGTATAACTGTAATTTCTCAAACAATGCCTCTGTACTTGTATTAAAACTGAATTAAAATAAAACAATATTAACAAAAAGTTGAAAAATCAATTCTTCTCCATATCTGCAACAAATATTCTCTGGTTGGTCATTCAGAGACTAACAAAAACCTCCAACCTCTAATAAGAGACCACCTGTCTTGAGTGACCACTTTTGCTTGGCAAATGGGTGGTCTCTCAAGACAAGTTCTACTGTATGAAACCCTGTTTTCTGGTTACCAGTATTTGAAATTCTTCAATTTTAGTTTTTCAAATCAAAGGTTGGCACCTGATGTCAGCAATGCTAATTTTACGTTTTTTGCTATACCCTTTATTTTCAGTCAAACATAAAACAAACCAAGAACATGAACTTTTGATGACAAAGAAATAATTGCAAAAATAAAAAATAAAATAAAATTTTACAAAAAAACTGGCTGAGAAACAGAAGACCTACTTCGTGGGACCTTAACTCTTTGCATACTGCTGGAAGATATTACAGCTCAGGACAGGAAATCTCTTGCCACAAAAATAAATTAAGTATGAGCACATTTAACAAAACTTTCCTCTGCAAATTGTATCAAGTTTTCCGTCAGTGATTTCTTGAGTTCAAATAATAAGTTTTCATTATTTTTAAAGCTCACCAAAGGGAGCTTAACTTATCACTTGCCGTCCATCGTCGTCCGTCGTCGTGAACATTTTTCAAACAACTTCTCCTTTGAAACCACTGGTCCGATTTTCACGAAACTTCATTACTTTATGGCAATTCATGTTTGTTCAAATGAAATGCCACGTTCCTTGGGGGCTCTGTATGGGGCATAAATCTGATAGCACCATATGAATTATAGAAAAAATATTAAAAAATCCTCTCCAGAACCAGTGGGCAGAATCTTTTGATACTTGGTAGGCAGCATCTTGATATGGGTCTGATTCAAGTTTGTTCAAATCGACCCCCTGGATTCATATTTGGGCTCACTATAGAAGCCCAAATTCGAACTTAGTGCATTTCAGGCAAATTTCTTAAAAAATCTTCTCCAGATCCAGCAGGCAGAATCTTTTGATATTTGGTATGCAACACTGTGGGGGTGGATCTTCTTCAACTTTGTTCAAATCGACCCCCTGGATTCACATTTGGACTCAGTATAGAAGCCCGAATTTGAACTTAGTGCATTTCAGGCAAATTTCTTAAAAAATCATCTTCTCAAGATCCAGCAGGCAGAATCTTTTGATATTTGGTATGCATCATTGTGGGGTGGATCTGATTCAAGTTTGTCGGCCCCCTGGATTCATATTTGGGCTCAGTATAGAAGCCCGAATTCGAACTTAGTGCCTTTCAGGCAAATTTCTTAAAAAATCTTCTTCTCAAGATCCAGCAGGCAGAATCTTTTGATATTTGATATGCAGCATTGTGGGGTGGATCTGATTCAAGTTTGTTCAAATTGGTCCCCTGGATTTATATTTGGGCTCACTCTAAAAGCATGAATTCGAACTTAGTGCATTTCATGCAAATTTCTTAAAAAATCTTCTTCTCCAGAATGCAGATCCAGCAGGCAGAATCTTTTGATGTTTGGTATGCAACATTGTGGGGTGGATCTGTTTTAAGTTCGTTAAAATCGGCCCCCTGGGTTCATATTTGGGCTCTGTATAGGAGCCCAATTTGAACTTAGTGCATTTCAGGCAAATTTCTTTAAAAATCTTCTTCTCAAGATCCAGCAGGCAGAATCTTTTGATATTGGGTATGCAGCATGCTTTGGGGGGTGAGATTCAAGTTTGTTCAAGCCAAGTCCCTGGATTCATATTTGGGCTCACTGTGATAGCCCGAATTATAACTTAGTTCAAAATAAAGAATTTTCTTTAAAAATTTTCTTTTTCGGATCCAGCAGTTGGAATGTTTTGATATTTGGTATGCAGCATCCTTAGGGGTGGGGTGGGGGTGAGATTCAAGTTTGTTCAAGCCATGTCCCTAGGTCCATAGTCCATATTTGGGCTCACTGTAGGAGCTTGAATTGTAACTTAGCTCGAAATGAGGAATTTTCGTAAAAAATCTTCTTCTTCAGATCCAGCAGTCAGAATGTTTTGATATGTGGTGTGTAGCATCCTTGGGGGGGGGGGGGGGGGGGATTCAAGTTTGTTAAAGCCAAGTCCCTGGGTTCATATTTGGGCTCCCTGTGGGATCCCAAATTATAACTTAGTCAATATGAGGAATGTTTAGCTCACCGAAGGAAGCTCAACTTATCACTTGTGGTCCGTCGGTCATCGTGAACATTTCTCAAACGACTTCTCTGAAACCACTGGTCCGATTTTCAAGAAACTTTATGTGGATATTTATTACTATATGGCAATTTATGTTTGTTCAAATGAAATGGCCACGTCCCTTGGGGGCTCTGCATGGGGCATAACTATGATAGCACCGTATGAATTAAGAAAAATTATTAAAAAATCTTCTCCAGAACCAGTGGGCAGAATCTTTTGATACTTGGTATGCAGCATCTTGGTATGGGTCTGATTCAAGTTTGTTCAAATTGAATCCCCAGTTCAATATTGGGGATCACTGTGGGGGTGTGAATTTTTACTTAGTGCAATTTAAGAAAAAATCGTTAACAATCTTCTTCACCAGAACCAGTGGGCAGAACCTTTAGATATTTGGTATGCAGCATCTTGGTATGGATTGGATTCACGTTTGTTCAAATTGAGTCTTTTGATCAATATTGGGGCTCACTATGGGGGCGTGAATGTTTACTTTGTGCAATTCAAGGAAAATTCTTTAAAAATCTTCTTGAGAACCATCATGCAGAATCTTTTGGTATTTGATCAGTAGCATTGTCCCATTTAGTCCTGTTGATGTTTTAGCTCCACAGAGAGTATAGATTTACTCTGTAGAACCTTAAGAATAGCTTTTGATAAATTTTGTGTCTTAACAGTATGGAACATTCGGTGAGCGCCTCAGGCCCCCTGGGGCCTCTTGTTTATCTTTACAACAGCCAACACTAGATTTACTAAAAAATAATTTTAAAATACTCAGCAGGTTAAGAGTTAAATACTGGATTTGTGAACATTGTATTATACTTGTGGTACAGCTGTGATACAGCCTTTGATGCTGAAAATGACCATAAACCTAACATACAAAAAATATTGGGGCTTTACTGAAAAACCTATTTACATTACATGCTTCACATGTTCTTACATTATTCCTTTACCTAACGTAACGGCCAAAACTAGCCAGGGCTATTCACAAAAAGTGCCATTCAGTATTCAATATGATTTCATTTTTTGCCACAAAAACATCACTTATGACCCCTCAGTGGAATGAGCTCAACAAGATCGTTCCATGTTTGCCTGAGTGTTGTCTGATTTTCATGTTAGGTAAAGGGTTAAGCAATAAAAGGAAATGTCATGCAGTCAGATTTGTTTGGTTCTAGTTAACCCTTCTCATAACATAATGGTGATATCCAGCCAGCACTATAGACCAAAATAATCATTATTTTATTACAGGCCTGGAAATAACCTGTGAACAACCGTTTAGGTTACATGGAAGTTATGTCAGTTATAAAATAACATGAACAAACCTCAGGTTACAACTTAATATTACAGTGGAACCCTGTTAATTGAATAGACGCTTTACCAATGAAAATTATTAAATTAACAGGAGTATTCAATTAACAGGGATTATGTCCCTTTCCTGTGTTCTTGAAATAAACCTTGCATTTATTCTATTATATCTTGTTTGACAGAGCTCTATGAGCTCTGTCAAACAAGATATAATAGATTAAATGCCTGTATTGGATGTACTGAGGCCAAATAGGTCTATAAACAAAAGAAAACTGGGGAGAGTCAGGCTAATTTCTCGACAGGTTACAAGATTTTTTATTCAATTAACAGGGGTTTACTCTATAACCTATTTTCAATTTTCAGGTCAAATTTGTACTGGAGGTAAATGGATTTGTGTTGAGAAATTATATTCAATTAACAGGGTTATTCAGTTAAGTGATATCCAATTAAGTGGGCTTCACTGTACAACAAACATGTAAATTAAATTCCTAATACGACATGTTTTACCTGCAAGACCTGACAATCTGCCTGGACAAGCTAAACTCATTGGTCGTTCATTGCGTCCACATGTAAGTAGAATGGCAATCTGTTTAAGTAATAACAGAATTTCTACCACAATAAATAGCAAAAAATAGCGAGTGATCTGGTCAAAGCTAGATCACGCATTAGCTATTTATTGTGGTGGGCATTCTCTTAACCCTTTACCCAATGAATTGGCCGCATCCGTCCGCGTAATATGCAAATTCAGCAGTTGAAAAAATATTATTTTTCCAAAAAATTCAACAAAACCACATCATGTGACCCCACGTTGGAACGAGCTCATCGAGCTCGTTTCAACGAGGGGTCACATGATGTGGTTTTGTTGAAATTTTTTGAAAATTTAAAAAAAATGATATTTAAAATAATAAATTTTGATATTATCTGCGTTGGTTAAAGGGTTAAGATGAAACAGCATGGCTGACATAGTAAAACAGAGAAGGTGAAAAAGCATCACAACACATTATTTCTAAAGGTTGCTAGTACTTGTGCCTCCTCCACTTTTATCGAGCTTCTGCCGCCTCTGCTTCTCCCTCATGTCCACTGATTTCTCTCAAAAGTTTTTACAGTGAGCAGTCATTATTTCTCCCTAAGATCAGCTGCCAGACTGATCCCTGGTTTTTACCACATTATTTAGGGTAACCTGCTAATGGGTTACAGTGTAAGCTCAATGTTTCCAGGTCTGTTGTTAAAGGCTCTATTGATAAATATGTTATCTCCACCTGATTTTTTTTAACCCTTCTTCTCTATGGAGACTAATGTACAGTACAGTCATAATCCACACAGTGATATCCATGCATGCTTTTTCCAGGTAATAAAAATCATTATCGGCAAAATTGTAATTAATGAAGCACTGGGTTCCGGATTCTACTCCGTGCTGATTAAATTTTTGATGATTATTCGTATAATTAGTTTGTGGAATCTAATATTATTGTGTGCGTCAGTGTGGAAATATTGCCCACACATGAAAAGTTACCAGTCCACAGTGGCCGTACTGTAAATTAATCAGATTTGGTATATAGAATTCTTTGTTTCCGAGCATGCTTTTTGATGCTATTGAATAGCATTGTCAAAACTGCTGTCATACGAAAGGAAAAGTCTTCATATTTATTTATTTATTTATTTATTTATTTATTTATTTATTTATTTATTTATTTATTTATTTATTTATTGGTGTTTAAGGTCACACACTTATGCACAATGGCTAATCATGACCATGACAGTTTTATGGGTGGCGGAAGCCGGAGTACCCGGAGAGAACCACCGAGCAATGACGAGCAGCTGCCAGCTCCCCAACATCTTAACTCCGCACTGCAGCACAGGCAGGGTTAGATTGGTTGAAGACATGTGTACCATCGATATGCAGTACGCCTTAGTACATGGTGACATCGTGCCCCCATGTGGACAATCAGGGTTAAGTGCCTTACCCAAGGACACAACGCGGGAGGAAAAGTCTTCTATTGCATGAGTAATTGTGTGTCATAATTACACCGCCAAAGTTGCTAACAGTGGTGTCATTACTTTGTGTAATATGCCGATGTTGATTGTCATATCATATTGATTGTCATGCATATTTGAGCATGGGGAAAAGACCCTTGCCCCCCCCCCCCCCCCCCCCCTTCCCCAAATAGGTGGAACCAAGGCCCCAGGGTATTCTCCACTATGAAAAATTTGAACATGTTCTGTAATCGAATCATAATGTTTACCATACTGCAAATACCAAGTGGTAGTATTTCAAGAACTCATTTTCTGATAGGCCTTATGACCTTTGTGTAATCTTCTAGTTGTGATAGTTAACAGGTTGAGTACTAGAAACCACTTTCAGGGCTTTCAAAAAAATGTGGATACCAGAGCAAAAGCAACATTTTCCTTGCTCCTGTTTCCGATTCATTCAAATGCAAATACATGTAATGTTTTGTTTATACAAGTTTGTTATATTACAAATTATTGGAGAGTTCCTGTAGGCACTCTCCAGTAATTTGTAATATAACAAATTTTGAATAAAATTAGACCATCAAAAATAATCTAACCCTCAACCATTTAAAGAATAATGTGTTCTTGTACAGTTTATATTTTAAGAATTTCCATGAAAACAAAGCCAGGGGAGGGGGATGAAATTTTGTTTGGGCGAAAACTTTTATGGAACAGTTTTCTTTGAAGTTATATTATATCAGGCAAGTCTCACTAAACCACTGGTCCATGGAAAACACACATGACAAGTAAAGGTGAATATTGTAATAATTACATCCTGTGAAGGATAAAATATTCATTAGATATTGAAGAAAACTGTCACTACTGTTAGAACTTGTCTATGTCTAATTTAATTGTTCGATAGGATTGTGCAGGGTTTTTTTTTGTAATTGTGTAAGTGTGTTGTGCACATTTGCTGAAATTAATTACTACTACTAATGCAGTAGAACTTTATTCAAATTCCATTATGCTAGCAAAAATATTCATTTATTAACTGGTAGAGAGCAAAATTAATTTTGGATACAGAATCTTTTAGACTTGCTGCAAAATTATTGGAGAGTGCCTCCCTGTGGGAACCCTATAAGTGAAGCAGTGCTTGTTTACTTGAAAAAAGCTCTGTTTTACTGGTAAAATAGGGTCTAGTTGGAAGTCCTCTAAAATAGGCAACATGGGTATAAACAAGCAGGCCTGTCATTCTGAAGAGAGCGATTGCACCAGATCCTTATTGCCCGTCTGAAATTTTGTTGAAAACAAGTAATTGCCCTCCTAAATAGCCCGATTCTCATGATTTTGGTAGGTGCCAGCCCGCCTTGGTGGGTTTGTGCCCGTCTGAATATAGATCAAGGAGAGCCAGCAACTGCCCTCCTGTGATTTTCAAAAAGACGAGCCTGAACAATTTGCTAGACTTATATCCATGTAGTCACTATTAGCCATTGTGCACAAATATGTGACCTTAAACTCCAATAAATAAATATTGAAGAGCCACTCTCCAAAAACATGTAAACTCAGATCTGTGTTCAAAATAATTTTGCTTGTTTGAAAATATGAAGGACATCCACAGAATACAAGGCCCTTTTTGGGCTTTACTAACACATAATGCTCCCAAATATGGGCTTCAAAAGCCACTTTCATTACTTCACCAGTTAACCACCATCAGGTAATAAAAGCATGTCAAATATGCATGTATTTCCAAGACATTTTCAAATTTCCTTATTCCTAATTCTCTGCAGAATTTTGTTTTGGACACTCATTGGAATTAGCTTTTTGATATCTTTTAACTGGTTGAGGGCTAGCAGGGTTCGCACAGAGCCTTGAAAGTCCTTGAATTTTCCCTTTTGTATTGAAGAGTCCTTGAATCCCTTTTTGGCCTTGAAAACTTACCATCAGCCTTGAAAAACACTTGAATTTCCAGTGAATTTACTCCATTAGTTTCCTATGCAGCCCACTTTTATATTGCCTTGAAGCATGTGCACCTAAGTGTTATCATCCTTGATATTTCAGTGCAGGCTGAATTTATCCTGGCACTGGTTTTACATCATTGTTGGCTGTAATTGAACACATTTGTATAGACAAAATGTTATTTGTGTCTGACTGAATATAGAACACTAGCATGGAAAATGTTGGCTTTTGCACTGGAGCCCTCATTTTTTTGAAAGCCCCAATAGTGGTTTCTAGCTCTCAACCAGTTAAATAGCTATCTTAGTTCAGGGTTTAATTAAAAAGTTTGAATATAACAAAGAAAATTGGAAAATGGAGCAGATCTGTTTGCTTCAGTAAACAAGTTCTGTTCCACTGATAAAAAAAGTACTCATTAATCATTACAGGCTTGACTTTTTGTTCGAAGCACCAGGCCCAGGGCTTATATAACGACAAGAATCCGAGACTCGATTCATGCAAAGATTCGCTCAACAAAATCAGCGAGAATCCATATAGATTCTTGCTGCACTTCTACTACGATTCGTGTGAATTGAGTCAATCTAACCCTTTACCTAACATAGCACGAGCAAATTAACCAATACAAGGCTAACGTGACCTGAAATATCCTGACACTTTATCAATAAAATTGTACAAATATGGCAGTCACTGGAACGAGCCGGTTCCACTGACATCTATATTTGTAAGGTTTTATTGGTAAATACTGTTTATTTTTTTTTTTAAATATCAAATTCAGTTTGTGTTTTAAAAAATTAAAAAGCTGTATTGGGTAATGGGTTAACACGTGTTATCAGTATACAACAGGGGTTCAACCATGGTGGTCTCATGGGATCCTGGGACACTCATGGCAGGTATGGATTCTTGCAACAATTTTCACGAGATCCAAATGGATTCTCCCAAATTCAGATGAAATATAAGCCCTGCAGGCCTAAAAAAGTCCTATATTTCAAATAGGCCTTCATGAGGCATATTTTCAGTACTTAATTTAATGTTCATATTCAAGCCAGAAAATATGCAGACTGTCATCTGCAAAATAAGGTCCCCAGAGGGTGAATTTAGTGATGCTATCCTGCATAGCAGGGTAGGATCACGAAATTTACCCTCTTTGAACCTCAGTCTGAATCAGGGTCTCAAAACTAAACAGAAAGAGGTACCCAGAGGATAATTGGCCCACTGCATGGGATAGCACTATCAAATTCACCCTCTGCAAATGTCAGACTGCTTATTTTCAGGCCTGTTCATATTTATATTAAAATCATTCATAAATGTATTGAGTGTTGTTGACTGGTCACTTGCCCATAATCTGGGTCATTATGTTGAAATTATATGTGACTGTAGGAATAATACTTACTAGTAAGAATAATGGAAGAATTGTTACTCAGAACAGAAATATTGATGAATCCATGTGCTGCTGTTGTCATTTCATAAACAGGACATTTCTGAAAAACACCTTTCTTGTCAACCTACCTTACAATTGTTTACAACAGGCTTTCACTACAGTGGAAGTCCCTAACTCAGAAAAATACTCCTTATTTTCTTCTTTCCCAAGCGATTTGGGAAACAAAAGTGTAAAAGCACCAAGAAAAAATAAGCCAAAACTGGGTCGAGTGCGACCGACGCACACCCAGTAGGGGAACTCTTCTCCATGTACTAATCCACGACTTCCGGAACCTGTGCACAGACGTATAACCAACGTGTCATTCTATTTTTTTCTGCATCTTACAAGGATGCAGATCGTCTCGCTCTTCAACAGCGATACCTTTTGTCTCGATGTTAATGACGTTTCCTGTTCTGATATGTGCATTCATAGCTGTTTCTTCACTATCCAGATATACAGGGCTTTTTTTTATATATTCTCTCAATTATTCACTGTATTTTTCATGATTAATCTCTATACCGTTTTCTCGTGCGTTTTTTGTGTACCACGCCGTTTCGGTCTCTTGTTCATTAATGCTAACCCTTTGGGTTCTGCTTTTAACTCAGGTGTCAGCTGGGGGCGGTTGTGGCAGCTTTTCTCCCATCTGTTGAGGGTAGAATTTCTAACAGTTCCCTTTTGGATGTTAAGGTACTTTTCTGTTCATGCCAGGCCTTTATTTACTGCCACTTTACTCTGATAGCTGGGAGTGTCCTGATTATCCCCGCATTTTAAAAAATGCGGGGATATTGTCGTGATCTCCGTCCGTACGTCCGTACTTCCGTACGTCCAGTTTTGTAATTCGAAACACTGTAACTTTCTACAGTTGTTCAATATGGTCTGTGCAATCCAAAAATACCACTTTTAAAGTTTTGCGCCACCAGGTGGCTTCTGTGGAGCCACTTGAAAAATGTGCTAATTTTTCACTTTTCTTTCGAATAATCCCAGCCTATGTAATTCAGAGTTCTAAAACTGCACTAGGGTGTTGCTAAATGATCTGTAGATGTGCACGAAGGTTTCATATTTTTCAGGTGCCATGTGGCTGTGCCACCGTTGCTACTTTCGTGTTTTCTTGGACCGTTTCTGGCAAAAGGCTCCTAGGGTATGTAATTCGAAATGCTAAAACCATGCTCAAATGTTGCAGTAAGGTCTGTAGATGCACACGAAGGTTTAGAATTTTTGAGGTGTCACGTGTCTGTGCCACCGTTGCCACTTTTGTGTTTTCTTAGACCGTTTCTGGTGAAAGGCTCCTAGCTTATGTAATTCGAAACGCTAAAACCATGCTCAAATGATGCCGTGGTTGTCTGTAGATGCGCACAAAGGTTTCGGATTTTTGGGGTGCCACGTGGCTGAGCCACCATTGCCACTTTCATGTTTTCTTAGACCGTTTACGGCGAAAGGCTCCTAGGGTATGTAATTCGAAATGCTAAAACCATGCTCAAATGTTGCAGTGGGGTCTGTAGATGCGTACGAAGGTTTCAGACTTTTGGGGTGCCACGTGGCTGTGCCACTATTGCCACTTTCATGTTTTCTTATACCGTTTCTGACGAAAGTCTCCTAGAGTATGTAATTTGAAATGCTAAAAGCATCCTCCTAGGGTATGTAATTCGAAACGCTAAAACCATGCTCAAATGTTGCAGTGGGGTCTGTAGATGTGCACAAAGGTTTCAGATTTTTCAGCTGCCACGTGGCTGTTCCACCGTTGCCACTTTCGTGTTTTCTGAGACCCTTTCTGGTGAAAGGCTCCTAGGGTATGTAATTCGAAACGCTAAAACCATGCTAAAATGTTTCGGTGAGGTCTGTAGATGCGCATGAAGGTTTCGGATTTTTCAGCTGCAAAGTGGTTGTGCCGTTGCCACTTTCACATTTTCTTAGACCGTTTCTGACGAAAGGTTACTAGGGTATGTAATTCGAAATCCTAAAACCATGCTCAAATGTTGCAGTAGGGTCTGTAGATGCGCACGAAGGTTTCAGATTTTTGGGGTGCCACCGTTGCCACTTTCGTGTTTTCTTAGACCGTTTCCGATGAAAGGCTCCTAGAGTATGTAATTCGAAATGCTAAAAGCATGCTCAGATGTTGCAGTAGGGTTTGTAGATGTGCACGAATATTTAAGATTTTTTGGGTGCCACGTGGCTGTGCTACTGTTGCCACTTTCATGTTTTCTTAAACCGTTTCCAGCGAAAGGCTCCTAAGGTATGTAATTCAAAACACTAAAACCATGCTCAAATGTTGCAGTGGGGCTGTAGATGTGCACGAAGGTTTCGGATTTTTCAGCTGCCACGTGGCTGTGCCACCATTGCCACTTTCGTGTTTTCTTAGACCGTTTCCAGCGAAAGGCTCCTAGGGTATGTAATTCGAAATGCTAAAACTATGCTCAAATGTTGCAGTAGGGTCTGTAGATGCGTACGAAGGTTTCAAATTTTTCAGCGGCCATGTGGCTGCGCCACTGTTGCCACTTTCATGTTTTCTTAGACCATTTCCGGCGAAAGGCTCCTAGCGTATGTAATTCGAAAGGCTAAAACCATGCTCAAATGATGCCATGGTTGTCTGTAGATGTGTACAAAGGTTTCGGATTTTTTGGGTGCCACGTGGCTGAGCCACCATTGCCACTTTCATGTTTTCTTAGACCCTTTCCGGCAAAAGGCTCCTAGGGTATGTAATTCGAAATGCTAAAACCATGCTCAAATGTTGCAGTGGGGTCTGTAGATGCGCACGAAGGTTTCAGATTTTTGGGGTGCCACGTGGCTGTGCCACTATTGCCACTTTCATGTTTTCTTATACCGTTTCTGGCGAAAGTCTCCTAGAGTATGTAATTTGAAATGCTAAAAGCATCCTCCTAGGGTATGTAATTCGAAACGCTAAAACCATGCTCAGATGTTGCAGTGGGGTCTGTAGATGTGCACAAAGGTTTCAGATTTTTCAGCTGCCACGTGGCTGTTCCACCGTTGCCACTTTCGTGTTTTCTGAGACCCTTCTGGTGAAAGGCTCCTAGGGTATGTAATTCGAAACGCTAAAACCATGCTAAAATGTTTCGGTGAGGTCTGTAGATGCGCATGAAGGTTTCGGATTTTTCAGCTGCAAAGTGGCTGTGTCGTTGCCACTTTCACATTTTCTTAGACCGTTTCTGACGAAAGGCTACTAGGGTATGTAATTCGAAATCCTAAAACCATGCTCAAATGTTGCAGTAGGATCTGTAGATGTGCACGAAGGTTTCGGATTTTTGGGGTGCCACCATTGCCACTTTCGTGTTTTCTTAGACCGTTTCCGATGAAAGGCTCCTAGAGTATGTAATTCGAAATGCTAAAAGCATGCTCAGATGTTGCAGTAGGGTCTGTAGATGTGCACAAATGTTTCAGATTTTTTGGGTGCCACGTGGCTGTGCTACTGTTGCCACTTTCATGTTTTCTTAAACCGTTTCCAGCGAAAGGCTCCTAGGGTATGTAATTCGAAATGCTAAAACCATGCTCAAATTTTGCAGTGGGGCTGTAGATGTGCACGAAGGTTTCAGATTTTTCAGCTGCCACGTGGCTGTGCCACCATTTCCACTTTCGTGTTTTCTTAGACCCTTTCCAGTGAAAGGCTCCTAGGGTATGTAATTCGAAACGCTAAAACCATGCTCAAATGTTGCAGTGGGGTCTGTAGATGTGCACGAAGGTTTCAGATTTTTCAGCTGCCAAGTGGCTGTGCCATTGCCACTTTCGCATTTTCTTAGACCATTTCCGGCAAAAGGCTCCTAGGGTATGTAATTCGAAATGCTAAAACCATGCTTAAATGTTGCAATGGGGTCTGTAGATGCACAGGAAGGTTTCGGATTTCGGGTGCCACGTGGCTGTGCTAAATGCATGCTCAAATGTTGCAGTAGGGTCTGCAGACGCGTACAAAGGTTTCAGATTTTTCAGGTGCCACGTGGCGGTGTCACCGTTTTGCTTTCGTGTTCCTGCTAGAGTATGTAATTTGAAATGCTAAAACTATGCTCAAATGTTGCAGTAGGGTCTGTAGATGTGCACGAAGGTTTTGGATTTTTGTGGTGCCACGTGGCTGTGCCACCATTGCCACTTTCATGTTTTCTTAGTCCCTTTCCGGCGAAAGGCTCCCAGGGTACATGTATGTAATTCGAAATGCTAAAACCATGCTCAAATGTTGCAGTGGAGTCTGTATGTGCGCACGAAGCTGTGTCACCTGTGCCACTCAATATGATTTTAGTGTGTCATATAATACATTTCATCTTTGTATCAGGCATTCATACAAAGTCAAGGATGCAAATGCGGGGATACACTATAGTGTGCATTGCACACAAGTGACACCATCTAGTTTATTTTTTCTTTGGGTTCACCTTCCCATCTACATTGTTCTCAGCCAGTAAGGCCTATACCTTACGGGCCATTTTTGTTGTCTTAGCCTGTTGAAGTTTCCCATTATTCATGCTCCACTTTATTTGGGTGTTCTATTGAGAGACCCTGTGGGCTGGGTGGTCTTCCACTTTTTGGGCTTCCATCTATTGTGTATTTTGGGTATGTGATGTTTTCCTCCCATGCCCACAGGAAGGGGAACGCAGTCGTTCGAGGGCCTCCCGATTCGACTCTGTGTGGAGAGAGTTATACCCACTCCTGTAGGTTTTGCTGTCTTTTTATGGCTTGGATACCACGGTTGTTTCTGTCTTTCTGGCGAAGAGATGCCTGGTTCCGGACTACTGTCTCCTCCAGTCGACATCTGAGGTTGTCACTAGGGTTGCGACTCCTCTTTTGGGGCCGAGCTCGGTTGCTCTCTCCGCTTTTCTGCCTGTGTCAACAGCTACTAATGTATCCACTTCTGCCGCTACTCGGGCGGTGACGTCATCGGTCTCCATTTCAGCTGGCCTCGGCTTATCCCTGCAGGGGTCTGCAGGGGTTTTTGCTTCTCGGACATGGGATATTGGCCTCAACCTTCCCTGGCTTCAACTCGGCGAAGTCGGAAGTGGTTGCCAGCCGATCCCTCTGCTGTGGTCTCTCAGCCGTCGAGCCCAGCAGTTTTTGATTTGGATTCAGATGTCCATGGTGAGGTCACTGTGGACTCTGTTGTGCTTCCGTCCATGCACTCTGGTAGTTTGGCCAGTTTTGCAGGACCAGCGTATTTTTGGGCAGCCTGGACCTTCTGTCCTTCAGAGGTCTGTGGCGACTCTCCTGAGTTCCTGCACTTCAGATCTTCGGGGTATTTCATACCCCTGTTGCATCTGTATTCAGATGTTTCGTCTGCCACCCACCGCCCCGCATCGGGTGTTCTAGAGGATCGTGACCCTTCGCTGGTTTAGAGGCTCAGTTGCAAAGCCATTTTGTCGAGCCGTTCCCACGTCGTACCGGCGGATACAGGTTGTAAGCTTTGGTAGGCCCCTCCTTGCTCATGCAGGTTCTTTCCAAAAGCCTTCCCATTGCCTCCATCGAGGCTTCCAGGTGCCCTCCACGGCACCACCTCCCAGGATTGGAAGCAGGGCACTGCTTTCTGATCCCCCTGGTGTTCCTACACCATGGGAGGCTTTGGCTGGTATGCCTGACATAGGCTATGTGTCTTCTGACTCAGGTGATGGGTCAGAGTTCTTTCAAACCGTCAGACCAGCCCTAGGTTTCAGCCAGGCCAAGTCATCGGTCATGTGTCTACAGCCTGTGGAGCACCATGCTTCTGGGTGCCTTCGACCGTACCAGTCAATAAAAGTGGTCGAAGCCTTTGCAGCATTGGACTCAAGCTGAGTTCCAAGGCTATGAAGACTTTGTTCTTCACTAGGCTGATAGTCCTTTCTGCCCCCTGTGCTTTATTGTTCCTACAATTCCGCCAACCCATCGGTCTTGGATTAGGACTCCAAGCTCAAGTCGGCCATTATTCCTATGGCAACTTTTGAGTCCATGTTGGGTGTTACGGTGTGGAATTATTAATGATATTGGTAACAGAAAGAAATCTGAGAATCAGCAACAATAACTATGAATTTAACTATTCTGAAATTTAATTAAAAAAAATTAATATAAAAAAAATGATACAAAGATCTTTTACACTAATTGGGTTACAGAAAATAAAAACAATGGTACTTATCAATTATAGAATTAGTCCAAAGTACAGTTTGATGGAATCCAGTAATCCAGTGGTGAAGTATCTTCTGAAGAAAGTTACCAGCTGGTAGATGTAGTATTAAATCCAACAATGTCTCTTCAGAAACAGTATACTGTAGATTGTAATAAAATTTTCACTTAGAAATTTCAGCAGTCTCCAATAAAATATAATAAAATGCTCTGCAAAATTCAAATGGAGTAAAAATCCACGAAGTATTGGTGCCACAGGTAATTTCCAAATAATCCAGTAGAATCCTGGCTTTTCACAAAATATTATTCTGTTTCACAGAAAGTATAAATTCTCTTTTTCAAGATGAACAAATTCTCTTCAAAATTCTCTTTTGGAATCAATCTTCCAAATTCACAAAGAAGCACTGCTTCTATAATAAATGCACTGTTCTGAAACAATAATATTCTCCAATGGAAATAACTGAAGTGAGTCTTTTTGAAAGGCTTTCTAAGAATGAGTTTTTGAATTCTGTTGACAAACCTTTATATAGTAACCAGATAGAATGTTCCAGAAGATGAAAATTCTTCAATGTTCTAACAGTTTCTAGGGGATTCTGTTAAAGTTCAAGTAAACAAGGTCACTGATCTATTTAAACAATTAAACAATCAACAGCTATATGTACAATATATCAGTGTAACAAAGATGTAAACAAGGTCACTGAGTGCAAATGAGTTAGACCAGTCAGAAAATGCAGAAATAAAAAAAAAAAATCTTTCTCACATAATTATCAACTTAAGGATATATCAATCTCAATATACATGTATAATATCGGGGCTATAACACACCCCGCCTTAAAAGAAAAGTTTGAAGGTACTGAAAACTTTTATATAATTTTAGCAGACTCTGACTGGTTTACAATACACGCACACACCATAATCTTCACAATTTTTTTTTTTTTTTTTTTTTTTTTGTAATAAACATATATACACTTGAAGTGAATAGGGACCGATCATATCATTTTAAATTAGGATATTCTGGAAAGAGCATCAGCTACAACATTATCTCTTCCCGAAATATGCCTAATCTCTAAATTATATTCTTGAAGGGCTAAACTCCACCGCAATAATCTTTGATTCTTGTTTTTCATTTTATTGATAAAAGTTAAGGGGTTATGATCGGTGTAAACTGTAATTGGACATTGGGCGGTTCCTAGATACACATCAAAATGGGTTAATGCCAAAATTAGAGCCAAAGTTTCTTTTTCTACTGTAGAGTAATTCTTTTGATGTTTGAGAAATTTTCTGGAGAAATAACATACAGGGTGATCAATACCTTGGGAATCTTCCTGGGCAATATACCCACCTGCTCCATTGTCACTTGCATCTATGAATAATTTGAAGGGCTTTTCATAATTGGGACTGGCCAGGACAGGGGAATTATTTAATAAAGTTTTTATTCTGTTAAAGGATTTCTGACATTCCTCAGTCCAAACAAACCTAACCCTTTTGCTCAATAAACTGGTCAAAGGGGAGACAACATCTGAGAAATTTAAACAAAATTTTCTATAATATCCAGCCATGCCTAAGAATCTCATGAGCTCTTTTTTAGAGTTTGGTACTGGAAAATTTACAATGGCATCAACTTTAGCCACAATCGGCCTCACCTGCCCCTGCCCCACAACATGACCTAAATAATTTACAGTTGCTTTGCCAAATTCTGATTTTACCAAGTTAATAGTTAGGTTGGCTTGGGTCACTTTGTCAAAAAATTCTTGAATATGCTTTAGATGATCAGCCCAATTTGTATCTGTGTATATAATAACATCATCAATATAAGCTTCACTGTGATCTAGGTCTGCAATTAAGTGGTTAACCATGCGCTGGAACGCTGCCGGAGAATTTTTCATGCCAAAAGGGGTTACTTTATATTGATACAACCCAAATGGGGTAACAAAAGCAGATATTTCTTTTGCTTTTTCTGTTAAAGGGACTTGCCAATAACCCCTTAACAAGTCAAATTTTGTCACAAATTTAGCATGGCCAAGTTTGTCAATGTAGTCATCAATTCTTGGAATTGGATAATTGTCTGTTTTGGTGAGGCTGTTCACCTTTCGGTAATCCGTACAAAATCGGTAACTGCCATCAGGTTTTGGGACGAGTATACAGGGCGAACTCCAGTTGCTATGGCTAGGTTCTATAATATCATTGTCCAGCATATACTGTATTTCCTTTCGCATGATCTCAGCTTTGAAAGGGTTCAATCTATATGGATGCTGTTTGGTGGGATTTGCCTCTCCTACATCAACATCATGAAAAATAACAGATGTCCTACTAGGCACATCGGGAAATAAGTGTTGATATTTGAAAATTAAATCAACTAAATCTTTTCTTTGGTCAGGCAGTAAATAATCTATTTTATTTTGTAGATCTGTCAGGACATCTGAGTTCTGTAACTTAAGAGGTACATTTTCACCGCCTTCATGAACATCCTCCACAGGATTTTCCAGCTCATCCATGTGGGTGACTGTTGAGACTGGTAGAGAGTTTGGTTCTCTCTCATAATATGTTTTCAACATATTTATATGGCACAGCTGAGTATTTTTGAGTCTATCGGGAGTCTCAACAACATAATCAGTATCACTGATCTTGTGCTTAACAATATAAGGGCCTGAATATCTTGCTTGTAAAGCATTGTCCTTTACAGGGAATAATACTAGCACCTTGTCCCCAGGTTTAAAGGAGCGAAATTTCGCCTTTTTATCATATCAGGTCTTCATATGACTCTGGGCTTTCTGTAAATGTTTACTTGCCATTTCTCTGGCCTGGTGCAATTTTTCTTTAAAAATGGACACATAGTCCAGGAGAGAAATTTCAGGTGGCTCTTCCTCGAGCCATTTCTCCTTCAAAGCAGTGAGTGGACCACTCACTGAGTGTCCAAACACTAATTCAAAAGGGCTGAACCCCAGGGATTCCTGAACAGTCTCACGGACTGCAAATAAGAGGAGATGTACTCCTTCATCCCAATCCTTCTCATTATCTTCCCCATAGGCCTTTATCATGGTCTTCAGTGTTTGATGGAAGCGTTCAAGAGCACCTTGACTTTCGGGATGGTAGGCACTTGATGTGTACTGCTTAATTTTGAGCTCATACATCACCTGCTGAAAAATGTTTCACATAAAATTTGAGCCTTGGTCCGATTGCACTGACCTGGGTAGACCGAAAGTTGTAAAAAATTTTATCAAGGCCTTAACTATTGTCTTAGTTTTAATATTTCTCAGAGGTATAGCTTCAGGAAATCGTGTAGAAGCACAAATGATGGTAAGAAGATATTCATTTCCAGATCTTGTTCTAGGCAATGGGCCAACACAATCAATAATAATTCTACTAAATGGCTCCTCAAAAGCAGGGATTGGTTGAAGGGGAGCAGGAGGAATCTTCTGGTTGGGTTTTCCTACAATTTGACAGGTGTGGCAGGTTTTACAAAATTCAACAACATCCTGTCGAAGCTTGGGCCAGTAAAAACATTGCTGAATACGAGAGTAGGTTTTCCTAACTCCCAAATGTCCAGCCATTGGATTTTCATGGGCCAGGCTTATTATTTCATTCCGGTATTTAGTGGGGACAACTATTTGATAAATAACCTCCCAATCACTATTGGAGGGTACTTCTGGTGGTCGCCATTTCCTTATAAGTACACCAGATTTTCTGAAATAACAGACAGGGGAGTTTTGGGCTTCAGCCTGTGTTAGAGCCTTTTCACGTGGCTCGGCAAGGTCAGGATCACATTCCTGTTCCTGAATTAAAGATGTCCGGGAAATGACATTCAAGGAGGTCACCCTATCACTTTTAGGTGTAGTGGCCTCTTTACAATTTCTGCAGGAGTCATCACACTGACTCAAAAATGTCTGAGACAAATCAATGTCTTCAGAATCCGTAATTCTGTGACAGTTCTTATCCTCAGCTTTGCTGTTTAAATCAACACAATTGAGGTTGTTATCAACCTCAGTTTTCTTTGCCATGGACCGAGTCACAGCACATGCTGGAAAGGCAAAAGGAAAACATTCCTTCAAATTAATAATACTTTCATCTGTGCTCGGCTTATCCACCACTTGAGGTTCTACAGTGACTTTGTCACCAACTAAGTCATTTCCCAATAATAAAGAAATACCTTTTACAGGTAGAGTAGGTCTGATTCCTACTGTCACAGTCCCGTTTACTAAGCTACTTCTTAAATTTATTTTATGAAGTGGGACCTTTAAAGAGTTTGACTCAATACCTGATATTAGAACTTGTGCCCTTGTAGCACTTTCTTCAGAAAATGGCAATGCCTTCTAACATTAATGACTGAGTAGCCCCTGTGTCTCTCAGTATTTTTATTGGTAAGGAACAGTGCTTATCCCCATCAAGGGAAACAAAGCCTTCAGAAATAAATGGCTTATAATTTTCTAAAGCGTCTTGTTTTATAACATAATTTTCAGAGCATGGAGCACATGCTAGTGCATTCGGTGAAGTTGAGGACTCATTTTTCCTTTTCAACAGCCAGCAATCAGATAATAAATGCCCTGGTTTCTTACGATAATTACAAGTTTTAGTTGAACTGTTGGGTCGTAATGGCGTAGGGCTGGCATTAGGTGACTTATTCTCATTAGGCTTCCTATTAAATTTGGGTGGTGAAAAGTTTGGAGGATTGGAAGGATGAGATTTATCTAAAGTTGGTCTAGGTCCACTTTGGAAAGAATTCTTGTGAAGCCAAAAATTTGTAGAGTTACGACTCATTTTATGAGTTAAGGCATAGTCATCTGCTAGTACTGCTGCTCTGTTCAAAGTGTCAACTTTTTGTTCATCCAGGTGGGCCTTTATATCTGAATGTATCTTTCCTTTAAACTCCTCAATCAGCATCATTTCCTTTAATTTTGTAAAATCTTTCCCTATTTCTTTTGAGTGGCACCACCTGTCAAATAAATTTTGCTTTTCTCTGGCAAATTCCACATGAGTTTGATTTTCGTTTTTATAATAATTTCTGAATTTCTGCCTATAGGCCTCTGGAACAAGTTCATATGCCTTAAGTATTGCCTCTTTAACAGCGTCATAATTGTTGCTTTGCTCAGAAGATAGAGCAGAATAGATTTCTTGGGCCTTCCCTTTCAAAACACTTTGCAACAGCAAAGTCCAGACGTCCCTTGGCCATTCTAAACTTGTTGCCACTTTTTCAAAATGTGAAAAATATTTATCAACTTCTTTTTCTTGTTTAGTTGCATCAAATCTACTTTGGGAAATTACATTTGAGCCTTGACGCTGGGATTCTAATTCTTTAATTTTTATTTCCTTTTGGGCCTGAATTTCAATTTCTCTTAATTTTAATTCCCTTTCCTCTTTTTGAGCCTGAATTTGTTCCCCTTCTTTTTGAGCTTGAATTTGTTCCCTTTCTTTTTGAGCTTCAATTTCTTTTAATTTAATTTCATTTTCTCTTTCTTCTTTTTGAGCCTCTAATTCTTTTAATTTCATTTCATTTTCCTGCCTTTTCATTTCTTGTTGCATTTCTAATCTCTTTAGTTCTAATTCTAACTTTTTGAGTTCAAGGGCATCAGTAGGTTGTGGTTCAGAGACAGGTGACCCAGACTGAGGCAAAAGACCCTCCTCAATATAATGATTAACAATGAGCTGTTTAAGTTTATGTTTGTTCAGACCAGGGGTGGCAGGTAATTTTAGATAATGAGCAAGTTGAAATAAATCCTCCTTCTTAAGAGATTCTAAAAGGGCCAAACTAGGAGATCTTTCAAATTCAGAAATAAATTCTGTCACAATAAATACCATGATGAAAAGGTTTGCTGGTTCTCAGATTATTTAAATAATAATACTGAAAGTTTCTAAGAAAGTTTAAATGTTTTGAAAGTGAGCCAAAATAATAATTGAAATATGCAAATAAAGCTTTCTCGTTATCTAACATTCAATCTCGGCAACGAGCCCCCAATTTCTGTTACGGTGTGGAATTATTAATGATATTGGTAACAGAAAGAAATCTGAGAATCAGCAACAATAACTATTCTGAAATTTAATTAAAAAAAATTAATATAAAAAAAATGATACAAAGATCTTTTACACTAATTGGGTTACAGAAAATAAAAACAATGGTACTTATCAATTATAGAATTAGTCCAAAGTACAGTTTGATGGAATCCAGTAATCCAGTGGTGAAGTATCTTCTGAAGAAAGTTACCAGCTGGTAGATGTAGTATTAAATCCAACAATGTCTCTTCAGAAACAGTATACTGTAGATTGTAATAAAATTTTCACTTAGAAATTTCAGCAGTCTCCAATAAAATATAATAAAATGCTCTGCAAAATTCAAATGGAGTAAAAATCCACGAAGTATTGGTGCCACAGGTAATTTCCAAATAATCCAGTAGAATCCTGGCTTTTCACAAAATATTATTCTGTTTCACAGAAAGTATAAATTCTCTTTTTCAAGATGAACAAATTCTCTTCAAAATTCTCTTTTGGAATCAATCTTCCAAATTCAAAAAGAAGCACTGCTTCTATAATAAATGCACTGTTCTGAAACAATAATATTCTCCAATGGAAATAACTGAAGTGAGTCTTTTTGAAAGGCTTTCTAAGAATGAGTTTTTGAATTCTGTTGACAAACCTTTATATAGTAACCAGATAGAATGTTCCAGAAGATGAAAATTCTTCAATGTTCTAACAGTTTCTAGGGGATTCTGTTAAAGTTCAAGTAAACAAGGTCACTGATCTATTTAAACAATTAAACAATCAACAGCTATATGTACAATATATCAGTGTAACAAAGATGTAAACAAGGTCACTGAGTGCAAATGAGTTAGACCAGTCAGAAAATGCAGAAATAAAAAAAAAAAATCTTTCTCACATAATTATCAACTTAAGGATATATCAATCTCAATATATAATATCGGGGCTATAACATTGGGCTTATCCAAAGAGATGCTAGGCATACTTTCTCTCTTGGATCACGTCGTCTCTGCCTTGGTTGCTTATCTGCTTCCAGATAAGTTTGACGACATACAGTCTCCTTTGCATGTAATCTCTAAGACGCTCATGCAACTTACTCACACGCATGCCTGTAACATGGCTATTTTGGAATAATTTCACCGGGACGCTGTGTTGGTCACTCCTGAAGTGCAGGGCGCTGCTCTTCGATCTGCTTCTTTGGTGGGTCCACGACTATTTCATGATTCCATGGCGATGGTCTAGGATGACGTCCTGCGTCATACCAAAAGATCAGCTGCTGCCTTGCTAGCTTGATCTGCCTTCTGTTGGAGGCTGGGGCCATTTAAAGTCTAACAAATTGGCCTCAACCTGGCTCCTTGGGCATTTATCTGACTGATGTCGCATGTGATAGCCTTCCATCCCACTCAGTCCAGGGTGACTACATCGGCGTATCTGGATGATATCCTGTAGGCACTCCAATGCTGCTCTTCTGGAGTTAGATGTTGACACACTGTTGAGCCTGCTCATGTCACTAGGGTTCTGACCGTTCAGAGTCAAGGAAGAGAAGTCAGGCCTGGTCCCTCCTCAGTTGTTTTTTCATCTGGGGATGGACTTCCGTACTCGGCTGAATACGGTGGTAATTCCCTGGGCAAGAGCTGTGATTCTCTTTTGCCCTGACTTTGACCCAGTCCACATCTGCGACAGATTGGAGTTCTCCGTCTGCTCAGTCTCTACGGTTCGGTGATGGATCTCATTCCTCTAGATCGGCTACATGTCAGACCTCTCCAACACTTTCTCAGTCGTTGGAGGCCGAATGTCGATCCTCTGGATCTGGTGCTTCAGTTACCAGCATCTCCTTATCGTCACCTTCTTTCTTAGTTGGATGTTCAGTGGATTATGCATGCAGTTCCGTTGGAATTGCCTATGGTTTATGGGACCAGGATCAAGCTGCTCTTCACATCAACCAGAAGGAGCTTCTTGATATTCTTCTACGTTTCCAGCAGTAGATCCCCCACCATTCGATTCATCAGGTCCTTCTGTCGTCCAACAATTTGACAGTGGTCGCTTACATTTGTAACCAGGACGGCACGCACCCGGTTCCCATGTACGAATTGGCTCAGGATCTTCTACTGCTCACTCAGGATGTAAATGCTAGGTGGTGGTTTGTCACATTCCCAGTCATCTGAATGTCCTAGCTGACTCCCTGTCGCGACGGGGCAGGTTCATTTCCACCGAGTGGATGCTTCACAAGGCAGTGTTCCAGTCGCTTTGCAATCTATGGGGTCGTCCCCACATCAATCTTTTTGCGACCTATTGGAACCTTCAGGTGTCCCTGTGCCTAGTTGCTTTTCCTTTCGCCATGGATGCTCTGTCACTCGAATGGAACGGTCTAGTTGGCTATGCCTTCCCACCTGTTCCGATTCTGCCTCAGGTTCTAGCTAAGATACGAACCTGCAATTGTCAAATCATTCTGATCGCACCCCTGTCGTCTCAGCGGGGGTGGATAAATCAGCTCCGCTCTCTGTTGGCAGCAGTTCTGGCTCGTCTCCCTCTATGTCATGACCTTCTTTGTCAAGATCACCCGATCGGTTTTCATGTTGACCTGACTTCATTGTGCCTTCACGCTTATCTTTTGTCAGGTCCTGTCTCCTCCATAGAGGTTTTTCGAGACGAGCAGTGGAGTGTTTTTCTTCATCAAGGTGGCAATTCACTGGTTTAGTCTATGCAGCTAAATGGAAGGGTCTTCTGTCGATGGTGTGCTAATCACTCTGTTGATTATGCCGATCCTTTGATAACACAGATTGCGAAGTGTCTGGTACACCTGTTTGATTCTCAGGGTCTCCAACCTATTACTATCTAAGGGTACATGTCCATGCTTTCGGAGACCTCTTCGGCACTAGTCCGTACCTCTCCAAGCTTATTCGGCACTTTTCTTTGAAAAGGCCTGGGATTTTGCAGCTCACCCCAAGATGGTAGCTTTCTTGGGTGCTGCTTTGCTTGGGAGTGGGGGGGGGGGGGAGGGGGCATCGTTCGTGGATATTCTTTTTTTTCTCGCATACAAGATGGCTTTTGCCTCGGCCAGAAGGATTAGTGAGCTTCATGCCCTCTCTGTTGATCCGGCCTTTTTCAGGAGCTCCGTCAACAGTGTTACTTTACCACTGATTGCTCCTTTCTGGCCAAGGATCAGATGCCAGAAACTACTCAACCTCCAATCTGTATCAGGGCTCTTCATTCTGCTGAGGGTAATCACCCATTGCTCTGTTTGATCCATGCAATTCGCATTTACCAGGGCTCGCCTTGAGTAAAATGGTTGGGGCCTAAAAAAAGTGCCCCACAGATTGAGGTTGGGGCCTTTTCGGGGCTGATTTTCCATTTTGTCCATTATTGTTAGTGCTTTTTTGTGGAAAATGTCGGGGCTTGAAAAAAGGCCCCCAGCAAGTGCTCCTCTGGGCTGATCTTGGGGCCTGGGCTTATCAGCCCCGACTCAAGGCAATCCCTGAAAATTTACTTCAGCCGGACACATTTCATTAGGAAAGACAGGAAGATATATTTCTGTCTCTTTTCCCTGGTCGACAAGATCTCTCCTCAATCTATTTCTCGATGGATTTGTCTTGCTGTTTGTGCATCATACGCTCGTCTAGCGACTGACGAGTATATTACCGATTGT
Organism: Pictodentalium vernedei; assembly: GCA_031216915.1. Lineage (NCBI taxonomy): Eukaryota > Metazoa > Mollusca > Scaphopoda > Dentaliida > Dentaliidae > Pictodentalium > Pictodentalium vernedei. The sequence continues at coordinate 311,726,954 of CM062291.1, forward strand.
TTTTCTGCCCACGAGGTGTGTGCATTAAACTACTCCACCTCCAATCTGTATCAGAGCTCTTCCTTCTTTTGAGGGTAATCGCCCTTTGCTCTGTTCGGTCCATGCAATTCGCATTTACTTCAGCTGGACGCAGTTTATTAGGAAAGACAGGAACAGATCTATTTCTGTCCCTTTTCCCTGGTCAACAAGATCTCTCCTCAATCCATTTCTCGATGGATTTGTCTTGCTATTCGTGCATCATACGCTTGTCTAGCGACGGATGATTGTATTACCAATTGTTTTTCTGCCCAAGAGGTGTGTGCATTGTCTACCTCCTGGGCTTATGCTAACTCTGTGAGTTGTTCAACATTATGCAGGCAGACTACTGGAGAAATGCTTTGACTTCTGCGTCAGTTGCAGGAGCAATGTGAGGACCTTTTTTCTTTAGACCCTCTTTTCTTCTGCGCTGGCTGTCATCAACCCTACCCATTAGGATTCTTGCAAGGTTAGTTCCAGCCCTGTTCTTGGTACTGTATTTTCTGTCTGCGTGTCACACAGGGCCATACACCTCATCTCCCATTGTCATTTACTAATGGTTGTGATGCTATGGTATTATAGGCCTCAGGAACTCTTCTTCTGTCCACGGTCCCAGTGCAGTCGGGTTATGTGCTTCCCTCCTCCTGTTGTCTCTTCAGCCTGTCGTAAACAATTGTAAGGTAGGTTGATAAGAAATTTAAATTTTATAGTAAATTTCCTTTCTTATTATACCCACTGAAGTTGTTTACGTGGAGGCCCTCCCATCTTCTTTTTTGGGTAAGAATCCTCCCCCCCCCCCCTCCCTCTGCTAATCACATAACTCCAGTGTTGGCGGATTCAATAGAATGACACATTGGTTATACATCTGTGCACTGGTTCCGGAAGCCATGGATTAGTACATGGAGAAGAGTGTCCCCTATTGGGTTTTGGCTTATTTTTTCTTGGTGCTTTTGCACCACTTTTCTTTCCCAAATCACTTGGGAAAGAAGAAAATAGAGAGTATTTTTCCAAGTTAGGGACTTCCACTGTAGAGCAGCCTGTTGTAAACAAATGCGGTAGGTATAATAAGAAAGGAAATTTACTATAAAATTTAAATTCCGAAAGAGACAACATGTATAATTGAAAATATTTGCATTTCTGCACATCAAGGGAGAATCCTCAAAAACAAATATGGTTCATTATGGAAAAAAACAAATAAGCCATAATGGTTTGACCAAGAACTTGTGTCACTTTGTTTTGATATTGATTATCACTCACCCTTCTGATATGAATTCATCAGATGCAAGCTTATGTGAGAGAATCTCTCTATTGTCAAAAATAAGTTAAGATTTATCAAAATGGAAGTTGGATACTTCGCTTATATCTATATCACCCACACAGTGTTACTTATTGTCATTGCGGTTTGCATTGAGTTATGGTGTCTTGCTTGCACGAAGCTGGTCAAAATTGATGGAGATGAAAAAAAGACCAACAAATGCAAAACAAAGGGCTGAATACAGACTGGGGCCCTCTGCCCTGTCAAGTGGTGAAAGTGTGTGTCTGAGGTTGCTGTTCTCAGAAGTGGGCAGAATAGATGTCAACGATGGGCTAAAGTTGCCTGCATACATGTGTTGTGGTCTTGATGTAGCCATAGATGCTGGAAATTACCTCAGACACCAATAACATGTGAATGTGTTTGCAGTGATGGTCTCTATGTCAGTATGAGGCAAAAATTAGGTGTGTTTCAGGGAAGGCTGCTTGACCTCTATCCACAAAAAAATGCTGAAATGTATTTCAGTTTGTTGGAAAAGCAAACTATAGATTTGCTTTTCTGACCATTGCATTGAGTTTTGGTGCCATTCTTGCACAGAGTTGGTCAAAGTTGATTCAGATGAAAAAAGACTCAAAAATGCAAAACACAGGCTGAATATGGACTGGGGCCAAACGACCCTGTAAAATGGTGAAAGTGCGTGTTTGAGGTTGCAGTTCTCAGAATTGGGCAGCTTAGATGTAAACGATTGGCTAAATTTGTCTTCATATATGTGGTCTTCATATAGCCATAGAGGAAGGAAACTACCTGGTCTATATTAGACAAAAAATAGGTGTTTCCAGTCATCTGTTAGATAAAAGTATGGTAGTTAGGTACATTTTGGTAATTTTTTTTTCCCACTTTCTGACACAAAATTGTGTTCAAGGAAGGCTGCATGACCCCTATCCAGAAAAAATACTGAAATGCATTTTAGACATGCTTTTCTGATCAAGTGAAATATTCCAGATGATTAAATCAAAATATTCCAGGCGAATGAACTCGCCAACTTGGTTTGCTTTTCCAACCAAGTGAAATATTCCAGATGGTCTATTTAAGGACTAGACTCATTTCATTCCATAACGAAATTTCTCACAGAATTCGACCAGTAGCCTGACTGTTTTGAGTTTTTGTTGTCTTTTTTTTTGTTATAGAGGTTATCCACCTGGTATATATTATTTCTTTTAATTACAGTAATATTTCTCTTGATCCCCAAATGCTAAATACTCTACATGTGTAAGTTGACTATGATCCCCCTCTACACCCCCCCCCCCCCCCCCCCCCCTAAAAAAAAATTGATGTGTTTCCCCATTTCTCTGTCTACCCTATTTTTAGGGCCAAACTCGAATAAACTTTTTATTGAGGTTTCAATTGAAAAGATTTTCAACACTTGCAAGTATTAGTTTTTAGCATCATTTTATGCTTTCATAACAGTATCATTTTGTTTACACATGTTTCCCATTCAAGTATTCAGATTAAATTCATTCCCATTCCATATTTCAGCTTCTTTATCCATACATTTTCCCTTATATTTTGAAGTCTCTATCCTTGACTGCCTATGACCACTAATAGTACTGCAGTGCGTAATTCTCGCACACCTTTGTGTCCTGCTACTTGAAATGTTCATAAACTTGTTTGTCTGGATGGAGCCTGACCTCCCGCATATATTCCTTCAGTCTATTGACTAAATGCCTTCCTGTTTCCCCTTCATACACTGGTGTATTACATGCTTTACACATAATACTATAAATCACTATCTGTGTACAGCAATTAATATTCTGTTTTATATCGAATGATGCTGATTAATGTGTTCTTTACATTATTGAAAACAATATTGCTGTATAAAAATCCACTGATCTCTAAACAACTGGATTGCTGGAATGTCAGCAAAAAAGTCACCAGACAAATCCCCCCTTCCCCTCCCCCCCACTCCCCAGATGGATGACATCAAGTCAATCAATACAATAAATAATAACTCCTCCAATCCATGATCCATAAAAGCTGTTACACTAACATAACAACTTTCACCTCATCAAATGCCATGGCATGGCATCCTGTTTTACTGGTAAAATAGGACCCAATCACCAATGCTTGGGGTGGAAGTCCTCTAAAATGGGCAACATGGATATAAATGATTAACTAAACTTGACTTTATCTCCATGTTGCCCTACGATTAGCCATTGTAACAATGTAAATAAATGCCTTTCTTGAAGACCTATAGTACTGGATCACTGTATCAACTTTCCATTCTTGGAGCTTATTTTTGTCAACAATACCGAAAATATGTTGTAAATATCCAATTTGTATTGTCATGAAAAATGTGAAAATCATCAACATATTTATTTTTTGCAGACATTATAAGTTATTGTGATGAATTGATGAATTGATGGTAACATGGTCTGAGGTTTGTGGCTCGGAGCTTATGTTCAACCGAGATGCAAAGCGTCGAGGTTGAACATAAGTTCCGAGCCGTCAACCTCAGACCATGTTACTGTCAATTCATCACAGTAACATATATGTTCCAATAAGACACAACCCATAACCCAAAACCTACATTGTCAAACACGAGAGGTTTATTTACTAAACCTGTGATCGTTAAAAGTTGCCACTGTCTGATGCACGAGTTTAAAATCCAGAAAAATGAAGCTGCTTGCAAGTCACACAGTTGCTGAAGCAATTGCGAAACAGGCGACGTCATTTCAAATATTTCGCGTGGTGACGTTAGACGGTAACATTTGCCACTTGAGCCATAAACATAGAATATACTAAGCAAGCTCTCGTCCAATCAGAGAAGGAGGATTTTAGTCTTATTGGAACATAAAAGTATGTGCATGTAGTTTAAAAAGCAATTGAAGATTGCAAGGCGTCGGAGAAACTGAAAACCTTCAAGAATTTGAGCATTGTTTATTCATCGCACTTCCAACTCCCCCCCCCCCCCCCCCTCCCAAGATGGCTGTGGCTGAGATATTTTTTTACATCTTACCAATGATCATTCCAGCAATGTATACAGATCAGTGCATATATTACAACTAGGGCTTACATTTTGACGAGAATCGATTCACTCAAAGATTCGCACAACAAAACCAGTGAAAATTCATATAGATTCTCACTGCATCTCTGCTAGGATTTGCATGAAAAGAATTGAGTCAATTTACCCATTGGCGTAACATAGCGTCAGCAGACAGCAAATTAATCAGTATAAGGCTGACATGATCTGAAATATCCTGACACTTTGTCAACTAGATGGTGTCACTTGTGTGCAAAGCACACTATAGTGTATCCCCGCATTTGCATCCTTGACTTTGTATGAATGATTGATACAAAGAAGAAATGTATTATATGACACACTAAAATCATATTGAGTGGCACAGGTGACACAGCTTCGTGCGCACCTACAGACTCCACTGCAACATTTGGGCATGGTTTTAGCGTTTCGAATTACATACATGTACCCTGGGAGCCTTTCGCCGGAAACGGTCTAAGAAAACATGAAAGTGGCAACGGCGGCACCCCAAAAATCTGAAACCTTCGTGCACATCTACAGACCCTACTGCAACTTTTGAGCATAGTTTTAGCATTTCAAATTACATACTCTGGGAGCTTTTCGCCGAAAATGATCTAAGAAAACACGAAAGAAAAACGGTGGCACCACCACGTGGCATCTGAAAAATCTGAAACCTTTGTACGCATCTACAGACCTTACTCCAACATTTGTTAAGCATTTCGAATTACTTACCCTAGGAGCCTTTCGCTGGAAACGGTCTAAGAAAACACAAAAGTGGCAACGGTGACACAGCCACTTAGCACCCAAAAAATCCAAAACCTTCCTACGCATTTACAGACTCTACTGCAACATCTCAGCATGGTTTTAGCGTTTCGAATTACATACCCTAGGAGCCTTTCGCCGGAAACGGTCTAAGAAAACACAAAAGTGGCAACGGTAGCACAGCCACGTGGCACCTGAAAAATCCGAAACCTTCGTGTGCATCTACAGATCCCACTGCAACATTTGAGCATGGTTTTAGCGTTTCGAATTACATACCCTAGGAGCCTTTCGCCGGAAACGGTCTAAGAAAACACAAAAGTGGCAATGGTGGCACAGCCACGTGGCACCTGAAAAATCAGAAACCTTCGTGCACATCTACAGACCCTACTGCAACATTTGAGCATGGTTTTAGCATTTCGAATTACATACCCTTGCAGCCTTTCGCCGGAAACGGTCTAAGAAAACACGAAAGTGGCAATGGTGTCGCAGCCAGGTGGCAGCTGAAAAATCCGAAATCTCCGTGCGCATCTACAGACCCCACTGCAACATTTGAGCATGGTTTTAGCATTTCGAATAACATACCCCAGGAGCCTTTCGCCGGAAACGGTCTAAGAAAACACAAAAGTGGCAACGGTGGCACAGCCACGTGGCACCTGAAAAATCCAAAACCTTCGTGCTCATCTACAGACCCCACTGCAACATTTGAGCATGGTTTTAGTGTTTCGAATTACATACCCTAGGAGCCTTTCGCCGGAAACGGTCTAAGAAAACACGAAAGTGGCAATGGTGGCGCAGCCACATGGCAGCTGAAAAATCTGAAACCTTCGTGCGCATCTACAGACTCCAATGCAACATTTGAGAATGGTTTTAGCGTTTCGAATTACATACCCTAGGAGCCTTTCGCCGGAAATGGTCTAAGAAAACACAAAAGTGGCAACGGTGGCACAGCCACGTGGTACCTGAAAAATCGGAAATCTTCGTGCACATCTACAGACCCCACTACAACATTTGAGCATGGTTTTAGTGTTTCGAATTACATACCCTAGGAGCCTTTTGCCGGAAACGGTCTAAGAAAACACAAAAGTGGCAACGGTGGCACAGCCACGTGGCACCTGAAAAATCCGAAACCTTTGTGCGCATCGACAGACCCTACTGCAACATTTGAGCATGGTTTTAGCATTTCGAATTACATACCCTAGGAGCCTTTTGCCGCAAACGGTCTAAGAAAACACAAAAGTGGCAACGGTGGCACAGCCACGTGGCACCTGAAAAATCCAAAACCTTCGTGCTCATCTACAGACCCCACTGCAACATTTGTGCATGGTTTTAGTGTTTCGAATTACATACCCTAGGAGCCTTTCGCCGGAAACGGTCTAAGAAAACACGAAAGTGGCAACGGTGGCACAGCCAGGTGGCAGCTGAAAAATCCGAAACCTTCGTGCGCATCTACAGACCCTACTGCAACATCTGAGCATGCTTTTAGCATTTCGAATTACATACCCTAGGAGCCTTTCGCCGGAAACGGTCTAAGAAAACACGAAAGTGGCAATGGTGGCGCAGCCACATGGCAGCTGAAAAATCTGAAACCTTCGTGCGCATCTACAGACTCCAATGCAACATTTGAGAATGGTTTTAGCGTTTCGAATTACATACCCTAGGAGCCTTTCGCCGGAAACGGTCTAAGAAAACACAAAAGTGGCAACGGTGGCACAGCCACGTGGTACCTGAAAAATCGGAAACCTTCGTGCACATCTACAGACCCCACTACAACATTTGAGCATGGTTTTAGTGTTTCGAATTACATACCCTAGGAGCCTTTTGCCGGAAACGGTCTAAGAAAACACAAAAGTGGCAACGGTGGCACAGCCACGTGGCACCTGAAAAATCCGAAACCTTTGTGCGCATCGACAGACCCTACTGCAACATTTGAACATGGTTTTAGCATTTCGAATTACATACCCTAGGAGCCTTTTGCCGCAAACGGGCTAAGAAAACACAAAAGTGGCAATGGTGGCACAGCCACGTGGCAGCTGAAAAATCGGAAACCTTTGTGCACATCTACAGACCCTACTGCAACATTTGAGCATGGTTTTAGCATTTCGAATTACATACTCTAGGAGCCTTTCGCCGGAAACGGTCTAAGAAAACACGAAAGTGGCAATGGTGGCACAGCCAGGTGGCAGCTGAAAAATCCGAAACCTTCGTGCACATCTACAGACCCCACTGCAACATTTGAGCATGGTTTTAGCGTTTCAAATTACATACCCTAGGAGCCTATCGCCGGAAACGGTCTAAGAAAACACAAAAGTGGCAACGGTGGCACAGCCACGTGGCACCTGACAAATCCGAAACCTTCGTGCGCATCTACAGACCCCACTGCAACATTTGAGCATGGTTTTAGCGTTTCGAATTACATACCCTAGGAGCCTTTCGCCGGAAACGGTCTAAGAAAACACAAAAGTGGCAATGGTGGCACAGCCACATGGCACCCGAAAAATCCGACACCTTCGTGCGCATCTATAGACCCTACTGCAACATCTGAACATGGATTTAGCATTTCGAATTACATATCCTACGAGCCTTTTGCCGGAAACGGTCTAAGAAAACACAAAAGTGGCTACGGTGGCACAGCCACATGGCACCCGAAAAATCTGAAACCTTCCTACATATCTACAGATCATTTAGCAACACCCTAGTGTAATTTTAGAACTCCGAATTACATAGGTTGGGACTATTCAGCAAAAAAGTGAAAAAATAACGCATGTTTTAAGTGGCTCCACAGAAGCCACCTGGTGGCACAAAAATTTAAAAGTTGTATTTTTGGGTTGCACAGACCCTATCGAACAACTGTAGAAAGTTACAGCGTTTCGAATTACAAAACCGGACGTACAGACGTACGGACGGAGATCATGACAATATCTCCGCATTTTTTAAAATGCGGGGATAACAAAACTGTACAAATATGGCTGTCATTGGAACCAGTTCAGTGTTCTGGTTCTATTGATATTCATCTTTGTAAGGTTTTATTTGTAAATATTGTTTATTTTTTTTTAACCCTTTATCCAACGCAGATGATATTAAAATTTGTAATTTTAATATATTTTAAATATTTTTTTTTTAAACTATGTAATTTGTAAATTACACGGGCGGATCCGTCGATTCGTAAGGTAAAGGGTTAAAATATCAAATTCAGTTTTAAAAATTAAAAAACTACATTGAGTGAAGGGTTAACACGTGTTATCAGTATACAACAGGGTTCATCCATGGTGGCCTCATGGGATCCTTGAACACTCACAACAGGTATGGATTCTCGCGATCATTTTCACGAGAATCCAAATGGATTCTCCCAAATTTAGATGAAATGTAAGCCCTGCATAATCCTTATTAGCCCGACTGTTTACAGTAATTAGCCCGACTGTTTACAGTAAGGGGTATAGTAATGACTTTTGTCCGTCCGTCCGTCTGTTAACATTTAGAGTTTTTGGTTAAAGTTTGTGGTTGAAGTTTTTTACTGAAGGTTCAAGTGGGGTTTTTTTTGTTTTTTTGTTTTTTTTTCTCTCTTTTCCTGTTTAGTTGACATTTGGAGTTTTGGTTAAAGTTTGTGGTTAAAGTTTTTTTATTCAACCTTCAAGTACAGGCTATACCCGGTCGTTCTTGTCTGATCGTCACGAAATTTCATATTCAGGTTTTAGGTCATGTCTTCATGAGAACGTCCTCTTTTGGTCGTGATCGGTCAACCGGTATGGCTGCCCGACCCCAAAACCCGAAAACTATTAGCACAGTCTACAGGTCGTATTTATGAAGGGATTTCATTGCAACTTCATAGAATGCCTCTGTATAATGCCTAGATGAGAACGTCCCTGTTTGGGCATGATCTGTCAACCGTGATGGCTGCCTAAGCCCGAAACCCAAAAACTTTTAGCACAGTCTACGGGTCATGTTTAATATGGATGCATTTCGTTGTAATTTGATACGATGACTCCGTATGATGTCTACATGAGAATTTCCCCATTTGGGCGTGATCTATCAACCGTCACAACTGCCCGAGCCCAAAAACCTTTAGCACAGTCTACAGGTCATATTTATGGAGGGATTTCATTGTAACTTGATAGGTTGACTTCATATAATGTCAACATGAGAAAGTCCCCTTTTGGACGTGATTGGGCAACTTTGACGGCTACAGGTGCCCGAAACCCGAAAACCTTCAGCACAGTCTACAGTCATATTTATGAACGGATTTCATTGTAACTTTGTAGGATCAATCCACATGATGCCCAGATGAGAATGTCCCCTTTTGGTTGCGATCATTCAACCATGATGGCTGCCCGAGCCCGAAGCCCGAAAACCTTTGGCACAGTCTACACGTCATATTTATGAAGGGATTTCATTATAACTTGATAGGTTGACTTCATTTTATGTCTACATGAGAACGTCCCCTTTTGGGCAACTGTGACGGCAACAGGGGCCCGAAGCCCGAATACCTTTAGCACAGTCTACATGTCATATTTATGGAGGGATTTCTCTGTAACGTGATAGGTTGACTTCATATAATGTCTAGATGAGAACGTCCCCTTTTGGGCAACTGTGATGGCAACAGAGGCCCGAAGCCTGAAAACCTTTAGAATATTCCACAGGCCATAATTATGAAGGGATTTCATTGTAGCTTGGTAGGGTGACTCCAAGTTTGTGGTTAAAAACCCAAACACCTCCACCCTCTACCTCCACCCCCCCCCCCCACCCCCAGTTAGGCTTTTTTTTGTTCTTTTCTCCAATATGCATTTTGAACTATTTAGTCACTACATGCGGAACCTTTTTTTAAACTTACGTATCCCCCCTGCTGTGGGCCAATTAGACACTTTTTTTCCTTTCGTCAAAAATGCTTGTTTACAGTTTTGGTTAAAAACCCAGATAAGCACCACTGCCCCTCCCCCCCCCCCCCCCAATTAGGCATTTTATATGCATTTTGAAGTATTTACAGTCACTACATGCAGAACCTTTTTTTTCCTTTTGTCAAAAATGTTTTTTCTGTTAAAGTTTGTAGTTAAAAATCCAGACAGAAATTATCCCTCCCCCTCCCCCTCCCCCCCCCCCCCCCCCCCCAATTAGGCATTTTTTTTTCTTTCCTCGAATATGCATTTTGAACTATTTACAGTCACTACATGCAGAACCTTTTAAACTCTCATAACCCCCCCCCCACCACCCTCACCCCACCCACCGGGGGGCCAATTAGGCACTTTTTTTTTTCATTCGTCAAAAATGCAGTTTTACAGTTATGGTTAAAGTTTGTGGTTAAAAACCCAGACAAACACCACCCCCACCCCACCCCCACGACCACCCCCCACCCCCATGGTGCCAGTTAGGTATTTTTTTTTCTCTGCTCAAAATGCATTCTGAAGGATTTAGACTGACCACATGTGGAAAAAACAATGGACTCCCCTAACACACCCCACTCTCCCCCACCACACACCCTACCCCCCCCCACCCCACCCACCTCCTCCTCACCCAGGGCCATTCATGCAATATTTTTTCTTTGATACAAAATGCATTTTTAGCCTGACAATAGTCAGCGCTATAGTCATGACTTTCATCCGTCCATCTGTCTGCAAACAATTGGTTTCCAACTGATTACTCCAGTTTGGATTATTTTATTTGGTTTCAACCAAAGTTGATATGTGTATTTTCCAGCTAGTAATGCAGTCCAGATTTCCCCCCCCCCCCGCCCCCCCCCCCCCCCCCCCCACACACACACACACAAACATGTCACTTAGGCAATTATTCCCAAAATGCATTTTGAAGGATTGGGAGTTATTACGTGCAAAAAAGAAAATTGACTCATATAGCCCAACATTGCTTTATGTACTACATCTTTAATCCTTTACCTAACACAAATTGAAGCCAACAGTACAAATTATTTTTCTGAAACATCAGATTTTTTCATTTTTTATTTACTTCTAACCATGGTTTATTACTCCTTATTGGAACAAGCTCATCAAGTTTGTTCCATTAATATTAAGGTCATGAGGTATGTTTTGAAGTAGAGAAATGAAAAAATAAAATTTGAATAGCAAATTTTGTATATCACGAGTGAAGATATGGCAATTTCGTTAGATAAACTGTTTTGCATCTAAGCATTGCCATTCCTGGGACAGTCGGGCTGCATGCGTGACATCACTCTAGTTATATTTTTTTATTACTTCTACAGCTTTGGTAGTTTTCCTAACCGTAATAATCAGGCCTGAAAATAAACAGTCTAACATTTGCAGAATGAGGTTCCCAGAGGGTGAATTTGATGATGCTATCCCATACAGTGGGCCAATTTATTCTAAAGAGACCTCTTTCTGTTTAGTTTTGAGACCCGGTCACGTTTAGCCATTGGGCATAAGTATGTGACCTTAAACACCAATAAATAAATAATAATATATAGTTTTGAGACCCTGATTCAGATTGATGTTCACAGATGGTAAATTTAGTGATGCTACCCTGCTGTGCATGGTAGCATCACTAAATTCACCCTATGGGGACCTTATTTTTCAGATGACAGTCTGCTTATTTTCTGGCTTGGTAATAATACGGGGAAGTTGAGATACATCTACCTGCGTGTTATTCATTCATTACTACTTCTTTTTTACAGAGAAGAAGTCAGGCACCCAGTCAAAGAGGGCTTGTACAGGTGAAGAGAATCACAGTTAATGATGAGCACGAAGATCAAAGAAAGGTTACATTTTTGTGTTGTCAATAAAAATTGATATTGGATAAATATTAATGAATTGTTTGTTCAAAACTATTGTAAAAATCTTTGGGCACTTTTTGTAATCATGTTTTGTAATAAATAAAAATTTATGAAGAGACGAGCAAAATGAGCTTTGTGAACAATGTAATAAAACTACTGCAATGAAATACATTGTTGGACAAAACAAATATGAGGGTAAGCAAAGCAATAAGTAAACATTGAAGGCTGACACTTCTAAAAGTTTGTTTAATTTATGTGATGGATAAGAAAATGGATTACAAAAGACATTTTTCAAACTGGTTGAAGTTAATTCCTGAGGCATATAATTGAGTCAGCTCAATAGAAGTCAAGTGCAGTATTTTGAAGGCATTGTGAATTGGCAGGAAGGGAGGTGGTTGCATTGAAATGTGTCTTCCTCAGCCCCATTGCCATCTCACTTAACTTCCAGAACTCTATTTTTTTTATCTGTACCGACAGAAGTCAAGCGAAGGTACATCAGTCAGTGTCATTTGTATGATTATCCACATGCTATCTCAACTGTTCTCAAGACTAAGCAGGTTTATCTTGGCATATGAGTTAAATTTTATGAAAATGCATCACTATGATAATTACAAGTTGATATAGGCCAAGATCATTGTCTCCTTTCATGCTGTTTTCCTGCCAGTATATATGTATGTCCACACGTTTTATTAGCAACCTTTCAAGCAACAGTTGTCATACGTGACAGCTAACAGACAAGTTCATCGATAGGGTGTTCTGATCAATTTTTCATCTTGCTATGAATAGGTCAAAGGTCAAGGTCCCAGGATGAATGTTCAATTTTGACGTTTGTGACTTTAACAGTAGTGTTCTAAAGTACATCAGTATTTTATAGAGATGGGAAATATATCGAAATACCGAACCGAAACTGATATCATGGGTATGACGAAAAACCGAACTGAACCAATCGTTGAATACTGATACCTTCTGAATTTTCTAATTTTCCTTCATTCGTTATTTATAAGTCCCTGTTGAGGCTTGAGATAACAGTTGAAAGGTTCATTTTCATTTAAGAAGTGACTGATTTTCTTTCCAGTTTTGTTTACTCTCAATGTAATTGGCAACTGTCCTGAATACCCAATAGACTACAACCTGTGCATGTCTAGTTGCTTAGCAGTGAGTTTTAGTCAAGACCTGACTAGAAATCACTGCCCAGGTGTTTTGTCTATTGTCAGGGGGACCTCCTAAAGATGGCATGGTCAGGACACATACTCTGAGATCGCAAAGCCTGAAATAGGTCTTTATAAATTACAGTGCATTTAGAACAAGTTACAAAATTACTGTAGATATGATTTGTGGTTGTAAAAGAATACCACTGTTGAGCTCATTGGCAGTGTCATTTATAGCGTTGTGGTAGAATGATACTACAACAACTTATTCTGTTTTTCCTGATGTGAATTTCTCTTTGGTACTATCAGCAAATCTTAGTCAAGTCAGATACCGAACACTGAACCAGTACTGAGGTATACCCCCTAATAATAATAATAATAATAATAATTTTCAGCCTAAAATCCACAAAATGTGCTCTTTGGCTTTACATACAAAAAAAGGGAAATGATTTCTTATCTACATATTGGTCCAGAAAGCTTGTTTGTAGAGATGCCTTTTCAAACCAGCTTTGAATGACTCAGTTTCCTGTGGTAGTCTCAGATGACTCGGTAAAAGGTTTCAGAGGTTAGGGGCGGCGATCAAAAAGGCCCGGTCACCCGCGGATGCTAATTTTGAAACAGGTTGGACCAAGGCGTGCGAGTCCGAAGAAGGGAGGTCTCTGACAGGAACCAATACAGTGGAACCCTGTTAATTGAATAGCCATTTTGCCAATGAAAATTATTCATTTGAAAGATATATTCAATTAACAGGGATTGTGTCACTTTCCTGTATTCTAGAGTTAAACTTAGCATTTATTCTATTATATCTTGTTTGACAGAGCTCCATGAGCTCTGTCAAACAAGATATAATAGATTAAATGCCTGTATTGGATGTACTGAGGCCAAATTGGTCTATAAACAAAGGAAAACTGTGGTGAGTCAGGGTGAGTTCTCAACACGTTACAAGATTTTTTATTCAATAACAGGAGTTTACTCTATAACCTTTATTCAATTAACAGGTAAAATTTGTACTGGAGGTATGGTAAATGGGAAATTATATTCAATTAATAGGGTTATTCGGTTAAGAGATATCCAATTAAGTGGGCTCCACTGTACCGAACTCAAAATTCCAATACCACCCATCTCTAGTAATTTAAGTGGGCACTAAAACTGTGACAAATAATTCAATGTGAATTTTGAAACAGAAAATTTATGGGTATCGTCTCCTCATCTGTTCATTTGTTTGTTATTTTTGACAAATATGTCAGGGTTCATTATGGTCCTTGAAAACTTTGAAAGTGGGTTTTCAAGACCCTAAAAATATTTGAATTTTGTGCATTGACCTTGAATGGCATTTTTAACAATCATTCAAAGATTTAATTCATACAAGCCTGGAAGTACCAGAGAATATATTGAACATTAAAAGGCTTCAAAACTGATGACCTGCAGTATGGAGCCGTGGACTGATCACTTTTCACAAGTGGACATTATTTCCACGTATGCAATAGTATTAGATTCCAAACACTAAATACAGGAATAATCATCAATTAAAATTTTGCTGATGATGCTTTTTTTTACCTGGTAAACACATGCGGGGCATCACTGTCCACGAGTGGATTACGACCAGTCCATGGCGACTGTACTGTAGCAGTTGTTTTTAATCAAGTGTTTGCCTGAATAGGCTGATGACAGTTGACTGCAAATGACTGCTCAGGTGTTTTAACTTTTCTCGTTCACTATTAGTCAAACATCAGTAGGAGTCCCTTCTCTACAACACTGAAGGTGGTCCAACTCGACTTTAAGCTTCTAGGTGTTAAATAATATCTGTATTCTTAATCAGAAGTCTTTCTTCAAGCTATATCCATATAGCCTAGAATAGTTTCAAAAAGTGTCTAAAAGGTCCTTAAAAATGCCTTGTAAGGGTCCTTGAAAGTTCTTGAATTAATCTCATCCTTAAGACATTGAACCCTAATATGGCTATGTCCGGATCTTCATCTAATATTCCAAGCTCGCGTGAACTAGGTGGCAGGATAGCACTGTGTTATCTGTCTCTTTGAACATTTGTTACAGTTTGGATATGTGTTTATCCCTCATAATGTTTTGGAACTGTTGAAGTTATAATGGCATGATGTGTTGGTCCTTCTGTGCTCTCATTAAGTTTCCTTTATAAATCAATAGGCCGAGGGTCATAGTGACAGAATTATAATTATGTTTGTAATATTGGGAGACTGTCATCAACTCCATAATGTTTAATGGGACATTTTCTATTAATGTTACTGGAAACTGGAAAAGTTGTCAATCCTTTAACCAACGTAATGGCGAAAACTGGCCAGCACTATTCACAAAAATCCCCATTCAGTTTTCAGTATTGTTTTCATTTTTGTATCAAAAACATAACTTATGACCCCCTCATTGGAACAAACTTGATGAGCTCGTTCCATTGAGGGTTCATAAGCTATGTTTTTGATGCAAAAAATGGAAAAAAAATAGTTATTCAAGAATTTTCTTCTAAGTGGCATATTTCTTTTTGTGTCAGGTAAAGGGTTAACCCTTTACCTAACATGAAAAGCAGACGACACTTGCAAAAAAAATTCTGGAATAACTAATTTTTTTCATTTTTTGTCTCAAAAACATAGGTTATGACCCCTCGTTGGAACGAGCTCGTTCCAACGAGGGGTCATAACCTAGGTTTTTGAGACAAAAAATGAAAATATTTTGAAAATTAATTGGCGATTTTTTGAGAATAGCGCTGGCCGGTTTTGGCCGTTACGTTGGGTAAAGGGTCAAGGGGAATAGTGCATTGGTTGAGTGAATGCAAGCAGAAAACCCTTTTATATCATTGGCTTATTGGAATAAGCTCATAAAGCTTGGTGTAAACTACAGTGTTCTAGGTTTCTCATCTAGTCTTTACACTATTAACCCTTTACCTAACATGAAAAGCCAGGCCTGGCATTCTTAAAAATGCAGGAGGGCAAAAAATCGCTCTCCTCAATCAGCCTAGGAGAGCAATTCGCTTTACACAGCATTTTAAGTATCCAGTTGAACGAACTCATTGAAACTGAAACCAACCGACTACATCAGTGATTTTATTAACTTTACTAAGGTAAAGCGAAATCTCTTAGACATCTAGATGTCTCACTCAACAACCGAACACACACTTGACAAGACCTGTGTGTGTACCCAGACCTGTTGTCCAAGAAAGTCATACACCTACCACTACCACCTTCAACCCCCCAAGGGGGGTTGAAGGTGGTAGTAGTAGGCGTATGACTTTCTTGGACAACAGGTCTGCTTGAATCTACAGTCACATCCTGGTGCAAGTGCTTCAAGTGACAGGATAGTAGTAATGGTAGTATATTATAGTGTCAATATTCCTTGAATAATTACCCCTCAAACTGTGATGTCAGTTGTTGAACTTGAAATTGACAGAAAAAAAAATATGGCTGTGACCCATTTTGCTTCAAATGATTGCAACCCTGTTTGGGTATGGTTGCAGCCATTACCTTTTACCACTAAACCACTTTCAAAATGAAATTATGTGATGTTATGTGACTTCGAAGTTAAATTACATTTTTGCTTTACAACAAAAATTTAATGTGAGCATAATACATATAATCTCAATCATCCCAGACCAAAATATTTAGGAGGGCAATTTTTCGCTCTCCTTAATTCTTTCAGGAGGGCAGTAGGAGAGCTAAAAAATCGCTCTCCTGAAATTGCCAAGCCTGAAAAGCAAATGACACTTGCAAACAAAATTCTTGAATAACTAATTTTTTGTCTCAAAAACATAGGTTATGACCCCACCTTGGAACGAGCTCAATGAGCTCATTCCAGAGAGGGGTCATAACCTATGTTTTTGTGACAAAAAATGTAAAAAATAATGAAAATTAATTGGCGATTTTTGTGAATAGCGCTGGCCGGTTTTGGCCATTACGTTGGGTAAAGTATTAACTGATAAAGTACTGTAAGCCCAAATTTGAGTTCAATTCTGAAGTACAAGTAAGGGAACTTAGAGGCTTCATATTCTGTGGATGGGCTTCATATTACATGTTTCTTTGAAGAGAAATTATTATGCCCCTATTCTCAAAGAGAATAGGAGTGTACTGGATTACATGCATCTGTCTGTCCATCAATCCGTGCATCTGTCTCCCCAGCGATATCTAACCAGTGAATGAATGGATTTCAGTGAAATTTGGTATAAGGGATCATTATGACAAGCCGCTTCTGCACTTATTATAAAAAAGTTGCCTGCATTTTTTCAACCGAGTTATGGTCCTTATTTTGTTTTTAATTCATTTATGCATCATTGGGCCAGCACTGAAGTGGGAGTATAGTTGCCTTCACCAATAGGTCTTGTTTACTCTGTGTGGATTTGCCTTGTTACAATTTACATAAACTGTAACAAGGCAAACACACATGAACAAATATTGACAACCAAAAATAATTTGACACTCTAATAGGTAATATTATATCTCACGTGACCTTCTAGGCTCCTGATTGGACGAATGCTGCATCCCTATTTCGTGTAGTTTGCATCCTCAGAACTGACCAGGCACTACACCCAGGCACTATACGTTTTCTGTTTTTAGCACACTACTATATCAGTTTTCTTTTCATACTGGGCGAATAAAACTAATCAGGTTAAATTTAAATATCGATTCACAGAGGTACAACATCCACAAAACGACCCGGAAAGAAATCATTGTGGAAAAATGTATCGCTTTTCCATTGTTGAAGTCACATTTTCCGAGGCGTTCATTTTATTCCTTGAGAAGATGATCCATATCTCGTTTCGAAGAGAATGATCCATACCTGGGTACAACATTCATGAAAACGCGTCCGGATGTGAAAAATCGTTTGTTTCGCTGCTCATATTATTTCGCTATTTAATTGTATGTTTTGGGCAGTAAACAAATAAATAATGGAATTCAATTGAATCTTCAGAGTTTGTATCCCGTGCTGACCCATTCGGTAATGTATATGTGTGACAAATGTGTGGAAATTATCAAACTGCGTTGTCAAATTTCAAAAATTTTAGTTTTCATTTGCGAGTTGCACGATTCTAGAATACACAGTTCCATTTGGGGGAAATGTTTTGTTCACCCTTGCCGACTGATTCAAAGTCTGTCTTCTGCTCATATCAATAATCCAAGTTAGCCATGTTTTGAAAGAAGAAAATGTTTTTTAAAAACTACATGGTATTTTTTTCTATATAACGCTGGTTGGTAGGGCTGCTACATTGGTAACAGATTAACAAATCAGACAGATGTTTTTCTTGATGGGTGTTTGATATAATATAAGGATTAGTGCATGTCTTGTCATTGACTACGCCCATATAGTGCCCAGTGAGGTGGTGTAGTTCCCTTCGCTTCGCGGCGGGAACTACACCACCTCGCTGGGCACTATATGGGCGTAGTCAACTCCAAGCCATGCGCTATTCCTTAAATAGTAAACATATCAATATTTACTTTTTATACCATACTCATCTATGTTACTACCTTTGAAAAGCCTGTATGTTAAATTTTAGCTTTTAACCCCACTACCAGTGTAAAGCTTCTACTGCAGTTAAAAAAATTCAAACCTATAGTCGGAAATTCATCCAGCTTTACCTTTGGCTTCACGCAATTTGCCAACTTCGATATATTAACACTCTGCAATGTTTCATTCAAACATACAACATTTTGCAGTACTATCCACTACGTGTAAATGACTTACTAAGTTTAAAATACCTACAATTAAATGTTTAAAATAAAATTTAAGAATCGTTAATGATAATTTGACTGAAAAAGCAAGGTAAATTCAATCAACTTTGATGACGTGTCTAGCTGTCAATTAACATTCAAGTACAGCTGGTAATACTGCCCACCGGCGCAGATGTAAACAAAACAAACCCATGTGTTTGCGATAGAAAGTGTAATTTTTTCTCCATTTTAAGTGACAAAGTCAATTATTTATTAAGAGTATGGTATAAATAAAACAAATAGGTACTAGTGCCGGTAATCAGATTTAAACCACAAGTAGGATAAGGGTTTTAACCACTTGGCAAGCCGAGTGGTTAAAACTCTTTAAATCTGATTACTGGCCCTAGTACCTATTTATTCTATATGTCTTTCCCTTTGTTAAAAAATTTAAAAAAGACAGTTTTTTCACTTTGCCTTAACTTATGTGTACAGGCCTGTTTGAGCTATATTGCACATTACTGACAGCATTAAATTATTTTTTTGTTTTTCAGGCAAAAAAGTCAAGACCAATTTGCAATGGGAATTCTGAATCTCCTACTATCCAGTTCCAATCACCATACAGAAAACCCCTCTCAACAATCAATATATCATATACTCAAGAATCTACTGAACATGTGAGTTTTATAACTGATGAAGTTGGGTTCTCAAGGATAGGCAAATGATTGCTCATGCATGCCTCTTCCTCATTTGAAGTGCAAAAATGTTATGTTATCCATCTCATGCCTGAGGTATCAGAAAATATCGGAGCTTGATGCCCAACAATAAGGAACAAACTCACAGCCAAGTTTTTTTTTGTTTCTGAAATATTGTGAAGCTTCTTGTAATTATGATAAATGTAAAATCATTCATGCAGTGCCACAAAGTAAGTGAGATGAAATAGTAACACCATGCTATTGACTTGTGAATCACCGTCAGTATTGTGGCAATAATATTTAGTCTCACATAATTTACACCACTTTCCTGAATCATAGCACAGTCTGCAGGTCATGTTTAATATGGACGGATTTCTTTGTAACTTGATACGATGCCTCTGTATGATGTCTACATGAGAATTTCCCCATTTGGGGATGATCTCTCAACCATCACGACTGCCCAAGCACAAAACCCCAAAACCTCTAGCACAGTCTACAGGTCATATTTATGGAGGGATTTCATTGTAACTTGATAGGTTGACTTCATAAAATGTCTACATATGAAAGTCCCTTTTTGGACATGATTGTGCAACTTTGACGGCTATAGATGCCCGAAGCCCAAAAACCTTCAGCACAGTCTACAGGTCATATTTATGAAGGGATTTCATTGTAACTTCGTAGGATCAGTCCACATGATTCCCAGATTAGAATGTCCCCTTTTGGTTGCGATCATTCAACTATGATGGCTGCCCGAGCCTGAAGCCCGAAAACCTTTAGCACAGTCATATTTATGGAGGGATTTCATTGTAACTTGATGGGTTGATGAGAACGTCCCTTTTTGGGCAACTGTGACGGCAACAGGGGCCCGAAGCCCGAAAACCTTCAGCACAGTCTACAGGTCATATTTATGGAGGGATTTCAAGATTCAAGTTTGTTCAATTCGGCCCCCTGGGTTCATATTTGGGCTCTGTATAGGAGCCCAAAATTGAACTTAGTGCATTTCAGACAAATTTCTTTAAAAATCTTCTTCTCAAGATCCAGCAGGCAGAATCTTATTTTCTTATGTAGCATGCTTAGGGGGGTGAGATTCAAGTTTGTTCAAGCCAAATCCCTGGGTTCATATTTGGGCTCACTGTGGTAGCCCAAATTACAACTTAGTTCAAAATGAGGAATTTTCTTTAAAAAATCTTCTTCTTCAGATCCAGCAGTCGGAATGTTTTGTTATTTGGTATGCAGCATCCTTAGGGGGGTGTGATTCAAGTTTGTTCAAGCCATGTCCTTAGGTCCATATTTGGGCTCACTGTGGGAGCCTGAGTGATAACTTAGTTCAAAATGAGGAATTTTCTTTAAAAATCTTCTTCTTCAGATCCAGCAGATGAATGCTTTTGATATTTGGCATGCGGCATCCTTAGGGGTGTAAGATTCAAATTTGTTCAAGACATGTCCCCAGTTCCATAAAATTTGTCTCTCATGACTTCATTCCTTTGTAGTGTTGATTAACCATGTCTAACTGAATGTGACCCCAAATACTTCTTTGAACCACTTTGGCCGGTGAGCGATTAAGGCTCCTTGGGGCCTCTTGTTTTTCTTCTTCTTTTCTCCAATATGCATTTTGAACTATTTACAGTCACTACATGCGGAACCTTTTTTTAAACTTAGGCACCCCCCCCCCCCCCCCCACCCCCTGCCGACGGCCAATTAGGCACTTTCTTTTTCTTTCGTCAAAAATGCTTGTTTACAGTTTTTGTTAAAAACCCAGACAAACACACCCCTCCCCCCTCTCCCCACGCCTTTTGGTTAAAGTTTGTGGTTAAAAATCCAGACAGAAATTACCCCCCTCCCCCCCCCCCCCCTCCCAATTAGGCTTTTTTTTTTCTTTCCTCGAATATGCATTTTTAACTATTTACAGTCACTACATGCGGAACCTTTTTTTAAACTTACATAACCCCAACCCACCCTCCAACCCCACCCCAGAGGGCCAATTAGGCACTTTTTTCTTCTTTCATCGAAAATACTTTTTTTTACAGTTTTGGCTAAAGTTTGTGGTTAAAAATCCAGACAAACACCATCACCCCCCACTCCCATGGTGCCAGTTAGGTATATTTTTTTTTCTCTGCTCAAAAAAACATTCTGAAGGATTTAGAGTGACCACATGTGGAAAAAAAAATGGACTCCCTTAACACACCCCCACTGCCCCCCCCCCCCCCCCACCTCCTCCTCACCCAGGGCCATTCATGCAATATTTTTTCTTTGGTACAAAATGCATTTTTAGCCTGACTGTTTATAGTCAGGGCTATAGTCATGACACTTTAGTCCCATCAATCTGTCAGTCCATCCATCTGTCTGTAAACAATAGGTTTCCGACTATAACTCCAGTTTGGATTATTTGATTTCAACCAAAGCTGATATGTGTATTTTCCAGCTAGTAATACAGGCCAGGTTGCAATATAGGTTCCACAACTCCCCTCCCCCCCCCCCCCCCCCCCCCCCCATCCCCCTCCTCCCACACACACACACACACAAACGCGGCACTTATGCAATTATTCCCAAAATGCATTTTGAAGGATTGGGAGTTATTACATGCAAAAAAGAAAATTGACTCACATAGCCCAAGATTGCTTTATGTACTGCATCTTTAATCCTTTATAACACAAATTGAAGCCAACAGTAGAAATTATTTTTCTGAAACATCAGATTTTTTCATTTTTAGCTCAACTTTGGCGAAGCCAAATTTGAGCTTTTGTCATGGCCCGTCATCCGTCTGGCCGTACGTCAACAATTGGATATGGCTAGAGGCCGTATTTATGAACCGATCTTTACGAAACTTCTTGGGTACCTTTGTTATGTCTGTGGGACGAGAACGAGTGTTTCTGGATGCGGTCCAAAATTCAAGATGGCTGCCAGTGGCCATTTTGTACCGAAATTAGGTCCAGTCAGTTTTTTGTCACAACTTCTATACAGCTCATATTTATGAACTGATCTTCACGAAACTTCTTGGGCCCCTTTGTTTTCACCTTGGGACAGGAACGAGTGTGTTTTGGGGTGCCTTTGTTATCACTGTGCTATGAGAACAAATATTTTGGGGTTCAGTCAGACCCACTCTGGGACTCAAAGATTTCTTTTCTAGTTTAGCATCTGACTGTCACCCACCTTTTCAATACTTTACCTATACATTTGTTACAGGCTACGGTCAGTATTTATGTACAGATCGTTACAATACTTTATATGTACCTTTGTTATCAGGTCATTACCTAGATGTTTGTCATTGCTGTGTCACATACTATACATGTACATGTCTTAAGAAGTTGAGCCACAGTGTCATTGACACTTTCATTTATTTACTTCTAACCATGGCTTATTACTCCTTACTGGAACAAGCTCACCAAGTTTGTTCCATTAATAGGTCATGAGGTATGTTTTGAAGTAGAGAAAAGAAAAAATAAAATTTGAATAGCAAATTTTGTATATCAACTGTTAACAAAAAATGGCTCCGACTATTTTGCATCTAGGCATTGCCATTCCTGGGACAGTTGGGCTGCATGCGTGACATCACTCTAGTGTTTTATGTTATTTTGGGACATATTTAACCCTTTTTTAGCTCAACTTGACAAAGTCAAGCTGAGCTATTGTGATCACTTCTCCTCCGTCGGCATGCGTATGTACGTACGTCCACAATTTCCTTTGGCACACCTCACAGGTCGCATTTATGATCAGATCACTTTGAAACTGGGTATGCTTGTTTGGGGTGACCTCTAGATGGGAGCTGTCGATTTTCTTCAATTTCCGTCAGAAAATGTTGCCACAGCCAACGTTCTTAGAACTTAGTTCAGTCAAACCACAATATTTCCCTTTGGCACACCCTACAGGGCACATTTATGATTGGATTGCTTTGAAACCTGGTATGCTTGTTTAGGGTGACCTCTAGATGGGAGCTATCGATTTTCTTCAAGTTCCGTCAAAAAATGTTGCCACGGCCAACGTTCTTAGAACTTAGTTTAGTCAGACCTCAATATTTCCCTTTGGCACAGCCTGTAGGGCACATTTATGATTGGATTGCTTTGAAACCTGGTATGCTTATTTAGGATGACCTCTAGATGGGAGCTATCGATTTTCTTCAAGTTTCGTCAAAAAATGTTGCCACGGCCAACGTTCTTAGAACTTGGTGTAGTCAGACATCAATATTTCCCTTTGGCACAGCCTACAGGGCACATTTATGATCGGATTCTTTTGAAACCTGGTATGCTTGTTTGGGGAGACCTCTAGATGGGAGCTATCGATTTTCTTCAATTTCCATCAAAACATGTTGCCGCAGCCAAGGTTCTTAGAACTTAGTTTAGTCAGACCACAATATTTCTCTTTGGCACACCCTGCAGGGCACTTTTATAATTAGATTGTTTTTAAACCTGGCATGCTTATTTAGGGTGACCTCTAGATGGGAGCTATCGATTTTCTTCAATTTCTGTCAAAAAATGTTGCTACGGCCAACCTTGATAGAACTTAGTCTAGTCAGACCTCAATATTTCCCTTTGGCACACTCTACAGGGTACATTTATGATTGAATTGCTTTGAAACCTAGTATGCTTGTTTGGGGTGACCTCTAGATGGGAGCTATCGATTTTTTTCCATTTCCGTAAAAAAATGTTGCCGTGGCCAACATTCTTAGAACTTAGTTTAGTCAGAAGACCTCAATATTTCTCTTTGGTACACCCTACAGGGCACATTTATGATCAGATTGCTTTGAAACCTGGCATGCTTGTTTGGAGTGACCTTTAGATGGGAGCAATCGATTTTCTTCCATTTTCGTCAAAAAATGTTGCCAAGGCCAATGTTCTTAGAACTTAGTTTAGTCAGACCTCAATATTTCCCTTTGGCACACCCTACAGGGCACATTTATGATTGGATTGCTTTGAAACCTGGTATGCTTGTTTAGGGTGACCTCTAGATAGGAGCTATCGATTTTCTTCAAGTTCCGTCAAAAAATGTTGCCACGGCCAACGTTCTTAGAACTTAGTTTAGTCAGACCTCAATATTTCCCTTTGGCACACCCTACAGGGCACATTTATGATTGGATTGCTTTGAAACCTGGCATGCTTGTTTGGGAGACCTCTAGATGGGAGCTATCGATTTTCTTCCATTTCCGCCAAAAAATGTTGCTGCGGCCAACGTTCTTGGAACTTAGTTTAGTCCGACCTCATTATTTTCCTTTAGCACACCCTACAGGGCACATTTATGATCGGATTGCTTTGAAACCTGGCATGCTTATTTGGGGTTACCACTAGATGGGAGCTATCGATTTTCTTCGAGTTCTGTCAAAAAATGTTGCCACTGGCAATGACCTTCAATGAACTTAGTAAAAACTTAGTGCAGTTAAGCATCAATATTTCCCTTTGACACACCCTGCAGGGCACATTTATGATTGGATCGATTGCAAACTTGGTGACCTTGTGTGGGGTGACATCTATATGGGAGCTATCGATTTTCTTCCATTTCTGTCAAAAAATGTTGACCTTTGAACTTAGTTTAGTCAGACCTCAATATTTCCCTTTAACACGGCCTTCAGGGCACATTTATGATTGGATCACTTTGAAACTTGATATGTGTGTTCCATGTGACCTCTAGATGTGAGCTATTGCTTTTTTTCATTTCCATAAAAATTTATTGTCTTTATCACCAACCTTTGAACTTACTGCATTTGTGCTTCAACTTATCCCTTTTGCAATCTCTGCAGGTTATATTTATGAATTTCCCTAAAAAAACACATTGCCACATGCATTGACCTTCTACTTAGTGCATTTGTGCATTAACATCTTCCTTTGGCATGCCTCAGAGGACATATTCATTATCAGGTTGTTTTGAAACTTTGTATGCTTATGCAGGGTGACAAAGATAGGCGCTATTGATTTTCTTTTCATTTCAAAATTGTTGCTGTTAGCATCAATCTTTGAATTTATTGCAATTGTGCATCAACATTCTTTGACATGGCCTAAAGGCCACATTTATCATAGGATTGTTTTTGAACTTGGTGTGCTCATTAGTTAAGAACTTTAGAGATAAGAGCTATTGATAAGCATTCATTCCTGTGAAAAAAGTTGCCATTTACAATAACCTCTGAGCATACTGCATTTGTGTATCAACATTCTTCCTTTAGCCAGTCTTACAGTTTACATTTAAAAATGCATGGATTACTCTGACGTTGTGCACAATCAATGCTGTTCTGTTAAAATTTCATCAAATAACATTTGTACCAATGATCTTCAATTTTGCTATTTCATTTATAACTTACCAAGTTCCAGTTTGTCAAGTTGAGCTACAGTGTTATTGACACTTTCATTGCAGTCAATTTAACTTAGAACTTCCAGGTTAAAGATTTTGGTTAAAGTTTTTTAACATTTTAGTGGACTGTCACTATTCTCATTTGGGACAATGTCTATACTGTTAACTGAAGCTTTTTCTACAGTGATTTTAATTAATATTGGCAGGATTTTAACTCCTTTTAAACATGTTTTCAGACTCAGTTTATGTGTATTGGAAAATACAACTTAATGATTGCATTTTCATCAGTGTTTTCTTTTACAGGTTTTAAGAAATATTTAACCCTTTTCTTGCAGTCAGTTTTAATTTGTATTCCCAGCTTAAAGTTTCGGATTAAAGTTTTGCTTTTCAAGGTTGTACTTTTTTTTCTTCAAACACTGTGTTACAATGTGATTGTTTTTCTTCTGGGGCAAAGTCTACTGACGCTGTATACAGTGGTTTCAATTAATATTTGCGTAATGCGTTAATTTAACCCTTTTCAAAATGGTTTTGGAATTTATTTTCTTTAACTTTGAAATTGGGCTGCTAGCATATACTTTGTCACTTTTTGTTCTTGCATGATCAATACAACTTATAATAATTGCATTTATAGACTGGATTTCTTTTACTTGAATGCAGCTTTTTTTCTCATTACCTGAGCTTCACAGTTTGACATATAAAGACATGCCTTCTGCAGCATACTTCTGTTGTTTTACAAAAGTAATACAGATTGGAAGAAAATGGGAGTGACGGACTTTGCTGCTGTCTCCAAAACTTTGGGGGAGATGGGTGGAATCAATCCACCCCTCCCTCCGCTCCATGTTATCCAGAAGATAAATGCAATTCTAATCATACGATTCTCGTCAAATTTGATATTACTTTCTTAAACGCCCATTTGTAAAAATAGTCATATAATGTAAATGGTCTGTCCATCCATCCGTTTGTACAACCATCCGTCTGTACATCCCTCTGTCCCTAAACAATTGGTTTCCGACTGATAACTCTAGTTTGGATTATTTGATTTCAACCAAAGTTGGTATGTGTATTTTCCAGCTAGTAATACAGGCATGTTTGAATATGCATTCTTCCCCCCCCCCCCACCCTCCCCCCCCCCTACCCCCACAGTTGTTTAGGCAATTTTTCCAAAAATACATTTTGAAGGATTGGGAGTTAGTAAATGCAAACAAACAAAAAAATTGGACTACTATAACACACCACCACAACTCCTACAGAGTCAAATTCAAGTTTATTCACACCAAGTCCCTGGCTCATGTTTGGGCTCCCTATGAGAGCCTGAATTTTAACTTTTTTTGTGCAATGTGAAGAATTTTATTCAAAGATCCTCTTCAGACCCACAGGCCTGGAAATAAGGAATGAGTTTCATAAGCTTTTTACAGGTTATGCCTAATTGATTGTCGTAACCTGGTTAAAGTTATGGGGCAACCAATGGTCGTTGGCACAATGGGCCGACCATGGTTTGGCCTGCCGTAGGAAAATAGTGAATTCCTGGGTTCAGAAACCCCCATTTCCTTGCATCTGAGCATCACAGAGGCCGTATTTCATCTAAATTTCTGGACACAATTTTTTTTATTCTCAAAAATTGAAAAAAATTGCCCAATGCCAAAAACAGGTTGGAAAATTAAATATTCAGTGTGCATACCGTACCTCAAAAATGGGAAATTATGGCTGTACAAAATGGCGCAAATTGCAGCAATGTCATTATGTGGGAGTATATTTCATTTTCAAAAAATAAAATTCACAGCATTCCAAAGGAAACAATAAAAAAATCCAAACGTACCAACTGTTTGTTGTTTTCAATCCATTCCTCCCAAAACCACTCAAGAATTCAAATAAACACACACAATTCCCATGGACTTATACTTCCCAGGTTTGTCTACTAGATGATTCCCCCCATGCCAGTGGACGATTCACCCCTAGTTTTTGTGGACAATTCGTCAATTAAGGTCAAAATTACTCTATGATTGGCAGGGGGGCACCTTGTTATCAATGACCTTAATTAACTGCAGTAACATTATATATTCAACAGAATTTTCAAAAGGGGGGGGAGGGGGACATCAGGTGCCCCCTGCTACACCTCCCTCCTCCTAACCTGCTTACATTCTTGGGTTTTTACACAGTCCGAATCGTATGTCAATTTGTCATTCATAAACTTTACGATGCTGCGACCAGACCTTTTCAGCTTTGTCATTTTTTGTGCAGGACGGTGGTGCCATTTGCAAATGCGTGAAATGTTTCAATGATGTAATTCCAATATTATAATCAACCATGGGCGATTGTGTGTGATCATTGACAATTTGTTTCAACATTGGTGAAACATCACATTCAGGTATATCAAGGGAGCTAACTATCACACTTAGACTACAGACAATCGAGCGGAGCAGTCTGCCATTCCCAAAATTAAAATGAGAAAAGAGCCATTTCAAATTATTAATTGAATGGATTTCTTTGCATTTGTCAGTAGCATTCCCCATAGAAAGCCCTTTTAGGTGATGGGTCTGGACCATAAAGTTTATGAAAGAAGTTTGTCAGGTGTTTGATCACCGTTTCAAGTTGAGGTGCTTGTCACAACAGTGAAGGGATCTTTTTTTTTTGTTCCGTTTGTGGTAAAATGCGATCGCGGAGGGTTCGGAGTTTACGGTTTTTTAAATCATCGTAACCTCCCTGTAACCTGAATGTCCATTCGCTACTTATTACCAGGCCTGGACCCACCAATCAGAATCTTTTTGATGTATGGTGTACAGCATCCTTACAGGATGCAGATTCAAGTTTGTTCAAATCAAGTCCCTGGGTTCCCTACTGGAATTTTAAGGTGCTATATGAGGAATATTCTTCAAAGATCTTCAGATCTTTTCATATTTGGTATTCAGCATCCTTAGGAGCAAGTTTGTTTTCTTCACCTCCCTCTCCTAAAAAGTAACCTATTTAATATTTCATTTATCATTGTTACACATCCTCATGAAAATAGCTATGCAAATAGTTCATTATATTTTGTTTGACAGAGGTCTTTAAGCTCTGTCAAACAAAATATGATGAGTTATATTCTTAAATTGCACCAAACCTAAACAGGGTTGTCACTGTTTTAGCAAACATGCCTCCAAAATAAGGAAATAACTTTGTTATCTGAGTGTATTACAAGGTGTATTATTAGTTACACAGTGTTTCAGCAGGTTGTACAGGGCTGTACTACCCTTCTGGGATCAGTATTTCCTAAGGCTGATCACCGAAGGAAATACGAATCTCAGAAGGGTTGTACAGTCCCATACACCCTGCTGAAATACTGTGTAACGAATTCATTATCCTGCCACTTCAGTGTGACGAGTTTTGTTTTATTATATAATCCTCAAACCGTATTCCAGTCAGGAAAACCTAGATAAAAGTAAAATAATAATTAGAGAAACTGAAAGAAACATATTTTTCTTTATTATAGAACAAGAACGATTTGGAGATATTTTCCTTCGATTGAACTCAAACATTTGGGAGACTTAAATTCAAGGATATTGGGAAATGACGTGTTGTTATTGTGGGATGCAATTTGACTTTATCAGTGTTTTATTCAATACAGTGGTGCTTTGTGTGTCTCGGAGAATCAGGGACACTATATTCAATTGCTTTAATAAGTTTCACTGAAGAGACAATTCGTGTAAGGCCTAAAAAAATTAAAAATCTGTTTCTCAGGCCTCCCACATGGTGCTTTTGGCTGCCGCATGCTCTCTTTTTATAACCAATGTAAACTTTAAAAAAATAAAAATTAAATGTTTTTTGTCTGATGTTTTACCCAAGTTAACAAAACTGATAAATTTGTCCCTTGAGTGCAAGAAGGCTTTGCAATGCATTAGCATTGCAAAGCCTTCTTTTCTCTCAAGGGATGAAATACACCACCACCCATGCTATTCCTTAGATTATGAGGCCTAAAACATAAACCAAGAACATGAACTTTTGATGGCAAAGAAATAATTACAGAAATAAAAAATAAAATAAAAAACCGCTCACCCGCATGCAATTTTAAAAATAATGGCCTGAGAAGCAGATCTCCTTTGTGTGGCCTAACGAGGTTGCATCATTCTCAAAACCACAATGGATTTGTAGTGTAGAAACACCTAACAGAATCCCTCCTCTTGATACTAAAATCCGACATTGGGAGTATATACATTGTACACATGTTTTATTTCAAGTTTTTTGAATATTCTCATGAAACAATGTTGTTGTTGTTTTGTTTGTGAGTCTGAATGTTTATTATTACCGATGAAAATGTTAGAGGCAATGGGTGAAAGGGAAATCGGCAAGGTGTACCATAGAATGTCTGTACACCCCCTTTATCTGTCACATGATATTCTCATACAACCTGCTGGACTTTGTACACCCCATTTGAGATAAATGAACCGTTCTGGATGCATTGGTTCCTGACCAGTCAGGAAATTTGTATAATTTTAAAAGGGTAATAAGAAGATTTACATGGGTATGGAATCTGATATACTCTTCAGCTGCACTTTAGTGTGTATTAATTTTCATACACTTTGGAATATACTTGAATAACTAATAGTATTTTCCAAATAATAATCATTAAGGCCACACAAAGTAAATCTTCTGTTTCTCAGGCCATTATTCATAAAATTGCATGTGGGCGAGCGTTTTTTTATTTTATTTTTTATTTCTGTAATTATTTCTTTGCCATCAAAAGTTCATGTTATTGGTTTAGGTTTTAGGCCTCATAATACGGAATAGCATGGGTGGTGGTGTATTTAGTCCCTTGGGAGTAAGAAGGCTTTGCAATGCTAGAGCATTGCAAAGCCTTCTTGCTCTCAAGGGACAAATTTATCAATTTTTTTAACTTTGGTAAAATATCAGACATAATCCATTTAATTTTTATTTTTTTTAAGTTTAAATTGGCTATAAAAAGAGAGCATGCGGCAGCCAAAAGGATCATGCGGGAGGGCCTGAGAAACAGAATTTTAATTTTTTTAAGCCTAATTTTGAAATATTATAAATATGCCGCTAATTTGAATAAAATATTGTCCCTAAGATTTTGTTTGTATGTGAAAGAGCATGTGAAAAAAACACTTCATGCAAAGTGTAAGACATCAGAAGCAACACAAAACTATTTAAATCTGTCATTATAAGTTTTAATGTAGACGAAATTTCAGAAAACCTGACATTGTGAAGATGTAAATGAAGTTACACAAAGAAACAAATCCAGGAAATCCCCTGACATCATTTCTGAATACACGTTTTTATTACATTCCATAGTGTGATTTACTGGAATTTCTGGGTTTGATTATAAACGATAACTTCACAAGTGAATTATGCAATCAACAATTGTGTCATGTATCCGTGCGCGCAAACGAAGAAGCTTTGGCGTGGGTGTAATGGGGACTTCATTGTTTTTTGTTTTTTTAACCCTTTACCTAACATGAAAAGCCAACGACACTTACAAAAAAAATTCTTGAATAACTCATTTTTTCATTTTTTGTCTCAAAAACATAGGTTATGAGCCCTCATTAGAACGAGCTCGTTCCAATGAGGGGTCATAACCTATGTTTTAGAGACAAAAAAACTGGCGATTTTTTAGAATAGCGCTGACTGCTTTTGGCCGTTATGTCAGATAAAGGGTTAAATAATATGATTATCATTAATAATGGAAAGTAATAAACAGAGTAATAGGGCTGGGCGATATTTCGATATACCGGTAAATACCGGTATTGACATCGGTACCGGTTAAATATCGTCTATTTTTTGGCAATACCGGTATATCGTCTAACGATATTGGTTTGGGTCACATGATAATAAAATTTAAACATGTGTTTTTTCGTAAAATCGCACAGAAAGTTGCTTTGAAAATACAGGAAGTTTATCTTTCCTCATTTCGTGAATAAATGATAAACAGCGAGAGATGACGAGAGTAACGTTCTATCTCGTTTATCATCACCGACATGCAAGCATTCATGGAGAAATTATGAAAAAAAATTTAATACTTGTTTGCTAAATTTGTTTGATTATTTTTAATTAGTGAATAATTAAAGTAGCATACATCACACAAATAGTTTGTTGTTACACGGAAAACACACCCGACTGTCACGCTTAATTCGTTGTCAGCAATCTGACACAAAAATGGTTCAAATCACACATATTCACAATTGTGAAATGTGCAACAATTTTTGTCAAATATGACAGAGGTGTGATGCCATCACTGGGAGAAAACATTGTCGACTGGTGATTGACACCTGCAGACTATCATGAAAGTGAAGGGTGATCACGTCTTGGAGGCGTGCTTAATATCAACAGACCGACTGGCCTGACATGTGACAGATGACATTTTACATTGTCATCTGATGAAGTTCACTGCTGGAAGATAGGAGAAGGGGAGGAGCTACTACTGGTTCTTTGTGAAACCAGGCCCTCGGAATTCCATCAACTGGACACCCGTTGTTTTGATAAAAAAAGTTTTGTTTGCCACTGTTTTCATGAAGCCACACATACGCAATTAACACAATGTGACAGTTGACCAGCTCAGTAATTAAACGCTTATCAGTCAAGAGAGGCTGACCATGTTTTTACAGGAATTAAATTGACAAAGACTAATTTAATTGCATCCCAGATTCAGATGAAAGCCAGTAAACCCATGATAATGTTATGGCTTATTTTCGTATTAAACAATAGGTTCAATAACTTTGTAGACATGGATTATTGTCGTCTTCCATTCAAATCACTCATTTTCCCAGAGCAGTAAGTGATACTTCTATCTTTTGCTCCAAAAATATCTTTTTTATTCATGATATCCCTTGCATTTAATATGTGTTTCACACACTTCTGCACGATATACCGGTATATCGCGATATTTTTTCTGATATCGTTACCGGTATTCAGATTCCCATATCGCCCAGCCCTACAGAGTAATCGCCTGACTGGACTGGTTACGTGTGATAATTCATGTGAGGAACTATATTGTAAAACACTCGTGTGCATTCACGCACTCATGTTTGTACAACGTCCCTCACCTCTCATGAATTATTTCATGTAGCAAGTCCAATAGAGAGCCCAAATATTAACCCAGGAACCTGATTTGAACAAACTTGAATCTGACCTTGACTTTATCTCCATGTTGTGGTTATGATTAATTATTGTGCAGAAGTATGGTACCTTAAACACTCATAGACAAATAAATTGAAGCCCTAAGTTTCACTTAGTGCAATATGAGGAAATTTCTTTAAAAATCTTTTCCAGATCTGCCAGTCAGAATCCTTTCATATTTGATATACAACATCTGGTGGGGGATAGGGGTGGGAGTGGGGGAGGGCATGGGGGGGGCAGTTGTGGTAGATTCAAGTTTGTTCAAATTGAGTCCCTGAGCCAGAATTTTAACTTAGTGCAATATGAGGAAATCTCTTTAAAAATCTTTTCCAGATATGCCAGTCAGAATCCTTTCATATTTGCTATACAACATCTGGAGGGGGATAGGGGGAAGGGGGCATGGAGGGGGGGGGGGCAGTTGTGGTAGATTCAAGTTTGTTCAAATCGAGTACCCGAGCCAGAATTTTAACTTTGTACAATATGAGAAAATTTCTTTAAAAATCATCTGCTTCAGATTCATTTGTCAGATTCCTTTCATATTTGGTATACAACATCCCTGGAGTGGGGGGGAGGGGGTCAGATTCAAATTGTTCAAATAGGATCCCTGAGTTAATATTTGGGCTTTCTATTCTAAAAATCTTCTTCAGATCCACAGGTCAGAATATAACATCAGATCATGGATCAGATTCAAGTTTGTTCAATTCAAGTCCCTGGCTTAATATTTGGGCTCTCTTTTTTTTTTGGGGGGGGGGGGGGGTGGACAAGTTAGGTTCAAGTTTGTTCAGATCCATTCCTTAGTGTTTTTCCATAAAATGTGCCTTTCAAACTGCAGTGACATAACAACCCTTGGAAGTATGGCAATGCTTTGTCAACAGGTGAAAAATTAGATGTTGTAAGGAAGACCAATGATAATAATCATGTGACATGGATACCAGAGTTGTGAATAATTTCATGACTTCATTCCTCTGTAATGTTGATAAACCATGACTAAATGAATGTGACCCAAAATACTTCTTTGAACCACTTTGTCAGGTGAGCGATTAAGGTCCATTGGGGCCTCTTGTTCAAATGTTTTCTTACTTACATGTAGAAGTTAATTTATTTAATTGAATCAGACACTTTCATACAAATGACATAAAACATTAGGGTACTTTTAAATCAGGCCTGAAAATAAGTAGTCTGACATTTGCAGAATGAGGTCCCCAGTGGGTGAATTTGATGATGCTATCCCATACAGTTGGCTAATTGATCCTCTGGGTACCTCTTCCTGTTTAGTTTTGAGACCCTGATTCAGATTGAGATTCACAGAGGGTAAAATTAGTGATGCTACCCTGCTATGCAGGGTAGCATCACTAAATTCACCCTCTGGGGACCTCATTTTGCAGATGACTGTCTGCTTATTTTCTGGCTTGTTTTGAATCACAGAAATTGTGGTTTTGTTAAATGTTTAACTTTTTTTCCAAAATTACAGCTTATTGTCTCTTTAAATGGTAATCTTGTGACAAGAATTGTCAAAATGTGTTTTTCTGGTAGGACTTCTTACAACTTGATGTATTTCTAACAACTGTTCTTTTCAATTTTCAGGAGGAATTCATTAAGAAGTTATTGTCCAAACCCTTTAAAATTCCAATCCCTAATTACAAAGGTATATTTTACAGAAAATTGTTTTGTTTTTTTTTTAAATCTGGTCGATTGAGTTGAAAATCAAAATTTTGAAGCCATTGAAACTTGTTTATGTTAATATTTTAGATCTGGATGACAGTTCATTTAAGATTTGTTGAAGAATTGTAAAGCTTCAATCAATGATGTGTTTATAAATCTGGAGTCTTAAGTATACTATGATGGTGATACAGAATCTGATGGTCATGTGACATTCTCTTATTCGGGAGCATGGTGGCTCAGTAGGTAGAGATGCAGGCTGCAAGCTGAGAGGTCCTCGGTTCGAATCCCACTTGTGACAACCATGTTGTGTTCTTGGGCAAGATACTTAATCCCAATTGCCCATGTTGCGGCATGGTGGCATTGTGTACTAAGGCGTACTGCATGTCGATGGTGAACTTGTCTTCAGCCAATGTTAACCAATGCTAACCCTGCTAGTGTGGAGTTAGTACATTGGGGAGTCTGACAGTTGCTCACTATTGCTCAGTGTTTCTCTCCAGGTACTTCGGCTTCCTCCACCCATGAAACTGTCTGACTCGAGGTGACCCTGGCTCTCAAAAGTGTCGTTAAACCCCAATAAATAAATAAATTAATTTATTCTCATATTCTCAGTGTTTAGCTGAACCTGAATGTAAAACTATGAAATCAAAAACCAGGATATGCTTTAGATTGGAATAAGCAAAGTTGAACTCTAAACCCAATAAGTATTTTTTCCAATCTTTCCAAAGTAACTCAAAGTGCCTATCCTCTTCCAATCTCTCGGGTGAAAAAGAGGGCAATTTTGGAGTAACCCTTGGGAAACAAAAACTTGAGAAGGTTTTTCCTTGGGTTACTCCAAAATTGCCCTCTTTTTCATGCGTTTGAAAGGAAGAGATTAGGCAGTTTGTGTTACTTTGGTGAGTATATATATAAAAATAAAATTTGGTAAAAAATTTTTAATTTTTAAATATTTTCAGCAAATTTAATCATGGCTACATTACTGCTTTAAAAACTATGAGTTATTGCCTGGGTGAATACTTTACATAAACTGGCGTAACAAACAAATTGGGTAGTTGCCAAAAAATTTTGTTTTAAAACCATTTTAACAAAAGCATATGTGACTCCTCATAGGAATGAGCTAGTTATTATTAACAAAAAAAAACTAATGCCAAAATTGGAAAGTTGATATCATGTTACTAGTTTTTAGCTTAACTTGACATAGTCAAGATAAGCTATTGTCATCACGCGTGCGGAAGTCTGTTAGTCTGGGAGTCTGTTCACATTTTCCTTTAGCACAGGCTACACCCCGCAGTTCTTGGCTGATCGTCATGAAATTTCATATGCAGATTTGGGGTCATGTCTAGATGAGAACGTCCCCTTTTGGTCACGATCGGTCAACCGGTATGGTCGCCCGAGCCCAAAACCCGAAAACCATTAGCACAGTCTACAGGTCGTATTTATGAAGGGATTTCATTGTAACTTGGTAGGATGCCTCTGTATAATGCCTAGATGAGAACGTCCCCTTTTGGGCATGATCTGTCAACCTTGATGGCTGCCCAAGCCCAAAACCCAAAAACTTTTAGCACAGTCTGCAGGTCATGTTTAATATGGAGGGATTTCATTGTAACTTGGTAGGATGACTCCTTATCATGTCTAGATGAGAATTTCCCCATTTGGGTGTGATCTGCCAACCGTGACGACTGCCCGAGCCCAAAACCCGAAAACCTTTAGCACAGTCTACAGGTCATATTTATTAAGGAATTTCATTGTAACTTTGTTGGTTGACTTCATATAATGTCTAGATGAGAAAGTCCCCTTTTGGACGTGTTTGGGCAACTGTGATGGCTGCAGGAGTCTGAAGCCCAAAAACTTTTAGCACAGTCTACAGGTCATATTTATGAAGGGATTTCATTGTAACTTAGTAGGATGACTCCAAATAATGTCTAGATGAGCACGTCCCATTTTGATCATGACCATTCAGCCCTGATGGGTGCCCGAGCCCAAAAACCTTTAGCATAGGCAAAAGGTCATATTTATGGAAGGATTTCATTGTAACTTGTTAGGTTGATTCCAAATAATGCCTAGATGATGACATCCCCTTTTGATCGTGATTGGTCAGCTGTGATGGCTACAGGTGCCCGAAGCCCAAAAACGTTGAGCACAGTCTACAGGTCATATTTATAAAGGGATTTCAGAGTAACTTCGTAGGATCTCTCCATTTGATGCCCAGATGAGATTGTCCCCTTTGGTTGTGATCATTCAACCATGATGGCTGCCCGAGCTCAAAGCCCAGAAACCTGTAGTACAGTTTACAGGTAATATTTATGAAGGGATTTCATTGTAACTTGGTAGGTTGACTTCATATAATGTCTAGATGAGAACGTCCCCTTTTGGACACGATTGGGCAACTGTGACGGTTACAGGGGCCCAAAGCCCGAAAACCTTTAGAATAGTCTACAGGTCATAATTATGAAGGGATTTCATTGTAGCTTGGTAAGATGACTCCAAATAGTGTCCAGATGAGAACATCTCCGTTTGGTTGTGATCATTCAGCCTTGATGGCTGCCCAAGCCCAAAGACCTTAAGCATAGTCTATAGGTCATATTTATGGAAGGATTTCATTGTAACTTGTTAGGTTGACTCCATATAATTCCTAGATGATGACATCCCCTTTTGGTCATGATTGGTCAATTGTGATGGCTACAGGTGCCCGAAGCCCGAAAATCTTGAGCACAGTCTACAGGTCATATTTATGAAGGGATTTCATTATAAGTTCGTAGGATCACTCCAGATGATGCCCAGATGAGAATGTCCTCTTTTGGTTACGATCATTCAACCATTATGGCTGCCCGAGCCCAAAGCCTGAATACCTTTATC
The DNA here is from genome assembly GCA_031216915.1 of Pictodentalium vernedei. Taxonomy (NCBI): domain Eukaryota; kingdom Metazoa; phylum Mollusca; class Scaphopoda; order Dentaliida; family Dentaliidae; genus Pictodentalium; species Pictodentalium vernedei. The sequence goes on from CM062291.1 coordinate 311,764,142, forward strand.
ACAGTCTATAGGTCATATTTATGAAGGGATTTCATTGTAACTTGGTAGGTTTGACTTCATATAATGTCTAGATGAGAACATCTCCTTTTGGACACGATTGGGCAACTGTGACAGCTGCAGGAGCCCGAAGCTCGGAAAACCTTTAGAACAGTCTACAGGTCATAATTATGAAGGGATTTCATTGTAGCTTGGTAGGATGACCCCAAATAATGTCTAGATGAGAACGTCCCCTTTTGGTCGCAATCATTCAACCTTGATGGCTGCCCGAGCCCAAAAACCTTTAGCATAGTCTATAGGTCGTATTTATGGAAAGATTTCATTGTAACTTGTTAGGTTGACTCCATGTAATTCCTAGATGATGAAATCCCCTTTTGAGTGTGATTTGTCAACTGTGATGGCTACAGGTGCCCGAAGCCCGAAAATCTTGAGCACAGTCTACAGGTCATATTTATGAAGGGATTTCATTGTTACTTCGTAGGATCACACCAGATGATGCCCAGATGCGAATGTCCTCTTTTGGTTGCGATCATTCAACCATGATGGCAGCCCAAGCCCAAAGCCCGAAAACCTTTAGCACAGTCTTCAGTTCATATTTATGAAGGGATTTCATTGTAACTTGGTAGGTTGACTTCATATAATGTCTAGATGAGAACAGCCCCTTTGGGACACAATTAGACAACTGTGACGGCTACAGGGGCCTGAAGCTCGAAAACCTTTAGCACAGTCTACAGGTGAAATTTATGCAGGGATTTCATTGTACCTTGGTAGGATGACTCCAAATAAAGTCTAGATGAGAACGTCCCCTTTTGGTCGTGATCATTCAGCCTTGATGGCTGCCCGAGCCCAAAACCCCAAAGCCTTTAGCATAGTCTATAGGTCATATTTATGGAAGGATTTCATTGTAACCTGTTAGTTTGACTCCATATAATGCCTAGATGGTGACATCCCGTTTTGGTTGTGATTGGTCAACTGTTACCGCTTCAGGGTCCCGAAGCCCGAAAACCTTGAGCACAGTCTACAGGTCATATTTATGAAGGGATTTCATTGTAACTTCATAGGATCACTCCAGATAATGCCCAGATGAGAATGTCTTCTTTTGGTTGCGATCATTCAACCATGATGGCTGCCCGAGTCTAAAGCCCAAAAACCTTTAGCACAGTCTACAGGTCATATTTATGAAGGGATTTTATTGTAACTTGGTAGGTTGACTTCATATAATGTCTAGATGAGAACGGCCCCTTTGGATGCAATTGGGAAACTGACGGTTACGGGGGCCCAAAGCCCGAAAACCTTTAGCACAGTCTACAGGCCATATTTATGAAGGGATTTCAATGTAACGTGATAGGTTGAGTTGTTTTAGAATAATTTCACTGTAACTTGGTAACTTTTGTTGATATATGTTAACTGTGAGGGCCACATACATTAACTGTGAGGTCATATTAACCCACCCCTCAGCTCTTTAGTACAGTGTACACCTCATATTATTTTTATCAAAAACAGTATACAGGGAACAGAAATGAACATATTCCCAATTATCCCAATTCTTGTCTTATTTCATAATCCTTTCATAAACATTGAACATTATCCTTTTCATCAAACACAACACACAAGTTGAGCTACAGTGTCATTGACACTTTCATTGTGTAAGGCTTTTGTTTGATGGTGTGAAAGTAGTTATGCTGGGACTACATTCACAGAGTAACAGCTTCCAGATCATCAAATGTCACCGATGGGAGGAGTTACCACGTTCATTTTCCCGGCACCTTCTTGAAGAGGGACTGGGCTGCAACATTTTTATGCTCCCCAACTTAAGTCGAGTGGCATATAGTGACTGAAGTGTGCGTGTGTCCGTCCGCCCGCTGTCCGTGTGTGTGTATGTGTCTGAGCCAAAAACTCGAAAACTGTTAGCGCCACAGACATCTAACTTCACACAATTATAAAGGACCATGTGAGGATGTGTCACTCACCATAGCCGAGTTCGTACCTTCAAGGTCAAGGTCACACTAAAAATTGGTCAATATTTGTGTCTCAGAAACGAATCATAGTACAATTGTTAAACTTTTTACAAATGTTAAGGACAGTCAGAAGGTGTGTCACGTATAATAGTTTCCGCCGCATCTGCAAGGTGAAGGTCACAGGGATATGTGTTACCTTAGTAACATTCTTCTTGTTGGCTGATGTTCCAGCATTTTAATTTTACAAAGATCAGTGTGCACCTCTCAGAAGTGTATCATTTGAGAAATTCAAATCCCCAATTGCTATCAAAATTTAAATAATTAATAAAGACTGGGCAATGGAATATTTCAGTTAGGCCCCACAAAGTAGATTTTCTGTTTCTTGGGCCATTTTTGGTAAAATTGCATGCGGGTGGGTGGTTTTTTAATTTAATCTTTTCCGCCCATTTTGAAAAAACGGGTCGTATTATGGTATACCGCTGTCCATCTGTCCGTCCGGTCACATGTCGTACGATAACTCAAGAACGCTTTGAGAGATTTTCGTGATTTTTGGGTAGGTGGTGTATATCGATGGAGGGAAGCTCCCTTTCGTTTAGTATTGCCGTTCGATTAGTCATTCCAGAGTTATGGGACTTTATTACTTAGAAAATTGTTGATTTTTTTACACGTCGTACGAAAACTCGAGAACGCTTTGAGAGATTTTCGTGATTTTTGGGTAGATGGTGTATATCGATGGAGGGAAGCTCCCTTTCGTTTAGTGTCACCATTCGATTAGTCATTCCAGAGTTATGGGACTTTATTACTTAGAAAATTGTTGATTTTTTACATGTTGTACGATAACTCGAGAACGCTTCGAGAGATTTTCGAGATTTTTGGTAGGTGGTGTATGTTGATGGAAGGAAGCTCCCTTTCGGTTGGTGTCGCTGTTCGATTAGTCATTCCAGAGTTATGGGACTTTATTACTTAAAAAATCGTTGATTTTTTACACGTCGTACGATAACTCGAGAACGGTCCGAGAGATTTTCGAGATTTTTGGTAGGTGGTGTATGTTGATGGAAGGAAGCTCCCTTTTGGTTAGTGTCGCCGTTTGATTAGTCATTCCAAAGTTATGGGACTTTATTACTTAGAAAATCTTTGATTTTTTACACGTTGTACGATAACTCGAGAACGCTTTAAGAGATTTTTGTGATTTTTTGGTAGGTGGTGTATGTTGATGGAAGGAAGCTACCTTTCGGTTAGTTTTGCCATTTGATCCAGAGTTATGGGACTTTATTACTTAGAAGATCATTGATTTTTTACACGTCGAACGAAAACTCGAGAACGCTTTGAGAGATTTTCGTGATTTTTTGATAGGTGGTGAATGTTGATGGAAGGAAGCTCTCTTTCTTAATGTCACTGTTCGATTAGTCATTCCAGAGTTATGGGACTTTATTACTTAGAAAATCGTTGATTTTTTACACATTGTATGATAACTCGAGAACGCTTTGAGAGATTCTCGTGATATTTTGGTAGGTGGTTTATGTTGAAGGAAGCAAGCTCCCTTTCGGTTAGTGTCACCGTTCAATTAGTCATTCCAGAGTTATGGGACTTTATTACTTAAAAAATCGTTGATTTTTTTTTCATTTCCAACAAAATAAAATTGCTTATTTTAACCGATCGTTTCCAAACTTCATATGCTTATTACTCATGTCAAAATACAAGTCAAGTGTGATTTTGGTGGTTGGTTTGACACATTCTACCACAGTTATGCCCCTTTTTCGTGATTTTTTGGTAGGTGGTCTATGTTGATGGAAGAAAGCTCCCTTTCGGTTACTGTTGCCATTCGATTAGTCATTCCAGAGTTATGGGAATTTATTACTTAGAAAATCATTGATTTTTTTTTTTATTTTTGACAAAACCGTTCGATTAGTCATTCCAGAGTTATGGGACTTTATTTCTTAGAAAATCATTGATTTTTTTTTATTTCTGATGAAATAAAATTATTTGTTTGAACCAAATGGGATAATTAATTAACAACGGGCGTATCATGTGCTCATGGCGCAGCTGTTTATTTATTTTTGTAATTGTAATTATTTCTTTGCCATCAATAGTTCATGTTCTTGGTTTCTGTTAGGCCTCATAATCTACACAATAGCATGGGTGGTGGTGTATTTTGTCCCTTGAGTGCAAAAGGCTTTGCAATTTTGCAATGCAAAAGCATTGCAAAGCCTTGTTGCTCTCAAGGACAAATTTTTAAATTTATTAACTTGATTAAAATATCATAAACCATATAATTTTTATTTTTTTAAGTTTGCATTGGTTATAAATTAAGGAGCATGCGGGAGGACGTGAGAAACAAATTTTTTATTTTTTTAAGCCCTATTTGGATATTTTTTAAAAACCGAATGGTTATTCAATCAGAGCTGTAAGATTTCTGATTTGTGTGTTGCTGAATTGCAATGCTGCAATCAGTCATACATTTATCAGTCTGGAGTCAAAGTATACTGTAATCATTATACATTATTGTTGCTACAAATAGCTTATTTCTTCAGAATTTAATGTCAAAACTTGACTTCTGGATCTGTGATCTTCTTGCTGGATTTTTTTCTTTTCTTTTTCTCTTTTTTTATCTTCTTTCTAACTCTTTGCAGAAGCAGATTTCTCGAACATGCTCTTACATATTTTTTTTCAAATTTTGCGGTAATAGGTGGGTTGTAGTTTCATTCATCTTTTCTTTTCACTTAGAACTTGTTTTTTCTGCAAAAACATGTCCCAAAACACCCACATTTTTGTTGACCAATATCTCAGGAATGAAAGATGTGATTGATATGATTTTTTACAGGTGTGTCAAAAATGCACTTTTCCATGAAAGAAAACTTGTAGAGTGGGTTAATCACCTCAAACCAGTGTGTTAATTTTTGTGACATCATTCCATCATAAATTATATCATTTCTAATTGTTGAGCATAGATTATGTGTACACAAATAGTATGTCTAATCAGATATTCTATTTGATACAGTGGAACCCTGATAATCCTTAATGATCTAATGCCTACTTTAACCCTTTAAGACTTTAATTATCCTGACGTTCAAACGTCAGTGGGAATTCAGTTTCTCCAACGTTTTTCAAAATGCGACGTCAGACGTAAAGTGCAAATAACAAGATATTTTCCACATTAGTAATTAACTGGTTGAAGGCTAGATTATTTTTGGTGACCCCAATTTGTTATTCAAAATTTGTTTTATTACAATTATTACGTTTGTTTGTTGCCTAGGGACACTCTCCAATAATTTGTAATAAAACAAATTTATATAAACGAAATGTTGTTTGTGTTTGACTGAATATGAAATGTAAGCAAGAAAACATTTGGTTCAACAGTTCGTCAGCTGAGTGCTAGAATGTTCTATGTCCCATAGGGGACATAGAACATTCTATCACTCAGGCGACGAGTTGTCACTGAGCACTATTCAGGTGAAATAGGAATTGAGGTTAAAACTTTAAAAAATCGAAAAATAGTAACAAAACAAATGACCACATAGTATCAATGCACTGTTTGATTTCGGTCGTCATAAGACATACAAAAGTATTAAAGGGTTAATCACAGTTTTCTTCAACAAAACAGGTGGCCTAATATGCAAACTGTGGGTAAACTTGCAAGTTACATTCAACGTGTCTTGGCAGTTGTTTCTAGGCAAGTCTTATCTGCCTGCATAAGCAACCAAGACTTGCCTGGAAACAATAGGATGTAGAAAAGTGTAAGAAAATGTATAAAAATCTCCAAGTCCTTAACGGTTAATTGAATACACCTTTGCCAGTGAAAAATATTCTATTAATAAAATTCAATTAACAGGATTTATTTTTTTCCTCTGAACTCTAGTGATAAACTAATACTGTCAAATACAATATAATTGATTAAATGTTTATATTTGATGTAACGAGGCCAGGAAAGGTTCCTAACGTACAGAATTCATTGGTTGTCAGTTGTCTGAATAATTATTCAATAGATTACAAGATTTTTTATTCAATTAACAGGAATTTACTATATAACATATATGCAATTAAGAGGTTTAATTTCTCTTGAAGGTATGGTAAATGGTTTGGTGTTTGAAAATTATATTCAGTTAACAGGATTATTCATTTAAGAGAGATTTACACTTAAGTGGGCTCCACTGTATTTCAATTGCTGGATTTAGACGTAAATTGGATAAATCTGAAAAGCAAAGCACTGTATATCTGGCAGTTTATTCATGAAATTGATAAAACAAATCTGAAACTTCAGCATGTTCTAACACTGTGGTGAATATTAACCCTTTACCCAATGAATCGCCCACATCAGCCCGCGTAATATGCAAATTCAGCAGTTGAAAAAATATTATTTTTCAAAAAATTTTAACAAAACCATACCATGTGACACCTCATTGCAACGAGCTCGTCAATTTTTTGAGAAATTTAAAAAAATGATATTTAAAATAATAAATTTTGATATCGTATGCATTGGGTAAAGGGTTAAATTGCTCTATTTGGATTCCAGTGGTGGAGCTTACCATTGCTACATGTACTGTGCAAAAACCTTTTCAGAATTCCATTTTCAATTCTCATACAGCCATGAACTATATCATGAGTATGTCATGAAATTCTTCTGTATCAAAAAATTCTCTTTCAGGTTAACCCTTTATCTAAAATAATGGTTATATCCAGTCAGCGCTTTTCACAAAAATCGCAATTCAAATTTTATATTTTTAATTTTGACATAAAAAATGTAGCTTTAGGCCACACAAAGTAGATCTTCTGTTTCTCATATTTAAAATAATAAATTTTGATATCGTATGCATTGGGTAAAGGGTTAAATTGCTCTATTTGGATTCCAGTGGTGGAGCTTACCATTGCTACATGTACTGTGCAAAAACCTTTTCAGAATTCCATTTTCAATTCTCATACAGCCATGAACTATATCATGAGTATGTCATGAAATTCTTCTGTATCAAAAAATTCTCTTTCAGGTTAACCCTTTATCTAAAATAATGGTTATATCTAGTCAGCGCTTTTCACAAAAATCGCAATTCAAATTTCATATTTTTAATTTTGACATAAAAAATGTAGCTTTAGGCCACACAAAGTAGATCTTCTGTTTCTCATGCCATTATTTGTAAAATTTCATGCGGCCGAGTGGGTTTTTATTTATTTTTTATTTCTGTAATTATTTCTTTGCCACAAAAAGTTCATGTCCTTGGTATGTTTTAGGCCACATAATCTATGGAGAAGCATGGGTGGTGGTGTATTTTGTGCCTTGATAGCAAGAAGGCTTTGCAATGCTAAAGCATTGCAAAGCCTTCTTGCACTTAAGGGACAAATTTATCAATTTTTTTTAACTTTGATAAAATATTAGACATAAACCATTTAATTTTTATGTTTTTCAAGTTTGCATTGGTTATAAAAAGAGAGCATGCGGCAGCCAAATGGACCATTCGGGAGGGCCTGAGAAACAGATTTTCATTTTTTTAGGCCTTATGATCACTCATTGGAACAAGCTTTTTCCAGTGAGGGGTCGTGAGCTATATTTTTCAGACAGAAAATTAAAACTCCTAATTATTCCTGAATTTTATTTTGCAAGTGTCATCTGCTGTTCTTGTTAGGTAAAGAGTTAATGTTGTAGGATGGTAATGCATTTTTAGGGGAGTCAAACTGCTGGATAGCAATGGTCTTTTTATAGTTGAATTTTTCCTTCAGGTCCAACTCATCTCGGTGCTCTTGGAATTCGCAGACAAGGTGTCCGGCAGCCTTTACATGACCCATTTGAGGAGAATGCTTTAGTCCTTTATATACCTCCAGAATTAACTGCACATGATCAAATGAAAGTCGACAAGTATGTATATATGTTTAGTTCAGAGGCATATTGTCATTTAAATAACCATTTTGTCAGTGAAAATAAAAATGAATATAATTTCAGAATGAACAGAGGAAATAATACAAATGAGTATATAGTGACTGCCAGATAGATAATGAAATAGGTATACCATTTAATGTGTCAGTTTTTGAAAATATATCGCAGAAAATCTAACATCAATTTTTTTTTTTCACTTTAGTGGAATGTTTAATATCGATTTGCAAGTGTCGCAGCAAAAATTTATGACTTACTCTCATAATATTTTAATTTCTGTCTCCATTTAAGTGGAGTTTCGTGTTGTATATAAATATGAAAGGCATTAAATATATATTTATTTACTGGTTTAATTTTTTACTTTGTCTTTTTTGTTTTTTCTTTGATTGCCAGTTTAGTTCATGGACGGGTCAAAAATAGATCATGTTTTGCCTACAATAATTCATGTGTTTGGGTGTTGTGGTGGTGGGTGGGTGGAGTGTACATAACAGACATATTTTTTAATATCAGCTAAGGCCACACAAAGTAAAATTGCATGCGGGCGGGTTGTTTTTATTTTATATTTTATTTTTGTAATTATTTCTTTGCCATCAGAAGTTCATATTCTTGTTTTTTTTTATGTTTTTGGCCTCATAATCTACAGAATAGCAAGGTTGGTAGTGTATTTTGTCCCTTGGGTGCAACAAGGCTTTGCAATGCCAAAGGATTGCAAAGCCTTGTTGCACTCAAGGAACAAATTTATCAATTTTATTAACTTGTGTACAATATCAGACATAAACCATTTAATTTTTATTTTTTCAAGTTTGCATTTGGTCATAAAAAGAGAGTATGCGGCAGCCAAAAGGACCATGCAGAGGGCCTGAGAAACAGATTTTTAATTTTAATAAGCCTAACACTGCTTTTCACAACTTTTGTCTCAATTTGTAGTGGGTCACCTATTCCTGGAAAGTCACACTTAGAATTGAAACAATTTTTTAAAAATCTAATGTTTCACAAATGATGACCAATCGTGAAATCCACATACAAAATCACTATTTCTACATAAGGCCCGACCAACACTGACTTTTCAGACTCTGACTGACAAAGCAGTCAGTTGGTCAATGGTTTGTGTGCTTCATTGTCATTTTATTATTGTACAGTGGAACCTTGTTAATTGAATAGCTCCTTTGCCAATGAAAATTATTCAATTAACAGGAGTATTCAATTAACAGGGATGGTGCCACTTTCAGGTATTCTATAGATAAACTTAGCATTTATTCTATTATATCTTGTTTGACAGAGCTCCATGAGCTCTGTCAAACAAGATATAATAGATTAAATGCCTATATTGGTTGTAATGAGGCCAAATAGGTCTATAACCAAAGGAAAGCTGGGGAGATTCAGGGTAATTTCTCGACATGTTACAATATTTTTTATTCAATTAACAGGAGTTTACTCTATAACTTATATTCAATTAACAGGTAAAATCTGTACTGGAAGTATGGTAAATGGTTTTGTGTTGGGAAATTATATTCAATTAACAGGGATATACAATTAAGATGTATCCAATTAAGTGGGCCCCACTGTACAAGTATTTCGACAGTGATTAAAGATGAATTAAGTAACAAGCTTCTTTCCAAATAAAGTGATGCTGGTGAAAAGACTTGGAACAAGTGAAAAACCTTAACTTGTATTGGGAATAGGATATATATATTGATGACTAATCGACAAGGAATTTTTAGTCATCTAGTCAACGAATCGTTTCAGTCTTTGCCGAGAGTAATGATTCTTTTTTTAATGTATATCACTGTGCAGGGTAGCAGTGTGTCCTTTGGAATCCTTTGAAAGTCCTTTAATTCAGGATGACATCTTCAGAGCCTTGAAAATGGCTTATGAACCTTAAGATCCTTGATGATAGTCCTTTAACCCTTTACCCAATGGACACAATATCAAAATTTATTATTTTAAATATCATTTTTTAAAATTAAAAAAAAAATTTCAACAAAACCATATCATATGAACCCTCGTTGGAATGAGATCGACAAGATCGTTCCAACGAAGGGTCACATGATATGGTTTTGTTGAAATTTGTTGAAAATTTTTTTTTTTTTCAACTGCTGAATTGGCATATTACATGGGCGGATGCGGGCGATTTGTTGTGTAAAGGGTTAAAACAGCAAAGCAGCTTACCAGAACTTATCTTGAGGGAATTTGTACTGGCACTGTTCAATTGTTGGAAAATTGCAAACAGATCTTCACCCTTTATCTGAAGTAATAACCTTCCCAATTGTTTTATGTATTTTCTCAATGTTTGCCTTCAAAACATAGTTTATAACCCCTCATTAGAATGAGCATGTCTCATCCATTCCACTGAGGGCTCATAATTATGTTTTTGAACAAAAAATTTGATATTTAGTTATTCAAGAAATATTTTGGCAAGCATCACCATTTAGCTATGTTGGGTAAACAGTTAAGGAACTGTCCCAGTAAGGAACTCTCTTAATGATGTACTCTCTGAATAATTGAATGAGTACTTAACTGGAACCACTTACTAGAATCATCTGCCTTCTCATCCACCACTCACTTTCCTATAGGGAAGAGATGGGTTGTGTCATGACTGAAAGGTCCTATTTAGGACTAAAAATTAACACTGGTCATTAAAATGTTTTAAATGAGAATCCAAACTTAAAAAACATTTCTGTTCTTTTTACCAACGTTTTTTACGTATTCTTAAAACTTGGTCTCAAAATCTCTTTATAGTCTTTCAATTCAACTTCAAAAGATCCTCAAGCTTTTGTTCAGATAACAACTATATATTCATGAACATAAGCTATTAGGTTCAGTCTCGGATGTGGAAAGGAAAAATATGTCAAGTGGCCCAGGTAAATTAACCGTTTTTCTTACATAATGATCATATCCAGCTAGAACTGTTCACAAAAATAGCAATTCAAATTTTATTTTTTCAATTTTGACATCAAAAACACAGCTTAGGCCCAATAAAAAAAATTAATTGATTCTCAGGCAAATTTTTTTTTAAATCAGTGAGGAAGGGAGGATTTTATATTTACTTTTTTTTTTTTTAATTTTTTGTGTAAAAGGGTTGAGTATACTCAGTAAATCTTTTTGCTGTCTTTCCACTTGAAAAAGAGAAAAGGTTTTATTTTAGTGTAATTATAGTATACATTTTATAACTAACTGCCATAACAACAGCTAAAAGGATTTGTATTTTATTGTTCTTTTTAATGGTATAGATCTGTCAAGCATCATGATCCATTAGAATAGGCCCCACTAACCAATGCTTGGGGTAGGAGTCCTTTAAAATGGGAAACATGGCTCTAAATGATTGGTTAAACTTGAGTTTATATCGGTGTTGCAGCCATTATTAGCCATTGTGCAGAAATATATGACCTTAAACACAAGCAAATAAATAAATAATTAAATCATGATCCAGTATATCAGAATTTTCTTTGTTACAGTTTATGGGAGAGTGCCCCTGGGCACTCTCCCATAAACTGCAACAAGAAAAATCAATTTATTGCTAACACAGCTAAATAATTATATGTCGAAAAATGTGAAAAAATGACCGTTCCAAGTTTTCACAAATTCTTTAAAAAACATGCCATAATAAAAATGTCTAATGAGAAGGTTCAGATCCAACAAGGGAGGGCCTGAGAATCAAAACATTATTTTTTTTAGCCTTATGACCTCTCATGGGAACAAGCTTGTTCCAGTGATGGTGTCATAAGCTATGTTTTTGAGACAGAAAATGTAAATTTTTACTTGTTCCTGAATTTTGTTTGCAAGTGTCATCAGCTTTTTAAAGCTAATTAAGAATTAGCTTTGTTTTCTACAAGTATGTTTTGTGGAAGGCTGACTATGATGCCTACTGCAAACAAATATTTTTATACTGTACCAATGACCCAGACTTAGCTGGTGCTAACTCTAACAAATCCAGGGCCAAACACAAATTTTGCCCCCCAATCCCCAAAATTTGCATCTAAAACCAAAAGAAATCATGTCCTAAAGGACCTCCATACTTTGCCCTTACTGCGCATGCGCAGTGTCAAGGACGTTCGAAATTGGCGCCAATTATCATTCTCTGTTTGGCCCTTCATCAGTCAACATCTCACTGATCTTTGTGCTTGTAAATCTCAGTTTAAAGGATGCCAGACACGTAATTATTGGAGAAATGGTGATTCTAAGGAGGATTTTGAAGGAGGAGAGGAAAAAGGAGTGACAAAAAATAATCAGAGCTGTACTTAAAATGTTTTATGAAATTATGTTAAGTTGCCTATTTTCGAGGCATGGGCCTCTTGTTGTCATTCTTGCTATAAAGTTGCACTGCTTATTCAGTGTTTCCTCTCCCCTGGTCTTCTAAGTCCCCCCTTGCAATTCTCCCATGCTTTTGGCATATTTTTGAGAAAGATCATTTCTAAATTCTCTTGGGAGAGTTAGCTTGGTTACAGAATGAATTCTGTTATTTTCCCCATAGTTACGTTTTCACCCATGGGTGTATAAACATTGTGTTCTGCATCTTCCATCTGATGTTCTGCAGATTCTCCTCTGGGAGTCTCTGTTTTGCATCAGATAGAGTGTAATTTTGATGACTGATTTCGGGCCAGTTTTGTCAGTGCCTGGAGTCATGTTTTCTGGTGTTTTTACACTGTTTGTTTACATTGGCAACAGTCTCTTTTGAGGGGGGCTGTTTGCCTTTGGAGTAGTTTATCTCACTATAAGATACATTATTGTTATCCGTAAGTGTTGCATTAATTATTTAATAAAATTATAAAATTTTTGACCACACTTGGCCATGGGATCCATTGGGGCTCAACGTTACTTTTCAGAAACTTGGGCTTTGCTGAAAAAATATTTTTCAAAAATTATTTTGATTTTTAATTTGTTTTTTCATTATTAATGGATCATGTCATTATGTATCTTTGTGTTAGGGGTTTGTGCGAGTAACTAGGACTTGTTTACTTTTCACAATGAAAGGTTATTGTTCAAATTGTATTAGGAAGAAATCTTCCTCTGACTTTCATGATCATTGTATTAATTGTAGTCAGTGTTCTCGCACTAATCCTTGTACTATATGTGAATATTGGGATGACAAACATTGGAAACGTGTGTCACGATATGTTGTTAGTGGAGAAAGGGCTATGCCGGCTCTTTCTCCGCACGGTCACTCTACTCTATCAGTTTCTATTTCAGAGGAACAAGAACAGGGTGATGTTTCCATGTTATCTTCCGCCAGTGCGCTTCCGTCATCACAAATGAATACAGAGCTAGCGGCAAAAGTGCTCATGGAGATAAGACAAATGTCGTCCGCTAGCTCGCCTGGTGTAGCGTCCATTCACCGAATGGTTCGGCAGCCGGGTTCGTCCGATGCGGTCCAGGAGGAAATGTTGGGTGATGCGAGCACTATAAACATTCAACGTGCACACCCAGTGACGGCGGATAGTAGGAGAGATCGGAGGAAGCCTTCGAGTCTGGTTCCTAGCTCGTCCAGGTCCAGTCGGGCCGCGAGCGAGAGAGGCCCCTCTCTCGTACAACAACATCTGGGACCAGATGTTATGGTACAAAATGTGTCGCAAGCGGAGCACATGTCCGTCGCTCGGGACGCTCCGTTGTATAGGCAGTCCGCGGAGACTGCTCAGGCTTCTTCTCATCAGCGCACACGACCGCACCTTGGCTACGTGACCACCGATATTTTACCAGCTTTGCCGATCAAGGATTCTTCGGCGACCAGGTCACGCCATCCGGTAGCCAGGGATCGAGGCCGGTGAACTCCGGACGTTCGCATAGGAAGAGTATGCGGGAGTCACCACATGCGGAGCTGCCCTCGGCGAAGCAGCGAAAGACTGCGCCTCTGCAGGCCTCGATGCCGGACGTGCTTGTGCAAATAGCACAACTTATCGCAGCATCCCAGCAACCGACAGAAACGGTGTCGGATCGGGAATTATCCGACGGCGCTGGGTCGGTACGCTCCGCCGAAGCATCGGTGGCGGACGACCGGGAGCATCATGAGGTCCGACCGGATGGTGAAAGGGATACGGATGATTTGGAGCTATCCCTTTCGGAACAACATAAAGCTGCCATGGACTTCATCCGGCACTTTCTTCCTCAAGTTGTTCTGTCGGGCCAGACTGCTGCGGTTCCGGACAAGAGAATTATAGCGTCATTGGACTCTGATTTCTTTGAGCGGTTCAGGGACATCGCTCCCGAGTTTCCGTCTCAGTCCAATAATGTTGCAAGAACATTTGAATTGTTGAACGACGCTATATTCAAACTTGCTTCCAAGACAGGTAAAGCAGGTTTCTTGTCCGCCAATACTCTCAACCTGCCATTCATTAATGCAAGGAATAAATTCGATACGGCAGGACAGGGTATTCCGAGAGTTCCTCTGCGTATGGACGACGAGGCGGAAGACTTAGAATTATCATTACCGTCGTCGGCGTCTATTCCAGCCGCGGTGTTGGAGACAACTATTTCGTCTAACAGAGCCAGTTTAGATGCTTTATCGTACGCAGACCACCTTACAAAGGCATTATCACTGCATCTTCAAGGGAAAGAATTCCAGGATATACAATCCTCTTTAAGACTTCTTTCAAGGGCAGTAGCTTATTCCACGTGTAACTCCGCCCTTTCAGTGGCAAACCTGGAGTTGGTTAGACGTGACGCAGCCCTAGATACATCCACACTCGTGGATAGTAAGGTGAAGAACTCTCTCAGAGTCGTTTCGGTCTCCGGAGAACTTCTCTTTGACGGCAAGCTTTCTGCAATTTACGATAAAATTACTAAGAAAGCTTCGGATTCTCTGCTGTTCAAATCTGCTTCCAAGAAGTCGGACACGGCAGATAAGAGTAAGACAGGCACTTCTGGGTCTAATGCGCCCAAGAGAGGTTCCTATAGAGGTTCCGGTGCGTCCTCTTGGTCTTATTCAAGAGACCGTCAAGGCAGCGACTCTCGTTCGGGACGTCCTTCGGGCCGGGACAACCGGTCAGACGCCCCGAGGTCGATGGGACGAGGTGCGGGTCGTGGAGGACGTGGTTTCTCCTACCGCAGGCCTCGCAGGTCCAGGAGGTGATGGCTTCAACCTCTATCGCGGGCCGGTTGGCGGAAGGTTGTCGAGTTTTCCACAAGAGTGGGCGTCGATTACGGACGACCCTTGGGTGAGAGGGGTGATTTCGGAAGGTCTAAAGATATCCTTCAAACGAAAGCCTCCATTAACTCGAAGTCCAAAATGGACTCAACTTCCGTCAAATCCGCAGAAAAGAGACGCTCTGTTATCAGAGGTGCAGTCTCTTTTAATGAAGAACGCGGTAGAGGTCGTAGAAAACCAGGAGACACCGGGATTCTACAGCCATCTGTTTTTGGTTCCGAAACCAGACGGCTCGTTCCGTCCAGTCATAGATTTGAGCTGGATAAACAAGCTGATCGTCGCTCCGAAGTTTTATATGGAGACGATTCGATCGGTCAGAGCAAGTATTCGGGTGAACGATTATGCAACAAGCATAGATCTCAAAGATGCGTACTTTCACGTCATGGTACATCCGACATTCAGAAAGTATCTACGCTTCGCAGTCCTAGGGGTGGTGTATCAATTCCGGGCGATGTGCTTCGGATTGAATCTAGCACCCTGGGCTTTCACTCGGGTAATGAACTCGGTAATGATGTATTTCCGAGCTCATTCGTCTGCGGTAACGTCGGCCTACCTGGACGACATTCTTCAGAGGTACGGCAATGAGTTAACGCTTCAGAACGATGTGCAGAATCTGCTTCTATTGATCCGACGTTTCGGTTTTATAATAAACGAGGAGAAGTCGGATCTGGTGCCGTCCAAGTCATTCACACATCTGGGAATGAGCTTTGAGACGCACAACAATCTCGTTCGTCTGCCGTTAACCAGAGCGAAATTAGTCAGTTGTTACGCTCGCTATTGTCTGCACGCAGACAAAGTCACAGCGAGGGAGTTCATGAGACTGATAGGTCTGTGCGGAGCCGCTGCGGATCTCATTCCGATGGGGCGGTTACGCACGCGTCCTCTCCAAATTTTCTTGACTCAGAATTGGAGTGTGAAAATTCATTCGCTCGACATAGACGTTCTCTTGTCAGATCAAGTGAAACGAGAGATTCAGACTTGGGCAAACATTCAGTGGTTAACTCAGGGAGTTCCGCTGCAATTGCCGGATCCGAGTGTTACCATTATGACGGATGCCAGTCAAACAGGTTGGGGTGCATCATTGATCCCAACAGATTCGAAATGCCAGGGTCTTTGGGATCCGCAATTCCTGGGCAAGCACATAAACATCAAAGAAATGATGTCAATTTGGCTTGCTTTACGTCATTGGATGGACATTATTCACAATGCTCATGTCCAAATCCTATCCGACAATACGACAGTAGTGGCGTATATACGGAATCAGGGAGGCACTCATTCAATTCCGTTGTTCAATCTAACGGAAAGAATCCTTCTGTTTGCTCTTGAGCATCAGGTTCTTCTTTCGGTCCGTCATATTCCGGGTCGTCTGAACGTACTAGCAGACTCCCTTTCACGAAAGGGTCGCTTGTTGCCGTCGGAGTGGACTCTCAGCAAACAAGTGTTCAATCAGATTTGCTACCAATGGGATCGGCCAATGATTGACTTATTTGCGACACATCTCAACAATCAGTTGCAGACGTATGTGTCTCCGTGCCCGGACCCGAGAGCATTTGCAGTAGACGCTCTGTCGATCCCTTGGGACGGAATGATAGGATATGCGTATCCTCCAGCGCTGTTAATTCAGCAAGTATTGCTAAAGATAAAACAATCTCATTGCAAGATTCTGTTTGTAGCATCTCTGTCTCCACAGAGACCGTGGATAAATCTACTCAGGTGTCTGTTGTGGGACCTACCGCGAAAGCTTCCTCCACAGGAGGATCTTCTTTCGCAGAGGAAATCGCGTCAACTCCATCACAACCTGCAAGGTCTCAACCTTCACGTTTTTCCGTTGTGCGGTCCTTCTTGCATGGCAAGCACTTTACAGGACGAGCATTGGACGCGATTTCTAACTGTAGGAGGACCTCCTCTTCGCTAAACTATGCGGCTAAGTGGAAGGTTTTTCGTCGTTGGTGTAGGGATCATTCTGTTGATATTTTTGATCCCTCCATACCAGACATTGCAAACTTTCTAGTATACTTGTTTGACGAAATCAAACTGCAGCCTGTTACTATTAAGGGTTATAGGTCTATGTTATCTGATACCTATGCACATCATGATAGTTTACAAATTGGATCCAATGTCTCTTTATCTAAGTTAGTTAGAAACTTCTCGATAAATAGACCCAGAACTCTTAGGTTAATTCCTAAGTGGAATTTAGCTTGGGTTCTTCTTAAACTGAAGGAAAAGCCATTTGAACCTCTTGGGACAGTAGATTTCAAATTCTTATCTTATAAGACAGCTTTTCTCTTAGCTTTCTCTTCTGCTAGAAGAGTCAGTGAGCTTCATGCACTGTCGGTGGATGATTCTCACTATCGTAGTGTCGGGAACACTATCACCTTCACTACTAATGTGGGATTTTTAGCTAAGAATCAGGCTCCTAATAAATATCCGGAACCTATTGTTATTAAGGCTCTTCCGTCTTCAGACGGGCGTAGGCCTTTACTCTGTCCTGTTAGAGCGTTACGTATCTATAAACAGAGATCTCAGTTTATTAGAAAGGGACGAAAACGTTTCTTTCTGTCTCTGATGCCTAATAGAAAGGACATTTCTTCAGTCCATTCTATTGCTAGATGAATTCAATTAACTATCCGTACTGCTTATGAAAATTTATCTTCTTCTCAGCAGTCTGTGCTTAAGATTTCGGCTCATGAAGTAAGAGCTCTTACTACTTCTTGGGCTTACGCTAATAGTATTGCTATTACAGATTTAATGAAGGCTGCTTATTGGTCTCAGCCATCCACATTCACGAATTTTTATCTCAGAAATATTGAGTCCATTTCTGGAGACCTGCATTGTTTAGGTCCGTTATCTGTTGCTCAGAATGTCGTCCACTAAACAGTTGCAACTATAGTTATGCAGGCTTTCTGTTCCAGCAGTGACTCCTTCCGGCTGCCCTCTTCGCTCTGGGCTATTTGACCCAGGGCAAGGGGAAGGGGGGGGGGGGGGGTGTTCCCTTAAGTCACCTGCTTTATAGTGAAAAGCAAGGGAATGCCTCCTCCGAAGTCAGTATTTCTGAGTTGTTTCCGGGATGGTTTTAAAGTGTAATATTAATGTTAAAATTCATTCATGTCATATTTTTAAAGTGTAGCTCAGTGTGAAGCATTTTGTATATGTCAAATGTCAAACGGGCGTTAATATACAATCCTCGGACACTTTTTAAGAATATAAAGAGTCTCAATTCTCTGGACTAACTTTATTTATTGGCTTACTTTAAAAATAATTAGTATAAAGGGTTATGCTGGATGTTAATAGAGAACATGAATGTTATTGTGCTCAATTATGAAGGGTATTGTATCTTTCTAATTTAACATAAAATAAGAAAGATACATGTAAAGCCTAATACTCCTTTTCTCCTTGAGGGGTTGCCTCTATATTATATAGTTGAGCTTATTGGATTTTCCTCTATGTCCTAGGCCCTCCAGCCTTTTTACTATTCAGCTAAGTCTGGGTCATTGGTACAGTATAAAAATGTTAAAAAATTTATAGTAATTTATATATTTTTTATACTTACCAATGACCCAGACGGGGATGGCCCTCCCAGGAGTTGGGAACTCTTACCTCCCCACTGAGTACATAGCGCTGACCAGGCACTGCCAGTAAGAATGATAATTGGCGCCAATTTCGGAACGTCCTTGACACTGTGCATGCGCAGTAAGGGCAAAGTATGGAGGTCCTTTAGGACATGATTTCTTTTGGTTTTAGATGCAAATTTTGGGGATTGGGGGGCAAAATTTGTGTTTGGCCCTGGATTTGTTAGAGTTAGCACCAGCTAAGTCTGGGTCATTGGTAAGTATAAAAAATATATAAATTACTATAAATTTTTTAACTTTCCAGACATGTCCAAAATCAGCACTGAACATTCATGTGTGTCATTTTAGTAGGCCTGTAATCAAATTGTGGTCAGAAGGTCAAGAAATGAAGAACTCAGTACCATTGGCAAATGTGTAATTCTGGCATTTTGATGGGTCCAAGGACGATATGCCTCCTAAATTTTCTTACATAGCCAGTCTGTTGATACCACAAAAATAAAGTATCATCACGAAGGCGGATGATCAAACAATTAGAAAATCGATTATGGATATTGATCAATTGAGTGAATTGTGTATGTGCCTGAATACATTTTATTTGAATTAATTTGTCTGTACTATAAATGTTTTAACTAACCCATTTGAACAAAGTGATTGAAAACACACCAACATTGGATCCAGGTCACCACTGAACTGGAGCCTAGGGGTAATGTGAGTTAGTCCCCATTGGAACCCCGGGAAGTGAAGCAGTGCTTATTTACTGTGGTAAACAAACTCTGTTTTACTGGTAAAATAGGACCTGGACACCAATGCTTGGGGTTGAAGTCCTCTAAAATGGGCAGCATGGGTATAAACGATTGGCTGAACTTGACTTTATATCCATGCTGCAGTCATGATTAGCCATTGTCCACAAATATGTGATCTTAAACACCAATAAATAAATAAATAAATTACCTGAGTTTGGTATATTACATTAAATATTTTTGTATTGGAATATACGGTACATGGAGAGTGGATTATAACTAAATCACCCGCAGAGTGGAGTTTTCACCAAAAGATTCACTTTCAAATTCTGTACGTATGGACAAAAAACACAAGCAATGTTTCAGCCAATGGACCTCTGGGTTTAATCAGGAGGTCCATTGTCTGGAACTTTGCTTGTGATGGTTATGCTTTGCAACAAATCTGTAATTATTTCTCGGGTGGAATCTCCACTCTGTGGGTGATTTAATGATAATACACTCTCCACGTACTGTACTCTCAGATTATTGTTACACAGTAAGGATAATGTTCATCACCCACAATAGTAACAATAAAATAGTTACATAATCCTAAACAGAATTAGAAAATGTTCAAATATAGGCCCTGAAAACCCAGAAATAATCCCTGAAAACCCAGAAATAATCCCTGTAGATTCCTTCTACTGGGCCTACTGGAAGGCCTTGACATTATTTTAAAAGTCAAGGCCTGAATGTGATGTTAATAATTCATATACAAGAGAGGAATTGTTATTGTCAGTGGTTATCTTTTTTTTTCAGGGAGAAGCAGCCTGTGCATGTTGTCGTGGATCCTCTCTTGGGCAAAGTTCTCCGACCTCATCAGCGTGAAGTAAATCTTATTAATAAAGCAACATGTTTTATACTTTATGAATTTTATTCTTTTTTAGCTCAACTTGACAAAGTCAAGCTGAGCTATTGCCATCACTTCTCATCCGTTGGCGTACGTACGTACACAATTTCCTTTGGCACACCTCACAGGTCGCATTTATGATCAGATTGCTTTGAAACTTGGTATGCTTGTTTGGGGTGACCTCTAGATGGGAGCTATCGATTTTGTTCAATTTCGGTCGAAAAATGTTGCCGCGGTCAACGTTCTTAGAACTTAGTTTAGTCAAACCTCAATATTTCCCTTTGGCATACCCTACAGGGCACATTTACGATCGGATTGCTTTGAAACCTGGCATGCTTGTTTGGGGTGACCTCTAGATGGGAGCTATCGATTTTCTTCCATTTCCGTCAAAAAATGTTGCCACGGCCAACGTTCTTAGAACTTAGTTTAGTCAGACCTCAATATTTCCCTTTGGCACACCCTACAGGGCACATTTATGATCGGACTTCTTTGAAACCTGGCATGCTTGTTTGGAACGACCTCTACATGGGAGCTATCGATTTTCTTCCATTTCCGTCTGTCAAAAAATGTTGCCGCTGGCAACGATCTTTGAACTTAGTTTAGTCAGGCATCAATATATTCCTTTGGCATGCCATACAGGGTACATTTATAATCAGATTGCTTTGAAACCTGGTATACTTGTTTGGGGAGACCTCTAGATGGGAGCTCTCGATTTTCTTCCATTTCTGTCGAAAAATGTTGCCACACACAATTTCCTTTGGCACACCTCACAGGTCGCATTTATGATCAGATCGCTTTGAAACTTGGTATGCTTGTTTGGGGTGACCTCTAGATGGGAGCTATCAATTTTGTTCAATTTCGGTCGAAAAATGTTGCCGTGGTCAATGTTCTTAGAACTTAGTTTAGACAGACCTCAATATTTTTATACTGTACCAATGACCCAGACATAGCTGGTGCTAACTCTTAAAATATAGGGCCAAACACAAATTTTGCCCCCCAATCCCCAAAATTTGCATCTAAAACTAAAGAAAACATGTCCTGAAAGGCCCTCCACACTTCGCCCCTACTGCGCATGCGCAGTGTCAAGGACGTTCCGAAATTGGCGCCATTAATCATTCTAAGTTTGGCCCTTCATCAGTTAACATCTGACTGATCTTTGTGCTTATAAATCTCAGTTTAAATGATGCCAGACACATAAATATTAGTGAAATGGTGATTCTAAGGAGGATAGAGAAGGAGGAGAGGAAAAGAATGTGTGACAGAATATTATCAGGGCTGTAACTTAAAAATTTTTAATGAAATTATGTTAAGTTACCTATTTTCAAGGCAGCAGCCATTTTGTTGTCATTCTGATTATTTAGTTACACTGTTTTTTTAAGTGTTTTCCTCTCTCCCTGTCCTTTAAGTTCCCCCTTGCTATTCTCCCATGCTTTTGGCATAGTTTTTGTAATTATTATTACTAAATTTTCTTGGGAGTTTTAGCTGAATAACAGAATGAATTCTGTTCTTTCCCCATGTTTACGTCTTCACCTAGGGGTGGTTAGGCGTTGTGTTCTGCATCTACCATCTGATGTTCTGCAGTTTCTTCCCTGGAAGTCTCTGTTTTGCATCAGATAGTGTATTTTGGGTAACTGATTTCGGGCCTGGGTGCCTGGAGTCTTATTTTAGTGTTTTTACACTCATTGTTTACATTTTCAACAGCCCTCTGTGTGAGGGGGGGGATTTCTAAAAAATAATATCTTGATGTTATTTTAATCATAACTAGATACATTATTATTGTTCGTAAGTGTTGAATAAATTGTTTAAAATATTTTTAAAATTTTTGTCCACACTTAGGCTTGGGATCCATTGGGGCTCAACGTTACTTTTCAGAAACTTGGGCTGTTCTGAAAAAATATTTTTTCTAAATATTTTGATTTCAATTATTTTTTCTATATCAATGGATCATATTATTATTATGTATTTTGATTGCCAGGGGTTAGTGCGAGTACCAGGACTTGTTTTCTTTTCACATTGAAAGGATATTGATCAATTGTTTTAAGAGGAAGTCTTCCTCTGACTTTATTATCATTCTATATGTGGTCAGTGTACTCGCATTAACTCCTGTTCTGTATCGTACGATTTCGATGACAATATGGGAAGCGTATGTCACGGTATGTTGTTGGGGATTTGGACACTCCGGTCCTTTCCCCGCAGGGTCACTCTACTTTATCAATTTCTATTTCAGACGATCAAGATTAGGGTGATGTATCTGTGATGTCTTCCAACAGTGTGCCTCCGTCGTCACAATTAATGAAGGGCTAGCGGAAAAGTGCTCATGTAAATACGCCAATTGCCTAAGAGGACCCTAGTAGGTTCGACGGCCTTTGACGTCCGCTAGCTCGCCCGGTGTAGCGTCCATTCACCGAATGGTTCGGCAGCCGGGTTCGTCCTTTGCGGTCTAGAAGGAATTTTGGGGTGATGCGAGCACTATAAACTAACCTAATGCACACCCAGTGACGGCGGATCGGAGGGAGAACGCAGGAAGCCTTTTAGTTCGGTTCATAGCTCGTTCCGGTCCATCCGGACGGCAAGCGAGAGAGGCCCCTCTCTCGTTCAAGAACATCTGGCCCCAGATGTTGTGGTACAAAATGTGTCGTAAGCGGAGCATACGTCCGTCGCTCGGGACGCTCCGTTGTATAGGCAGTCCGCTGAGACTGCTAAGGCTTCCTCTTCTCGTCAGCGCACACGACCGCACCTTGGCTGCGTGACCGCCGATATATTACCAGCTTTGCCGATCAAGGATTCTTCGGCCACCAGGTCACACCATCCGGTAGCCAGGGACACGAGGCCTGCAGACTCCGGACGTTCGCATAGGAAGTGTGCGGGAGTCAACGTACACGGAGCTTCCGGCGGCAATGCATCGTAAGACCGCTACTGCACAGGCCTAGGGAACGGACGTGCTTTCCTTAATAGCACAGTTTATCGCAGCATCCCAGCATCAACTGAATCTGTCGCATATATTTTATCCGACGATGCTGGGTCGGGACGCTCCGCGGAAGCGGGTACGGACGTCCGAAAGTTTCATCCGGTCCGACGGGATACCGAAAGGGATTCGGAGGATTTCGAGCTTTCCCTTTCGGAACAACATATGCTGTTGTGTATGTCATCTGACTTGGTCTTCTCCAGCTTCTTTCGTCGGACCAGAATGCTGCGATGCCGGATAAGAAACTGATAGCGTCGGTGGACTTAGAAATTTTTGGTTCGGTGCAGGGACATCGTCCCTCAGTTCCGACATAGTCCAATAATGTCACACAAACTTTTGAATTATTGAACGACGCTATATATATTATTATTTTATGCTTGCTAACCAAGCATTTCTGGTTTCTTGTTCGAAGAGTTATGGAGATGTCTTTCAAAAGTGTGCCTCTGTCGTCATAGTTAATGAAGAGTTAGCGGCAATAAGTGCTCATGGAATATGTCTATTGCCTACGGAGTGACATTCGCTAGCTCGCCCGGTGTAGCGTACATTCATCGAATGGTTCGGCTGCCGGGTTCGTCCGTTGCGGTCTAGGAAGGAGATTTGGGTGATGCGAGCACTTTATTTACTTTAGTACTCACCCAGTGACGGCAGATTGAGGACAGATCGGAGGAAGCCTGTTAGTCCGGTTCCTGGCTGGTCCAGGTCCGTCCGGGCTGTGAGCGAGAGAGGTCCCTCTCTCGCCCAACAACATAGGGGACCGCATGTTGTGGTTCAGATATTTTACATTCGGAGCATATGTCCGTTGGTCGGGACGCTCCGTTATATTGACAGTCCGAGAGACTGTCTTTAATGCTTCCTCATCCTCACACCAGGGCACACGACCGCACATTGGCTACGTGACCTCGAGTATCCGATCAGTTTCGGCATTCAGTGATTCCACGGCGAATAGGTCGCGCCATCCGGTAGCCAAGGGACACGAGGCCTATACACTCCGTTCGCTCGCATATTGGTAGTATGCACGGGGGTAGCGATCACGGAGCTTCCAGCGGCAATGCATCGTAAGACCGCTTCTCCTCAGGCCTCAGTGACGGACGTGCTATCCGAGTTAGCACAGTTGTTTCGCAGCATCCCAGCAATTGACAGTTTCTCTGTCGAATCAGGAATTATCCGACGGCGCTGGGTCAGTGCGGTCCGCGGTTGCATCAGGTACGGACGACCGAACGCTTTATAGGGTCCGACAGGATGGCGAAAGGGATTCGAAAGATTTCGAGTTTTCCCTTTAGTAGTATCGGAAGATGCCTTTCATATCTTTTGGCATTATCTTCTAGTGATTATTATTTCGGACTTCATTGCTGCGATCTTGGATAAGAGACTTATAGCGTCATTGGACTCGGATTTTTCGATCGGTTCGGGAACATTGTCCCTGACTTACCGACGTAGTCCAATATTGTCATTACAACATGTGTTTTATTTTTCGATGCTATATATATATATATAAGCCTGCTACTAAGCATGATAGTTTAGTTTCTTGTCCGCGTTGCTCATTTCTGCCATTTTATCAATTATACAAATAGTTTATTTTGGCAGAGCAGGGCATACCGAGAGTTCATATGCGTCTAGACGGTGTGATTAAAAACTACATATATTCTTTTTCGCCGTTTATGTCTTTTCCAATTTCAATGTTGGGAACGACATTATGTATAGTAGACTTAACTTAGACGCTTTATTATACGTAATCCGCCTTACTGAGGCGTTATCATTACGTCTTCAAGAAAAGATTTACGGGATATTATTCTCAATGTAATTTCTTTTGAGGGCAGTAGTTTGTTCACGTATAACTCCGCCCTTCAGTGGCTGATTGGAGTTAGTTAGACGTGACGCAGCCCTAGCTACATCCACTCGCGTGGATAGTAAGGTTAAGAACTCTCTCAGAGTCGCTTCGTTCTCGGAGGAGCTTCTCTTCGACGGCAACTTTTCGGCAATCCATGAATTGCTCGATTTACACGTTCTCTTGTCTATCTAGTGTTACAAGAGATTCAGACTGGGGCAAACATTCGGTGGTTGAC
Source organism: Pictodentalium vernedei (assembly GCA_031216915.1). Taxonomy (NCBI): domain Eukaryota; kingdom Metazoa; phylum Mollusca; class Scaphopoda; order Dentaliida; family Dentaliidae; genus Pictodentalium; species Pictodentalium vernedei. The sequence goes on from CM062291.1 coordinate 311,789,315, forward strand.
TCACAGAGTGCCGCCGCAGTTGCCGGACCCGAGTGTGGCTGTTATGACGGTTGCCAGTCATACAGATTGGGATATAATACTGATCCCTACGGATTCGAAGTGCCAGGGTCTTTGGGTTCCGCAGTCTTTTAGCAATCAGTTTTCTTCCGCGGAATAATGTTTTTTACGCTTGCTTTATGTCATTGCATGAACATTATTCAGAAACGCATGCCCAAATTCCTGTCCTTTAATTCGACAGTAGGGGCGTATCTCCGGAACCAGGGAGGCACTCTTTCGTTTCCGTTATTCAATTTAATGGAAAGAATCCGTCTGTTGGTTATAGTACACCAAGTTCAGTTTTGGTCCGTCATATTCCGGGTCGTCTGATTGTTTTATCGGACTCCCGTTCTCTTACGGGTCGCTTGTTGCTGTCAGAATGGACTCTCAACAAACAAGTATTCAATCAGATTTGCTATCTATGGGAGCGCCCAATGATGATTTATTTATGACACAGCTTGCTAATCAATTGCAGACGTATGTGTTGGCTTGTCCAGATCTCTGAGCTAATATTCTTAACGCTCTATTGATCTATAGGACGGAATGATAGGATACGCGTATCCTCCGGCGCTGTTGTTTTAGCAGGTATTGCTAAGATAAACAACCACAATACATTTCTGTTGATAGCATCTCTATCTTCACGGAGATCATGAGTAATTTTCTCTCTTGTCTACTGTGGGTTTTTACGTGAAATCTTCCTCTATGTGAGGATCTTTTTCACTGGGTAAATCGTGTCATCTTTATCACAACCTGCAAGGTCGCAACCTTCATGTATTCCGTTGTGTGGTCCGTATTGCATTGTAAGCACTGTACTGGACGAGCTTTGGACGCGATTTCTTACTATAGGAGATCCTCTTCTTCGCTATTCTATGCGGCTAAAGTGGAGGCTCTTCCGTCGTGGTGTAGGGATCATTATGTTCATATTGTTGATCCCTCCATACTACTCATTGCTATTTTTTAGTATACTTGTTTCACAAGATCTACTGCAGCCTGTTATTATTTAGGTTATAGGTTTATGTTACCTCATACCTATGCACTCTACGATAGTTTACAATTGAGTCTTTTGTCTCTTATCTAAGTCAGTTAGTAACTTTTTGATAAATAGACTTAGAATCTTTAGATTAAATTCCTATACGGATTTTAACTTCGGTTCTTATTTAGCTAAGTAATCATTTGAGCCTCTGGAAACAGTAGTTTTCAAATTCTGACCTTTTAGACAGTAATTCTGTTGGTTTCTCTTTTACTGTAGAGTCAGTGAGTTTCATGCACTATTGATGGATGATTTTCACTTTCATAGTTTTGGAATCAATACTTCCGTTACTATTTAGGTTGGATTGTTGCATAAGAGTTAGGCTCCTATTATCCGGAACCTATTATTTTAAAGTCCTTCCGTCTTCGTATGGGCATAGGCCTTTACTCTTTCCGGGTACAGTTTATGTATTTATAAACAGATTTCTGTTTATTACTATGGGCGTAAGCTTCTTCTGTCTTTGATGTCTAGTAGAAGGACGTTACGCTCCATTTTATTGTTAATGGATTCTATTAACTATCGGTACTGCTTATAGTATATCATTGACTTAGCAGTTGTGCTTAAGATTTCGGCTCATGAAGTAAGAGTTCTTCTACTTCTTGGGCTTACATTAATAGTGTCGCTATTATAGATTTTTGAAAGCCGCTCATTGCGCTCAGCCATCCACATTCATGAATTTTATCTCAGAAATATCGAGTCCATTTCTGGAGGCCTCTATTGTTAGGTCTATTATCTACTGCTCAGAATGTCATTTACTTAACAGTTGCTACTATAGCTAGGTAGGCTGTCTGTTTCGGCAGGGTCTCCGTTCGGCTGCCCTCTTCGCTCTGGGCTATTTGACCCAGGGCAAGAAAAAGGGGGAGGGGAGGGTGTTCCCTTGGGTCACCTGTTTTACTATGAAAACAAGGGATACCTCCTCCGGAGTTAGTAATTCTGAGCTGTTATTGGGATGGTTGTTTAGTGAGAAGTTTAGGTTTTTAAAATTCATTCAAGTCTTAGTTTTTAAAGTATAGCTTTTGAATATTGCATATGTCAACGGACATGATTATGCAATCCTCAGACACTTTTAGGAGTATAAGAGTCTCTATTCTCTAGACTTACTTTATTTATTGGCTTACTTTAAAAATTATCAGTATAAGGATTATATTGGATATTAATAGAGTACATGGATGTATGAAGCTCAATTTTGGAAGGTGTTGTATCTTTCTAATTTATCATAAATAAGAAAGATACATGTAAGGCCTATTACTTCTTTTCCCTACAGGGGATGACTCTATTTTATTTTATTGAGCGTATTCCATTTTGCTCTATGTCCTTGGCCCTCCAGCCTTTTTACTATTCAGCTATGTCTGGGTCATTGGTACAGTATAAAAATGTTAAAAAATTTATAGTAATTTATATATTTTTTATACTTACCAATGACCCAGACGGGGATGGCCCTCCCAGGAGTTGGGAACTCTTGCCTCCCCGCTGAGTACATAGCGCTTACCAGGCACTGGTTATTAGAATGATTAATGGCGCCAATTTCGGAACGTCCTTGACACTGCGCATGCGCAGTAGGGGCGAAGTGTGGAGTGCCTTTCAGGACATGTTTTCTTTAGTTTTAGATGCAAATTTTGGGGATTGGGGGGCAAAATTTGTGTTTGGCCCTATATTTTAAGAGTTAGCACCAGCTATGTCTGGGTCATTGGTAAGTATAAAAAATATATAAATTACTATAAATTTTTTAACATTTCCCTTCGGCACACCATACAGGGCACATTTATGTTCGGATTGATTTGAAACCTGGCGTGCTTGTTTGGGGTGACCTCTAGATGGGAGCTATCGATTTTCTTCCATTTCCGTTTGTCAAAAAATGTTGCCGCTGGTAACGATCTTTGAACTTAGTTTAATCAGGCATCAATATATTCCTTTGGCATGCCCTACAGGGTACATTTATAATCAGCTCGGTTTGAAACTTGTATGCTTGTTTGGGGTTATCTCTAGATGGGAGCTATCGATTTTCTTCATTTTCCGTCAAAAAATGTTGCCACTGGCAATGACCTTCGATGAACCTAGTAAAAACTTTGTGCAGTTAAGCATCAATATTGCCCTTTGACACACCCTGCAGGACACATTTATGACTGGATCACTTGCAAACTTGGTGTGCTTGTGTGGGGTGACATCTATTTGGGAGCTGTCGATTTTCTTCCATTTCTGTCAAAAACTGTTGCCGCTGACCTTTCAATTTAGTTTAGTCAGACCTCAATATTTCCCTTTAACACACCCTTCAGGGCACATTTATGATCGGATCACTTTGAAACTTGGTAGACCTCTAGATGTGAGCTATTGCTTTTTTCATTTCCATAAAAAATTATTGTCATTATCACCAGCCTTTGAACTTACTGAATTTGTGCTTCAACTTATCCCTTTTGTACTCTCTGCAGGGTATATTTATGAATTTCCATACCCCCCCCCCCCTACCCTTTGCCCCCCCCCCCCCCCCAAAAAAAAACATTGCCACAAGCAATGACCTTTAAGTAGTGCATGTTTGGGGCATTAACATCTTCCTTTGGCATGCCTCAGGGGGCACATTCATTATCAGGTTGTTTTAAAACTTTGTATGCTTATGCAGGGTGACAAAGATAGGAGCTATTGATTTTCTTTTCATTTCGATCAAAAACTGCTGCTGTTAGTAACAATCTTTGAATTTATTGCATTTGTGCATCAACATTCTTTGACATGGCCTACAGGCCACATTTATCATAGGATTGTTAGCTCAACTTTGGCGAAGCCAAATTTGAGCTTTTGACATGGCCCGTTGTCCGTCGTCCGTCTGGCCGTCTGGCCGTACATCAACAATTGGATACGGCTCGGGCTAGAGGCCGTATTTATGAACCGATCTTTACGAAACTTCTTGGGTACCTTTGTTATGACCGTGGGACAAGAACGAGTGTTTTTGGGTGCGGTTCAAAATTCAAGATGGCTGCCAGCCGCCATTTTGTACCAACGATGCAGAAATCTGTTTTTAGTACAGAACTTCCATACGAAAGCTCTGATTTGAATAATTTTTTGTATGAATGTTTAGTACCATGGGATACATCACATATAATACGGGTTTTTTTCTCGTGCGTAAATTGTGCAAATTAGACTAATTTTGATGTTTTTTTGGGTTACTTTCAGCACTGTAAGTGCAAATGCCAATACAGCTCGGGCTAGAGGCTGTATTTATGAACCAATCTTTACGAAACTTCTTGGGTACCTTTGGTATCACCGTGGGACGAGAACGAGTGTTTTTGGGTCCGGTCCGAAATTCAAGATGGCCGATGGCAGCCATTTTGTACAAAATTAGGTGCAATCAGATTTTTGCACAGAACTTCCATATGAAAGCACTGATTTGAATAATTTTTTGTGTGAATGTTTAGTACCATTGGATACATCACATATAATACAGGTTTTTTTCTCGTGCAGAAATTATGCAAATTAGATGAACTTTGATTTTTTCAGTGCGACGTACAGTAAGTACACATGTCAATACGGCTCCGACTAGAGTCTGTATTTATGAACTGATCTTCACGAAATGTCTTGGGTACCTTTGTTATCACCTTGGGACGAGAACGAGTGTTTCTAGGTGCGGTCTAAAATTCAAGATGGCTGCCAGTGGCCATTTTGTACCGAAATTAGGTCTAATCAGTTTTTTGTACACAACTTCTATACAGCTCAGACTAGAGGCCATATTTATGAACCAATCTTTACGAAACTTCTTGGGTACCTTTGTTATCACCGTGGGATGAGAGCGAGTGTTTTTGGATGTGGTTCGAATTTCAAGATGGCCACCAGCAGCCATTTTGTACCAAAATTAGTGCAATCAGTCTTTTGTACAGAACTTCTGTATGAAAGTTCTGATTTGAATAAATTTTTGTATGAATGTTTAGTAACATGGAATACATCACATATTGTAAGGGGTTTTTTCTCGTGCAGAAATTATGCAAATTAGATGAACTTTGATTTATTCAGTGCTACTTACACAATGTAAGCACACATGTCAATACGGCTCAGGGTAGAGGCTGTATTTATGAACCGATCTTCACAAAACTTCTTGGGTACCTTTGTTATCATCTTGGGATGAGAATGAGTGTTTCTGGGTACGGTCCAAAATTCAAGATGGCTGCCAGTGGCCATTTTGTACCGAAATTAGGTCCAATCAGTTTTTTGTCACAAGTTCTATACAGCTCGTATTTATGAACTAATCTTCACAAAACTTCTTGGGTACTTTTGTTTTGACCTTGGGACAGGAACGAGTGTGTTTTGGGGTGCCTTTGTTATCACTGTGCTATGAGAACAAATATTTTGGGGTTCAGTCAGACCCACTCTGGGACTCAAAAGATTTTTTTCTAGTTTAGCATCTGACTGTCACCCACCTTTTCAATACTTTACCTATACATTTGTTACAGGCAAGGGTCAGTATTTATGTACAGACCGTTACAATACTTTATATGTACCTTTGTTATCAGGTCATTACCTAGATGTTTGTCATTGCTGTGTCACATACTATACATGTACATGTCTTTGTCTTGACAAGTTGAGCTACAGTGTCATTGACACTTTCATTTTTGAACTTGGTACGCTCATTAGGCAAGACCTTTAGATAAGAGCTATTGATTAGCATTCATTTCTGTGAAAAAAGTTGCCATTTACAGTAACCTCTGAACATACTGCATTTGTGTATCAACATTCTTTCTTTAACCAGTCTTACATTTAAAAATGCATGGATTACACTGACGTTGTGCACACACAATGCTGTCATGTTGAAATTTCATCAAATAACATTGGTACCAATGATCTTCAATTTTGCCATTTCATTTATAACTAACCAAATTCAAGTTTGTCAAGTTGAGCTACAGTGCCATTGACACTTTCATTTTATAAAACAGTGGAACTCTGTTAGTTGAATAGCCATTTTGTCAGAGAAAAATATTCAATTAACAGGTATTCAATCATTTTTCTATAGTCTTGTTATAAACTGAGCATTTGTTCTATTATATCTTGTTTGACAGAGCTCAAATAAGGTATAATAGATCAAATGCCTATATTGGATTATTGAGGCAAAAAATGTCTCGAAATGTAAGGAATTCGCTGGATGTCAGAGTAATTCTTCGACTGATTACTATAATTTTTATGCAATTAACAGGCGTTTACTTTATAAGCTTTATACAATTAACAGATCAAATTTATACTGAAAGTATGGTACATAGTTTAGTGTTGGTAAGTTATATACAATTAACAGGGCTATTCATTTAAAGGATATACAATTAAGTATGTTCCACTATAATGACTTTATATGCTTTCACTCATGGGAGCCTCAAACTTATTAATGAAATGCTATACTATATACTGTGGGAATAGGCTTCAAGAGGACCTTTTCATCAGTTTGGCACATCAGCATATGACCAGAAGGAAAGATGGGATGCAATATATTTGTGTGTGGGGGGGGTGGGGGGGGGGAAGGGGTTTCTGATTTTTAGCTCACCTGACTGAAAGTCAAGGTTACCTATTGTGATCACTCACCATCTGTCATCTGTCTGTTATCCATGAACATGGTGTTTGTAATTTCTCCGCTGAAACCGCTGGACTAATTTCAGTTGTATTTAAGGGATCGTCCAACATAACTTTGGTCATTTTTTTTAATATTTCAACAATGTTCTGAATACAAATAAAGGCGGTGAATAATAGCATATTATATACCCAAATAACGACAAAAGTACAGAAAACCTGAATTTATCCACCTTTTTAAAAAACTTTTTATTTTTTTGCTTTTGATGACAAAGAAATTGCCAGCCGCATAAGTATCCGACAAGAATAACAAGGAATAGATCGATAATTCAAATGTCTGAATTGTAAATAAAAGACTCCATACTCGTAGAAAGCTTTTCCATCACCACCGTGTTGAAAAATCAACGACCACCAAATATAGATTATGTTTAGACATCATGCTTGTTTTGATCACGTTATTCTTGGGCCAAGTTGGGAAACGATTTGATTTCCTAAGATCTGAAATCTGCAAACATATCATTGCCGTGTTTGAATCTGCGTGGTGATGTTATGTATAACACATGGTACATGCATAGGAAAATATTCAACTGACAATGTGATAATTGTGCTATACAGTCCTTAGTAGCAATGTTGAATTCGAAAACTGTAGAAAATTATACAAGTTTCAGCAAGAGATTAATATGCCACCGATTCAAACTACTATTATTTGGTTGTTGTCGATGAACAAAACATAAAACTGGAAAATTATATTTGGAAACAAAAATATATTTGCATCAACATACGTTGCAGTACTCCAATTGCAAATTTACGAAAAAAATAATTTGACTGTAGCCGAACTATATTTGTGATGTGAAGAAGGCTTGGTGAAGTCTGCTTATCAAAAAAGGAGACCAATGTCAAGGAGAATTTTCAGAAAGTTCTTTCACTGTTCACCAAATATAGCAAAAGTTAGTACCAGCATCAATTTAAATTTCTTCCTTGCACAACTGCATTGTGTGTAAGATGGATCAGTATCGATTTTGATCGCTATTGGCATCAAAGGTTGCAAAAATCTATGTGTATTGACAATCTGTTGACAGAAATAGCATGAAGCCACCGGATGGACAAAATCACATGAAATTACCGAAATGAGACCACGACGTCTCATAAGTTTTTAGATAAATGAATTTAATAATCAACATAATTGTGATATTGTTCAGGCTCATAATTCACTGCTTATAAAATGAGTATTGGTAGCAGATCAGTTATTAATGTTCTTAAATCTCATGAGTTAGCAAGAGTCAAGCCTCCACAAACTGCAACTACAGAAGGGCGATAGTTTTAAAACAAATGAAGCATATCAAATCATGTTCACAAATGAATTAGAAGCCATACTTTCTAACTTAAGAATGCCAATTTTTGTTGTTTGGGCCATACTTGAGCATTCACATGGCACTCTTGACAGCTCATGCAATCCCAGAAATAGTCACAGATTATGCCAAATGAGGAAGTGTGATAGTTTTTCCTTTTTTTGATGTATCAATCTCATTCTTTTTTTTACCAATTTGACACAGATCTCACGCAAAATTGCACAGAATTGTGGGGGTGGGGGAGAGGGTGTATGATCATAGCAAACTGACAAACATTGGACATTCTTTATTTTACATTGATGCACTCTCTCTTGGCTCCATACTTGTTCTTGTGAACTGTGTGGATTTGACCCTTGATGAACTTCATAAAAGATAAAAAACACAAGAAAAATGGCAGGCCTTTTGAAAATTTAGACATCCTGAATTACAGTTAGTTTGCTGTCCATTCCTTGCAAGAGTGAGAAAAAGATTTCTTCGAGTCTATACCAGAAGGACTGCCGAATTTAACTATTTTGTAAATTTAAGGTATTTTTTATTGTATAAAATCTTATTTCATTCTTATGACATAGCAGACTTCCAGGTAGTGCTATCTGGCAAATGGTAATGGTTCCATGGCAAATATTAGTTTCCACAAAATCTATGTTTCATTCCCCAAAAAATTATACATAATTTATTGAGATTATTCCTTTCTGGTCTTTAGACTTTGGAGAAAACTACCTGACATTTGACCAAAGTCAGGAAGGATGCCCCCTTAAGTTGATTATTCTTTCTGACATCACATTTTGTTTTTGTTCAAATCAACTTGCCCACCTTCAGGGATTGGATGGGGGAAATTGCTTCCAATTTTTTTTTTAAATCTTCTTAACATGACCTAGTGAGTGGATACAATGACTCTTGGTCATTTGGTACTGACCTTCTTTTTGAGGTGTAGAATCTAAATGAAGTTAGTAGAGCAATATTTGCCTTTGTAATGGGAGGGGCAAGTTATTTGGCCTTGCCTGAAATTTCTATTTTCTGAACCGATGAGCCAATTTGAACCCAATTTACTATGTGGTATTATTGAGTCATTAGTACTTGATTCATGCTAAAAAATTTGAAAACTTGCATGTCCCAATATTTACCTAGAAGCTAAAAATTGAAATATTTCCCAAACTGCTCAGAACAGAGATCTATTATTTGGTATGAAACATCTTTAGGAGCAGTGGAATGGAATGGTAAAAAGGATTGCCATCGTTTTTTTTGTCACAGTGTATTTTTAGAGGGAATCAAAAAATGCTTTTTGCTATTTGGAATAGAGCTTTGATGGGGAGGGGTGGGGGGAGGGGGGGTCCAGATACCATTTGGTTAAAAAGTTAAGTCCCTAAGTTAATATTTGGGCTCAGAACTGTCGCCCAGATTTAACACTTGGTGCAGTATAAGAACTACTCTTTAAAAAGTCTTCTCCTCCAGAATCACCAGTTAGAATCTTTTAATATTTGGTATATCACATCATTACAGGGGACAGATTCACATTTGTTCAAATCAATTCCCCAAGTTGATATTTGGGCTTTCTATGGTGGCCTGAATTTGAACTCAGTGCAATATAAGGAAAAATCTTTAAAAATCTTCTTCAGAGCCACCATTCAGAATCTTGATATTTGGTATACGGCATCCTTAGAATTGTCAAGTCTAAGTTTGTTCAAATCAAGTCCCTGTGTTAATATCTGGGCTCCCTTGTAGAGCCCAAATTTTAACTTAGTCCAATATGAGGATTAATCTTTAAAACTCTTTTCCCCCATAATCACCAATCAGAATCTTTTGATATATGGTATATGGAATGCTTACAGGGGTCATATTCAAGTCCATTAGTTAATAATTGAGCTTTCTATGAGAGCCCAAATTTTAATTTAGTGGAGTTAGATGAATAATCTTTCAAAATCTGCTTCTTAGATCCTACAGTCAGAATCTTTTGATATTTGATATACAACACTGTTACAGAAGTCAGATTCAAGTTTGTTCAAATTGAGAACCCTGGGTAATATTTAGGCTGCCTGTGGGATCTCGGCTTTTAACTTAGTGCAATATGAAGAATAATCTTTATTAAATCTTTTTCTTCAGATCCACCAGCCAAAATTTTCTGATATTTGGTTTACAAATCCTTAGAGAGGCCAGATCCAAGTATGTTAAAACCAAGTCCTTGTGTTAATATTTGGGTTCCCTACTGAATTTTGATTTTTAACTCAGTACAATATGAGGAATAATCTTTAAAACTCTTTTTCTCCAGAACCACTGGTCAAAATCTTTTGATACAGGTATATGGTATACAGAATCTTGACACGGTCAGATTCAAGTTTGTTGAAATCAAGCTCATCAATTAATAATTGGGCTTTCTATGGGAGCCCAAAGTTTAACTTATCACAATATTGGGAATAAATGTTAATAAAAATCTTCTGCAGATCCACCAGTCAGAATATTTTGATGTTTGGGATACAGCATCGATGCAGGAGTCAAATTCAAGTTTGTTCAAAGCAATTAGTATTTGTGCTTCCTATTGGAGCCCAAATTGTAACTTGGCTCAGTATGAGAGATATTGCTTAAAAATCTTCTTACAAACCCCCAATCAGAATTATGACAAATTGTATAAACTGTCCTTAGGGGAGTTAGATGCACTTAGGGTGTTTAACGAAATATACTTTGTTTGACAGAGCTCAAAGTGAACTCTACCAAACAAGATATAATGGGTTAAATTCATAGTTAAACAAGAGAAATACAGTGTGATTGGAGAAAAAATTCTGTTTCACTACCAAAGTGATAGGGGTTAAAGGCTTTTTCAATAGCCAGGGTCATATCATGTTGGATAATTTTATGGACAGAGGCAGCAGGTGCTGCAGCGAGTAGCTGTGGAATTCTCCACTTTGCTAACCAAAAGATAGATCCCAATAAATACTATATTCCCTGGTTATGCTGCCCCTGCTTTTTCTTATATCTGTGAGGTTGATCTGGCAGCTGTGAGTATGCTGCGTTATGAAACTGTTTTTTATTTGTATGTTGACCACAAGACCATCAACTCATTTTTAGCTCACCTGGCCTAAAAGGCTGAGCTGGTGTGAACCATACTTGGCAGGAATGGTCTATGGGAGGCCCTCTACAAACGATTCTCATTTTGTTCCTGTCAGATGAGTCATCCTTTGATTCTGGTTGATGGATTTTCAAAAATCTTCTCCTCTGAAACCACAGGGCCAAACGTTTTGGAACTTTACATGATTGATGCTTGGGACACCCTCTACCAACGATCCTCATTTAATGTTGATTGGGTTGCAAATTTGGGCGCAATTGCAGCTTATATTTACCATAGAAACCCAATGGGAAATCATATTTTCATCTTCTTCTCTGGAACAGCTGAACCTATATGAACCAAACTTGGCAGGAATGGTCTATGGGAGGACCTGTAGAAACAATCCACATTTTGTTTCCGTGGGTTAAAAAATATGGCTAGCAGAGGCATTCTTTGATTCTGATTGGTGGGTTTTTAAAAATCTTCTCCTCTGAAACCACAGGGCCAATGTTTTTAAACTTTGCATGGTTGATGAATGGGACCCCATCTACCAACGATCCTCATTTAATGTTGATTGGGTTGCAGACATGGCCACAATTGCAGCTTTTAGTTACTATAGAAACGCAATGGGAAATAACATTTTCATCTTCTTCTCTAGAACTATGAGCTGATGTGAACCAAACTTGGCAGGAATGGTTTGTGGGAGGTCCTCTACAAACGATCCTCATTTTGTTCCCATGGGTTGAAAAACGGGCCGCAAGAGGCATTCGCTGACTCTGATTGGTGGATTTTGAAAAATCTTCTCTGAAACCACAGGATCAAATGTATTGAAACTTTGCATGGTTGATGACTTGGACACCCTCTACCAACGTTCCTCATTTAATGTTGATTGGGTTGCACACTTGGGCACAATTGCAGCTTATAGTTACCATAGAAACCCAATGGGAAATCACATTTTCATCTTCTTCTCTGGGACAGATGAGCCTATTTGAACTAAACTTGCCAAGAATGGTCTATGGGAGGACCTCTACAAATGGTCCGCATTTTGTTTCTGTGTGTTAAAAAACACTTCCGGCAGAGGCATTCTTTGATTCTGATTGGTGGGTTTTTAAAAATCTTCTCCTCTGAAACCACAGGGCCAATGTTTTTAAACTTTGCATGGTTGATGAATGGGACCCCCTCTACCAACGATCCTCATTTAATGTTGATTGGGTTGCAGACATGGCCACGATTGTAGCTTATAGTTACTATAGAAACGCAGTGGGAAATAACATTTTCATCTTCTTCTCTGGAACTATGAGCTGATGTGAACCAAACTTGGCAGGAATGGTTTGTGGGAGGTCCTCTACAAACGATCCTCATTTTGTTCCCATGGGTTGAAAAACGTGGCCGCAAGAGGCATTCGCTGACTTTGATTGGTGGATTTTGAAAAATCTTCTCTGAAACCACAGGATCAAATGTATTGAAACTTTGCATGGTTGATGACTGGGACACCCTCTACCAACGTTCCTCATTTAATGTTGATTGGGTTGCAAACTTGGGCACAATTGCAGCTTATAGTTACCATAGAAACCCAATGGGAAATCACATTTTCATCTTCTTCTCTGGAACAGCTGAGCCTATTTGAACTCATCTTGCCAAGAATGGTCTATGGGAGGACCTCTACAAATGATCCGCATTTTGTTTCTGTGTGTTAAAAAACACTTCCGGCAGAGGCATTCTTTGATTCTGATTGGTGGGTTTTTAAAAATCTTCTCCTCTGAAACCACAGGGCCAATGTTTTTAAACTTTTCATGGTTGATGAATGGAACCCCCTCTACCAACGATCATCATTTAATGTTGATTGGGTTGCAGACATGGCCGCGATTGTAGCTTATAGTTACTATAGAAACGCAATGGGAAATAACATTTTCATCTTCTTCTCTGGAACTATGAGCTGATGTGAACCAAACTTGGCAGGAATAGTTTATGGGAGGTCCTCTACAAACGATCCTCATTTTGTTCCCATGAGTTGAAAAACGTGGCCGCAAGAGGCATTCTTTGATTCTGATTGGTGGGTTTTTAAAAATCTTCTCCTCTGAAACCAGAGGGCCAATGTTTTTAAACTTTGCATGGTTGATGACTGGGACACCCTCTACCAACTGTCCTCATTTAATGTTGATTGGGCTGCAAACATGGCCACAGTTGAAGCTTATAGTTACTATAGAAACCCAACGGGAAATAACATTTTCATCTTCTTCTCTGGAACTACTGAGCCAAAGTTGGCAGGAATGGTTTATGGGAGGTCCCCTACAAACAATCCTGTTTTTGTTCCTGTCAGTTGGAAAACATGACCGCCAGAGGCATTCTCTGATTCTTATTGGTCAATTTGGAAAAATGTTTTCTGAAACTACAAGCTGTGTCAAATGTTTTGAACTTCACATGATTGATGACTGGGACACTCATTGTAAAAGGAACAACTTTGCTGTTATATATTATTATGAAAATATAAACTCTATACTGGCAGAATAGCTTGAATAGTACAGCAAGTGGAGAGTGGATTGTAACTAAATCACCTGTGTAGTGGAATAATCACCTAAAGTATCAGTTTCAAATTTTGTATATATGGACAAAAAAACACTAGCAATGTGCCAGCCAATGGACCTCTGTGTTTAAAATTGAGAACTGGGACATTGATAAAATATTGTGTAGTTTTATGTTGGGATGTAACTGGAAATAATTTTGCTACTGGATGTTATCAGAAAAAAATGTCAAGTTGTGATTGATCACAGGTGTTTGGAAAACTTTGTGTAATTTACTGGTTATCTCTAAATGATAGTATACAAATATTTTCCACATTACTATTCTTTGGATTTTTATCATTCATTCAAGATAGACATATTGACAATTCCTTTGAATAAAATGTTGTTCTTTTTGTAACCCTTTACATATCCAAAGCTCTTTGAAAGAGAGTACTGTCTGAATTCTTTACCTTCTTTTACTGATTTTTATTGGAACAGAATTCATAAATGTGTGCTGGCACTATTTGGTAAACAATATTACTACGATACTGTTGATTTTAAACTTAACCCTGCACATATGGTTTCATAGAAGTAGATATGGATTTCCAGCAATTGTGGCTGGAATATTATGAAATGCAGTCTGTCTGTCCCCATCTGTCCATCCATCCATTTATTCATCTGTCTGCCTTCCTGCCTGTGCTTGAAAGATTGCCTGCCCATGTTCCCACCCACGGGCCCACCCATGCACCCGCCAATATGCCTACTGGCATTCTGGATTGGTCTGATTGGTCTATTTTGAAAAATCTTCTCTGAAACTACAAGGCCAAATGTTTTGAAAATTTGCAGGATTGATGACGTACACCCTCAACCAACGACCCTCATGTAATGTTGACTGTGTTGCAAACTTTGCCGCAGTTGCAGCTCATATTTACCATGGAAACCCTATGGGAAATCACATTTTTATATGTAGTTCTGCCAGGTGAGCGATTACAGGCTTTTTAGAGCCTCCAGTTCTAACCCACTGTCCAGTGCATTTATTACACAATATCAAACTATGGATGGATAGACCAGACTGACTGGCTTCATAAAGTATGGAGTATGCTGGATAAATTGTTACATATCTATGCATACAGATAAATTTAACATTATTTAGTGGTTGCCGGTGCTGGTGGTCTAACCTTTATTAGTTTTCCAGATAGCATTCTGTGATGTGCATCAGATAGTGCTAAATTTAATTTAATTTTATTGTTATATTATGTTCTGTTATCCTATTTCATCTCTAGCTTCATTTTATTAATTATGATTAAACTCAATTCATCATAGCTCCCATTCATCATATGACAACTCGACCTGTCGATTTTGGTGGCCATAGGTTGAAGATCACAGTAATGTTACTATGAATAGACCTTTTTTAAAAATTGATTTTTAACTGGTAGAGTGCTAAATTATTTTTGGTCATCTAAATTTGTCCACGTCTCTTTGCCTTGTTACAATTTATGGGAGAGTGCCTATTGGCACTCTCCCATAAATTGTAACAAGGCAAATCCTCACAGAATAAATAATTTCAATTTAAATATAATATGAAGCACATCCACAGAATATGAAGCCATTAAGTTGTGGCACCTGCTCTTCAGAACAAAGCCCAAATGTGGGCTTCCAGCACTCTACCAGTTAAGCAATATCTGAACTTGCCTTGTGGATCTCATTGGATTTTTATTCTTTTCTAGGGTGTGAAGTTCATGTTTGACTGTGTAACAGGACAGCAGATTGAAGATAGCTATGGATGTATTATGGCAGATGAAATGGTAATAATGGTTTACATTTATAAATATTTTAGGAGTATTTGATTCCAGATAAATGTAGCTTAACTGGTTGAATGCTAGAAGCCACTATCATGGCATTATTGAAAAGTGCTGGAAGTCACACTTTAAATTTTTATTTCAAAATGATTGGTTGCAATTTATTGGAGGGTGCGAATTGGCAGTTTCCTATAAATTGTAGCAAAACAATTATTTATGAACAAAATATTGCTAAACCAAGGGTACTCTTGCTGGTAGCATGGTATCTTTAAAAAAAAAAAACTTTTTCAAATCACCATTGGAAAATAATTTAGTCAGTTAATGGTAAAGAGAACTGTCAATGTAACTTACTTGTCATATTATTTATTATTTATTGGTATTTAAGGTCAAATACTTATGCACAATGGCTAATCATTGACCGTGAAAGTTTTATGGGAGGAGGAAGCCGGAGTACTCCGAGAGAACCACCAAGTATCGATGAAGAACTGTCAGCTCCTCAACATTCTAACAGTTACAGCGGTTGAAGACGTGCACCATTAACATGCAGAATGCCTTAGTACACGGCATCAACGTGCCCCTCATGTAGGCAACCGGGATAAAGTGCCTTGTCTAAGGACACAAACCAGGTCGTCCCGGATGAGGATCGAACTCTGGGACCTCTAGCATAGAAGTCCAACAGTCTACCACTGAGCCACTGTGCTCCCAACTTACTTGTCAGTGAAACTTGTTCCGAGGAAGAATGAGTTTGGGTTTGTTGGGGGAAAAAACACAAATTCTTTGGTACAAATTTCTGAAATTTCAAATATTAATCCACAGCTACCTAATATTTCTTTTGTTCTCTGTCATGAAAACAAGCCCTATAAAATCACACCAAGTACGGTTTTGATGAGAACAGCTCAGTAAAACAGTACCAATATCTGGATATTGGGACGGTTTTGAAACAGTCCCAATAACTAGATATTTGTACAATTGTCACGGTACTGTAATCATAACCATTCAAAAGTAAAGATGCTGTAAAGGAGGTGTGAAAAACTTTCTAACACATGAATTATCGACAAGCTTTTCTCGACAGAGCTACTGAATTGAGTGTGCATCGTGTTCAAATTATAATGTACTTTTTAATTTTTTGTTGCTTTTAATAACCAACAGCCCTGGTAACCTAAAAAGGACTCCTGTGGAAACCTAGGAAGTGAAGCAGTGCTTGTTTGCTGTGGTAAACAAGTTCAGTTTTACTGGTAAAATAGGACCTGGTCACCAGTGCCCGAGGTAGAAGTCCCCTAAAATGGGCAGCATGGGTGTAAACGATTGGCTAAACTTGACTTTACACCTTTTTTTGCGGTCACAATTAGCCATAGCTGCAGAAAAGTGACCTTAAACACCAGTAAATAAATAAATAACCTAAAAAAACGCCCTTTTTCAAATATTAAGATGGCAATCGGGCACCACCACCCGCCACCCCTGAGGGAAAGCGAACCTCTTCTTCAGATAAAAAAAAGAATTATTCTTCCAAATGCTTTAAAAATGAACGATTATTAAATTTATCTGCAGCACTTTTGATGAGGGATTGAATAAGTGTTCCACCCTTGAGCTGAGACATTATATTAGCGGGAGAACAAATCACGTCATGATGTGAGTTCACTTCGAAGCCACAGATCTGTTCACAATATCTGAACTCCTGATGCGTGTCATAACTTCAATAGACTTTCTAGCAAGCAAACAATGGGTTATGCCCATTTTGTTTTTCGGGGGTAGAGCAAGCAAAAAGTGTTTTAAAATGTGGTTTTACTCGTGTCAAACTTTCTAAAATATAATTTTTAGCTCAACTTTGACGAAGTCAAATTTGAGCTATTGTCATGGCCCGTCGTCCGTCGTGCGTCTGTCCGTCCGTCCGTCCATCTGTCCGTCTGTCCATCTGTCCGTACGTCAACAATTGGCTATGGCTCGGGCTAGAGGTCGTATTTATGAACCGATCTTTACGAAACTTCTTGGGTACCTTTGTTATGACCGTGGGACGAGAACGAGTGTTTTTGGGTGCGGTCCGAAATTCAAGATGGCTGCCAGCCGCCATTTTGTACCGATGATGCAGAAATCTGTTTTTTGTACAGAACTTCCATATGAAAGCTCTGATTTGAATAATTTTTTGTATGAATGTTTAGTACCATGGGGTACATCACATATAATACGGGGTTTTTTCTCGTGCGTAAATTGTGCAAATTAGACTAATTTTGATGTTTTTTGGTGTTAATTTCAGCACTGTAAGTGCAAATGCCAATACGGCTCGGGCTAGAGGCCATATTTATGAACCGATCTTTACGAAACTTCTTGGGTACCTTTGGTATCACTGTGGGACGAGAACGAGTGTTTTGGGGTCCGGTCCGAAATTCAAGATGGCCGGCCGATGGCAGCCATTTTGTACAAAATTAGGGGCAATCAGATTTTTGCACAGAACTTCCATATGAAAGCGCTGATTTGAATAATTTTTTGTGTGAATGTTTAGTACCTTGGGATACATCACATATAATACGGGTTTTTTTCTCGTGCAGAAATTATGCAAATTAGATGAACTTTGATATTTCAGTGCGACTTACACACATTAAGTACACATGTCAATACGGCTCAGACTTGAGTCTGTATTTATGAACTGATCTTCACGAAATGTCTTGGGTACCTTTGTTATCACCTTGGGACGAGAACGAGTGTTTCTGGGTGCGGTCTAAAATTCAAGATGGCTGCCAGTGGCCATTTTGTACCGAAATTAGGTCTAATCAGTTTTTTGTACACAACTTCTATACAGCTCAGACTAGAGGCCATATTTATGAACCAATCTTTACGAACCTTGTTGGGTACCTTTGTTATCACCGTGGGATGAGAGCGAGTGTTTTTGGGTGTGGTCCGAAATTCAAGATGGCCACCAGCAGCCATTTTGTACCAAAATTAGTGCAATCAGTCTTTTGTACAGAACTTCTGTATGAAAGTTCTGATTTGAATAAATTTTTGTATGAATGTTTAGTAACATGGAATACATCACATATTCTAAGGGGGGTTTTTTCGTGCAGAAATTATGCAAATTAGATGAACTTTGACTTATTCAGTGCTACTTGCACAATGTGAGCACACATGTCAATACGGCTCAGGGTAGAGGCTGTATTTATGAACCGATCTTCACAAAACTTCTTGGGTACCTTTGTTATCACCTTGGGACGAGAATGAGTGTTTCTGGGTATGGTCCAAAATTCAAGATGGCTGCCAGTGGCCATTTTGTACCAAAATTAGGTCCAATCAGTTTTTTGTCACAAGTTCTATACAGCTCGTATTTATGAATTGATCTTCACAAAACTTCTTGGGTACCTTTGTTTTCACCTTGGGACAGGAACGAGTGTGTTTTGGGGTGCCTTTGTTATCACTGTGCTATGAGAACAAATATTTTGGGGTTCAGTCAGACCCACTCTGGGACTCAAAGTTTTCTTTTCTAGTTTAGCATCTGACTGTCACCCACCTTTACAATACTTTACCTATACATTTGTTACAGGCAACGGTCAGTATTTATGTAGAGACCATTACAATACGTTATATGTACCTTTGTTATCAGGTCATTACCTAGATGTTTGTCATTGCTGTGTCACATACTATACATGCGCATGTCTTTGTCTTGACAAGTTGAGCTACAGTGTCATTGACACTTTCATTTTGACTTTTGTTAACATTGAGGGGCTGTGGATTAAATCACATATATCACTATTTTGTGTACTATATGGGTAAATAATTGTACAGTTGTCCTCCAATATTTGGACTCGGCTTCGCCTCGTCCAAAATATCTCCGGACACCTGCACAACTGTACAATTATTTGCCCATATAGTACACAAAATAGTGATATATCTATTACTTAATCCAACAAAGGAAGCTCGAAGACCTGAGTCTGGGGCTTTTTCAAGAAATTTTCCTTAACCCTTTACCCAATGCACGCAATATCAAAATCTATTATTTTCATTTTTGTTTTTTTTTCAAATGTTCCAAAATTTCAACAAAACCATATCATGTGGCCCCTTATTGGAACAAGCTTGATGAGCTTGTTTCCAATGGTGGGGGGTAGGGGGGCATTTTATATGGTTTTGTTGAAACTTTTAGAAAAATAAATCTTTTCCACTACTTAATTTGTAAATTACAAGGGTGGATTTGGCCATTTCATTATGTAGAGGGTTGAGGCTAGGACTAAAATTCCTGCAATATTGTTGTCTGCAATAAAAACAAGGGGAATCCCCCCAGAATAAGTTTGCATTGCTTGTGGGCACCATCAGCATACATCAAAACGCATGATGGCACTATCACTAGATTTTGGGAACTGTGCTTCCATCAGCCCATTTAACATTACCATTGAGAATTCAGGGATTTGTCAAATGATGTACTAATAACAATTAGTATGCAATATCTTAGGATTACAGATCTAACAGGATCAGTTTTGAATTAATTAAGAGTGAAAAAGGTGGGGTTGTAAAAAATTACATGTGCAACGATCTACCTTTTTGTTTTCAAGATCAGTACATTGAAATGCGTATTTTTTCAAATTTCTTGTTTGTGCAACATCTTTTTCATTTATGAAAATAATCACTACGAAACAGATATGGTGTTAATCCCACATGTTGAAATTTCAACAAGTTAGCCAGATTATCTCCATTTGAACTTTCATTTTTCATATAAAAATTTCATGAGAAACGTTTGACTATGTGACTCTATGTATGTATCAGCAGTGTTTCCGCTAAGGGAAAATACATGAGGCCGTAATAGGGCGACCAAGAGGCGTCACTACCATGGGCCGACCATGGTTTGGCCTGTGTTCGAAAAATTTTTAATTCCAGGGTCCCAAAACCCCCATTTCCTTGCATCTGCAGGCCTTACTTGCTGACATTGTTATCAGTTTTCACACAAGGCGAACTTGGCAAAAAGATGGCATCATCGGTTTTTCCCACCACCAACTTTTCAGTGCTTTGCTTTTTGGCCTGTATCTTTTCAACCTCATGTGTTTGATGCTTTCAAGTTTTCAAAAGCATCAACACACAAGACTGTAAAATAACATACCAAAATGTAAAGGGTCTAAGAGCCTTGTTGGTCTCGAGGTATTTATAGAGTGCATACATTCAAGCTGTTTTCAAGACATTTAACCCTTTACCCAACACAGACGATATCAAAATTTATTATTTTAAATATCATCTTTTGAAATTTTTCAAAAAATTTCAACAAAACCATATCATGTGACCCCTCGTTGGAACGAGCTCGATGAGCTCGTTCCAATGAGGGGTCACATGATATGGTTTTGTTGAAATTGTTTGAAAAATAATATTTTTCAACTGCTGAATATGCATATTATGCGGGCGGATGCGGCCGATTCGTTGGGTAAAGGGTTAATGACTGGAACAACCTGAATGAATGCATTCTGTGATTTCCAATGTCAGGGACCACTTCAAAATAAGCAAACAAAAAAGAATTGAAATTCAATGAATGCAGATCTCTGAATCCATTGAAATTTCAACTCTTGTTTTTTAGCAATTCAATTTATTTCATATTCATTATTATCTCACATGGGCCATAATAATGAATATTTTCAAGAGCAACCATTGCATGATAAAATTTAGATTCAACTGTTACTGTGATAATATTACACAAAAAGAAGTCTGACTATACAACAAAGGGAATTATGACCAGATGAACAAGGATCTAGACATTAATTGGCTAGAGAAATTTGAAGAGTGTGGGGATGACATAAATAAACAATGGAATAAATTTTGTCAGATTATGGATGACATCACCGAACGTAACATACCGAAGCGCAAATAGAGCACTGATGAAAGAAAGAAAGTACCACTAGATAAGAAAACAATAGCCATAATAAAAAAGAAACACAGAGCCTGGACCAGGTATATGGAAACTAGGAAACAGGAACACTACAACTTATTTGCAAGATACAGAAATTAAGTAAAAAAACAAACAAGAGATATCAAAAGAAATTTTGAAAGGAATATAGCGAATGAAGCAAAGACTAACTCCAAAAAATTCTGGAAGTGTGTTTCAAGCAGAACTAAAACAAAGACTGGGATTGCAGACTTGGAGAAGGAAGATGGCACAACGACAACAAACGACGAGGAGAAAGTTCTGGCTAAATTCTTCTCGGGCACATTTACAAAAATTAAATGATCAACTGTCAAACAACAAGAAAAAGACCATAAAATCCAAGCTAGAATCCATGATTATAACAGAGGATATAGTTTACAAAAAGCTGAAATATCTGAACCCGTCATAGTCTCGAGGCCCAGATAAGTTGCAACCAAGAATATTGAAGGAGAACGCAAAACAGTTATGCACCCCATTATCCTACATTTTCAACAACAACATTACCCAACGGAAACTCCCTGATGAATGGAAACTGGTGAATATATCTGCAATATACAAAAAGGGCCAGAAAACCAAAGCCAGCAATTACAGACCAGTTAGTTTGACATGTGTTCTATGCAAAGTGATGGAATCAATAATCAGAGATAAATTAATTGAACACATGCAACAAAACCAATTATTCAGTAAAAGAGAATTTGGTTTTATATCAGGTAGATCAACATCACTTCAACAACTGCACATGCTAGAAAAATGGTCTAAGAGTATCGACAACAATTAACCAACAAATGTGGTCTATATGGACTTCATGAAGGCCTTTGATACAGTCCTGCATAGAAGACTTCTACATAAAGTCAGGAATTACAATATTGAAGGGGATGTAGCTGGCTGGATAGAAGACTTTTTATCACATCGCAGGCAAAAAGTAATTGTAAATGGAGCCCAATCGACAGAACATACAGTCATCAGTGGAATACTACAGGGAAGTGTACTTGGACCCATTCTCTTCGTAATATACATCAATGACCTGCCCGACAATGTCTGCTCAGAAATCTACAAGTTCGCCGACGACACCAAAATCTTCAAAGAAATAGGGAAAGAAAATCAGATAGAAGGATTGCAAACTGACCTCAACAAGCTCCAAGAATGGTCCGATAAGTGGCTCCTGAAGTTCCACCCAGACAAATGTGAAGTCAATATATCCCGGAATACACACTGACAAGACCAGATGGCAGCCTATATAAACTTAAGATCATTCAGAAAGAAAAAGATATAGGAGTCTTCACAGATGAAAAACTGAGCTTCGACAAACACATTTGTGAGAAAGTTAATAAAGCAAACGCAGTCATGGGCGCCATCAGAAGAACCTTCACACACCTTGACAGGCAGACCACTATGAAACTGTACAAAGCAGTAGTACGCCCACATATCGAGTATGCTCAGACAGTCTGGAACCCACATATGAGAAAACACATAGACAAATTAGAAAAGATACAAAGAAGAGCAACTAAACTCATACCAGATCTTAAGGAGCTAAGCTATGAGGAATGACTGCAAAAATTTGATCTACCAACGCTACAGTATAGAAGACATCAAGACGACATGATAGAATGTTGTAAGCTATTTCACCATTATGACAAGGAAGTTTCGGATATACTGAAACCAAATACAGGTGGTATGACAAGAGGGCATCTATACAAGCTGTACAAAGAGAAAACAAAAACAGACACCAGGAAAAACTTGTTTAGTCAAAGAGTAGTAAATACATGGAACAACCTATCACAAGAAGTTGTCAACTCACCCAACATACACATATTTGAACATCGACTAGACAAAGAATGGGACAAAGAAGAAGTGAGATATGATTACACTGCAGAACTAAGGTCTGGTGGGTACCCAAGCAAAACATACACATCAACAATTAGGACCAATACTGATACCACCAAATACAAGACACCAACAGAGATGGATATAGTGGCAGAATAATGCCAGTGTCCATAAATAACGATAAGTAACGATAAGATAAGTAAGTGGTAACTGATGGAAATTATCAATACGTTATCTCTCTCCTCCCAATAACTACAAAATGAATTGGAATATCTACATGGTTCATACAATCTTGAAAAACCCATGAATTTGACACTTTGCCTTGAAAAGTCCTTGAAATGTGATTTTGCTTTGAAAAGTACTGGAAAAATGACTATTAACCTCGAAAAGTCCTTCAATTTTGATAAAACTTATCAAGACTTGGTGTAAGTGGCTTGTCTTGCACTGTGTCAAGAAGCGCAAAACGATAAATATAAAGCCATGCATTCTGTTTGCGAAAAAGATGCTGATAATCAGACTGCTGATATATACTGATACAGTCTCAAATAAAAACAGCTTGCCTAATGAAATTGGACGTTGTCCAATTTCATTAGGCAAACTGTTTTTATTTTGTTTTGTTTCAATATTGTCATCGAGTCCTTGGACAAGGCCTTGAAAAAGCCTTGAATTTAGACCCTGCCTTTCTGTATGAACCCTGATCTATGCTGCCATATAGGTTTAGAAGAATGGTTTTGCAGTTACTTTTTGCAAAGCAGCAGTTGTTGCTTTGAAGTAAATAATTGCAAGTTAATATCATAAGAGGAAGTCTCATCAGTCCACTATAAGGTATTGCATAATTCCCTCTCTTGCCTGCCAACTGATTGACGACACAGCGATGATACTAAACAGAGTCAGATTGGCATGAAGACTCACAGGACTATCAATGAGATTGTCTGTTACATCCAAGTCATTGCCAAGGTCTTAGTAGCAATCTTGTTGATGAGACCGTCAATGACTTTGATAGATGTTCTGCAACCACAGTACTGGGGATTGATACCCACAGGAGTTGATTGAAATGAAGAGAAACCATCTCTTGTAAAAAAGATTACTAAAAATCTACATTGATTTTTACATATACTATGTTATTTCTTGCAAAGTGCTGATTTGTGCTTTCCAGAAAATAATCGCAAAATAATCGATGGAGGATTATTCTCAACACAAGGTGGGACGGAGGGTATTTAAAAAAAGACCAAAACGACTCTAGGTGGGACGGATTATTTCACTCGGTACATTATTACTATTAGGCAACACAATGCTTGATACAGCGCTAACTGCAGTTTAATGACATAAACAATATCAGAAAATTATTGTCTATTTATTTGCATTAAAAAAATTATACAATTATTTTATAGCTATTTCATGGAAAGCACTGGTTTGTGCTTTTCAGTGAATAACTGCAAAATAATTATGATAGAACAAACGGTGTACAATTATTTTATAGCTATTTCGTGGAAAGCACTGGTTTGTGCTTTTCAGTGAATAACTGCAAAATAAATATGATAGAACAAACGGTGTAACGAGACCAGGTCGTAGTAGAAAACTTGAAAACCAAAATGGCGTTAGACGGGACAAATTATTTAACTCTTAAAGTATTTGGTAAAGTATTAGGGGTCAAATTCAAGGCTTCAACCAATCAGAATTTTATTTTGGAATCTGTGATGTTCTTGAATTTATCGATGATAATTTCACATTCAGGATCATCAAATTTACCATCATTCAAAATCCTTCACGATATCATCATCAGTCTCTCAAATGCTTCTTACTTCAGATATGTTTGTGAAGCCGACTTGATATTTTTCATCAAGCTGAATAGTCATTCGACGGACGACGTACCTGCTGGAATTATACACACTAGCATGAGGAGTTTGGCACACTCCAGATGCGAATCTAAAAGACTGAGCTTTGTCAAGTCTTCCAGAAACTTATTTGGCATTTACATTTTTCTCGACTTTAATTTTGTGTCCATCTCCTTTTTCTGAATTTGTGTTAACGCAGGCATCTGTGATGCCTCTTGTGTTATGTGATTCCAGTAATGAAGTTGAAGGTTTTTCATGAGCTTAAGAAAAGGCAGAAATTCTTTCTTGCCTTTGGTTGAATCAGTTGATGGTAACACAGTGTCCAATGGTACACGTCGTCTCTCCCTTGTCCATAAAAGTCAAGAAAGTCAGCAAAGTTTATTTCACTGTACCTTTTAAATCAACCAGTAGATTGAGTGAATCAAATATTCCAAAATTGCACATTAAAACCTTTAGCACAGTCTACAGAATGTATTTATGAAGGGATTTCATTGTAACTTAGTAGGATGACACTTGTAATGTCCAGATGAGAACGTCCCATTTTGGTCTGTCAACCATGATGGCTACCCAAGCCTAAAATCCCCAAACTTCTAGCACAGTCTACAAATTGTATTTAATATGGAGGGATTTCATTGTTACTTGGTAGGCTGACTCCGCATGATGTCTAGATGAGAATTTCCCCATTTGGTCACAATCTGTCAACTGTAAAGGCTGTCCGAGCCCAAATACCTTTAGCACAGTCTTCAGGATGTATTTATGAAGGGATTTCATTCTAACTTGGTAGGATGATTCCATATAATGTCTAGATGAGAACATCCCCTTTTGGTCACGATCGATCAACTGTGATGGCTACAGGGGTCTGTACCCCGAAAACCTTTAGCACAGTCTGCAGGTTGTATTTATGAAGGGATTTCATTGTAACTTGGTAGGATGACTCCAGATAATGTCTTAATGATAACATCCCCTTTTGGTCATGATTGTCCAACCATGATGGCCGCCCAAGCCCAAAACCTGAAAACCTTTGTGTTATAACACAGACTACAGGTCATATTTATGAAGGGATTTCTTTGTAACTTTGTAGGATGACTTAGTATAATGTCTAGATGAGGACGTCTCCCTTTGGTTGCGATGAGTCAACCGTGATGGCTACATATGCCCAAAGCCCTTAAGCACAGTCTGCAGGTCATATTTATGAAGGGATTTCATTATAACTTGATAGGATGACTCGTTTTGGAATAATTTCACTGTAACTTGGTAATTTTGGTGGACCTACATTAACCCACCCCTCAATTCTTTAGTACATTCTGTGCCTCAAATTATTTTTATTGAGAACAGCACACAGGGGACAGAAATTAACATATTCTCAATTATCACAATTCTTGTCGTATTTCATAATACTTTGATAAACATTGAACATTATCCTTTTCATCAAACACAACACACAGTTAAGTTAAGCTGCAGTGTCACAGTGTCATTTTTGAAGCAGTTTTGCACATGAACATCTCCAGCTGAATGTTTTGCTGTCTGGTTCTTGTCATACAAGCACCAGTGCTCCTGGCAGATGCTTCTTCAATGAACTTCTCAGCCTCATCAAAGTAAGGTGTTGGGGAAAAATCTGTACGTGTATCCTTCCCCAAAATCAAGTGCTCGAGAATGTGGTCCAGCTTCTATACGCCATATCCACCAGATGAGGTACTGCCAACACATCCAGCACTATTTGCCACAGCTCTATCCAAGCTGGCTTGGACACAGTCCGTATGCACGGTTGTGTTCTCATGATGTTCAAATTGATGTCTTGGGTGGTCACTGAGCTTATCAGCCATGTCTACCCAGACCAGTTCATTGTCCGACACTCTTGGATTATCTCTCTGCCATACAGTCCAAAGAGTACAGAACCAGCCATCTTTGGAGATGCTGAATGCTGCTGTCCAATGCCGACAGAAACTTTGAATAGCCTCAGTCTGTTGAACTTCAAGTTCAGCATCACTAGTCCCCGCAGCCTGGGATGAAATACTGTCATGCATATCATGATCTTCACTTTGCTGATCCGCACTGGCCTCCGAAGTCAATGTCTCACTTCCAGAAAATGTTGAAATTTTTGCTGTACCCTTGGCATCTTGAGTTCTTTTGTAAGACCAATCTTTATGGCTCCCATTTAAATTAATATTACAATAATGCTGTTCACACCTCAAATACTTTTTCGACAGAAAAAGAGACATTGTGTATTTCGATTTGCTCGCAATTACAACATTTTCTTTGATGCCTACAGTCTGATTGATGTTCTGATGTGTTCATATCTTCGCTGACAAAGGAATGTACATATCAGGATCCTGTTTCTTGCTGCCATTTCTATAGAATGGTTTATGACACTATCGCTGTGAGTTTGGAGTTAAAAGACTTTAGGAATCAGGTCATCGACCAGAACAGTTAACCCTTTTTGGGCCAACATTCCAAGTTTTTGGGGGGAGTGGAATGCTTCCGGGCAATAGCTGCTCTGCTGTTCTAGCGGAAACCCTGATATCAGTTTCAATGAGACTTCACAAACTTGATTTAAAACAAAGTTAGCAGGTGTATCCTCCCAAAGGTTTATGTTCTGATAATTCTGAGCCAGATTTCTTCAACCTGATGTTAGTTTTTAAATATAAAGACTGTTTGTGTAATTTTTAGCTCAACTTGACAAAGTCAAGCTGAGCTGTTGCTACCACTTCTCGTCCGCCGGCGTATGTACGAAATTGGTTTAGCCAGAAGACTTCAATATTTCCCTTTGGCACACTCTACAGGGCACATTTAGGATCGGATTGCTTTGGAACCTGGCATGCTTGTTTGGGGTGACCTCTAGGTGGGACCTATCAATTTTCTTCCATTTCCGTCAAAAAATGTTGTCACGGCAACGTTCTTAGAACTTAGTTTAGTCAGACCTCAATATTTCCCTTTGGCACACCCAACAAGGCACATTTGTGACCAGATTGCTTTGAAACCTGGTATGCTTGTTTGGGGAGACCTCTAGATGGGAGCTATTGATTTTCTTCCATTTCCGTTGAAAAATGTTGCCGGCCGCGGCCAACGTTCTTAGAACTTAGTTTAGTCAGACCTCAATATTTTCCTTTGGCACACCCTACAGGGCACATTTATGATTGGATTGCTTTGAAACCTGGCATGCTTGTTTAGGGTGGCCTCTAGATGGGAGCTATCGATTTTTTCAATTTCCTTCAAAAAATGTTGCCACGGCTAACGTTCTTAGAACTCAGTTTAGTCAGACCACAATATTTCCCTTTGGCACACCCTACAGGGCACATTTATGATTGGATTGCTTTGAAACCTTGTATGCTTGTTTGGAGTGAGCTCTAGATGGGAGCTATTGAAGTTTTTCCATTTCCGTGAAAAAATGTTGCTGCGGCCAATGTTCTTAGAACTTAGTTTAGTCAGAAGACCTCAATATTTCCCTTTGGCACACCCTACAGGGCACATTTATAATCGGATTGCTTTGAAACCTAGCATCTTGTTTGGGGTGACCTCTAGATGGGAGCTATCGATTTTCTTCCATTTCCATCAAAAAATGTTGTCACGGCCAACGTTCTTGGAACTAAGTTTAGTCAGACCTCAATATTTCCCTTTGGCACACCCTACAGGGCACATTTATGATCAGATTGCTTTGAAACCTGGTGTGCTTGTTTGGGGAGACCTCTAGATGGGAGCTATCGATTTTCTTTTATTTCTGTCGAAAAATGTTGCCGCAGCCAACATTCTTAGAACTTAGTTTAGACAGAATCAATATTTCCCTTTGGCACACCCCACAGGGCACATTTATGTTTGGATTGCTTTGAAACCTGGCATGTTTGTTTGGGGTGACCTCTAAATGGGAGCTATCGATTTTCTTCCAGTTCTGTCCTTCCATAAATGTTGCCGGTGGCAACGATCTTTGAACTTAGTTTAGTCAGGCCTCAATATATTCCTTTGGCATGCCCTGCAGGGCACATTTATGATCAGATCGGTTTGAAACTTTGTATGCTTGTTTGGGGTTACCTCTAGATGGGAGCTATTGATTTTCTTCGATTTCCGTCAAAAAATGTTGCCACGGGCATTGACCTTCGATGAACTTAGTAAAAACTTAGTGAAGTTAAGCATAAATATTTCCATTTGACACACCCTGCAGGGCACATTTAAGATTGGATCGCTTGCAAACTTGGCGTGCTTGTGTGGGGTGACATCTATATGGGAGTTGTCGATTTTCTTCCATTTCTGTCAAAAAATGTGGCCGCTGACCTTTGAACTTAGTTTAGTCAGACCTCAATATTTCCCTTTAACACACCCTTCAGGGCACATTTATGTTCGGATCACTTTGAAACTTGGTATGTGTGTTTGGGGTGACCACTAGATGTGAGTTATTGCTTTTTTTCATTTCCATAAAAAATTATTGTCGTTATCACCAGCCTTTGAACTTACTGCATTTGTGCATCAACTTATCGCTTTTGCACTCTCTGCAGGGTATATTTATGATTTCCATAAAAAAAAACATTGCCACAAAGCAATGACCTTCTACTTAGTGCATTTGTGCATTAACATCTTCCTTTGGCATGCCTCAGGGGGCACATTCATTATCAGGTTGTTTTGAAACTTTGTATGCTTATGCAGGATGACAAAGATAGAAGCTATTGGTTTTCTTTTCATTTCCATCAAAAACTGTTGCTATTAGCAACAAAAGTGTGCATAACAACTGACAAATTTCGCTCTGGGTAACGGCTGACGAACCAGATTGTTGTGAGTCTCGAAGCACATTCCCAAGTGAGTGAACAACTTGGACGAAGCTATATCCGACTTTTTCTCATTTACGATGAAACCGAGGTGTCGGAACAAAAGAAGCAGACTCTGAACATCGTTCTGAAGAATAATTCTGTTGTCGTATCTCTGAAGAATGTCAAGTAAGCCGACGTTACCACAGACGAATGAGCTCGGAAGTATGACATTACCAAGTTCATTATACGAGAGAATTCCCAGGGAACCAGGTTCAGACCAAAGAACATTGCTCTGAACTGATATACCTTCCCTTGTACAGTGAACTGCAGGTACTTTCTGAATTCTGGATGTTGCAGGACATGAAAGTATGCATCCTTAGATCTATGCTTGCCACTTAGTCGTTCACTCGATTGCTCGCTCTAACTTACCGAATGGTCCCCATATAGATATCTGGAGCCATGATAAGCTTGTTTATTCAGCTGAACTCTATTACTGGTCGGAACGAGCCATCTGGCTTTGGTACGAGGAACAGGTGACTGTAAAAACCCTGAGAATCCTGATTCCGGCGACCTCTATTGCTTCCTTTAATATAGAGCCTGCACCTCTGCTAGGAGAGACTCTCTTTTGAAAGGATCCAACAGAAGATCTGACCAACACAGACATCTTGTAAATGGGGGTTACGCTCGGAATGATAGCCGTAGGCCATCCGACACTGCACTTCTCGCCCACTGATCTTCCGTGACTGCTGTCCAGTTTCTCGCGAAGATGATACCCTTCTGCCAACTGGCAAGCAATAGAGGTCTTGAACATAACCTGTATAACCTGCAAGGCTTACGGGAGGAGAAACTATGTCCTCCCCACGAAGAACCTCGTCCCGTCGTCCTAGGGGGTCTGACCGATAGTCCCGATCAGACCTACGCCCCTTTCCCGAGTCGCTATATTGACAACCTCCAGAGTAAATGTCTACAGTACCCGGTATTCCCAGGCGGTCATCAAAGTTACTGACCGAGCTCTATGGTGTTTTCAACGTGAAATGGCTGTAGACTAATTCCAAGAGGGCTTCTTGTACCCTCGTGAGGAGTTCCCTTTTGACCTGGAACGTCCTGTTTTTCTCTTGTCTGCTGAAGCGGGTTGATGAAACACCGACAACAATAGCAGATCACTTGACGCTTTCTAAATAGCCCGATCATGGGTTGACGAAAGCTTGTTGTCCAAATTAGTATGTCCGGAGACCAGAGCGACTTGGAGAGAGCTTTTCACCTTGTCATCAGTAAGTGATGACGACACAAGGGCAACATCACATCTGAATTAACTCCAGATTAGACACTGTAAGGGCAGAGTTATACGTGGTATACAAAATGCCCTGGAAAGAACTCTAAGAGAGGTACAAATGACCTCAAATTCCTTCCCGTTGAGACGTTGCTCCATAACTCTGGTAAGGTGATCTGCGTAAGACATTGCTTCCAAATTCGCTCTACTTGATGAAAATGCTGCTGTAATTATGTCCGTGCGAATAGTGAATGACGCAGGCAAGGATACATCTAGATCCCCTGGCTGCACATTCAAACACAGAGGAGCTCTCCGAACATCTTCTCCAACTGTTTTTAAATGAATGTAGTCCATGAAACGATATGTTTATGGAAGCTGTAGCTAAGAAACCGCCTTTCCTTCTCACACTTGAGAGGATAAATACTGCATTGTTTATATGGCCGAAGGCCGGCGACACCTGCGTAAACTGGTCCGGAAATGAAAGGACTTCCTCCTTTGTCTGGATATACGTCAGCGTCTAATGATGCCAGTGGTTTCTTCCTTGTGGTCACAGCATTCTGAATCGTTGGAACAATTTCAGGGTAGTATTGATGGATGAAATCCATCACAACCCTTTGCTGTTCCGAAGGGAAGGGTAATCCTCTTCCTTATCCCTTTCACCATCCGAGAGAATCAGTTGCGAATCTCAGTCCCTTGCATTTGCGTGAGCAGACGACTGGACCGACCCACCACCAGCTGAGAGTTCAGGTTCTGAGACAGGCTGCATCTGCAGTTGCTGGGATGCTGCGATCAGTGACAGCAAGTCTGTCATTGAGGCCTGAGGAGCAGCAGTCTTGTTTCCTAGCCGCTTGCTGCTCCTGGGATGGTGTGTCGGAGATGGATCTCTTCTCCGAACATCCCAATGATTGAGGCCTCATCTCCCTAGCTACCGGATGATCCGACTTCACGGGCAAAGAGTAGTTCCTTCTTCGTGCAGCAGGCTGGATATCCAAAGTCGGGTAGTTAGGATGTGGTCGTGTGTGCTTTAATAATGTAGCGGAGAAAGCCGACCCCCGGCTGCAGACTAGACAGAGCGTCCCGAGTGGTGGGTGGAGGTATGTTCTGTCTCGTGCAAGTTTCAAACCAAAAAACTTCATTTTGGCGTGTGAAACGTAGCGGAGGAAGCCATGCCTGAAGCTGATCCCGGCTGCAGACTAAACAGAGTGTCCCGAGTGGAGGGCGGACATATGCTCTGGCTCATGCAAGTTTCTCATAACAACATTTGGCCCCAAATATCTGTTAGGGGGGGGGGGGTAGGGCTCTCCTGCTCTCGGTCTATAGACCTCGCCGAATACAAGAAACTTATTGACTTCCTCCCTATTTCCGTCGTCGCAGGGTGAGCTGTTTATATTAAAGTGCTCACTCTACCTGATCCACTTCTTAGACCGCAACGGACTTACCCGGCATTACAGCATCCATGGACGGCGTACCGCTTTGCTGGTCGAGCTAGCTGCTTGCAAGAGATTAAAACCCTTAACAAAAGGTCCTAACTCTTGCAATCATGAGCACTGCAGCTAGCTCTGTATGCTCCATAAAGTGTGATGACGTTAGCACACTTGGATGGTTGTCAGAATATCTTCACCATGTTCATGTTCCTCTGAAATAGAAACTGACAAAATGAATTATAGCGCAGTGAGAAGCCTGCCCTCAGAGCCTCACCGCCAACAATGTACTGTGACACCCGTCTCCAACATTAGTCATTCCAATGAACACAAGAATGACAAGAGTCTGCAGGAGTGCATTGACAAAAGTCAATATCAGAACTCCACAACAAAATATATATCATTAAGATACATGAATAATAGCAATCAAAAATCAATTCAAAATATTTTTTGGAAAAACGCATAAGTTCCCAAAGGGAACATTAAGAGTCCAAAGGCATCTCGATAGAGCCCAAGCGTAGACAAATTCAAATTTTTTGAGCTACACTACCGTAATAATAATCCATGTATCCTACAGTAATTCTGCAGTAATAGAATATAAAAAAAAATACCTATGTATGAGGACGTTGTCAATGTCGACAACGTCAATGTAAACAAGACATCAGGCACACAAAAAGGCCCAAAGTCATAAAACAGTTTAATGCTACCAGATGCAAAGCTAGATCTTCATGCGAAGAAGAAATGATACATTGGACAGAAGATGCAAGACTAAACGACCTAATACCCCTAGGGTGAGGACGTAACCATGCGTAAGAAACAGAATAATATTCTGTAATAAATGTTAAACTCCCAAAATATTTTTTTTTAAATTTCAATACAAAATAGCCAAAAAGCTTAAGAGTTTAACAAGAAGGGTTCGTGGAAGGATAGGGAAGGAATACTTAACAAACAGTGGAATAATCATTAACAAAAATGATGATGACAGGCATATGTCCCGAAACTGGGAAACATGAAATAATTTTTTATTTATTATAAAGTTACAGCCCTGAACATCAAAAACCACCGTTGAACACTTCCATCATCCAATAACAGCCTTGGATCCACCAATTCTTGCATTGATTTTTGCCTGGCATCCTCAAAAAAGGAGATTTTTAAGCACAGATGTCATTTCATTGTTGATGACTTTAGAGCCAAACAAAGAATGATGTTGTCGCCAATTCTGGTCATTTCCTGACGGTTGCATATGCACTGAGAGTAAATGTATGGAGGGCCAAATAGGACTTTTAATTTTCGGTTTTGCAAGCCAATTATTTGAATTGGAGGTTCAAAATTTGTATTTGGCCCTTGATAACTTTGAGTTAGCACCAGCTAGTCTGGGCCATTAGGTTATAGTGTAAAAAAATCCATATGTTTGATTTTTCATTTTCTTCATTTCTCAATGGGAACCATGGACAGTGAAGCTGTGCTTGTTTACTTATTAAACAAGCTCTATTTTACTGGTAAAATAGGAGCCGGTAACTAATGGCTAGGGTGGAAGTCTTCTACAATGGGCAACATGGGTAAAAAGGTTTGGCTGGTCTTTATTAGTTATCCTTGTGTTTTCCAGGGTGTATGGAAATTTACACCGGTTTGGGAACTCATACACCCTTCGGCTTCGCCTCAAGGTGTATGAGTTCCCAAACTGGTGTGAATTCCAATTTACAACTCATACACCCTGATGCGAAGCCGAAGGATGTATGAGGTCCCAAACCAGTGTAAATTTTCATACACCCTGGAAAACACAAGGATAACAGATTTATTTCCAAGAATTTTGGTGTACTTAATACTTTAACCTACACTGGGCAAAAACTGACAGAACAATTGTACTTTGTAAATTTCTTAACAAAACCAGACAAATATGGATGTTATTGGAACTGGCTCAATGAGCCAGTTCCAATGACATCCATATCTGTAATATTTTATTGCACATAAATATTAAATTTCCTGTATTTTTGGTTTTGTTCTAACATAACCGAGCAAAAGGTATGAATTAATAATTAAAAATGGGTACTTTTTTTAGTCATATAGCTTGCTCTTGTATATTCTTGTTTTTACACCGTGGTTGAACACGGTGTAAAAAAAAAGCCACTGTGGATTGAAAGTTACAACGTACCGCTCAGCCAATCAAAATACACTATTTTGTTTCATTTGGAAATAAGACTTTATATCCATGTTGTTATCATGATTAGACATTGTGAAGAAATATATGACCTTAACTCCTTGCATGCTGCTGGCAGATATTCCTCACAGGAGAGATTTTCTATTGCCACTGAAAAAAAGTATAATTTGGGTGTATTCAGTCAAATTCTCCCCCCCCCCCCCCCACCCTCTAAATTGCATGGCTTTTTGCACCAATGTTTGATTTTAGATGAATTTTTTATCAAAACTTGTCATGGCTGCTTCAGAGCAAGCATGACTAAATTTGATGAAAAATATCTTGAAAATACTCAGTGGGTTAAAAGATAAACACCAATAGTTAAATCAGAAAATAAATAAATATTCTTGTCCATTCATAAAGAAGTGTTCCCACTATCTTTGTATGTCACAGGTTGGCTGTGTGGGGAGAATGTGATATGCCTGTGTAGACCTTTGTTTTGTGTACCTCACCTCTTGAAGAGATAGGGAGTATACTGAGTTACATCTGTCCATCCATTCGTTTGTCAAAGTCATTTTAGATTTCCAGTAATAATAGAATTTTCTTTGCAGGGACTGGGTAAAACATTACAATGTGTTACATTAATGTGGACTTTGTTGGTAAGTTTTATATACAGTCTTTGAAACATGAGATATTACATGATGGGGAAGTAGGTATTGGGTCAGATAAGACGAATTTTAACCCTTATTTAAGCTAATGATAAGAGAAATTTTAACCCTTATTTAACCTAACGATCCAGTACCATTTACACAAAAAAAAATTGTCGTTTATATGTTATTTTTTTTCATTTTTGCCACAAAAACATAGCTTATAGCTGTTAATTGAATAATCAATTTGCCTGTAAGGCATATTAAATTAACAGAAGTATTCAATAAACCCTTTTGGTTACGAACCAGCTTAATCCGTCTGCATAATTTACAAATTGAGCAGTTGATAGGAGCTTATTTTTCAGAAGAATTTTACAAAACTATATAATGTGACCAGCTCATAAAGCTCATTCTAATGAGTGGTTACATGATGTGGTTTTGTTGAAATTTTTGGAAAGATTGAACAAATAATATTTAATATATTATATTTTGATATTGTCCATGTTGGGTAGAGGATTAACTGGAATTTGGCCATGTTCTTATATTCTAGTGTTAAATTGAGCATTTAATCTATTAAATTTGTTTAACAGAGCTCTGTAAAACAAAATTTATTAGATTGAATGCCTCTATTGAACGTACTGAGTAGTGATGAGTAGTGTTGAACCGATTATCAAAACTTGCCAATTACCGATTATTTCTCTGCCCATTCTGCTGTTCTGATGCCAATTCTGATACCAGTTCTGATGGATGGAACAGGACACAGAAAAAATCTGTTGGTGCCTGTTATACTACTGAATTTTGTTGATAAATCTCCAATTACAAAATCTTAACACACATAAGTTCTCAGAATATGCATGTTTACTGCTTGGCAATATTAGCCAAAATAATATTTGCGTTTTTCTTTCTTCATTTTTTTTTTTTGGGGGGGGGGGGGGGGCATGGGGAGATGGGGAAGAAGATCATTATTAACGATATAATCACATGATATTGTTCTCTACTGAAGATTGTGTTTATTCTGGTAAATAGTGTTAATACAGTTTTTGTGTAAGAATTCAATACACTCGGTTGTATTAACCAGAAATATACTGAGCACACATACTTTGTGACTTAATTGAATAATAACTTTGATATTGATGGGTGTTATGAACTTGCATCCATGCATGGATTACAGACTGATAGGCACACGACATGTGAGAATTCAATGTTCATTTTTAAACTTCTTACCTTCCTTGAAGTGTTTCTCCAATGTTTACATGTACTCTGCAGACAACATTGGAGAGAAACATCAAGGGAGGTAACTGAATTAAAAAATTAACTTGACAAACTGAAAACATGGTTGTGACAGGAAACACCCAAACTGTCCTCTGGCTGAACCGTCCCCCAGCAATTTGACCCAAACTGCCTGCTAATTTAGCCTGAATTGTCCTCCACAGTGGACAAACTGTCCTCTGTGGCATTTTGCTCAAACCATCCTCTAGAAATTGTGGTGACCATAGGTCTATGTGGGGAACAAAAAAAAAGAACAATATTTTCACAATATTTGATTTGATTTTTAACACTTCCTTTGAAAAGAATACAAACATAATTATGCTACATTGTCAACAAATATGCTCTGAAAAATATACAAACATAATACATTTGGTAACAAAATGATATTTATGAACAGCTGCTAAAGGTTAGATATGAATAATTTAACAATGTTTAATTGTGAATAAATACTTTATCTGAACGGTGTTTATAAATATTATTTTACTACCAGATGTTGAAAAATGTTGTCAGCATTTTTCAACATTTGGTAACAAAATCCTATTTCTGAACTGTTGCTAGGTTAGATATGAATAATTTTACAACGTTTAATTTTAAATAAATACTTGTAGAGTGACATTTATAAATATTATTTTACTACCAGATGTTGAAAAATGTCATAGGCATTTTTCAACATTTGGTAGCAAAAATATCTATATGAACTGTCGCTGGTTAGATATGAATAATTTAACAACTTTTGTATGTATCTACATGAGTTTAAGACTTTCTAATTAAAATAGCCACATCTGATAATGTTTCTCTTGGAGTCTTTTCCCTAGATTCATAGTCTCTCCATATTTCTTGTTTCTATGTTACTTTTAAGGAGCTCTTCCACTATACAGTGGGCTGGTCTCATAACTGCAATAATTAAAAAAAAAAAAAACATTTCACAATTAATCACAATTAATTAATTGTACTCAAATAATGTTTACTCAGTAACTAATAGGACAATACAAACAAGTACACAGAGATAATGAGACAAACAACAACACATGTAGTGATAAGTACTTAACGAAAAAATACATGAAAAATGATTTTGAAAAACTCCTAAACTGCCATAGATAAATTTTTAATTACTCAAAATAATAAAAATTCAGTTCAAAATATTTAAAAAGATGGGAATAAATAATTATTTCTAGAGGATGGTTTGGGTCCATTAGCGGCCAGTTTGGGTCAAAATGTAGTGACCGGTTTCGGTCAAAATGCAGAGGATGGTTCGGTCAGACAGTTTGGCCAGAGGATGGTTTGAGTGTAATTCACTGAGACAGTCATGCGACATACAGGTTGCATAACAATCATCCGTTACTGAAAAAAGGAGTGTTTTTTTTTAGTTTTTTCACCCCTTTTATCCTCTTATTGTGTTGTGATGCCTACATCATGAAATACTGCAGACTACCAGCTGAACACATTTCATTTATTCGTTAATGTTACTCATTGCAACGTTGTACAGCAGTCAGCATCATGACATGATTGAAGGCCTATGACTTTGATCAGCTGGAAAATGGTGGCAGTCTTGTACTGATTGCAGATGGTAAATCCTGTAATATCTCAGCTTCTTAAATATTCTCCTATGCACTACATATGTGTTTTTAATGGGCAAACTTCATAAAAATGGTCAGATATCAAAGAAATTTTCAATAGTCAGTGTTAAATATAGAATAATCGGAAACTACTGGTTGTCATAATCGGCCGATGGCCCAAAACCAGCCAGTTCCGATTGGCGATTCCGATTATCGGTTTATCATTAGTACTGAGGCTAAAGAGGGCTACAAACAAGGGGAAGTAAGTTGTTGTCATCCAATTAATAGGAGTTTACTCCATAATCTATTTGCATTTAACAGGTCAAATTTGTTCTGAGGGTATGGTAAATGGTTTGTTATTTGGAAATTATATTCAATTAAAAGGGTTATTAATTTAAAAGATATGCAATTAAGTGGCCTCCAGTGCTCCTCATACTTCAGTGTGTGATGGGTGTCACATGGTTGTAATGGTAGCACATATGAACAACCATGTTGTGAAGGCATTGTCATTGTGATACCTGTGTTTGATGAACATTTGTAGCTTGTGTTTGTATGATAATATGTGTTTGCATCATCTATTTTGTTTGATGGAAGTTGCCATGTTGGATTTTGATTCAGTGCAAAGAACTGCAATTGCTTAGGTCTTTATAATTCAATCATTAAATGTTGTCAGTTATAATATTGTTTCTTACAATTATGCGTATTGTGGTAGTGAGAACAAAAATGGAATTTTTCAAGCATCTGGAAATGTCTTGGATAATCCAGGATTTTTCCATAACTCAGACGCTTGAAAAGTTCCATTTTCGTTTCCAGATTTGCCTCCGTAAATCCTGTTAAAGTTTTGGAAAATTCTCTTGAAATCCTGGAAAAATTATGGAGAAGTCAAAAAATTTCATCTTTAGAAAAGTGTGTGAACCCTGTGAAAGTTGATTGACAAGGAAGAGGAATTTTGACCACCCGGCCTTGTAAGTTATTACTACAAGATTGTTATTTCCAATTTCACAAGTTATAATATGTTATCTGGTTAAAATAATTTCTTTGTTGTTTATATTTTAGTAGGGCTGGGCGGTTTTGAAATTTGTATTTCGGTTTGGGTTCGGTTTCGGTTTTGTACAAAACTCTGTTTTCGGTTCGGTTTTTCAAAATATATTGTAGAAATCCACATTTTAGAGGGTAACATAAAATGTGTCTGTATTTGTCATCCATGTCATGAGTCTCCTACAGCATGTTGAGTCCACTGGGTTACTCAGTGCTCACCACTCTTCTCAGCTAATGGACATATTTTGGTGGCTACTGTAGTGGGCTACAGTGGGAGAGCCATGGGGTATCTAGGGAACCCAGTAGTGCTGCCGCGGTTAAGACTTTTTTCTGACCGGTTAACCAGCGTATTTGACCGTGGTTAACCGTGGTTAACCGCATTTAAGGTACCTATATTTGTAGTGTGTTCTTGCTTCAACTGTAACTATTATATCGGGCCGGCCAATGTTATTTACACTGACCATAAATAATAATAAAGAAGTATTCTATTTAGTCGTTGTTGTTCAATCGCCCATGTGTTTACATCAGTGCGTGTACCGGAAATCAACAGGTTTGTGGGGCCAATATGGATGAAACCATAAAAAATAAAAAATCATCAAAATAACAACGAAAAAATAAATAATAACACATTAAATGTTTGCCTGCAATACCTGGAGAGACGTATTTATTTATTCCATGATCTCCAATTCACTGATGTGTAATGTCTGGTTATAAATTACGCACACATGCACCAGGTAAAGTTAGTTTCAATAGCACCAACAATGCTTAAGTGGGACAACAATTTGAAAATAATTTGCACTGTAACCTGCGCATTTGTTGTATTTTTATTGTTTTTTCCGGAACGTTCTCGTGCGTTCCGGAAAAACCAACTTAATCACAACAACTGCGCAGATTACGGCGCAAATGGTGCTCTGATTCTGAAACTATGAAGTTTCAGTCACAAACGAGCATTGGAT
This sequence comes from Pictodentalium vernedei, assembly GCA_031216915.1. Classification (NCBI taxonomy): domain Eukaryota; kingdom Metazoa; phylum Mollusca; class Scaphopoda; order Dentaliida; family Dentaliidae; genus Pictodentalium; species Pictodentalium vernedei. Next base: position 311,829,163 of record CM062291.1, read on the forward strand.
TTTCTTGACAGGGATGATGACATTGGGGTGATAAACAAACAATGAGAAACAAATAAATGCAAGTATTTTTTAAATCTTTAATAGTAATTTTCCTTTATTCTTTTATCTTATTCACCACGTGGTAACTCGTGAAAACTTACCTATTTCCGTTGCATCCGAAACTGCCCCAAATTGGCAAAACGTAACTTGCAACAAATTCTTTTTGACTGCATATATTTAAAAATGGGGGTGGGACTTATACATGGGCTTTAGGCAAAAGGGAGAAATTCCAAGAGTGAGTTTGGTGGGCGACTTATACACCGGGGCGACTTGTACACGGACATATACGGTGAGTATAGTGAATGTAAGGTTAACCGGTTAAAACATTTTCTTGACCGGTCAAAGTTTTAACCACAGGTTAACCGGTTATCCGGATAACCGCAGCAGCACTAGAACCCAGCACCCCCCCCCCCCCCCCAATCCCACTTGCTCCTCCCATCCCTAAATTTTAAAAAGATTCTTTTTGATTTCCTGCCCTAAGTACAAGTACAGTACCCTCAGTCTTGAGCCCCCCCCCCCCCCCCAACTCTTCCCCAGCATGGTCCCCCAGGACTTCAAAGCATGGTTCCAGCACTGGTGGGATCTGTCTTGTTCTGTTCGTGAGATTTGGGGCCTTGTCAAGATGCAAAAATGTACAAGAAAAGCTACATTTGAGAAAAACTCAACATTTCCTTATTTTTTAAGGAGTCCCTACGTTCTCACCATGGTTTGGGTGGATAATATGCAATTGTTGTGCTTATTTTGGTAATTATCACGTCACTTGATAATAGTCTACTCTGATTTCTTAATTGTTCCTGCTTCAAATGACTGTAGAATAAAAAGAACACAAATTATATTTCTTGTGATTTTGATAACTATTATTGAAGTAAGTCATGATATATACGAATCACTTTATTGGTAACTCACTCTCTCCAATGTTTTCATAATATCTCTCCTAATTTCGACTGTAGAGGTTCTTTTTGGACTTTGATTTTGCCTAAACATAGAAATTGGCACAAAACAAAGTGAGCGGTGCCAAGCCGAAGATGTCGCCAACTTCACTTCGCCCTCTTGGCTGATCCCTACGTTGATTTCATCTCAGTCAAGACAGCCGATTGATGCTTTTGAAGGTAGACAGCTGCATGATGGGATTTGAAAGTTTGCAATATTGCATCTTGGGATTTGTTGTGTACACAAAATACATATTGGAAAACATGTGTTGATTTTTTCAACGGCTTATTGGGAATGCAGCATTAACTTAACACTTGACAGTTTATACCTGACAGATCTGCTGTACTGCATGATTCCTTAAAGTAGATTCAAATAGTATACAAACAAATTGCAGTAAGTTTTAAAAACTTTCAGTAGTTACCTGCCATCCATTTAATAGGATATATACTATTTTAATTTAACCATTTTATTGTTGACAAAAAACAAAACTGCCAATGCGGAGTGTTATCTCTGAGCAGGTGACACTTTCAGAGAACATGCCAGAAGTCAGCTAATTAACATAACTTACCTGTCATTTTTCTCATGTGAACTTTGAGGTTTCAAAACTCAATAAATTTTATGTTTATCTCCTATCTAATTTACTACGCACTGTATGCAGATGATTTGGGTAAGTCTGTCAGTTACTCGCTGCTGCTTGGTGATTCTCTCTCTCTCTGGCTTCCTCCACCCATAAAACTGTCTGACACGAGGTGACCCTTACTATCAAAAGTGTTGTTAAACTCCAGTAAATAAATAAAATCAATCTAGCTCATTACAACTTATTATCTCAGTGTTGGATTTCTGGAACTGAACATATTTTCAGGCAGCAGATGAGCATCGTTACATGAACATAACCAAGATCCAATTTTCATATATTTAAGATGTGATACTTTTTTTCAGAAACAAAGTCCAGATTGTTGTCCTATGATTGACAAAGCTGTTATTGTATCCCCAAGCAGTTTAGTTAAGGTGAGAGAAATGTAAAAATGCTAGTAAGATTCTAGCTGTTGAGAAATTTCTTATTAAGAGCTCTTTTCAAAACTAATAACTCCCAAATTAACTTTGTGTTATATAAGGAGAAAGTGACGACTCTTGTTTCGTCTTTTTTAAAGTTTTTTCTTTTTGAATATCAGGTCTGTCTGTCTAACATATTTAGCTTAACTTGACAAAGTCAAGATATGCTATTGCCATCACGCATCTGTTTGCATGTCCTTTAGCACAGACTGCACCTATAGTTCTTGTCCCGAAATTTCATATGCAGGTTTGAGGTCATGTCTAGATAAGAAGGTCCCCTTTTGGTCACGAACGATCAACCATGATGGCTGCCCAAGACCAAAACCTGAAAACCTTTAGCACAGTCTACAGGTCATATATGAAGGGATTTCATTGTAACATGGTAGGATGACTGTATAATGTCTGATGAGAACATCCCATCCCCTTTTTTGTCATGATTTGTCAACCATGACTGCTGCCCAAGCCCGAAACCTAAAAACTTTTAGCACAGTCTACAGGTCATATTTAATATGGTGGGATTTCATTGTAACTTGATAGGATGACTCCATATAATGTCTAGATGAGAACGACCCCTTTTGGTCACTTTCAGCACAGTCTACAGGTCGTATTTATGAAGGCATTTCATTGTAACTTGATAGGATGACTCCAGATAATGTCTAGATGAGAACATCCCTTTTTGGTTGCAATCTTTCAACCGTGATGGCTGGCCGAGTCTCAAAACCTGAAAACCTTGAGCACAGACTACAGGCTGTATTTCTGAAGGCATTTTATTGTAACTTGGTAGGATGACTTAGTATAATGTCTAGATGAGTACATCCCCTTTTGGTTGCGATCGGCCAACCATGATGGCTACATAGGCCCGAAGCCCGAAAACCTTTAGCACAGTCTACAGGCCGTATTTACGAAGGGACATCATTATAACTTAATTGGATGACTTATTTTGAAATAATTTCAGTGTAACTTGGTAACTTTGGTTGACATACATTAGCTGTGAGGGCCACATTATCCCACTCCTCAATTCTTTAGAACAGTCTGCACCTCAAATTATTTTTATTTAAAACATAGCATACAGGGAACAAATTAACATATTTTCAATTATCACAATTCTTGTCGTATTTCATAGTCTTTTCATAAACATTGAACATTACCCTTTTCATCAAACACAACACACAGTCAAGTTAAGCTACAGTGTCATTGACCCTTCATTATGAATTCTGCTGAATATTAAGCCTGTCTGTAGCAATTATATCAATTTAAACATAGAAACTTAAACGTTTTTATTGAGATATCGATGACAACTTCCCCACAATGTATGCCATAAAAAGATTTCTGCATCCCCATGGGAAACCCAAGAGCTAAAAATAGAAAAAATTGAAATGCCTGTGTTTCCCAAACTTGTAGGAACAAAGAATTGTATTTTGGTATACAGCATCCTTAGGAACAGTAGAATCGAGTAGGCCCAAAAAAGCTAAATCAGTTGTGTCATGGGGTGCCATATGGAGGGTAATAGAAAAATGCTGAGTTAGCACTTTGAAAAAAAAAAAAAAAATCTTCAGAACTTCCAATCAGCATTTTTCGATATACACCATCCTTAAGGGGATCCTAATGAGGTTTGTGGAAATCAAGTCCAAATTGGTAGCACAAATTTGATCTCTATGCAGGACAATTCTTGAAAAATCTTCCTCATATCCACCAATCAGAATCATTTGATATTTGATCTACAGCATTCTGATAGGGGTCAAATTCAAGTTCAAATTCATTTCCTGTGTTCATATTTGTGCTTCGAATGGGAACTCAAAAGTCTTCTTCTTCAGATCCTCCAGTCAGAATCTTCCCATTTTCGGTATACAGTATCCTTATTAGGGTCAGATTTAAGTTTGTTCAAATCAGGTATGTAGGTTGGTATTTGGGTTCCCTGTGGGAGCCCAAATTTTAACTTTGTGAAACATGAATATTCTTTAAAAACATTTTACTTTGGCTTCACCAGATAGAATGTTTTCATATTTGGTATACAGCATCTTTATTTCAGTTCAAATGAAATTCATAGGTTCATATTTAGGTTCCACATGTGAGCCTGGATTTCAGTATAGTGCAATATGAGGAATATTATTTAAAAAACCTCTTCTTCAGATATACCACACATAATCTTTTGATATTTGTTACACAGCCTCCTTATAGGTGACAGATTCAAATTTGTTCAAATCAAATCCATGGGTTCATATATTGGTTCCATATGAGAATCTGAATTTTAACTTTGTGTAATATGAGAAAAATTATTTTAAAATCTTCTTCAGATCCACGGGTCAGAATCTTTCATATTTGGTATGCTGAATGTGTAGAGGGTCAGATTCATGTTTGTTCAAATTAAGTCCATGGGTTCATGTTCGGGCTGTATGTGAGTCTGAATTTCAATTTAGGGTAGTATATGGAATATTCTTTAACCCTTTACCTAACATGAAAAGTAGACAGCATTTGCAAACAAAATTCTTGAATAACTATTTTTTTTTCATTTTTTGTCTTGCAAACATAGGTTATGACCCCTCATTGGAATGAGCTCATTCCAAAGAGGGGTCATAACCTATGTTTTTGAGACAAAGAATGAAAAGAATAATGAAAATTAATTGGCGATTTTTGTGAATAGCACTGGCCGTTTTTTTGCATTGGGTAAAGGGTCATCATCTTCAGATCTGCTAGTTTTTTCTAGCTTACTCATGCAGTCGGATTCAGGTTTATTCCTGCGTTCATATTTGAGCCCCTTATAGGAACTCAAATTTTAACTCCATGCAATATGTGCAAAATGCTTTAAAAAGTTTCTTCATATCCACCCAACAGAAGCTTTTCACACAGACAATTTAACTCTCCCGGAATGCCCAGGAAAATCCCGAAATTTCAGTGTAGATTCCGGCCTCCTGGACAGGAATCAGTTTTGGACCAAAAATCCTGGAAAACAACAGTTGAATATTTCTTTCCCATTGTAGCTGATGTAAACCATTCAGAGTCAAATCACATGCATTTCAAACTCTGGTGAAAAATGTTTTAATGATGAAAAGAAAAGTTTTGTGCAGGGCACAAGCGTCCAAACATGCAAAAAGGATACTTTCCAAGTACTAATCTTCTTGCAGTAACTGAACATTAGGACATCTCTTCCTGTTAACATTTCCAGACTTGGGAAATTATTAGCTTAGTAGACTTTGATAAAAGCAAACCACAGGTGGTGGTGGTCTGTGGGTGGGGGGGTCATGGAGAAGAGGATGGGGGGGAGGTGCAAATCAATTATTTTATGATTTTTTAACATTGCATAAATGCATCAGCATAAGTGACAACTAGGTCTGGATATAACCTGGTGTTAATGGAGGAGCTGAAAATTTGCAAGTTTTTTCTTTTGTTTTGTTCCCGTGCGAACTCTTCCCTGAAATCCATCCCATTTCCCTGAGAATCACCCTCAGGTACCCTGAAAAATTATTCTGGAGGTTAACTTGTCTGTTTTCACATTTGGTATAAACCATCCTTGTTGGGACAGATTCAAGTATGTTCAAATCAAGTCAGATGTTCTGTTTTCATTAACCCTTTATCCAACATAATGGCTAAAACCAGCCAGTACTGTTCTCAAAAATGGCCAATTAATTTTTATTATTTTTTTCATTTTTTGTTTCAAAAACATAGGTTATGACCCCCTTTGGAACAGGCTTGTCGAGGTGTCATAACATGTTTTTGAAGCAAAAAATGAAAAGCATTAGTTATTCAAGAATTTTTTTGGCAAGTGTCGTCTGCTTTTCATGTTAGGTAAAGGGTTAATGATTACACCAGTAAGGACATACAACCAGAAAATCCCAATTTGTCCCCAAAAAAGAAGAAACCCCTGTCTCAAAGATGTCCTTGTTGACTGCCATTTCACTCCATTTCTTCACACAAATGATGGCTTCCAAAAACACTGAATATTTTAACAAATTTCAACCCCATATTCTCACCAACCTAGGTGGTCTTTTCAAAGGGAAGCCCTTCTGTCATTTTTCACTTCGTAGGGTGTGTGATTGGAGTAGGGTATTGAAAAAAAATGGACATTTTTCAGAGCCTTTTTGAAGACAGTCATTGCAACATGCACATATGTCCGAGGTGACACTTCCTTTATGCCTCCATCTTTCTGGTCCTTCAACAGTAATAACCTTATTTCTTGTAGACAACTTGATACAGGTGAGCAATTCAGGCTCACTTGAGCTGCTGGTTTTTTCCTTCTGCTACTATCAGATGATCCTGTGTGTGGTTTTTTGTGTTGAGTTGTGTTTAGAACCGAGACCTATGATTTGGCGATAATCTGTGTCATCCGGGTGGACATCCCAGCACTGTCAGTGCAATAACTTGAACAAACATTCTTCGATTTGACTAATATTTCCATATTTCCTAAACAAATCTTTTGCAATAATATCTAAAGCGAGTTCGAATACTTACCCGCTAAGATTTTTCGTTACAGAGTTATGGGCTTTAATTAGTTAATTTTTACAAATTTTGAGTTTGTTAGCACAATAACTTGAACAAACGTTCTCTGGTTTGACTAATATTTTCCATACAAGTCTTTGCAATAATATTTCAAGTGAGTTTGAAAACTGGCCTGGCCCGATTTTTTTTTACCAAGTTATGGGCCTTAATTAGTTAATTTTTACGAATTTTGAATTCGTTAGTGCAATAACTTGAACAAACAGTTTGACTAATATTTGCCATATAGGTCTTTTGCAATAATATCTCATGCAGGTTCGAAAAATGGCCTGGCCCAATTTTTCTTTACACAGTTATGGGCCTTAATTAAATTTTTTACAAATTCTGAACTTATTAGCATTATAACTTGAACAAAGGTTCCAGATTTTACAACTGGCATGTGATTGATAACCGGGTTATGGACATGCAACACTCTCCAGTTGCCACCACAACTCTATGTCTGCAACTGCAATGCACACCCCTCTTGTTTATTATCTGTGTTGTTGTTAACTTCATTTTGCCTTTCAAACGACATTAATTAAAAAACTTTGCTTTGCTCCAGTCCAGGCACTTACTCTTCTATTTTCATCATTTTTTAGAACTGGTATAATGAAATACATAAATGGCTTGGAAATCGAATCAACCCACTGGCAATAGATTCAGGAACCAAAGATGAGATTGATAAGCAACTGAGTAAGTGTGTTTTTATGTTTTCATTACCTTATGTTTACAGAGTTCAGTGTGGTCTTTATAAACGTTCAAAGTCCTTCAGTTGAAAAATGAGTTTTCAAGGCCTTGAAATTAATTGAAAGTTGTTCATTAGCCTTGAAAGTCCTTGATTTTTAAGGATGCTTCAAAGTTTTAACTCGTACAAACATGCACAATAAGAGAGAATCTATTGAACATTAAACGGTTTCAAGGCTTATGTCCAAAACAGTTGTTTTTAGTCAACTGTTGCCAACCTGAATAGGCAGAGGACACATGACTAAAAATATCTGCTCTGGTGATGTGACTCTTCTTGTTCACCATCAGTCAAGCATCAGTATAGTACCTGTTGTAAAACATTGATTGCAGAACTTGAACATTCTACATTTTAACTAATATCTATATTCTCAATTAAAAATCTTACTCCCTGCTTTCTGCATATTGCTTGGAATAGTCTAAAAGTTGTCCAAAAGATCCTGAACCATGTCTTCATCTGAACAGTTTTTGCTCACCTGACTGAAAGTCAGGGCAAGCTGTAGTGCTCACTCTCTGTCCATTTTCAGTCGTCTCTCTTGAACATTGTGTTTGCAACTTCTCCTCCAAAATAGTTGGACTGATTTCAGTTGAATTTGAGGTGATTGTTTGTTTTGACATAACATTTTGATTTTGCTCAAATCAACTTGCTCCACCAAAAAGCGAGGGGGTAGGGGAAAATGTTTCCAAACTTCTATATCGGCGAAAAATTTTTTTCAAGGGAATATTGTGTTTGTCATACCTCTCCATCTGTTGGTCAGGAAGATTTTCTTGTCTGCTGGGAGTGCGGTGGCTCAGTGGTAGACTGTTGGACTTCTGTGCTGGAGGTCCTGAGTTCGATCCCCTTCCAGGACGACCCATGTTGTTTCCTTGGGCAAAGCACTTTATCCCAGTTGCCTACATGGGGCACGATGACACCGTGTACTATGGTGTACTGCATGTCAATGGTGCACATGTCTTCAACTGCTGTAACCCTGCTTGAGCGGAGCTTGAACAGAGTTAGAATGTTGAGGAGCTGACAGTTGCTTGTCGATGCTCGGTGGTTCTCTCCAGGTATTCCAGCTTTCCCCACCCGTAAAACGGTCTCGATTAGCCATTGTGCATAAGTTTGTGACCTTAAACACCAATAAATAAATAAATAAATTCTTGACTGCTCCATAACTCGGAGATGCTTCTTTGGATTTTGTTGAAACTTAGCATACATGTTGCTTATGAGGAGATGATGTATGACGTAAAAAAAAATTGTTTTGTTCAATAGAGGTCAAGGTTACAGATCAATGTCATCTCTCTGTCAGGAAGATTTTCATGTCCACTGCAAAACTCTGAGATGCTTATGGTGAGACAGTGTGTTGTGCACAAATATTTTTACACAACAACCAATGGCCCAGACTTAGCTGGTGCTAACTCAAAATTATCCAGGTTCAAACACAAATTTTGCCTCCCAGTCCCCAAAATTTGCATGTAAAACCGAAAATTGAATGTCCTATGTGGTCCTCCATACATTTGACATTGCACATGTGCAGTGTTCAGGAAGCACCGAAATTGGCGCCAAGTATGATTCCTTGTTTGGCCCTGTGTCAGATAACTGACTTCTCTGCTTTTCAATCTTAGTTTTTAATGATGCCAGACACAGATCAATGGTGATAACGGTGGATCAAAGGACAGAGTAGGATGCTGGAAGGAACAAACAGTGGTAAGTGTTCCTTCCCTATCCTTCCTTGAAGTCTCCTAGTTAAACTCCCATGCTTTTGGGGTTTTTTATTGCAATTTTTTTTTGTAAATTTCTTGGGAGTTTAACATGTTTCACAGAATGTTTATTCTGTGTATCCCCATGATTATGTCCTCACCCTAGGGGTGTTTAAGCGTTTTTGGTCATGCATCATCCATCCGATGTATCGTATTTTCTTCTAATGAAGATCTTGCTTTGTATCTGATAGTTTAAAATCTGTTACGGACTTGGGGTCATGTTGTTCAGTGCCTGGAGTCTTGTTTCCAGTTTTCATTTGACGTTGTTTACATTGACAATGCTTTCCTAAAACATGTAGTTTCCTATGAATTAATCATGTTGGGATTATTATAAGATACATATTGCATTCTGGTAGTGTAGCTTTAATTTTTGGAGGAGAAAAAAAAAATTTGTTCACACTTAGGCTCTATCGGGATCCATTTGGGCTCATCGTTCCCTTTGGGAACTTGGGCTCATGTCAAAATTTTTTCAAACATTTTTTTTTTTTAAATTATTTTTTGAATTATTGATTTGATTAATATTATGATGTATCTTTTTCTGACATTTATTGGGAGTTGGTGCGAGTGCTATTGACTTTTATTTTTATTCAAAATGAAAGCTTTTTGCTCAAATTGTAACTTGAGGAACTCTTCCTCAGATTCACATGATAATTGTATCAGTTGTAGTCAGTGTACTCACACTAATTCCTGTGCAACTTGTGTCAATTTGGATGACAAACGTTGGAGACGTGTGTCACAGTACATTGTTAGTGGCTAGAGGACAATGCCAGTCCTCTCGCCACAGAGTCACTAGTTTTTAGCTCACCTGAGCGAGCTCAAGGGGAGCTTTACTAATCACTTTCCGTCCGTCCATCGTTAACGTTACATTATCAACTCCTTCTCACAAACTACTCAACCAAATTGAACAGAATCTGGTGTGCATGTTCCCTATCATATGTCAATTCAAATTTGTTCAAATCAAGTTGACCCTGCCCCTTGGTAGGGACACACTCAAAAAGTGAGCCTAAATCTTAAAAAATCTTCTTCCCATGAACCAGCAGTAGCAGAGACTTGATATTAGGGGTGCAGCTTCCTTTTGAGGTGTAGGCTCAGATTTGTTCAAGAGAAGTTCTCGGGGCTATATTTGCTGTCGTTATGGGAAGGACAAGAATTTTTGCCCCGCCCAAAATTTCTATTTTCCAAACCGCGACGCTAATTTGAATCAAATTTGACTTGAGGTTTTATTGGGACATAAGTTGTTAATTTATGCCGAAAAATTTTTTTCTGTCACCCCATGGGAACCGCAGGAGCTAAAAATAGATCTTTTGGAAGATTGTTTCACATGTTTATTGAAATCAATTCCCTGGGTGTATATTAGAGCTCTCTATGGGAGCCCAAATGTTTAAATTAGTGCAGTATGAGGATTATTCTTTAAAAATCTTCAGATCTCCCAATAAGAATCTATTGATATTTGGTATGCAGCATCCTTAGAGGGGTGAGATTCAAGTTTGTTCAAGCCATGTCCCTGGGTTCATATTTAGGCTGAAAAATTGGGGTCCCGGTCCGGACTAAGAAATTTTGGACCAAAATCCGGAAATGAGTTGGTTTTTTTTGTTTTTTATTCGTTTCGGTCAATTTTAAAACAAAAAAATTTTTTTTTTTTACACTGAAAATTTGGAGTCCGGGTGGGACTTATGCAGCTTATTCAAGTCAAGTCCCTGGTTTGATATTTAGACTACTATGTCAGGTGAGCACCCTCAGGCTCCCTGGGGCCTCTCGTCCAGTTTCTATTTCAGAGGAACAAGAACATGGTGATGTTTTTGTGACTCCCTCAGAAAGTGTGCATCTGTCAGAGCTAGCAGCTAAAGTGCTCTTAAATATTAGACAGGGCAATAAACCACACACCAGTGGTTTCAGATCCCTGTCGCCAGCTAGCTTGACCGGTGAAGTGGTGGGCACCGCGACACCAGGTGTGTCCGTTGCGGTCAAGGAGAGAAAAAAGGGTAGCGCGAGCATTATAATATACAAACAGGCTCACCCTGCGACGACGGAAAGAAGGAAGCCGGCAAGTTCGACAATAAGCTTAGCTGGGTCTGACAGGACTGCGAGCGAGAGGGTCCCCTCTCTTTCACAACAATATCTGGGGCCAGATGTTGTAGTTCAGCAATTGTAACAGTCAGAGCTTACGTCCACGTTTCTGGTTCGGAATACTCCATCAAATATACAGCCAGGATCGGCTATAATTACAGCTTCTTCTTCTTTGTCTACTAAGCACACACGACTGCACCTTGGCTACATGACTTCAGATATCCAGCCTGCATCGCCGAGAAAGGACCTCTCTTCATCTGGAAAGTCACACCATTCAGTAGCCAAGGAAATGAGCTCGTTCGTCGGGATGTCCATAGAAAAGAGCCATCTCGGACACACAGTCCCAAGAGCAGCCGGCAGCCAAGCAACAAAAGACCACTGCTCCTCAGGCCTCTGTAATGGAATTTCTGTCGCAAATTGAGTGGCTTATTGCAGCATCCCTGCAGGTACAGGAGCAACCGACGGCAGTCTCGGAACATAATCTGTCGGATGACGCTGGGTCAGTCCAGTCTTCTGCGCGTCCAGATGCCAATGAGCATGAATATAATCTGATTCTGTCGGATGGTGAAAGGGATATGGAGGAAAGTGACCCTTCCCTTTTGGAACAACATATGGTAGTGATGGATTTTATCCATCAATACTTTCCAGAATTTGTTCCTGAGAATCAGACTGCTGCAACTGCTCATAAGGCTCGTTAGACTCGAAGTGCCTGGGTCTTTGGGACCTAGAGTTCCTAGGAAAGCACATAATCATCAAAGAAATGATGGCAGTATGGCTAGCGATACAACAATGGATTCACATTATAGAGAACACTCATGTTCAGATATTGTCAGACAATCAACAGTAGTAGCGTATAGAAGGAACTAGGGAGGCACACATTCAATTCCGTTATACGAACTAACGGAAAGAATCCTTCTATTTGTCTTGGAACATCAAGTTCATCTATCAGTCCGTCATATACCGGGTCGTCTGAACGTACTAGCAGACTCGCTCTCTTGGGAAAGGGCGCCTATTGCCTTCAGAATGGACTCTCAACAAGCGAGTGTTCAGACAGATTTGCTACCAGTGGGATCATCCTGTGATAGATTTATTTGCAACACATCTCAACAGTCAGTTGCAGACTTACGTGTCGCCATGCCCAGATCCTCGAGCATACGCAGTAGATGCGCTCTCAGTACGCATATCCCCCAACTCCGTTAATTTAACAGATCTTGTTGAAGATCAAGCAATCTCATTGCAAGATTTTGTTAGTAGCATCTCTGTTGTCACAGAAACCGGGGATCAGTCTTCTCAGGTGTTTGTTATGGGACATTCCCCAGAAGCTTCCTCTGCGGAAGGACCTTCTTTATCAGGGGAAGTCACGCGCACTGCGTCACAACCCGCAAGGTCTCAACCTTCACCTATTTCCGTTGTGCGGTCCATCTTGCACGGCAAGCGTTTTACAGGATGAGCAGTGGACACAATTTCTAACTGTAGGAGGACCTCCTCTTCGCTGAATTACGCAGCAAAGTGGAAGGGTTTCTTCCGTTGGTGTAAGGATCAGTCGATAGACGTTTTTGATCTGTCCATACTGGATATTGCCAGCTTTCTGGTCTACTTGTTTGACATTCTCAAACTGCAGCCCGTTACTATTAAGGGCTATAGGTCTATGCTATCAGACACTTACGCTCATCATAATAGCTTGGTGATTGGATCTAATGCTTATCCAAACTAGTTAGAAATTTTTCTATAAATAGACGTAGAACTCTCAGATTAATTCCAAAGTGGAATTTACCTTGGATTCTGTGGAAGCTCAAAGAAAAAAAACAGCATTTCTCTTAGCCTTTGCTTGGTGTTTGTGAACTCCACGCTTTATCTGTTGACGAATCTCACTACTGTAGTGTTGGAAAGACCATCACTTTAACTACACAAGTGGGATTTTTGGCTGAGAATCAAGTTCCAAACTTACAGCCTGAGTCTATTATCATAAAAGCTCTGCAGTCTACGGACAACCACAGACCTTTGCTGTGTCCAGTCAGGGCCATGCGCATATATAAACGCTGCTCAGAGTTTATTAGAACAGGAAGAAAATGCTTTATCATTAATTCCTAAAAGAAAAGATATATCTGTTCAGTCTATTGCTAGATGGATTCAGAATGCAATAGGTATTGCCTATGAAAATCTATCTTTGGATCAGCGGTCTGTTAATATGATATCAGCTCATGAAGTTAGAGCACTGTCCACTTCTTAGCCTATTCTAACAGTATAGCCATTACTGATCTCATGAAAGCTGCATACTGGACACAGCCTTCTACATTTACAAAGTTTTACCGTAGAAATATAGAGTCCATTTCTGGTGACCTTAGGTGTTTAGGTCCTTTATCTGTTGCTCAAAATGTTGTCCACTAAAGGATTACAGCTATAGTCATTTAGGCTTTTCGTTCCAGCAGTGACGCTGTTCCCTGCTCTCTTCGTTCTGCCATTATGTGACCCAGAACAGGGGGGGGGCACAAGTTTCCCTTAATATCATCTGGCTTTGTAGTGAAAAGGAAGAGAAGAGCTCCTCCGGTATCAGTAGTTCCGAGTCGGTACTGGGATGGTTTTAATGTGTAGCTCAGTGGAAGCAATTATCATGTCTCATTTATATAATATTTTTAAAGTGTAGCTCGGGGTGAAGCATTTGTATATGTCACGTGTCAAACAAGAGTTAATGTACAATCCTCGGACACTTTTAAATGGGTATAAAGAGTCTCATTCTCTGCACTATCTTTATATATTGGCTTCCCTTCACAGAATTAGCATAATAGGTTATTCTGGCATTAAAAATGGAGAATTATATATCATGCAATGCTCAGTTACATTGTTGGTCTTTCTTATTTTGAATAAATGAGAAAGGCATATGTAATTCCATTCTCTCGTATTCTCCTGTAGGAGATATCCTTTAAGAAGTGACTGAGTAATTGGATTTTCCTTCATGTCCTAGGCCTTCCAGCCTATTTACTATTCAGCTAAATCTGGGCTATTGGTTGTTGTGTAAAAATATTATAAATTCACAGTAATTTGTATATTTTTAAACTTACCAATGGCCCAGATGGAGATTCCCTCCCATGAGTGTCCACTCATACATCTCTGCCGATTGTAACATTTAGCAGGCACTGTAGAAAGAATGATTCTTGGCGTCAATTTTGGTGCTTCCTGGATACTGCGCATGCGCAGATGTCAAATGTATGGAGGACCACATAGGACATTTAATTTTCGGTTTTCCATGCAAATTTTGGGGATTGGGCGGAAAAATTTGTGTTTGGCCCTGGATAATTTTGAGTTAGCACCAGCTAAGTCTGGGCCATTGGTAAGTATAAAAATATACAAATTAATATGAATTTATAATATTTTTAGTCGAGTTGTGACGAAGTCAAACTCGACTTATAGTTTGATGAATGACAGGCGGGTGGTTGGGCGGGCAGACGTAAACTATTGGTTTCCGGATGATAACTTGATAATGATTCAACCCATGTTCATGACAGACTTCATAAGAAGGTTGGTATCAGTGAGAGGAAAAACTCTATTAATTTTGGACTTGCTTGGTCAAAGGTCAAGGTCACAGTGACCTTGAACATAGTAAATTATAAACAATTGGTTTCTGGATGATAAGTTGACTACGGTTCAACCCACATTCATGAAGCTTCATATGTAGGTTGGCCTTTGTGAGAGGAAGAACCCTATTAATTTTGGACTCACTAGGTCAAAGGTCAAGGTCACAGTGACCCTGAACATAGTACATCAAAACATTTGGTTTCCAGATGGTAACTTGATAATGGTTCAACCCATGTTCATGAAACTTTATCGTTAGGTTGGCATCAGTGAGAGGAAGAACCCTATTTATTTTGGACTCGCTAGGTGAAAGGTCAAGGTCACAGTGACCTTCAACATAGTAAATCGTAAACAATTGGTTTCCGGATGATAACTTGATAATATTTTGACCCACGTTCATGAATCTTCATAGGTAAGTTGGCATCAGTGAGAGGAAGAACCCTATTTATTTTGGACTTGCTAGGTGAAAGGTCAAGGTCACAGTGACCTTCAGCATAGTAAATCGTAAACAGTTGGTTTCCAGACGATAACTTGATAATGGTTTGACCCACATTCATGAAACTTCATAGGTAGGTTGGCCTAGGGGAGTGGAAGATCCCTATTTATTTTGGACTCACTAGGTCAAAGGCCAAGGTCACAGTGACCTTGAACATAATAAATCGTAAACAATTGGTTTCCAGATGATAATTTGACAATGGTTCCACCTACGTTCATGAAACTTCATAGGTTGGCATTGATGCAAGAAAGAGCTGTATTTATTTTGGAATCACTAGGTCAATGGTCAAGGTCACAGTGACCTTTCACATAGTAAATTGTAAACAATTGGTTTCCAGACGATAAGTTGAAAATGATTAACCCCACTTTTGTGCTGTCACAACTCGACATTGGATCGGTGATCTTATTGACATTTTTATACTGTAAACCAATGGCCCAGACTTAGCTGGTGCTAACTCTTAAATAAATATTCAGGGCCAAACACAAATTTTGCCCCCCAAATCCCCAAAATTTGCATCCAAAACCCAAAGACTGATGTCCTGTATGGTCCTCCATACTTTTGTCTACTGCGCATGCGAAGTGTCAAGGAAGTACCAAAATTGGCGCCAAGCCTCATTCTTTGTTTCGCCCTTCTGTCAGTAACATCTAACTGACTTCTGTGCTTGTAAATCTCAGTTTTTGTGATGTCAGACACAAAGTAATGGTGATTATGGTGGATCAAAGGATGAATTAAGAGGATGAGAGGAAAAAACAGTTGTTAGATGTGTTCAGGGCAGTAATTTTCATTTTTATTGAAAATTATTTCATGTTCCCTAATTTCAGGACATGGGCCTGATGTTATCATTCTTGCTATGAAATTGCCACTGTTTGTGTTTCCTCCATCTCCTTCCTTGATACCCCCCTGTTCAGCTCCTATACTTTTTTGAGCTTTTTTGAAATATTTTTTATGTTAAAAATTTCATGGGAGTTTAACTTGGTTACAGAATGTTTATTCTGTATATCCCCATGGCTACGTCCTCACCCTTTGGGTGTTTAGGCATTATTGGTCTTGCATCTACCATCTGATGTATCGCAGTTTCTTCTGATGAAGATTCTGTCTTACATCGGATAGTTTTAAAAAATCTGTTACTGACTGCTTGTTCAGTGCCTGGGGTCTTGTTTCCGGTTTTTATAGCATTTTGTTTACATTGACAACGGTTACTTTCTGTAAGTAATCTCCTACTCATTTTGATGTTAGGTCTTTTATCAGATACATTATATACTCTGGAAGTGTAGCATTAATTTTTTAGAATCATGTAAAAAATTCTGTCTACACTTTAGGATTTTGAGGGGTCCATTTGGGCTCATCGTTCCCTTTTCGGAACTTGGGCTCATATAAAATTTTTTTGAAAAAAATAATTTTTCGAAATTTTTGTATTGGATTGTGTTATTATGTATCTTTGTCATATTATGATGAAGGTTAGTGCGAGAACTATGGACTTGTAATTTTTTGCATAATGAAAGAATATTGCTCAAATTGTAAGTCAAGAAAATCTTCCTCCGACTCTCATGTTTTTTGTGTTTGCTGTAGTCAGTGTTCTGGCACTAACACTTGTTCTGTTTGTGCCAATTGGGATGACGAACATTGGAGACGTGTGTCACGATATGTTGTTAGTGGTGAGAGATCCATGCCTGCTCAGGGCACTCTAGTATGTCAGTTTCTTTTTCAGAGGAACAAGAACATGGTGATGTATCGGTGATACCATCAGGAAGTGTGCTACCGTTGTTGTTCAGAGTGATCGTCAGTCAGAGCATACTTCCAGGCCTCCTGTCCGTGACTCTCCGTCAAATAGGCTGCCGGAGTCGTCTAGTCTATTGGCTTCCAGTTCTTCAAAGCACACACGACCGCATCTTGGCTATGTGACTACGGAGATACAACCTGCATTGCCGACGAAGGATTCGAGAAAGTCACGCCATCCAATAGCCGAGGAAATGAGGCCACATGATTTGGGACATCCGCATGAGAGGAGTATGTCAGATATGCCGTCCCAGGAGCATCCAGCGGCTAAGCTACAAAGAACCGCTGCTCCAAAGGCCTCGAATACAGATTTACTGTTGCAAATAGCACAGCTAATCACTGCATCCCAGTAAACTACGGTACATCCTACGACAGTTACCAGTGTTGAACTGTCGGATGAAGCTGGGTCAGTACATTCCTCTGCACGTTCAGATAGGGATGACCAAGACTCTGGTCCAGTCGGATGGGGAAAGGGAATTGAGTGAATTAGAATTTTCCCTTTCGGAGAAACACAAGGTAGCAATGAATTTTATTCAACAATACCTTCCAGATGTTGTTCCTCCGGTTCAGAATGCTGCGACAAAGGATAAAAAACTGCTAGCGTCATTGGACTCCGATTTTTTCGGCCAGGTTAAGGAAGATACATCAGTTTACCCGCTTCAGTCCAGTAATGTGTCTCGGACTTTTGATCTGATAAATCACGCTATACTTAATTTATCCTCGGTATCGAGGAGAAGTAGTTTTTTTTTTATCTACACATGCTCTAGATCTGCCATTTATCAATAATAGAAATAATATTAAAACGGTGGGTAGGGGTATATTGAGAGTTCCACTGCATTTGGACGAACAGGCTGAGGACTTAGATTTGTCCTTACCCTCGTCTTTTTCTATTCGCTCGGATACAATGGATACA
Source organism: Pictodentalium vernedei (assembly GCA_031216915.1). Taxonomy (NCBI): domain Eukaryota; kingdom Metazoa; phylum Mollusca; class Scaphopoda; order Dentaliida; family Dentaliidae; genus Pictodentalium; species Pictodentalium vernedei. The sequence continues at coordinate 311,846,961 of CM062291.1, forward strand.
ACGTTATTCTCCAATAGAGCGAATCTAGAAGCTTTATCTTATGCAGATCACCTTCCTAGAGCATTAGCACAATGTCTCAGTGGAGAAGAATTCGAGGACGTTCAAACCTCTTTAAGAGTTCTTTCTAGGGCTATAGCTTATTCCACATATACATCTGCCCTATCAGTGGCTAATATAGTGTTAGTAAGATGTGATGCAGCCCTAGCGTCATCATCCCTGGTGGATGTTAAGATGAAAAACTCTCTTCAAGTTGCTCAGGTATCTGGTAACCTTCTCTTTGATGGCAAGCGTTCGTTGATCTATGATCAGGTCACTAAGAAAGCATCTGAAACTCTGCTTTTGAAATCAGTTTCAAGTAAAACTGGTATGGCAGAGAATGGTAAAGGAGGAGCTTCAGGACAAAATACGTCCAAAGGAAGCTCCTATAGAGGATACAAGAAATCTTCAGGTAATTACCCTAGAGATAGTCAAAGTATTTTTAGTAGGGACGTGGGTCTGGTCGAGACTACCGGTCAGATGTCCCCAGGTCAGTGGGCTGAGGCAATGTACGGGGAGGACATAGTTTCTCTTCCCACAGGCCTCGCAGGTCCAGGAGGTGATGGTCAGGATCTCTATTGCGGTCCTGTTGGCGGAAGCCTGTCAAGGTTTCTGATAAATTGGATTCCAATTACAGAAGACCTCTGGGTCAGAGGGGTGATCTCGGAAGGCCTAAGGCTATCATTCTGAGAGAAACCTCCATTAACACGAAGTCCGCGCTGGACTCAGCTTCTGACCAACCCTCAAAAAAGAGATTTCCTTCTATCAGAGATAAAATCTCTTTTGGAGAAGGATGCAATAGAGGTCGTAGAAAACCAGGGTTCTCTGGGTTTTTACAGTCACCTGTTCTTGGTGCCGAAGCCAGATGGCTTGTTCTGGCCAGTAATAGATTTGAGCTGGATAAACAAACTGATCTTGGCTCCAAAATTTTATATGGAGACCATTCGATCAGTAAGAGCGAGCATTCAGGTGAATGACTATGCATCAAGCATAGATCTGAACGATGCGTACTTTCATATCATGGTACATCCAGCATTCAGAAAGTACCTACGGTTTGCCGTCCTAGGGGTCATTTATCAGTTCCAAGCGATGTGCATCAGACTCAATCTAGCACCCTGGGCATTCACTCGAATAATGAACTCGGTAATGGCATATATCTGGGCTCATTCGTCTGCGGTAACGTCGGCCTATTTGGACAACATTCTTCAGAGATACGACAACAAAACAGTTCTTCAGAGCGATGTTCAAAGTCTGCTATAATTGCTGCGACGTCTCGATTTCATTGTAAATGAAAAGAAGTCGGATCTAGCTCTGTCCAAGTCGTTCATAAACTTGGGAATGAGCTTCGAGACTCACAACAATCTGGTTTGTTTTCCGTCACCCAGAGCGAAATTAGTCAATTGTTATGCTCGCTTTTGTCTACACTCAGATGCATTAACAGTGAGGGAATTTATTTGACTGATGGGGCTGTGCGGAGCGGTTGTGGATCTCATTCCGATAGGTTGCTTACGCACATATCCACTCCATATATTCTTTACTCGGAACTGGAGTGTGAAGACGCATTCGCTCGAGACCAATATTGTTTTAACGGACCAAGTAAAACAAAAAGTTCAGATTTGGGTAGACATTCAGTGGTTAACTCAGGGAGTTTCGCTTCAGCTGCCAGATCCAGTTTTTAGCTGCGACTAGCACCTCTATAAGTGGCAATGTCGGTCTGTCGGTCGGTTGGTCGGTCGGTCTGTCTGTGACCAACGAGTTTCAAAACTCAATAACTTTTGAAATACTTGATGGAATGACTTTATATTTGGCATGTAAGTGTATCTTATTGATGTCTAGCCACTGTTCAGTGCATGTGTTGTTCCAAATATTTTTCTTGGGGTTATGGCCCTTGATGGACTTAGAATTTTGTGAGATTGCACCACCCATCGCAGCTACGGCGTCGATGTCGCATTTTTAGCTCACCTGACTGAAAGTCAGGGTGAGCTTTTCTTATCACTCTTCGTCCGTCGGCCGTCGTCTGTCGTCCGTCGTCATGCGTGAAGGTGGTGTTTGAGCCTCTTTCTCCTAAACCACTAGCCACATTTTAATTAAATTTCATGTAAATAGTGGTTATATAGGGGCATTTTGATTTTTATCCAAATTAGGTTTCGGCTCATATTGAGCAGAGGTGTGGGGAAAAAATGGCCAAATTTTTTGAAAATCTTCTTCTAATGAACCACCAGTAGCAGAGACTTGGTATGTGGTATACAGAGTCCTTTTGAGGTTTAGAATCAAGTTTGTTCAAGAGAAGTTTGTTGGGCATTATTTGCCTTCGTTATGGGAGGGGCAAAAATTTTGGCCACGCCTAAAATTTCTATTTTCAGAACCGTGAGGTCAATTTGAACCAAATTTGGTATGAGATAATAATGGGTCATAAGTAGTTGATTGATTCCAAAAATTTTTTTCTCATTGCCCTGTGGGAACCTCGGGAGCTAAAAATAGGAAAAACCTTAAAACTGCCATAGCTCCAAAACTACACAGCACAGAGAATTCTTATTTTGTATAAAGCTTACTTTTATCCAGTAGAATAGAATAGTTAAAAAAAATCCCTATCGGTTTGATCACAAGGTACTTTTTTCAGGACTTTGAAAAAGTGCTGAGTCAGCACTTTTTAACACTGTAGGCAATGGGAAAAAGATTAAAAAATCTTCTTCTCCAGATCCAGTAGGCAGAATCTTTTGATATTTGGTATGCAACATTGTAGGGTGGATCTGATTCAAGTTTGTTCAAATCGGCCCCCTGGGTTTATATTTGGGCTCAGTATAGGAGCCCGATTTCGAACTTGGTGCATTTCAGGCAAATTTCTTCAAAAATCTTCTTCTCCAGATCCAGCAGGCAGAATCTTTTGATATTTGGTATGCAACATTGTGGGGTGAATCTGATTCAAGTGTGTTCAAATCGGCTCTCTGGATTCATATTTGGGCTCACTATAGAAGCCCAAATTCGAACTTAGTGCATTTCAGGTAAATTTCTTAAAAAATCTTCTCCAGATCCAGCAGGCAGAATCTTTTGATATTTGGTATGCAACATTGTGGGGTGGATCTGATTCAAGTTTGTTCAAATCGGCTCCCTGGATTCATATTTGGGCTCACTATAGAAGCCCGAATTCGAACTTAGTGCATTTCAGGCAAATTTCTTAAAAAATCTTCTTCTCCAAATCCAGCAGGCAGAATCTTTTGATATTTGGTATACAACATTGTGGGGTGGATCTGATTCAATTTTGTTCAAATCGGCCCCCTGGGTTTATATTTGGGCTCAGTATAGAAGCCCGAATTCGAACTTCGTGCATTTCAGGCAAATTTCTTTAAAAATCTTCTTCTCCAGATGCAGCAGGCAGAATCTTTTGATATTTGGTATGCAACATTGTGGGGTGGATCTGATTCAAGTTTGTTCAAATCGGCCCCCTGGATTCATATTTGGGCTCACTATAGGAGCTTGAATTCGAACTTAGTGCATTTCAGGCAAATTTCTTCAAAAATCTTCTTCTCCAGATGCAGCAGGCAGAATCTTTTGATATTTGGTATGCAACATTGTGGGGTGAATCTGATTCAAGTGTGTTCAAATCGGCTCCCTGGATTCATATTTGGGCTCACTATAGAAGCCCAAATTCGAACTTAGTGCATTTCAGGCAAATTTCTTAAAAAATCTTCTTCTCCAGATCCAGCAGGCAGAATCTATTGACATTTGATATGCAACATTGTGGGGTGGATCTGATTCAAGTTTGTTCAAATCGGCTCCCTAGATTCATATTTGGGCTCACTTTAGAAGCTTGAATTCAAACTTCGTGCATTTCAGGCAAATTTCTTTGAAAATCTTCTTCTCAAGATCCAGCAAGCAAAATCTTTTGATATTGGGTATGCACCATGCTCAGGGGGGTGAGATTCATGTTTGTTCAAGCCAAGTCCCTGGGTTCATATTTGGGCTCACTGTGGTAGCCCGAATTATAACTTAGTTCAAAATGAGGAATTTTCTTTAAAAATCTTCTTCAGATCCAGCAGTCGGAATGTTTTGATATTTGGTATGCTGCATCCTTAGGGGGGGTGAGATTCAAGTTTGTTCAAGCCATGTCCCTAGGTCCATTTCGACTCACTGTGGTAGCTCGAATTGTAACTTAGTTCAAAATGAGGAATTTTCTTTAAAAATCTTCTTCAGATCCAGCAGTCTGAATGTTTTGATATTTGGTGTGCAGCATCATTAGGGGGGTGAGATTCAACTTTCTTAAAACCAAGTCCCTGAGTTCATATATGGGCTTCCTGTGGGAACCCGAATTATAACTTAGTTCAATATGAGGAATATTCTTTAAAAATCTTTTTCTTTTTTTATTTAGATCCACTGGTCAGAAGCTTTGGAAATTTGGTATAAGCTTTTCTTAGGAGGAGCAGATGCAACTTGTTGAAATCAATTCTCTGGGTTGATATTTAGGCTACCATGTCAGGTGCGCGCCCTCAGACCCCTTGGGGCCTCTTGTTTACTATTATGACGGATGCGAGTCAAGCAGGTTGGGGTGTGACCCTGAGCCCAACAGACTCGAAGTGTCAGGGTCTTTGGGACCTTGTGTTCCTGGACAAACATATAAACATCAAAGAAATGATGTCAATATGGTAAGCACTACATCATTGGATGAACATAATACAGAATTCACATGTTCAAATACTGTCCGACAACTCGACAGAAGAAGCATATATTCGTAACCAAGGAGGCACACATTCGATTCTGTTATACGAACTAAGGGAGAGAATTCTTCTGTATGTCTTGGAACATTACGTTCATCTATCGGTCCGTCATATACTGGGTCGTCTGAACGTTCTAGCAAACTCGCTTTCTCGGAAAGGTTGCATGTTTCCTTCGGAATGGACTCTCAACAAGTGAGTATTCAGGCAAATTTGCTACCAATGGGATCGACCAATGGTAGACTAATTCGTGGCTCATCTCAACAATCAGTTGCAGACATATGTGTCACCATGCCCAGATCCTCGAGTGTATGCAGTAGACACTCTCTCAATTTCTTGGGACGGAATGATAGGATATGCATATCCTCCAACTCCGTTGATTCAACAGATCTTGTTAAAGATCAAGCAATCGCAGTGCAAGATTCTGCTGGTAGCATCTCTGTTGTCCCAGAAACCATGGATAAATCTGCTCAGGTGTCTGTTGTGGGACGTTCCCCGGAAGCTTCCTCCAAAGGAGGACCTTCTTTATCAGGGGAAGTCACACACACTGCATCACAACCCACAAGGTCTCAACCATCACGTATTTCCGTTGTGCGGTCCTTCTTGCACGGGAAGTGCTTTACAGGAGAGCAGTGGAAGCAATTTCTAACTGTAGGAGGGCCTTCTCTTCACTAAACTATGCAGCAAAGTGGAAGGTTTTCTTTTGCCAGTGTAAGTATCAGTCTATAGACGTAGATGATCCAGACATTGCAAACTTTCTGGTCTACTTGTTTGACGTTCTCAAACTGCAGCCAGTCACTATTAAGGGTTATTGGTTTATGCTATCAGACACTTCTGCTCATCATGATAGCTTAGAAATTGGATCTAATGTTTCTTTATCTTAGTTAGTTAAAAACTTTTCGATCAATAGGCCTAAAACCCTTAGGTTAATTCCTACGTGGAATTTGGCTTGGGTTCTGTTGAAGCTTAAAGAAGCTCCATTTGAACTGTTGGAGGCTGTAGAGTTCAAATTCTTGACATATAAAACAGCTTTTCTCTTAGCCTTTGCTTCCGCAAGAAGAGTTAGAGAGCTTCATGCTTTATCTATAGATAATTCTCATTGTCGTAGTGTTGGTAATACTATTACTTTAACTACTAATGTGGGATTTTTTTGTAAGAATCAGGCTCCTAATAAATATCCCGAGCCTATTATCGTTAAGGCTCTTCCGTCATCAGACAGCCGTGGACCTTTCCTGTGTCCATTAAGAGCTATGCGCATTTCTAAACGCAGATCAGAGCTTATCAGAAAAGGAAGAAAACGCTTCTTTTTATCATTAATTCCCAACAGAAGGGACATTTCTGTTCATTCTATTGCTAGATGGATTCAGTTAGCAATTCGCACTTCTTATGAAAGTTTATCTTCTAATCAGCAGTCGGTGCTTAAGATTTTAGCGCATGAAGTTAGAGCGCTGTCTGCATCTTGGGTTTATTCTAATAGTATTGCCATTACTGATCTCATGAAGGCTGCTTACTAGACACAGCCTTCTACCTTTACAAAGTTTTATCTTAGAAATATAGAGTCTATTTCTGGCGACCTTAGATGTTTAGGTCCGTTATCTGTTGCCCAGAATGTCGTCCACTAAACGATTACAGCTATAGTTATGTAGGTTTTCTGTTTCAGCAGTGACTCTGTCCTGTTGTCCTCTTCGTTCTGTGGTGATTTGACCCAGAGCAAGGGGAAGGGGGTGGGGGGGGGGGGGGGGGGGGGGGGGGGGTAGCGGCAGTTTTCCCTTGTATCATCGGCTTTATAGTGAAAAGCAAGGGAATTCCTGTTCTGATGTCAGCATTTCTGAGTCAGTATTGTATGGAATGGTTTTAAAGTGTAAAGTTAATATATATCTCATTTATGTAATATTTCTAAAGTGTAGCTCGGTGTGAAATATTTGTATATGTCACGTGTCATACGAGCGCTAATATACTATCCTAGGACACTTTTAAATGAGTGTAAAGAGTCTCTTTTTTTTGGACTATCTTTATTTATTGGCTTCCTTTATGAAATTAGTATAATGGGTTATACTGGATGTTAATAGAGAATTATAGATGATATATTGCTCAATTATCTAGTTGGTATTGTATCTTTCTTATTTCTAATAAATAAGAGAAAGACATATGTAAATCCTTTCTCTCCTTTTCTCCTTGAGGGGATATTCCTGTATATATAATTGAGCTTCTTGGATTTTTCCTTTATGTCCTTGGCCCTCCAGCCTTTTTTCTATTCAGCTAAGTCTGGGCCATTGGTTTACAGTATAAAAATATGAAAAAATTTTAAAGTAATTTATATATTTTTTATACTTACCAATGGCCTAGATGGGATTGCCCTTCCATAAGTTGGGAACTCATACCTCCCCGCTGATTATTTACATTTAGCAGGCACTGGTTGTAAGAATGAGGCTTGACACCAATTTCGGTACTTCCTTGACACTCTGCATGCGCAGTAGACAAAAGTATTTAGGACCATATAGGACATCAGTTTGTTGGTTTTGGATGCAAATTTTGGAGTGTTGGGGACAAAATTTTTGTTTTGCCCTGAATATTTAAGAGTTAGCACCAGCTAAGTCTGGGCCATTGGTAAGTATAAAAAATATATAAATTACTTTAATTTTTTTTTTTTTTTTTTGTTCCATTGAGGTCAATGTCACAGATCAAAGTCAACTGTCCATCGGGAAGATTTTTGTGTCTGCTCCATAACTCTGAGATGCTTAATTGGATTTTGTTGAAACTTTGCATACAGGTTGCTTATGGGGAGATGATGTGTCGCACACAATTTTTTTTTTATTCCATGGAGGTCAAGGTCACAGACCAAGGTCATTGTCACATTGGAGGCATAGTTACTTCCGAGTGCAATCTCTTGTTTTAAAATCTTCTCATGAAACGATGGGTACAGTGACTCGATATTTGGTACTGAGTTTTCTTTTGAGGTGTAGAATAAAGATTGCTCACTTGACGTTCATAGGACAACATTTGTCTTTTTATGTGTACCCATACCATAATGCGGCATCCGGGGTGGCCCTCCGTCATTCGTCCATCCTTTTTAGGGAATATTATTATTAGGGGCTACCTCCAAATTAAGGTAGTGTTAGGGTTAGAAGTGGGATGGGGTTAGGGTTAGGGGTAGATCCAGAGTGGGGCTTAAGGTTGGGGCAGTTAGGTCCCCAGGAGGGGTGGGGGAGGGGGGTCAGGGGTAGGGTTTTAGTAACCCCTAAACCAAAAAATAGTCCCTAATGCTATTGGATTAGGGTGGGGTTAAGGTCAGGAGTGGGGTTAGGATTAGGGATAGCCCCAGAGTGGGGCTTAAGTTTGGGGGTAGTGTTGGGGGGGTAGGGTTTAGGGTCAGGGTGGAATAGGGTTAGGGTGTGGTTTTGGGGTGGAGGGATGGGGTTAGGATTAAATATAAGTTATAGGGTGGAGGGGGTGTGGTTCTGGGTAAAATAAGGTTTTGGACTTACAAAATGTTTTTTGGTAGCCCATAAACCCAAAATGTTGGAACGTCGGTCCGTCCATCTGTCCGGCAACCACATCCATTTCTTTGGCATTCAATAACGTGAAAACTGTTGCTTAGATTGTCATGATACTTTATATTTGTGTTAATTTTGGTGTAAATCTGATTATTCAGTACTGAGATATTATCCCTTTACCTATCCAATTAAGCATTATTCCAATCCATTTCTTTGGCATGCGATAACTAAAAAAATATCAATCCTATGAGTTTACCAGGAGTTTACTCTTTAACCTCTTTAACCTATATTCAATTAACAGGTCAAATTTGTACTGTAGGTATGGTAAATGGTTTTGGGTTTGGAAATTATATTCAATTAACAGGCTTATTCAGTTATGAGATATCCAATTAAGTGGGCTCCACTGAACAACCAAAGTATTAAAAATGATAAGCATATTGTGAGATGCAAGGGAATGGATTTGCCTGTGGGAGAATATTTTATGAAGGAAAGCTTCAAGTCTACAAAACACACAGGGTTTTTGTTTTCAACAAACCAGGCAGGTGGACAACTGCCCATACCCTTTTTAGCTAGAGAAGGAGAAACTTTGATGACCCAGCAAGCAAATTGCAGTCCATTTTCTTCTGGATAGACTTCCCAGTTGACCATGGACTCCAGTTTCACTTATTGCCTGATTTATTGTCTGACATAGCAAGTGAGCAAGCCAGAAAATAAGCACATTGTCATCTGCAAATGAGGTCCCCAGAGGGTGAATTCAGTGATGCTACCCTCTGGGAACCTCAATCTGAATCAGGGTCTAAAAACTAAACAAAAGGAGGTACCCAGAGGATAAATTGGCCACTGTATGGGATAGCATCACAAATTCACCCTCTGGGGACCCCATTCTGCAAATGGCAGACCGCTTATTTTCATGCCTGCAAGTGAGAGTATTATTAGTCATGCTGCCGTTGGGCAGTTCAGAACATCAATCACACCTTGTGTTCTGGTTATTTCTGGAAAAATTCTTATTCTTATGTCCCTCTTTGGAAAAAGCTGGTTGCAAAGAGGATCATAAACTGTGTTTAGAATAAAAATGAAAAATCACAAAATTGTGTGTTCAGAATGTTCAGAATATTTTGATAAGCTGTTTTTCTACCTCGAATAAAACTGATTAGCAAGCCACAAAATTTGATTAGCAACTCGAGCTGGGCATTTTTTGTTTGTCTTGTTTTGTTTTCCAGTACGGTTCTGGATTTTGTGGCAAACCAGAAAACCAAAATACAAGATCCAGAAAAAATCTGTGTTTTACAATGTTTGTACACAAGTTTTAAATGTATTTTTCATTAAACTTTAGCATTTGTGAAATAGCATAACTGATGGGATGAATAATCCTGATATTTCAGAAGAATTGTCCCAGCTCTGATTTGGGACGAAATGTTCCATTACTGCTGTCGACACAAACTCAACCAGTGCATTCTGCTTTAAATATGGGTATTTCCCATTTTGCACTCTGATGGAAAGAATCATACTGATATTTGGGAAGAATTGGCATGCTTCTGATTTTGGGACGAGACGTCCTATAACTGCTGACAACACAAACTCGACCATTGCATTCTGTTACTAGTTTAAATATAGGTATTTCCCTTTTTGCCACCCTGTCTGTCCTCATAGACTTTGCTTTGGAACATTTAATTTGTTTCCTAACTCTTCAGTTACTTTGTCTTTACAGATACCATTATAACAAAAACAATTGAATATTGGTCACATCGAATTTGAAACTAGTTGAGGCTAGAAGACACATGTACTGGCAAGTGTGAGCAATTGCTCACATTGAATATTTCAACCAACTTGGCATTCCTGGACTCACAACCTGGAACTTTTGCTTTGGAAATGCTATGACATTCCCAGTATTCTTACCTGTTATTTCAAAGTGATTGGCTGTTTATATGCACATGCTGACTTCATGCTAGCATCTTACTCAAAAAGTAGTGTGTACAAAACATGTTTGATACAACCTCTGTGCTGTTTAAGGTACCTCATTAGTTCCAAATCCCCAAAAGCATATCATTTTACTTTTGTTGCCAAGATAATTTCAATGATTGTTGAACAGTTCACTGTAATTATCATTTTGAGGTATGCCATTAAAAGGGTTGAGGTGTATTGATTTTAACACTCCTCTGGTTAACTAAGGTGTGATGGGCATGTGGATGCGATCATGTTTCTCAGAATCTAAAGACTAACAAAGATCTACAAACAAGGTGTAATTTCTTGCCATATTAACATGATTTTTTTATTCTACTAACCCTTTACCCAATGCATAGGATATCAAAATTTATTATTTTAATTTGTTTTTTTTTTAATTTTGAAAAAAAAATTCCACAAAACTATATCTTTTGACCCCCTCATTACATGTACACTCCATATAAAACCGCACTTTGCGTACCCCACTTTTTGTGTAGAAAAGTGGGGTAGCCAAGTGCGGTTAGGAGAGAAGCATTACATAATCAATTAGTGCTCGACGAGAAATTTCTTCCAGAGTCTGAACCTGATTATCAATATTAGTCTTCAGTCAGTGAATTTCTAAAACCTGCATTTCATAAAATAATGACATAAAATTACCATATCTGTCTTTTCCAGATCATTGTACCCAGGAATAATGTCCGATTTTAAACAATTCGCCCAGTATTTATCGAGATATTGAACTTGTTTCCGTATTGAAATTAAATGTTTTGCCGATATGTCATTTGGATCCCCCCCCCCCCCCCCCCCCCCCCCCCCCGGTATAATTAATGGTAAGTTTGTCGCCATCAAACATGATCTTGTCCACCTTCATTCTTGAAACAGTTCGTCGAGACTTTTTATTTTTATACTATACCAATGACCCAGACTTAGCTGGTGCTAACTCTTAAATTCTAGGGCCAAACACAAATTTTACCCCCCAATCCCGCAAATTTGCATCTAAAACCGAAAATTACATGTCATATATGGTCCTCCATACCTTTCCTCCACTGCGCATACGCAGTGTCAAGGAGGTCCCAAAAGTCATTCTTTGTTTGGCCCTTCATCAGTTCACATCTGACTGATATTTGTGCTTGTAAATCTCAGTTTAAATGATGCCAGACACATAAATTTGAGAGAAATGGAGGATCTAAAGAGGAAATAGAAGGATGAGAGGAAAATTCAGTGGCAGGAAATAATCAGGGCTGTAACTTAAATTTTTTTACGAAATTATGTTATGTTCCCTAATTTCGAGGCATGAGCATGTTGTTATCATTCTTGCTATGAAAGTTCCACTGCTTGATCAGTGTTGTCTCTCTCCCTTTCCTTTATTCCCCCCTTGCTATTCTCCCATGCTTTTGGCATATTTTCTGTAATAATTATTACTAAAATTTCTTGGGGGTTTTGGCTTCGTAACAGAATGAATTTCTGTTCTTTTCCCCATGTTGACATCCTCACCCTTAGGTGTTTAGGCGTTGTGATCTGCATCTACCATCTGATGTTCTGCAGTTTCTTCTATGGAAATCTCTGTTTTGCATCAGATAGTGTTTAAATTGGTAACTGATTTCGGGCCATGTTTATCAGTGCCTGGAGTCATGTTTCCGGTTCTTGTACAACTTCTTGTTTACATTGACAACGGTTACTGCTGATAGTGATTTCTTGTCTTTACATTAGTTTAGACATAGCAAGATACATTAATATTGTATGTAAGTGTTGCATTAATTTTTTGAAATGTTTTAAAAAAATTTTGTCCACATTTAGGCTTTTTTGGGATCCATTTGGGCTCGGTGTTCCCATTGGGAACTTGGGCTCTTCTGAAAAATTTTTCAAAAATTTTTTTTTTTAAATTATTTTCTTTCAAAGATTATAATGGATTATGTTATATTATGTATCTTTATTTCAAGGGATTGAAATGACAACGTTGGAGGCGTGTGTCACGATATTGTGTTTGCGGGGAGGGGTCCATACCGGTCCTCTCTCCGTAGGGTCACTCTGTATTATCATTTTATTTTTCAGAATTCAGAGTGATGTTTTCGTGATCTCTTCAACAAGTGTGTCTCCGTTATTGCAGTGATAGGGCTAGCGGCTAAGTGCTCAGGGTAATATGACAATTGTCGAAGAGGTCCCTAGTAGGATCGAAGGCATTGATCGTCTGCTAGTCCACCCAGTGTAGCGACCATTCATCGAATGGCTCGGCAGCCAGTTTTGTCTGTTATGGTTCTGGGAAGCAGTGTGGGTGATGCGAGCACTATAAACTTGGAACGTGCACACCCAGCAATGACGGATCCAAGGATAGTACGGAGGAAGCCTGTCAGTCTAGTAGCTAGCTCGTCCAGGTCTATCCGGACCGCGAGCGAGAGAGGCCCCCTCTCTCTTACAACTACATTTGAGCCGCAATGTTGTTGTATGTTTGTTTGTTAGTCAGAACATACGTCCAATCCTCCTGTTCAGGACGTTCCGTCACATACACAGTCCGAACTGGCTGTGTTATGGGCTTCCTCATCCTCATGTCAACACACACCACCGCGCCTTGGCTTGTGACCACAGAGTTTCAGGGGACGTTCGCATATTATATAAATGCAGGAATGAACGTTCCTAGAGCTCCTGCTTTGCCGACCAGGGAATATTGTCGACCAGGTTACTTCATCTGTTAGCCAAGGATATGAGGTCTTTCCTGATGGGACGTTCGCATATTATATAAATGCAGGAATGAACGTCCCTGGAGCTGCCAGTGGATATTATGTAAGTCACGGCTCCACAGGCCTCATTCAGGAATAAGAATGCGGTGATTTTCCGTGATGTCTTCAAAAAGTGTGCTTCCGTCGTCACAGTCAAATGAAGAGCTAGCGGATAAGTGCTCATGATTTTATGTCAGTTGCCTAAGAGGTCCCAAGTAGGATCGACGGCTTTGGCGGCGTCCGCTAGCTCGCCCGGTGTAGCGTCCATTCATCGAATGGTTCGGTAACCGGGTTCGTCCGTTGCGGTCCAGGAAGGAGATTTGGGTGATGCAAGCACTATAAAATATACTACGTGCACACCCAGTGACGATGGATACGAGGAGGGTACGGAGGAAGCCTTTAAGTCCGGATCCTAGCTCGTCCAGGTCCACCCGGGCTGCGAGTGAGAGAGGTCCCTCTCTCGTACAACAACATCTGAGAACAGATGTTGTGGTACAAATGTTTCTCATTTGGAGCATACGTCCACCGCTCGGGACGCTCCGTTATATAGACAGTCCGGAGAGACTGCTCTAATGGCTTCCTCATCCTCACGGCAGTGCACACGACCGCACCTTGACTACGTGACCACTGTTATCTAGCCAGTCTCGCCGACCAAGGATTTCACGGCGACCAGGTCACGCCATCCGGTAGTCAGGAATACGAGGCCTATAGACTCCGGACGTTCGCATAAGAAATATGCAGGAGTTAACGTCCAGGAAGCTTTCAGCGGCTAAGTAATGTAAGACCGCTGCTCCACAGGTCTCCGTAACGGACGTGCTATTACAAATAGCACAAATTATCGCAGCATCCCAGCAGGTGACAGAATCTCTGTCGGATCAGGATTTATCCGACGACGCTGGGTCGGTACGCTCCTCTGAAGCATCAGGTACGGACGGCCGAGAATTTCAAGTGGTCTGACAGGATGGCAAAGGGATACCGAGGAGTTGGTTTTTTCCCTTTCGGAACAACATAAAGTTGCCGTAGATATCATCTGGCATTATCTTTCAGAAGTTGTTCTGTCGGACCAAAAGGCTGCGATGCTGGATAAGAAACTGTTAGCGTCACTGGACACGGAATAATTTTATCGGTTTAGGGACATCGTCCCTGAGTTTCCTACACAGTCCAATAATGTCACAAGAACATTTGAACTATTGTAGGACGCTATATATAAGCTTGCTACCAAAATGAGCAAGTCAGGTTTCTTATCGGCGAATGCTCTACATCTGCCTTTCATCAATTCAAGGAATAATTTCGAAACAGCAGGACAGGGCATACCGAGAGTTCCTCTGCATCTAGACGATCAGGCCGAAGATCTAGAATCATCTATACCGTCGTCTATGTCAATTTCAACCGCGATGTTGGAAACGACAATAATGTCTAACAGAGTTATCTTAGACGCATTAACGTACGCAGATCACCTTACTAAAGCGTTTTCATTACGCCTTGAAGGGAAAGAATTCCAGGATGTACTATCTTCCTTAATAGTTCTTTCAAGGGCAATAGCTTATTCCACGTATAACTCTGCCCTTTCAGTGGCAAATCTGGAGTTGGTTAGACGTGACGTGGCCCTAGCTACATCCACGCGCATGGATGGTAAGGTGAAAAACTCTCTCAGAGTCGCTTCAGTCTCCGGAGAGCTTCTCTTCGACGGCAAGCTTTCAGCAATCTATGATCAGATAACTAAGAAAGCTTCGGATTCTCTGCTATTCAAATCTGCTTCTAAAAAGTCGGATACAGCAGAAAAGAGTAAGACAGGCACTTCTGGGACAAGTACGCCCAAGAGAAGTTCCTATAAAGGTTCCTATGTGTCCTCTAGGTCTTATTCTAGAGACCGTCAAGGCAGCGACTCACGTGGGAGACTTTATTCTGGCCGAGATAACCGGTCAGATGACCTTGGTCGACGGGGCGAGGTGCGGGTCGTGTAGGACGTAGTTTCTCCTTCCGCAAGCCTCGCAGGTCCAGGAGGTGATGGTATGAACCTCTATCGTGTTCCGGTGGGCGGAAGATTGTCGAGTTTTATAAACAGTTGGGCGTCAATTACGGACGACCCCTGGGTTCGAGGGGTAATTTTGGAAGGACTAAGAATATCCTTCAAACGAAAGCCTCCATTAACTCGAAGTCCAAAATGGACTCCGCTTCCGTCAAATCCGCAGAAAAGAGACGCTCTTCTATCAGAAGTACAGTCTCTTCTGGAGAAGAACGCGGTAGAGGTCGTAGAAGACCAGGAATCACCGGTTTTCTACAGCCATCTGTTTCTGGTTCCGAAACCAGACGGCTCGTTCCGTCCAGTCATAGATCTGAGCTGGATAAACAAGCTGATCGTCGCTCCGAAGTTCTATATGGAGACAATTCGATCAGTCAGAGCGAGTATTCGGGTGAACGACTATGCTACAAGCATAGATCTCAAGGAAGCGTACTTTCACGTCATGGTACATTCGACATTCAGAAAGTATCTACGGTTCGCAGTCCTAGGAGTTGTATTTCAGTTCCGAGCGATGTGCTTCGGTTTGAACCTAGCGCCCTGGGCTTTCACTCGAATAATGAACTCGGTAATGATACATTTCCGAGCTCATTCGTCTGCGGTAACGTCGGCCTACCTGCACGACATTCTTCAGGGGTACGGCAACGAGTTAAAGCTTCAGAACGATGTGCAGAATGTGCTTCTATTACTCCGACGTCTTGGTTTTATAATAAACGAGAAGAAGTCGGATCTGGTGCCGTCCAAGTCATTCACCCACTTGGGAATGAGCTTCAAGACGCACAACAATCTCTAACCAGAGCGAAATTAATCAGTTGTTACGCTCGCTATTGTCTTCACTCAGACAAAGTTACAGCGAGAGAATTCATCAGACTGATAGGGTTGTGTGGAGCTGCCGCGGATTTTATTCCAATGGGGCGGCTACGCACTTGTCCTCTCCAAATCTTTTTGATTCCAAAAGAACAGAGTTGGAGGGTGAAGATTCTTTCACTCGTTACGTACATCCTCTTGTAAGTCAAGTGAAACAGATTCAGACTTGGGCAGATATTCAGTGGTTTATTCAGGGAAATAACTTCCACGGCAATTGCCGGATCCGAGTTTTACAGTTTTGACGGATGCCAGTTAAATAGGTTGGGACCCAACATTGAGCCCAACGGTTTTTAAGTGCCAGGGTCCTTGGGATTCGTGGTTCCTAATCAAGCACATAAACATCAGGAATTGATGTTATTTTGGCTTGCGTTACGTCATTGCATGAATGTTATCCAGAATGCCCACAGGCAATTCTGTCCCGACAATTCGACGGTATAAGCGTATTTTCGGAACTAGGGAGGTACTCATTCCATTCTGTTATTCACTGTAACGGAATGAATCCTTCTGTTGGTACTAGAACATCAAGTTCTCCTATCGGTCCGTTGTATTCCAGGTCGTCTGAACGTATTAACGGACTCCCTTTCACGAAAGGGCCGCTTGTTGCAGTCAAATGGACTTTTAACAACAAGTATTTATATCAGATTTGCTACCTATGAGAGCGGCCAATGATGGACTTTTTTTGCGACGCATCTCAACAATCAGTTGCAAGTGTATGTGTCAACATGTTCGGATCCCTCGAGCATTTGCAGTTGACGCTCTATCCCTCTCGTGAGACGGGATAATAGGATATGGGTATCCTCCAGCGCTGTTGATTCAGCAGATATTGCTTAAGTTAAATAATCTCAATGCAATTCTGTTGGTAGCACCTCTGTCTCCACAAAGACCGTGCATTAATCTATCCAGGTGTCTGTTGTGGCTTATGCTGTGGAAGCTTCCTCCACATTTCGGTCCATTCTATAGCTAGATGGATTCTATTAGCTTTCAGTACTGCTTATGATAATATCTTCAACACAGCAGTCTGCGATTAAGATTTTAGCTCTTGAAGTAAGAGTTCTTTCTACTTCAGAGGCTTATGCTAATAGCGTTGCTATTACAGTTCTAATGACGGCTGCATATTGGTTTTAGCCTTTCACTTGCACGAATTTATACCTCAGAAATATTGAGTCCATTTCTAGAGACCGGCATTGTTTAGGTTCGTTATCTGTTGCTCAGAATGTCGTCCACTAAACAGTTGCAACTATAGTTGTGTAGGCTTTTGGTTCCGGCAGTGACTCTGTGCTGCCGCCCTCTTCGCTCTGGGGTATTTGACCCAGGGCAAGGGGAAGGGGGGGGGGGTGCCCTTAGGTCACCTGCTTTATAGTGAAAAGCAAGGGAATACCTCCCCTAGAGTCAGTAATTCTAGTCGGTACCGGGATGATTTTTAAAGTGTAAAGATCTTTTTTTACTCATCCATGTAATATTTTTAAGTGTACCTCGGTGTGTAGTATTTGTATATGTCACATATCATGCAGACATTAATATACAATTATCGGTCACTTTTAATGAATATAAGAGTCTCATTTATCTGGACTACTTTATTTAGCGGCTTTCCTTTAAAAATAATTACCATAATGGATTATACTGGAGGTTAATAGACATCAGTGATGTTATTATGCTCAAGTACAAAATGGTGTTGTGTCTTTCTCGTTTTGATGCAGAATAGAAAGATACATGTAAATCCTATTTCTCCTTTCTCCTGAGGGGATAATTCTGTATATATATAGTTGAGTTATTGGATTGCTTTATGTCCTAGGCCCTCCAACCTTTTTACTATTCAGCTAAGTCTGGGTCATTGGTACAGTATAAAAATGTTAAAAAATTTATAGTAATTTATATATTTTTTATACTTACCAATGACCCAGACGGGGATGGCCCTCCCATGAGTTGGGAACTCATACCTCCCCGCTGAGTACATAACGCTTTTCCAGGCACTGCTTGTAAGAATGACTTACGGCGCCAGTTTCGAGACCTCCTTGACACTGCGCATGCGCAGTGGAGGAAAGGTATGGAGGACCATATAGGACATGTCATTTTCGGTTTTAGATGCAAATTTTGGGGATTGGGGGGTAAAATTTGTGTCTGGCCCTAGAATTTAAGAGTTAGCACCAGCTAAGTCTGGGTCATTGGTAAGTATAAAAAATATATAAATTACTATAAATTTTTTAACTTTTCAGACTCGGGATCGTAACGAACCCAGCATGTGATTTAATATCATTGTAGATAAGCTGCTTCACGTTTACCTCAGTAATTATTTTTGACAAACTAAATTGAGAATGGAACAGAATTTGCGAGTCAGCTATTGACGGTATGGTCTTTCCACTTTTAAATCTGGTCTGCCGCGCCTGGAAAAATTTTCCCTTAAAATTTTATATATTTTCCTTTTTTACAACTTGTGGCCCTCATTGATGGGGGAGGGGGAGCATTCCAATGAGGGGCCATAAACTATGTGCCTGAGACAAAATATGGAAATTCACTATAGCCCTACATCCAACGCCAATGGCCGAATTTGGCCAGCACTCAGGCTATACAAAAATCTGCATTCAAATTTTATTATGTTTAAGTTTTTGTTTCAAAAACATACCTTATGACCCTTCATTGGAACGAGCTAGTGTATACTGAGTCGTTCCATTGAGGGGTCCCAAGCTCTGTTTTGAGACAAAAAATTTCAAATTTTTAGTTGTTATTAAAGAATTTATCTTGCAAGTGCCACCTGGTCCTGTAGGCCGGTGGAGACTAATGGGTCACCGGGTTTATCTTCCTAGCATTTGGTACGTTTTTTCTTGGAAATAGTGTTTATTTTCGTGGCTGGAAACTAGGTAAACTGATAACATTTTGGCCAGACGCTGTCGTCTGTATGTTGGTGTTTTGGTAATAATAATTCTCCCCAGCCAGCATGGGTTTCTTTTCAATGCTTCGGCCCTTTGATAGATTAATAAGTAAATTAGCCTTGGAAAAGGTGGTGAAGATATGACATACCAGTAATCAATTAAGCTCAGTTAGTTACTTCTGTTCAGTGGCGTGTTAAATTAAATCCCCAAAGCCTACACCAAAATTGACATTTAAAAAGAATCTATATATTTTTTGCCCGCAAAGCACAACTGATGCACTTTTGGGCATGAAATTTTTATTGCAAATGGGCCAATCTCAACCAAGATGTCACAACGGTGTTCTCGTGACCATAAACTGAAGTAATGTATTCCTGGGGGCATCATTTCGTTCCTGTGGGGACACACTTCATCGATTGGAATGGTCCGGTGTTGAATTTTGATACCGTGTTTTCAAGTAGCTCCGGGAAAAAGAGAAGTGAAGCACGGACCGGTTTTACCCGAATTGGATTTGATGTGCGTTTTGAAGATAATCTCCCCCATGCCTGGGGTTAAATAGCGGCTGTCAGATAGAATAAAAAATACGTTTTAATTTAACATTTGGGTGGATTATGATGTTATATCTTGGGCGAAAAGCAGATAAATTGCCAGTATGTTCAAAAAGAAAAATGTGTAGTTATCTGTACCTTTCCGTTTCGGTTGAGAATCAGAATATTTTTTTTCAACAACAATGACCGCGATTAAGTGAGTTCAGACTATTTTATGTCATGTAAATCCAATAGATGGAAGAGCCACACTGCTTCAAGGGATCGTCAAAATTCACATTTTTTTCAAGATTTATTAGAACACAAAACGTGAATTATTGGACCGATTTTCATATTTAAAGGATTTTTTTGATACAGAAAATTCTTCCAAAAAATATTTCAGGCACAGGAAAAGGATTTAGTGAAGAGAACTTATTATTTGAATTGCGAGGTGTTTTCCCAATCAACACTTGATTAGTGTGTAAATACCTGCTGTTATATAATCATACATAACACACTCAGTCGATATTGGGATAATTTTTATATGCCCGTTTTGAAAAAACGGGTCGTATTACGGTATACCGCTGTCCATCTGTCTGTCCGGTCACATGTCGTACAATAACTCAAAAACGTTTTGAGAGATTTTCGTGATTTTTGGGTAGGTGGTGTATATCGATGGAGGGAAGCTCCCTTTCATTTAGTGGTGCCGTTCGAGTAATCATTCCAGAGTTATGGGACTTTATTACTTAGAAAATTGTTGATTTTTTACACGTCATACGATAACTCGAGAACGCTTTGAGAGATTTTCGTTATTTTTTTGTAGGTGGTTTATGTTGATGGAAGGAAGCTCCCTTTCGGTTGGTGTCGCCATTCGATTAGTCATTCCAGAGTTATGGGTACACATGTAGACTCATATTGTGTGCTTCATTCTTTTAATTAACAATGGGCGTTTCATGTGCTCATGGCGCAGCTGTTTATTTTTTATGGAGTGTACACGTAATGTCTTTGGAATGAGATCAATGTGATCATTCCAATGAGAGGTCACATGATGTTTTTTTTTTATTTTTTTGAAAAATAGATTTTTTTCAAATGCTAAATTTTAAAATTACGCAGATGTTTGTGACCGATTCGTTGGGTAAAGGGTTGACAGGAGTTTAATCTTTGATCTGTATGCAGTTAATTAGTCAGATTTGTACTAAATGTGTACTGTTAGTAAATGTTCTTGTGCTTGGAAGTTATATTTAATTACAGTGTTATTCAATTAAGAGATATCCAGTTTAATTGGGTCCACTGTATTGTTTTACAATTTGAATTTATTTTTTTCAGATCAGTTTATGCAGCAAAGTGGTAAAAGAAATCCTCTTCCAATTTTAATTATATCCTATGAAACATTTCGTTTGCATGCTCCTGTTCTTCACAAACGAGAAGTAGGATTAGTTATTTGTGATGAGGTGAGAAAGTTTATCTGCTTCTGCTGATACATTTGAGACTTCTCCAATATACACACTGTTATTTTGTACTCATTGTTTCCTAGATTGTAAGTAGCCATCCATGCATTGCTTCTGTGTTCAACAGAAACACTAGAACCAATAAACCAAGCTTTGCTGAGCAGCCTGTTAGCTTGACTTTGGTGATTTTCACTTTCTTCCTGCAGAAAAATCAGCAAGCTCTCAAGTCACCAGTCAAATTCTGTGAGGAATTTAATACAAATTATCATGATTATGTGCATGTGCTGTGATTTGTATCAGATTCGAGATGGTGTACAGAATAGGATCTCAACGAGCCGGCTTTGCTGGCGAGTTGTGATCCCATTTTTGGACACCACCAAGAATCTGACACAAT
This sequence comes from Pictodentalium vernedei, assembly GCA_031216915.1. Lineage (NCBI taxonomy): Eukaryota > Metazoa > Mollusca > Scaphopoda > Dentaliida > Dentaliidae > Pictodentalium > Pictodentalium vernedei. Next base: position 311,867,972 of record CM062291.1, read on the forward strand.
TCACAGGACATGCACATTGTCATGATAATTCATTTATCTAACAATTCTGTCACATAAACAGATTAAATCTTAACCCTTTACCCAACATAACAGCCAAAACTGGCCAATGCTATTCTCAAAAAATCGCCACTTAATTTTCATTATTTTTTTCATTTTTTGTCTCAAAAACATAGGTTATGACCCCTCGTTGGAACAAGTTTGTTGAGCTCATTCCAATGAGGGGTCATAACCTATGTTTTTGAGACAAAAATGAACAAAATTAGTTATTCAAGAATGTTTTTGCAAGTGTCTGCTTTTTATGTTAGATAAAGGGTTAAATTATTTGCTAACATTTTTGGGACATAATGTTCGGTCGATCACTGGAACGCACATAGAATGTATCCATGTGCCTGTTATGATAGCCTGTAGCGCTACCGGAAACGAGTCGTCTATATGATACGGAATCAGAATGAGTCGTCTATATGATACGGAATCGGAACACATTATGTGATATGTACCGTTTCTCCTGGTTTTCAGGCCAAACTCTATATGATTGTTAGATAAATGCTGTTATCACCTATGTTTAGATTCACTCATCTGGAATATTTCAGTAGGTTCTCTTTTCTGACCAACTGAAATATTCCAGACAACTGAATAAAAAAAAATACAGAAGAGTCCTGTTAATTGAATAGCCACTTTGCCAATGGGAGTTATTCAATTAACAGGAGTATTCGATTAATAGAGATTTGATCATTTTCCTGTTTTCTAGACATAACCAGAGCATTTATTCTATTATATTTTGTTTGACAGAGCTCAAGGAGCTCTGTCAAGCAAGATATAATAGATTAAATGCCTTCATTGGATATACTGAGGCCAAATTTGGCAATATACAAGGGTAATTCAGTTATTGTCAGGGTAAGTTTTTGACGTATTGCAAGTTTTTTTTATTCAATTACCAGGAGTTTACGCTATAACCCATATGCAATTAACAAGGCAAATTTGTACTGAAGATATGATAAATGGTTTTGTGTTTGGAAATTATATTCAGTTAACAGGGAAATTCAGTTAAAAGGTATCCAATTAAGTGGGCTCCAAGGTACCATAAAAATTCAATGTAAGAAATGTTTTTCAATCAAGACTTGATTTGACTGACTCTTTAATGACATCACAAATCCCATCAGAGATGTTTATTTATCAAAACATTATGCATGGAGACTCATCACAGCAGTAGTTTTATATCATGAAATAATTCCACTAATTGTGTTAATATTTTGAGGTTTGGTAGGTGAATTAATTGCTTATTGATTGGAATATCTATAACTGGAATACGAATGAAGCATCTCTGTATAACCTTGTGAGTAAAAGAACATTACATTACATCAATGATAGTATGCACACAAACTCCACAGAAAGTTGGTTAACAAATAGCCCATAACAGTGTCAAATTCCTAACAAATTTAGTCTGGTGGTCTGAGAGCTTGAAAAATTAGTTAAATGTTTTAGTGAATCTCCAGTCTAAGCGTGAAAGTGCTCCAGATCAGTCTCTCTGTATTTGGAATATGGATGATAACTTCTTTTTGCTAAGCATTCTATGGTGTTAATTCTGGGTCTGTTTGAATTGAATCAGCTTTTCTCTCCTACTTACAAATGGTAGCAAGTGAATGTGATAGCCTCAGGGACCCAATTCTGACTTTGATTACTTTTACTGCAACAAAACAGGAGTCCTGACATGTGGTCTTCAGGAAAACGTGCAGTTTATATTCAGTGTAATTTGTCAGTTATTCTAGGCAAGTCTTGGCTGCCTATAAAGGCAGCCAAGACTAACCTAGAAGCAACTGCAATGCCATAGGCTGTGGATTGACAAAGAGTAGCAAAAATGTATTTAAAAAAAAATAATACAGGCCTTTAAGGGTTAAGGTATTTCTTTTCAATTCGCTATTCATTTATAAGGCCAAATTTCTGTATGAGGTATGGTAAATAGTTTCGGTGGTAGGAGGATATATGCAACTAACAGGAATATTTTCTTCAGCAGTATCAAATTGATAGATTGAGAGCGTGGTGGCTCACAGTGATTATAGGATTCGGCTTCAAATTAAAAGGTCCACAGTTCGATCTTTGCCAGGGACAACCGCATTGTGTTCTTGGGCAAGGCACTTAATTCCGATTGTGCACATGGGGGCATGGTTGTGCTGTATACTAAGGCATACTGCGCGTCAATGGTGGACTTTTCTTACTCTTCAACCAATGCTAACCCTGCTTCTGTAGAGTTGTTGCATTGGGGAGGCTGGGTGATTGTCTCTGGGTACTCCGGTTTCCTCCACCCTTAAAACTGTTGACACGAGGTGACCCTGGCTGTCAAAATTTTAATTGTCACACAGCCTTTTCATTTATATCTTTTGAATACATGTCAAATCTTCACTTCTGTGGTGTCCAATTTTCATTTCAGGGTCACAGATTGAAAAATTCTGAAAACCAGACTTATCTTGCACTGTCTGAATTGAATGCAAAAAGGCGAATTCTCTTATCTGGAACTCCAATACAGAATGATCTCTTAGAGTATTTCAGTCTTATCCATTTTGTAAATAGGGGCATTTTAGGTAACTATCAGAGGTTACAGTTAATAATTTATTGTATGGGAGATATACTCCCAGCATTGTTGGACTGCTGGCTCATTAACTGGATAAGTGCGAAATTATTTTTCATAGGTGATTTGTAACATGAGTATTTTTTTTCAAAAATACAATGCTACCAGCAAGGGGAGCCTTAATTTAGCAAGCTTTTGTTAATAAATAATTGTTTTGTTACTATTTATTGTAGAGTTCCTGTTGGCACTCTTCAATAAATAGCAACAAAACAATGTTATATGGACTTTTTTTTTCTACTACTGCACAAATAACAGGATTATGCATACAGTGTAAAGCCATTAAAGTGGCTTTCAGCACTTTTCAGTAGAGCTCTGACTAGCTGGTGCTAACACAAATTAATCCAGGGCCAAACACAAATTTTGCCCCCAATCCCCAAAATTTGCATGCAAAACCAAAAAAAATTAAGTCCTAGATGGTACTCCATACTTTTGAGATCTGCGCATGCGCAGTATCCAGGAAGGTACCGAAATTGGCACAAACCATGATTCTTTGTTTGGCCCTAAAGTCAGCAACCATGAACTGACATCCATTCTTTTAAATCTCCCTTTTTGAGGATGCCAGACACAAATCAATAGTAAAATTGGTGGATCCAAGGCTGGAAATGGATGATGGAAGCAAACAACGGTGGTTAGAAACATTCAGGGCTGTAACTTTATAATAAATATAAAAATTATTTCATGTTTCTCAATGTTGGGACATATGCCGCCTGATGTCATCATTCTTGCTAATGATTTATCCTCTGTTTGTTAAGTGTTCCTTCCCTGTCCCTCCTTGAAGCCCTCCTGTTAAACTCCTAAGCTTGTTGGCTGTTTTTTATTAAATTTCTTGGGAGTTTAACATGTATTACAGAATGTTTATTCTGTTTATACCCATGGTTGCATCCCCACCCTAGGGTCTTGCATCTTCTATCTGATGTATCATTTTTTCTTCGTTTGAAGATCTTGCTTTACACCTGATAGTTTTAAAATCTGTTACTGACTTTGGGCATTTTTTTCTGTGTCTTGTTTCTGGTTTTTCTTTTGACATATACATTGGCAACGTCTTTAAATATACGTAGTATTTAGATATTATATTACTGTAGGATTGTTGTAATATACATTGATTAGGATTCTGTTAGCGTAGCTCAAAAAATTGGATTTTGTCCACAGTTAGGTTCTATCGGGATGCCCTTGGGCTCTTCATGTTCCCTTTGGGAACTTTGGCTTTTTCAAAAAAATTTCGAACAATTTTTTAAATTAATGTTTTGATTTTGATTGCAATTATTTATGTATCTTTATTATATGGAGTTTGTAAGAGTACAATCAACTTATTTTGATTGAATCATGAAAGCTTACTGCTTCAAATGCAAGGCGAGGAAGTCTTCCTCAGATTTACATGCTTGTTGTCTTGCCTGTAGTCAATGTACTCCTGCAGATTCTTGTCCTACATGTGTGAATTTGGATGACAGACATTGGAAACTGGTGCCACAGTACGTTGTTGGCAGTGAGACCTATGCTGATGCACTCACCACAAGAAAATTTGAGTTTTTCAGTTTCTTTTTCAGAGGAACAAGAACATGGTGATGATATTGTGACACCCACTAAAAGTGTGCTAACATCGTCACGCTTTGATGAGCAAACAGAGCTAGCTGATGAATATTAAGCAAGGGATAAGGCCTCTAGTTAGTCTTCTTAATCCCTTGCAAGCAGCTAGCTCAACCAGTGAAGCAGTTACTCCGTCCTTTGGGGCCATAACACCGGGTATGTCTGTAGCGGTTGAAGGAAGTGTACATTTGGGTAGAGCGAGCACCTTAAAAACAAAAGCTCACCCAGCAATGACAGAAATAGGGAGGAAGTCAGCAAGTTTCTTGTCAGGAGACTCGGCTAGGTCTGACAAGGCCACGGGCGGGAGAGGTCCCTCTCTAACCCAACAACATCTGGGGCCAGAGGTTGTTATGAGAAACTTGCATGGGCCGGAGCATACGTCCTCACCTGCCGCTCGGGCTACAGTCACGGTTTCTTCCACTTTGATTCATAAGTATACATGACCGCATCCTAGCTATCCGACTTCGGATATCCAGCCAACTGCCCGAAGACCGAGCCAGTCTTCACCCTTGAAGTCGGTCCATCCGGTAGCTAGGGAACTGAGGCTTCAATCATTGGGAAGTTCAGAGAAGAGATCCATCTCCGGAATGCCGTCCCAGGAGCAGCAAGTGGCTGAAAAACAGAAAATCGCTGCTCCTCAAGCCTCGGTGACAGACTTGCTGTCGCAGATTGCGCAGCTGATCGCAGCATCCCAGGAAGTGTATGAGCAGCCTCCCGGAGACTCCGATGGTGAGCTGTCGGATAGTGCTGGGTTGGTCCAGTCATCTGCACACGCAGATGCGATGGACAGAGAATCACAGCTGATTCAGTTGGATGGTGAAAGAGATAAGGAAGAAGATTACCCTTCCCTTTCGGAAACAACATATGGTAGCGATGGAATTTATCCATCAGTACTTTCCTGAATTTGTTTCACATGATGAGTGAGCTGCAACAACAAGGGAGAAACCGCTGTTGTCTTCAGACGCAGACTTTGTATGGAGGAAAGAAAAAGTTCTTTCTTTTCCGGTACAGTTAAGACAGGTGTTGCAGTCCTTCGGCCATGTCGACGACGCCATATTTAACTTCACTAGTGTGAAGAGGAAAGGCGGTTTCTTGTCAACATCTTCCATTAATATACCATTCCTTGGACCATGTTCATTTAAAACAGTTGGAGAAGATGTTCAGAGAGCTCCTCTGCATTTAGATGAGCAGGCCGGGATTTAGATATGTCCCTACCGGCTTCATTCAACATCTGCTCGGATGTGATGAAATGTCCTACGCATATCACCTTACCAGAGCTATGGCACAATGTCTCAATGGGAAGGAATTTGAGGATGTTTGTTTCTCGCTCTCTCCGGGTCGCTCCAGTCTCTGGACATACTCTGTTTGACGACAAGCTTTCGTTAGTCTGTGAACAGACTACTAAGAAAACTTCCAGTGCTCTGCTTTTGAAATCGGTGTCTCAACAACATGCTTCAGCAGACAGGGGTAAGCGAGGACATTCTAAATCAAAATCATTTAAAGGGAACTCCCTGCGAGGGTTCAAGGAACCCTCATATAATTACTCTGGAGGTCGTCAGTGCAGAGACTCGGGAAAGAGGCGTAAGTCTGATCAGGATTATTGGTCAGATGCCCCTAAGCCGATCGGATGAGGATCTTCGTGAGGAGGACGTAGTTTCTCCTCCCGTAAGCCTTGCAAATCCTACAGGTGATGGTCAAGACCTCTATTGCTTGCCAGTTGGCGGAAGGTTATCAAACTTCACGAGAAATTGGATAGCAGTCATGGAAGATCAGTGGATGAGAAGTGTAGTCTTGGAAGGCCAACAGCTATCATTCCGAGCATAATTCCCACTAACAAGGCGGACCCTTTCAAAAGAGAGTCTCTCCTAGTGGAGGTACAAGCTCTCTTATTAAAGGAAGCAATAGAGGTTGTCAAGAATCAAAATTCTCAGGGTTTTTACAGTCACCTGTTCCTCGTACCGAAGTCAGACGGCTTGTTCTGACCGGTAATAAACTTGAGCTGGATAAACAAGTTGATCGTGGCTCCAATGTTCTACATGGAAACTATTCGGTTGGTAAGAGCAAGCATTTGAGTGAATGACTATGCAGCAAGCATAGATCTAAAGGATGCTTACTTTCATGTCCTGGTACATCCGGCATTCAGAAAGTCCCTGCGGTTTTCCGTGCAAGGAAAGGTTTATCAGTTCAGAGCAATGTGCTTTGGTCTGAACCTGGCTCCTTGGGCTTTTACACGAATAATGAACTCACTAATGTCATACTTCTGAGCTCATTCGTCTGTGGTAACGTTGGCTTACTTAGACAACATTCTTCAAAGATACGGCAACAGAAGTATTCTTCAGAACGATGTTCAGAGTCTGCTACAATTGCTCCGACGTCTCGATTTCATAGTAAACGAGAAATAGTCAGATCTATCTCCATACAAGTCGTTCGCTCACTTGGGAATGAGCTTCGAGACTCACAACAATCTGATTAGTCTGCCACTACCCAGAGCGAAATTAGTCAGTTGTTATTCTCGCTTTTGTCTAAACTCAGACACAATAACAGCGAGGGAGTTTATGCGACTGATGAGGCTGTGCGGAGCGGCTGCGGATCTTATTCCGATGGGTCGCCTGCACACACATTCTCTCCATATATTCTTTACTAGGAGTGTGAAGACGCATTCGCTCGAAACCAGTAGTGTTTTAACGGACCTGGTAAAACAAAAGGATCAGATTTGGGCAGATCTTCAGTGGTTAACTCAAGGTGTTACTCTTCAACTGCCAGATCCTCTTTCACGATTATGACGAATGCGAGTCAGACAGGCTGGGGTGGCATCCCCAAGTCCCGCAGACTTGAAGTGCCAGGGTCTTTGGGACTCTCGGTTCCTAGAGAAGCACATAAACATCAAGGAGATGATGTCAATATGGTTAGCACAACAACATTGGATTGGTCAAATAGCGAATGTCCATGTTCAAATTCTGTCGGACAACTCAACGGTAGTTGCTTACCTCAGGAATCAGGGCAGCACTCACTCGATTCCGTTATGCGAATTAACGGGGAAGATTCTCCTATTCATTCTGAATCATCACATTCATCTCTCAGTGTGTCCTATACCAGGTCGTCTGAACATATTAGCAGAATCGCTCTCTCAGAAAGATCACCTGTTGCCATCCGAGTGGACTCTCAACAAGCGAATATTCAGACAAATTTACTACCAGTAGGATTGTCCCATGATAGATCTTTTTGCGGTTCACCTAAACAATCAGTTACTGACATTTGCGAAAAAATGCTGAGTCAGCATATTTGCAAAAATGTACAAAAAAAAAAATTTGGTTTGGACTCAATACAGGAACCCAAATTTTTTACTTCGGGCAATGTGGGGAACGATGTTTAAAAATCTTCTTCTTCAGATCCACAAGTCAGAATACTTTCATATTTGGTATGCAACATCTATGGGTGGGAGGGGGGGATCTGGGGGGGGGAGGTTTGAGGTGTCAGATTCAAATTTGTTCAATTGTTCAAATCCAGTGCCTGGGTTAATATTTGGGCTTGCGGTGGTAGCCCAAAATTTAAATTAGTGCAATATGAGGGAATTTCTTTAAAAATCATCTTCTCCAGATCCACTAGGCAGAATGCTTTTGTATTTGGTATGCAACATCTTCAGGGGAGTCAAATTCAAGTTTGTTCAAATGGAGTGCCTGGGTTAATATTTGGGCTTGCTACGGTAGCCCGAATTTTAACTTAGTGCAGTATGAAGGGAATTTCATTAAAAATCATCTTCTCCAGATCCTCCAGCCAGAATGCTTTTATATTTAGTACACAACATCTTTAGGGGGGTCAGATTAAAGTTTGTTCAAATCGAGTGCCTGGATTAATATTTGGTCTTGCTATTGTAGCCTGAATTTTAACTTGGTGCAATATGAGGGAATTTTTTTAAAAATCATCTCCAGATCCACCAATCAAAATGCTTTTGTATTTGGTTTACAATGTCTCCAGGGAGTGGGGGTGGGGGAGGGGTGGGGGGCTGTGAGGATTCAAGTTTGTTTAAAATGGGTCCCGGGGTTAATATTTGGGCCCCCTATGGCAGCCCGAATTTCAGCTTAGTGCACTATTAGGAAATTTCTTTAAAAATCTTCTCCTTCAGATACCCCCAGTCAGAATGCTTTTACATTTGGTATACAGCATCCTGGTGGTGGAAGGGAAGGCTCAGGCTCAAAGTTTGTTCAAGTTAAGTTCCTAGGTTGATATTTGGACTCCCCAAGTTTTGTATTACTGGAAATTGGGGCGTTATTTCTGTGGTAGCATCCCAGGACTAGAAAGAAATCATCTGGCATGGACCACAAAGTTATAAATAATTAAATAACTTCATTCCTCTATAGTGTTAACTAGCTATAGATGATAATTAAATCCTTCTTTAAACAACTGTGTCAGGTGGGCGCCTCAGGCCCCATGGGGCCTCTTGTTTCTAAAAATGGGGGCTATATAGGAATCACAAGAATGTCCATTCCATCATGTCCTGCCCACCCCATCAGTTCTTTGTTCTTATGTGCACATCTCCTTCAATAATAAATTTGTAAAACCAATTTTGATGAAACTTCTCTTCCATGATCAGTAGAAAGTATACACACACCTACTATCAAAGTTTTATGCTGTGAGAATTTTAACAGTTTTTTTCTCCTCTTGAATATGGATTTATTTCCAATTTCAATATGAAATTCTTCTGTGTGTAAATACTGATGAGTTCATGAACCAATTTTGATGAAACTTCTCACACAATCATAAGTAACCGGGGTTGTATGGGGCATGGAATTCTGGAAAAGTCATGAAATTTGTATGATAATTTTCCAGGTCCGGAAAAGTTATGGGAAATGATGAAATACAGAAAAGTTTGGGAATAGTCATCTTTTTCTAAAAATGTGTCATGTCACACAAAATTCTGTAAAAAATGTGGTCACAGTTGAAGTTTTTTTTTGATACGCCACATAAATTGCCAAACTGACTTCTTTATAAGGAATTGCTGCAGTAAATATTTGAATTAGAGTTACCTGCCTTGAAATGTTGCACTCAGAAATTATGCAATCTCTAGAAATAAGCAGCCTTGGGAAAATATATTGTATCAATAAACATTTGAAACATTCTAATGACATCTTGCATTATTGTTGAATATTCTGAATAAATAAAGAGAGTGACTTTTGGACCTAAAAAATGTAATTGACCTTTTAGTGTGGTTTTATTGGAAATTCCCAGAAAAATATGTGCACATAACTGGTACTTCCCTTCCTGTCAGTTTTTCTCTCTTATTTGTTGCATGACCCCCTGTTTTGGGGTCAGAAAAAGTTGTCTGAAGGACTGTACTTGACAAAGATGTTTGAATGCCAAAATTAAAATGATGCTTGAATGTAATGTTTGCCTATGGGAAAAATATTTAGTGCTGTGATACCATAAAAACAGTAGTGATGAACCGATAATAGGAATCGGCAATCAGAACCAGCTGGTTTTGGGCATTGGCCGATTATGAAAACCGGCAGTTTCCAGTTATTCTATATTTAACACTGACTCTGATATCTGGCTGTTTCAATAAACTTTCCCCATTAAAAACGTGTGTAGTGCGTATCAGAATATTTAAGGATTTGCAGAGCCGAGATATTACAGAATTTACCATCTGTAATCGGTACGAGATTGCCACTATTCCCATCTGATTGAAGTCACTGGTCTTCAATCATGGTGCTGTACTGTACAACGTTGCATTGGGTTCATGAATGAATAAAATGTGTTCAGCCGCTTGTCTGTAGTACTTCATGATGCAAGCATCACAACACAATAAGAAATTAAAATGGGAGAAAAACTGAAAAAAGACTGTTTTCAAGGGTAGATGATTGTTATGCAACATGTTAGACGCATAACTGTCACAAACATTTTTTAGTTTGTCCAGTTCATTTTTTTTAATTCAGGTACCTCCTTTGATGTAAACGCTGAAGAAACACGTCAAGGGAGGTAACAAGTAGAACAATGAACCTTAAACAATATATTCTGACGTCACGTGTGTCTGTAAATAAAGCGCTAGTTTATCTCTAGAATACAGGAAAGTGACACAATCCCTGTTAATTGAATACTCCTGTTAATTGAATAATTTTCATTGGCAAAGTGGCTATTCAATTAACAGGGTTCCACTGTATCTTGTTTGACAGTGCTCTGTCAAATAAGACATAATGTTCCAAGTCTACCGTGGAAATGTGGTTTTATCAAAGAGAGAACTCTTTTATACTACTGAAGTATAACACTTCATACAGATGATGAAATTATGGATTTGACATTCTGTCTACTTCATATTGATAAGGTTCATCTTGTATTAAATACTTTGCTATCCCATCATATCATTTGGAACTCGCTCCTCTGAATAATGAAAATAATATTGTCAGAAATGTTCTGCTCTGTCTAGTATCTAGTTGTTGTGAACTTAGTCTTCTGGCTTACATTATTAAAGTTGGTCCAAATTCTTTTTGCTGATTTTTGACAGTTTCATCAAAGCACTTGGAAATGCCAGACCAAGCCTAAGAAATAAGCACACTGTCATCTGCAAAATGAGGTCCCCATCACTCAATTTTGTTTTATTTTAAGCTTATTCATTTTACAAGGATTGGCAAGCAAGTTCTTATAACTTAAATTAATGCTTCTCCCTGGCCCTATGGCACAGATAAGTGTGATGGCCTATATAGTGGCAACTTTGACCTCGCTCTTCTTGAAGACTGCAGGGATCTTTAGTCTGTGTGTGTCTCCCCCAGGTCAGAGGTCAGCCACTGTATGTCTCCACCTGATAGGATGGTGCACTGTGACAGCATCAACCCCCAATTGATGCTGCCAGAGAATGTCCACTCATTGTGGAATCTTTCCCAAACAGAGATCGAACCCAGGGCCTCTGGCATGAGAGACCAGCGCACTAATCCACTCGGCCACCACTCACTAAATTTACCCTCTGTGAGCTTCAATCAGATTCAAGTCCTCAAGCCTAAACAGAAAGAGGTACCCAGAGGATAAATTGGCCCAGTATATGGGATAGCATCAGCAAATTCACCCTGTGGGGACCTTATTCTGCAAGTGACAGATTGCTTATTTCCAGACACTATCATTGTGCTTTGTTCAGTGTATTTTTACGTATATCTGATCTTCTGTGTTCTTATAGGACAGTACAATTCGCATCATATTGTTGTGCCTTTTTTTCTATGCAATCTTGTTTCCTAATAGGACAGTGCATTTCAGATCATATTATTGTACTTTCAGGCCTGGAAACAAAGAGTTTACGTCATAATCTGATCACAGGTTAGGCTATATAACATGGTGGTAACCTATAGGAAAAACGTGTGGTAATGCTTTTCCGCTTTCTGTTTTTACTATGCAAATCATGTTGTTTTATACATTTTGATAGAATTTCTGCCAAAATAAATTGCAATAACTAATGCAAGATCTCACTTTGATGAGATCGCACATTAGTTATTGCTATTTGTTTTGATGGAAATTCTGTTAAGATGTAAATGGATTGCGATTCTGGTCATATGTGGAATCAGTGCACAACCTCTGAAGCGAGTTTGTTCCAAGTGATTGTCATATCTGACTGGCAAATCATGCTTGATTAGGAAGTTAATTTATGCTGTGTTTTATCGTAATCTGTATTGCATTTGTGTATTTTACAATTGACATAATCTGAACAATCGTTTGCATGTTATTTCCAGACATGTATTCTTTTTTCAGTGCAATCTTATATGCAAGGAAGCTGACATGTATGATTATAAAATTCTACTTTTAAGGGACTGTAGTCAATTTAACTTAAGTAGATCTTATTATCTGTGCCTACTATTGTATTTCTTTTCAGTTTATTATTTTCAAAAGTGTTGATGAAGTTATTTTTTTGTAGGTACAGCACAAGAGTTCAAGAAGCGGTTTGAAACCCCAATTCTGAAAGGCAGAGATGCTGATGCTAGTGATAGTGAGCATAAAAAAGGTCAAGAAAAATTACAGGAGGTAACCAACTAGAGGCTATACAGGATTGATAAAACTGGAAAGAAGAACAAATTCCAAATTTTTAAATTCCTTGTCAATTTGCCCTTAATAATTTAAACCTTTACCTGACATGAAAAGGTTTTGACACTTGCAAACAAAATTATTGAATAACTATTTTTTTCATTTTTTGCATCAAAAACATACCTTATGACCCCTCATTGGAACAATCTGAATTACCTCTTTCCATTGAGGAGTCATAAATTATGTTTTTGATGCAAAAAATGAAAAAATAATAAAAAATTAAGGGCGTTTTTTGTGAATAGCATTGGCCAGTTTTGGTTTGTTATGTTGGGTAAAGGGTTAAAAAAACAGAAAAGTCCATTTTTATGAGTATAGGGGATTTCTCCACGAAGTTTGTTCGCAATTTGTTTTAACTAAGAAAATGAGTAAGCTGATGAATTTTAAATCTTTTGTTAGTGTTTCACCCAATGTGTGTAATACAGAAAACTGAAGCTAATTCTTAGATATTCTTTCACTAACCCTTTATCTAACTCAGTAACAGGACAAAACTTACAAAAATATTTCTTGAATTATGGAAAATCTTCAGTATTTGCTTCCAAAGCATAGCTCATAACCCCTCATTGTATTGGACTTGATTCATAAGGTATGTTACGGAGGAAAATTTGAAAAAAATAATAAAATTTGAATGGCAAATCTTTTTTGATGGCCATTATATTAAGTAAGGGTTAACCCTTTATCCAACACACTGGATATCAAAATTTATAATTGTAAATATTAAATTTTTATACTGTACCAATGACCCAGACTTAGCTGGTGCTAACTCTAACAAAACCAGGGCCAAACACAAATTTTGCCCCCCAATCCCCAAAATTTGCATCCAAAACAAAAAGAAATTATGTCCTAAAGGACCTCCATACTACGCCTCTACTGCGCATGCGCAGTGACGCAGACGTCCCAAAATTGGCGCCAATTATCATTCTTTGTTTGGCCCTTCATCAGTCAACATCTCACTGATCTTTGTGCTTGTAAATCTCAGTTTAAAGGATGCCAGACACGTAATTTTTGGAGAAAATGTGATTCTAAGGAGGATAGAAGGAGGAGAGGAAAAAGAAGTGACAAAAAATAATCAGGGCTGTACTTAAAATTTTTTGATGAAATTATGTTAAGTTGCCTATTTTCGAGGCATGGGCCTCTTGTTGTCATTCTTGCTAAATGTTGCACTGCTTATTCAGTGTTTCCTCTCCCCTAGCCTTCTAAAGTCCCCCCTTGCAATTCTCCCATGCTTTTGGCATATTTTTGAGAAAGTTCATTTCTAAAATTTCCTGGGAGAGTTGCTTGGTTACAGAATGTTTTCTGTTGTTTTCCCCATAGTTACATTTTCACCCATGGGTGTATAACGTTTGTGTTCTGCATCTTCCATCTGATGTTCTGCAGATTCTCCCCTGGGAGTCTCTGTTTTGCATCAGATAGAGTGTAATTTGATGACTGATTCCGGGCCAGTTTTTTCAGTGCCTGGAGTCATGTTTTCTGGTGTTTTACACTGTTTGTTTTCATTGGCAACAGCCTTTTTTGAGGGGGGCTGTTTGCCTTTGCTGTAGTTTATATCATTATAAGATACATTTATATTATCCGTAAGTGTCTCATTAATTATTTAATATAAATTTAAAATTTTTGACCACACTTTGCCATCGGATCCATCGGGGCTCAACGTTACTTTTCAGCAACTTGGGCTTCGCTGAAAAAATATTTTTTCAAAATTATTTTGATATGTAATTGTTTTTTCATTTATTATGGATCATGTTATTATGTATCTTTGTGTCAGGGGTTTTTGCGAGTAACTAGGACTTGTTGTTCTTTCACAATGAAGGGACTTTGCTCAAATTGTAATAGGAAGAAATCTTCCTCTGACTTTCATGATCATTGTATTAATTGTAGTCAGTGTTCTCGCATTAATCCCTGTCCTATATGTGAATATTGGGATGAGAAACATTGGAAACGTGTGTCACGATATGTTGTTTCTGGAGAAAGGGCTATGCCGGCTCTTTCTCCGCAAGGTCACTCTACTCTCTCAGTTTCTATTTCAGAGGAACAAGAACAGGGTGATGTTTCCATGTTATCTTCTACAAGTGTGCGTCCGTCGTCACAAATGAATTCAGAGCTAGCGGCAAAAGTGCTCATGGAGATTAGACAAATGTCATCCGCTAGCTCGCCCGGTGTAGCGTCCATTCACCGAATGGTTCGGCAGTCGGGTTCGTCCGATGCGGTCCAGGAGGAAATTTTGGGTGATGCGAGCACTATAAACATAATAGATGCACACCCAGTGACGGCGGATAGTAAGCGAGAACGGAGGAAGCCTTTGAGTCCGGTTCCTAGCTCGTCCAGGTCCAGCCGGGCCGCGAGCGAGAGAGGCCCCTCTCTCGTACAACAACATCTGGGACCAGATGTTGTGGTACAGAATGTGTCTTTAGCAGAGCATACGTCTGTTGCTCGGGACGCTCCGTTGTATAAGCAGTCCGCGGAGACTGTTAAGGCTTCCTCTTCTCGTCAGCGCACACGACCGCACCTTGGCTGCGTGACCGCCGATATATTGCCAGCTTCGCCGATTAAGGATTCTTCGGCGACCAGGTCACACCATCCGGCAGCCAGGGATTCGAGACCGATGGACTCCGGACGTTCGCATAGGAAAAGTATGCGGGAGCCATCTGATGCGGAGCTGCCCTCGGCGAAGCAGCGAAAGACTGCGCCTCCGCAGGTCTCGATGCCGGACATTCTTGTGCAGATAGCACAGCTTATCGCAGCATCGCAGCATCCCAGCAGCCGACAGAAACGGTGTCGGATCGAGAATTATTCGACGGCGCTGGGTCGGTACGCTCCGCCGAAGCATCGGGGGCGGACGACCGGGAACATCATGAGGTCCGACCGGATGGTGAAAGGGATACGGATGACTTGGAGCTATCCCTTTCGGAACAACATAAAGCTGCCGTGGACTTCATCCGGCACTTTCTCCCTCAAGTTGTTCCGTCGGGCCAGACTGCTGCGGTTCCGGACAAGAGGATTATAGCGTCATTGGACTCTGAATTTTTTGAGCGGTTCAGGGACATCGCTCCCGAGTTTCCGTCGCAGTCCAATAATGTTGCAAGAACATTTGAATTATTGAACGACGCTATATTTAAACTTGCTTCCAAGACGGGGAAAGCAGGTTTCTTGTCCGCTAATACTCTCAACCTGCCTTTCATTAATGCAAGGAATAAATTCGATATGGCAGGACAGGGTATACCGAGAGTTCCTCTACTTATGGACGACGAGGCGGAAGACTTAGAGCTATCATTACCGTCATCGGCTTCTATTCCAACCGCGGTGTTGGAAACAACTATTGCGTCTAACAGAGCCAATTTAGATGCCTTATCTTACGCAGATCACCTTACTAAGGCGTTATCACTGCGCCTTCAAGGGAAAGAGTTTCAGGATATACAATCCTCTTTAAGACTTCTTTCAAGGGCAGTAGCTTATTCCACGTGTAACTCCGCCCTTTCAGTGGCAAATCTGGAGTTGGTTAGACGTGACGCAGCCCTAGCTACATCCACACTAGTGGATACTAAGGTGAAGAACTCTCTTAGAGTCGCTTCGGTCTCAGGAAAACTTCTCTTTGACGGCAAGCTTTCTGCTATTTATGATAAAATTACAAAGAAAGCTAAGGATTCTCTGTTGTTCAAATCTGCTCCTAAGAAGTCGGATACAGCAGACACGAATAAGACAGGCACTTCTGGGTCTAATGCGCCCAAGAGAGGTTCCTATAGAGGTTCTGGTGCGTCCTCTTGTTCTTATTCGAGAGACCGTCAGGGTAGCGACTCTCGTTCGGGACGTCCTTCAGGACGGGACAATCGGTCGGACGCCCCGAGGTCGACGGGGCGAGGTGCGGGCCGTGGAGGACGTGGTTTCTCCTACCGCAGGCCTCGCAGGTCCAGGAGGTGATGGCTTAAACCTCTATCGCGTACCGGTTGGCGGAAGGTTGTCGAGCTTTTCACAAGAATGGGCGTCGATTACGGACGACCCTTGGGTGAGAGGAGTGACTTCGGAAGGTCTAAAGATATCCTTCAAACGAAAGCCTCCATTAACTCGAAGTCCAAAGTGGACTCATCTTCCATCAAATCTGCAGAAAAGAGACGCTCTGTTATCAGAGGTGCAGTCTCTTTTAATGAAGAACGCGGTAGAGGTTGTAGAAAACCAGGAATCTCCGGGATTCTACAGCCATCTGTTTCTGGTTCCGAAACCAGACGGCTCGTTCCATCCAGTCATAGATTTGAGCTGGATAAACAAGCTGAGCGTCGCTCCGAAGTTTTATATGGAGACGATTCGATCGGTCAGAGCGAGTATTCGGGTGAACGATTATGCAACGAGCATAGATCTCAAAGATGCGTACTTTCACGTCATGGTACATCCGACATTTCGAAAGTACCTACGCTTCGCAGTCCTAGGAGTGGTGTATCAATTCCGGGCGATGTGCTTCGGATTGAATCTAGCAGCCTGGGCTTTCACTCGGGTAATGAACTCGGTAATGATCTATTTCTGAGCTCATTCATCTGCGGTAACGTCGGCCTACCTGGACGACATTCTTCAGAGGTACGGCAACGAGTTAACGCTTCAGAACGATGTTCAGAATCTTCTTCTATTGCTCCGACGTCTCGGTTTTATAGTAAACGAGGAGAAGTCGGATCTGGTGCCGTCCAAGTCATTCACTCATCTGGGAATGAGCTTCGAGACGCACAACAATCTCGTTCGTCTGCCGTTAACCAGAGCGAAATTAGTCAGTTGTTACGCTCGCTATTGTCTGCACGCAGACAAAGTCACGGCGAGAGAATTTATGAGACTGATAGGTCTGTGCGGAGCCGCCGCGGATCTCATTCCGATGGGGCGGTTACGCACACGTCCTCTTCAAATTTTCTTGACTCAGAATTGGAGTGTGAAAATTCATTCGCTCGATGTAGACGTTCTCTTGTCAGATCAAGTGAAACAAGAGATTCAGACTTGGGCAAACATTCAGTGGTTAACTCAGGGAGTTCCGCTGCAGTTGCTGGATCCGAGTTTTACCATTATGACGGATGCCAGTCAAACAGGTTGGGGTGCATTATTAATCCCAACGGATTCGAGATGCCAGGGTCTTTGGGATCCGCAATTCCTGTGCAAGCACATAAACATCAAGGAAATGATGTCAATTTGGCTTGCGTTACGTCACTGGATGGACATTATTCACAATGCTCATGTCCAAATCCTATCCGACAATACGACAGTAGTGGCGTATATACGGAATCAAGGAGGCACTCATTCAGTTCCGTTGTTCGATCTAACGGAAAGAATCCTTCTGTTTGCGCTAGAACATCACGTTCTTCTTTCGGTCCGTCACATACCGGGTCGTCTGAATGTGCTAGCAGACTCCCTTTCACGAAAGGGTCGCTTGTTGCCGTCGGAGTGGACTCTCAACAAACAAGTATTCAATCAGATTTGCTACCAATGGGAACAGCCAATGATAGACTTATTTGCGACACATCTCAACAATCAGTTGCAGACGTATGTGTCTCCGTGTCCGGATCCAAGAGCATTTGCAGTAGACGCTCTGTCGATCCCTTGGGACGGGATGATAGGATATGCGTATCCTCCAGCGCCGTTAATTCAACAAGTATTGCTAAAGATAAAACAATCTCAGTGCAAGATTCTGTTGGTAGCATCTCTGTCGCCACAGAGACCGTGGATAAATCTACTCAGGTGTCTGTTGTGGGACCTACCGCGAAAGCTTCCTCCACGGAAGGATCTTCTTTCGCAGGGGAAATCACGCCAATTCCATCACAACCCGCAAGGTCTCAACCTTCACGTTTTTCCGTTGTGCGGTCCTTCTTGCATGGCAAACACTTTACAGGACGAGCAGTGGACGCGATTTCTAACTGTAGGAGGACCTCCTCTTCGCTAAACTATGCGGCTAAGTGGAAGGTTTTTCGTCGTTGGTGTAGGGATCATTCTGTAGATATATTCGATCCCTCTATACCAGACATTGCAAACTTTCTAGTATACTTGTTTGACGAAATCAAACTGCAGCCTGTTACTATAAAGGGTTATAGATCTATGTTATCTGATACCTATGCACATCATGATAGTTTACAAATTGGATCTAATGTCTCTTTATCTAAGTTGGTTAGAAACTTTTCGATAAATAAACCCAGAACTCTTAGATTAATTCCTAAGTGGAATTTAGCTTGGGTTCTTCTTAAATTGAAGGAAAAGCCATTTGAACCTCTTGGGACAGTAGATTTCAAATTCTTATCTTATAAGACAGCTTTTCTCTTAGCTTTCTCTTCTGCTAGAAGAGTCAGTGAGCTTCATGCACTGTCGGTGGATGATTCTCACTATCGTAGTGTTGGGAACACTATCACCTTCACTACTAATGTGGGTTTTTTAGCTAAGAATCAGGCTCCTAATAAATATCCGGAACCTATTGTTATTAAGGCTCTTCCGTCTTCAGACGGGCGTAGGCCTTTACTCTGTCCTGTTAGAGCATTACGTTCTATTGCTAGATGGATTCAATTAACTATCCGTACTGCTTATGAAAATTTATCTTCTTCTCAGCAGTCTGTGCTTAAGATTTCTGCTCATGAAGTAAGAGCTCTTTCTACTTCCTGGGCTTATGCTAATAGTGTTGCTATTACAGATTTAATGAAGGCTGCTTATTGGTCTCAGCCATCCACATTTACGAATTTTTATCTCAGAAATATTGAGTCCATTTCTGGAGACCTGCATTGTTAAGGTCCGTTATCTGTTGCTCAGAATGTCGTCCACTAAACAGTTGCAACTATAGTTATGCAGGCTTTCTGTTCCGGCAGTGACTCCGTCCGGCTGCCCTCTTCGCTCTGGGCTATTTGACCCAGGGCAAGGGGAAGTGGGGGGGGGGGGGGGGGGGGGGGTTCCCTTAGGTCACCTGCTTTATAGTGAAAAGCAAGGGAATGCCTCCTCCAAGTCAGTATTTCTGAGTCGCTTCCGGGATGGTTTTAAAGTGTAATATTAATGTTAAAATTCATTCATGTCTTATTTTTAAAGTGTAGCTCGGTGTGAAGCATTTGTATATGTCAAGTGTCAAACGGGCTTTAATATACAATACTCGGACACTTTTAAATGACTATAAAGAGTCTCAATTCTCTGGACTACTTTATTTATTGGCTTGCTTTAAAAATAATTAGTATAAGGGATATACTGGATGTTAATAGAGAACATGAATGTTATTGTGCTCAATTATTAAGGGTAGTGTATCTTTCTAATTTAATATTAAATAAGAAAGATACATGTAAAGCCTAATACTCCTTTTCTCCTTAAGGGGTTACCTCTTTACTATATAGTTGAGCTTATTGGATTTTCCTCTATGTCCTAGGCCCTCCAGCCTGTTTACTATTCAGCTAAGTCTGGGTCATTGGTACAGTATAAAAATGTTAAAAAATTTATAGTAATTTATATATTTTTTATACTTACCAATGACCCAGACGGGGATGGCCCTCCCTGGAGTTGGGAACTCTTGCCTCCCCGCTGAGTACATAGCGCTGACCAGGCACTGCCAGTAAGAATGATAATTGGCGCCAATTTCGGGACGTCTGCGTCACTGCGCATGCGCAGTAGAGGCGTAGTATGGAGGTCCTTTAGGACATGATTTCTTTTTGTTTTGGATGCAAATTTTGGGGATTGGGGGGCAAAATTTGTGTTTGGCCCTGGTTTTGTTAGAGTTAGCACCAGCTAAGTCTGGGTCATTGGTAAGTATAAAAAATATATAAATTACTATAAATTTTTTAACTTTTTTCAATTCAAAAAAAAAAAGTAAAGAAAACCATATCATGTGAACCCCTCATTGGAATGAGCTTATTCCAATGAGGGTGTCATGTGATATGGTTTTACATGAAATATGGTTTTCAGGGAAATTAAAAAAATTTGAAAAATAAGTTTTTTTAAATTAAGTGGGTGGATGCAGCCGATTCGTTAGGTAAAGGATTTAGGTTGATAATATATTAGTCTCCAGTAAGTCTGCCAGGTAAAAGTTAAATTATTTTGCTGTTGTTCCTACTTATGTTTGCACTGCCTTTAAAGACTGTCTAGACTAAGGTAAAATCATTACTGAGCCACATTGGTGGCAGGCAATCACACTGAGAACATGATAGCTAAAATGTCCAAGAATTTAGGAAGTTTGCAAGATGGCATTGTTCAGAAGAGTATTATCAAACAGTATTTTAGTCAGTTGAAACAGATATGCTTGGTAATAAATGTTTTTTTTTCAAACAATTTTACAAATTTTGTTTCATTGCTCACATGAGGATATAATCATAAAGATAGTTTTGTCATCCATCCATCTGTTCATCTCTTTTCATTTTTCATGCCATTATCGCTATCTGTTATACTTTATATCAGATATCTGTCGAAAACCCCAAAATTTGGTAAAAAAACCCACTTTTGCTGGGATGGCTTTCTTTTTTTGTCTTCTATTTTTATTTTCACAAAGGAAAGTACATATATTACAGTTCGAAAGACATATTCTAGGTCAAGACACATCCATCCATGTGTCACCCAATTATGTCTCCCCTTCCCAGAAGGGAGACATATTGTTTTAGTGCATATTCTTCTTCTTCTTCTTCTTCTTCTTCTTCTCATACAAACTTTGTCCGGGCCTTAACTTTTTTGTCTTTTGACCTACACCTTAGATACTTGGCATGTGGATGTATCACCATGAGCCGGTGTGCATTGTACCATAGTGACCTTCATGTGACCTTGACCTTTGACCTGAAGGTCAGATTTATGTGTTTTTTAAGGGAAACATCACACAAACTTTGTCCGGGCCATAACTTTTTTGTCTTTTGACCTATGCCTTAGATACTTGGCATGTGGATGTATCACCATGAACCAGTGTGCAGTGTACCATAGTGACCTTCATGTGACCTTGACCTTTGATCTGAAGGTCAGATTTGTGCTTTTTTCAAGGAAACTTTGTCCCGACCAAAACTTGTTTGTCTTTTGAGCCAGGCCTTAGATATTTGGCACATGGATGTATCACCATGAGCCGGTGTGTTGCATACCATTGTGACCTTCATGTGACCTTGACCTCAAGGTCAAATTTATGTACTTCAAATAGGGAGTAATTGTCCAGACCAGAAGTTTTTTGTTTTTTGACCTAGGACTTGGTTATTTGACATGTGGATGTGTCACCATGAGACCGCATGTCATGACCTTCATGTGACCTTGACCTCAAGGTCAAATTTATGTACTTCAAATAGGGAGTAATTGTCCAGACCAGAATTTTTTTGTTTTCCGGTGTGTCGCATACCATTGTGACCTTCATGTGACCTTGACCTCAAGGTCAAACTTATGTACTTCAAATAGGGAGTAATTGTCCAGACCAGAATTTTTTTGTTTTTTGACCTAGGACTTGGTTATTTGACATGTGGATGTGTCACCATGAGACCGCATGTTGTGACTTTTATGTGACCTTGACCTCAAGGTCAAAATTATGTACTTCAAATAGGGAGTAATTGTCCAGACCAGAATTTTTTTTTTTTTTGACCTAGGACTTGGTTATTCGACATGTGGATGTGTCACCATGAGACCGCATGTTGTCTTCCTCGATGACCTACATGTGACCTTGACCTCTGACCTCAAGGTCAAATTTATGTACTTCAAATAGGGAATAATTATCCAGACCAGAACTTTTTTGTTGTTTGACCTAGGACTTAGATATTTGACATGTGGATGTATCGCAATTAGACTGCATGTCACATGTAATCATGACCTCCATGTGACCTTGACCTCAAGGTCAAATTTATGTACTTTAAATAGGGTAGGGAGTAATTGTC
This sequence comes from Pictodentalium vernedei, assembly GCA_031216915.1. NCBI lineage: Eukaryota > Metazoa > Mollusca > Scaphopoda > Dentaliida > Dentaliidae > Pictodentalium > Pictodentalium vernedei. Next base: position 311,890,043 of record CM062291.1, read on the forward strand.
CAGACCAGATTTTTTTTGGGGGGGGGGACATGTGGATGTGTCACCATGAAACCGCATGTCCGCTATTTTGATGAACTGCATGTGACCTTGACCTCTGACCTCAAGGTCAAATGTATGTATTTCAAATAGGGAATAATTGTCCAGATCAGAAATTTTTTGTTTTTTGACCTAGGACTTAGATGATTGACATGTGGATGTATCACAATGAGACCACATGTCATCATGACCTTCATGTGACCTTGACCTCAAGGTCAAATTTATGTACTTTAAATCGGGAGTAATTGTCCAGACCAGAAGTTTTTTTTTTTTGACATGTGGATGTGTCACAATGAAACCGCATGTCCGCTACCTTGATGAACTGCATGTGACCTTGACCTCTGACATCAAAAGGAGGGGAGACATATGTTTTAGTGTGCTAAAACACTTTCTAGTTTTATGGGGTTTTTTTTTTTTAAGAAAACCATTAATTTTATTTTAACTTGTATCCGACCTTCTGATACAAACATCTGTATCAGGGGGTCGGATACACAACAGTTGCAGAGTTAATACAGACGAAATACATGTTGATTGTAAGATAAAGTTGGATATCTGATATGGATATACTGAAAATGATGAAAGTAGAACTGGGTGGATAAATGAAAAAAATAACAATGTTTTTTGTTTTACTTTTCAAAATGAACTTAATAAGAATGCAAATATGACAAGAATTTTCTGTTTCTCTGCATGTGACTTGCAAAGTCAAAAGATTTATGTGACAGTTGAAATTGAGTCATTTGTAACATACTGCAATCAGTGTTCACGTCAACACCGAAACTGACAGGTGCCTAATTTTTAGATATTCTCATTATTTTAGTGCCAAACAAAGTGTTTTGGTGCCAGAATGCTAATGGAAGGGGAGGGAGTGGAGTTTTTTGCTGTCTGATTTAAACAAATTGATCGAGTTTTGAAAAATGAACTGACAGTTATTTTAAGAATGAATGGGCAACTGGTCATGGAAAAAATCTGACAGAACTCGTAAGTTCTGACAAAATCCCCAGTTGGTGAAAAAGGTGGTCAAGTTATATCTATGCCACTCAGTCAGTTAATAGTTAGGTTGAATGCTGTCTGTATGTGCACCTGTTGTTGCACATAGTAACAGATTAATCTACTAATTATTGTTAATCCATTGTGCTTAGTGGTCCTTGAGTCCTTACAAAAGGCAACATTTAATAAGTTAAATTCATCATACCGCCACGAGTCACTTGTGACAGTATGAAATATTTATCTAATTATTTGTTGCCTTTGGTAAAGTTGATAACGTACAAAGTTTTATTGAAAAAAAAGCAGGGCCTCCTTAACACTCACTGACAATTAATGTTGAAAGTTTGTCCAAACACTATTTCTAACATCAAATGGACAAAATCATTGGGTGTGAGTGTGTTTTGTGAAATTAGTTATTTTTTCCGCAAGTTCCACCAATTCCTTTGGACTAGAAGTGATAAAATATTTGTCTTTTTTTGCTTCATCATCGATCGCACGCTTCACTGCTGTAGTGGCTTTCCTTCACAAGTGAAAGGAACTTTTTTGATGCCAAAATTTTAGCCAATGAAGATTTTTTGGTGCTAAATAAAAAGTTTTAGTGCAGTTGGTTAAATTGGTACCCGGCAACGTGAACACTGACTGAGATACCTAAAAGTTCCAGATACACACAGATTACTACAACAGTCAGTTGATCTGTGTTGTTGTATTCCATCAAGTTGATGAGATGAGATCAACCAGATCAAACAAGATGCCGCAGTCATCGAGTTTGACCTGGCCGATTTCATCTCGTCAATGAGACGGAATACAACAACTCAGATCAATTGACTGTTGTAGTAAATTGTTTATTATATGACAATTAATATTTTAAACTGATCACAACACCTGAAAAATCAAATACAACAAGAATTATATTAGCCAAATAACCATTAACAGTTTATGGAATTGGGTAATCCCCAAAATGTAGTAATGTCAAATGTTTGTGTCGAACATGAAACTTGAAAGTCAAAACAATAGAGGCAAGTCAAAACAATAGAGGCAAGACTTGAATTTCAATCGAATCGCTTTCGATAACACAGATTCTCCTACATTTGTGTTGGATTCGTATCTTGAAAATAGTTGTTAATTGTTATTTTGCAATTGTTCAGCACAGCATTTTCAGATAGCCTTCGACTGGAATATTTGTCAACAGAGTTTAATGAGGAGACACTTGTGTTTATGTTCTGTGCTTGCAAATCTATATTTGTCACTTGGGAATGGGCAGACTCAATATCAGCAAAAAATCAAGTACATTCCATTCACTATAATATTGTAACCGATTCTCATTTCTCTTTCAATCGCATTTCGTGAAATGCACAAACTGCGCAATTGTTTTTATTGAGTTCTGTAATTGGTCAGAGAAAAGCAGTGTTTCTCATACGGTATTAATAAATGACTCAAGATCGAATGCATTACAGAATTCCCTGATCTATTTGTGAAATTTACCGATTTATTAATAGGTCACTGGTATAAATAGTCTGTTCACGTGCGCCTTGTTTGAGACAGGCATGATAACGAGCTGGAAAACTTGACCCCCTTGTTTTCCAGAGAGCTGGATTTGATGAGTACAGTACAGTGGTATTGAGGGGCTATTTCTGGTAGTTATATAATAAAATATATTTCTGTATCAAATGTTTAATAGCGGATTTCGCAATACAGAAACCTTCATCAAATGTTTATTCCGCCAATATTAGTATTATAGAAATAAAGTATCTATATATATAAATGTGGTACAGTGGAGCCCACTTAATTGGATATCTCTTAATTGTATATCCCTGTTAATTGAATATAATTTTCAAACACAAAACCATTTACCATACCTTCAGAACAAATCTGATCTGTTAATTGTATATGGGTTGTAGAGTAAACTCCTGTTAATTGTATATAAATTTTTGAAATATGTCGAAAAAATTACTGTGACACGCACCAAATTAGCCTTATTTATCAACCTTTTTGGCCTCACTACATCCAATACAGGCATTTATTCTATTATATCTTGTTTGACAGAGCTCTGTCAAACAAGATATAATAGAATAAATACTCAGTTTACCTCCAGAACACAGGAAACTGAGCAAACTAAGTTTGGGGGGGGGGGGGGGTTTATAGGAATCACCCTGTCCATCCATCTGTCCGTCTGTCCATCTGTCCATCCTTGTAAGCGCAACTCCTCCTAAACCGTTTGAAGAATTTTCATGAAACTTTACACAATGGAAGAACTTCATATGAAGATGTGCATGAAGCAATATAATTCCGTTCGGACATTTCCAAGGGGAGATAATCTAACTTATACCATCTGTCCATCCTTGTAAGCACAACTCCTCCTAAACCGTTTGAAGAATTTTCATGAAACTTTACACAATGGAAGAACTCCATATGAAGATGTGCATGAAGCAATATAATTCCATTCTGACTTTTCCAAGGGGAGATAATCTAACTTATACATTTCAGGCATGGGGGGGGGGGGGGTATCACTTTGTGAGTTTGCTCACAGTACCTCTAGTTGTATACTCCTGTTAATTGAATAATTTTCACTGGCAAAATGGATATTCAATTAAGAGGATTCTACTGTATATGAATAGTAGGGAAAATAATTTCTAGGTTAGCTGTTAGAAGCACTCTCTCATTTCCTCTGTAATTCATTGACATTGAATCTTGGAAGGCTTTCAGAGAGAGCATTTCAATAATAAGTGTCAACAGGTGGTATTGTCAGTATACAACTGAACCCTGTTATCCTTGCATTGGTTTCTTGTTAGGTCTTGATTTCTCTTACTAACAGCATATTATTCGGACTTAACTCAAAGCAACTAGGTTTACTAATATTATTCCGATTAGATTTCAAAGCAACTTCCAAGCGACTTGATTTGATGCTGTCATGGAATTTGCAGACATTGTCATGGTTCCTGAAGGTTAAAAATGGATAGCTGAAGAAAATAGTAATTTGTGTTAGGTCTTCACAAAGATTGTCAGTTATGGCCAGGGACGTAGCTAGGTGATTTTCAATGGAGGGGGGGAGGAGAGTGGAGGGGGGGGGGGGGGGGGGGGGGCGGTAGATCTATGAAAATTCTAACTAGGGATGGATACTTAATGGATTGCCCCCACCCATGCCTTCTCCCTTGGCCCTCCCCCACCCCAGGAGGTGGAAATTTTTCAAAATGTTAACTCTGAGTGTCTGTACCAATAGGTTTTAAGGCATTGTGAAAATATTTCCAAGCAGTTTAAATGACTGCAACTAAATATCTACATAATTTGAGATTTTAAGACAGCACAAAATGATGACAATTGCTCAAAAAATCAGAGGTCATGCTGAGCACTGAGTACACTTGAAATGAACTCAATGAGTAACAACCATTCATTATGCTTACAAAGCTTGAGTAATCAGTTAGCTAACTAACTTTGCCTATATGTCACAATATGTGTGAGATATTAATTCAACAAATACAAATCAAAATTTTCATCTGTCTGGCTATATCTCTCTTTTATGAGAGTGCAGAGCTAAAGAAAACTGAGCACAATTTAGTAGTAACTTAAAAATTCCCGGACACAGCCACACAGTCACAGGGAGCACATTTTGATTCCTAAGTGCAGTCTGTGAGTGCATTGTATATGAGTCTCATAATGTTCCCCGTATATTGGCCTCATAAATCGATTGCTTATGACTATTGTGAGTACCGAATTGACCAACTTGTTTGTATTTCTGCAATTTCTGATAATTCTGATAAGAAATAATTCAAGAAACAGTTTGCTCAGTAGTCAAAAAATCTTGCATTGTTCGATCAGAATTCTGTTTGTAGGAGTCCGCGTTTAGAATGTTTACGGAAAATGTAATACAGTGGAGCCCACTTAATTGGTTATCTCTTAATTGTATATACCTGTTAATCGAATATAATTTTCAAACACAAAACCATTTACCATACCTTCAGTACATATTTGATCTGTTAATTGCATATGGGTTGTAGAGTAAACTCCTGTTAATTATATATAAATTTTTGTAATATGTCGAAAAAATTACCGTGACACGCACCAAATTCCCCTTATTTATCAACCTTTTTGGCCTCACTACATCCAATACAGGCATTTATTCTATTATATCTTGTTTGACAGAGCTCTATGAGCTCTGTCAAACAAGATATAATAGAATAAATGCTCAGTTTACCTCCAGAACACAAGAAACTGACCAAATCCCTGTTAATTGTATACTCCTGTTAATTGAATAATTTTCACTGGCAAAATGGATATTCAATTAAGAGGCTTCTACTGTACTACATTTGGGAAAAGCTTCCGTTATAACAATGCTTTGAATTTCCAGCTGTTGGAATTTTTACCCGAAAAATTTACAACTACATGTATCTTGATTTTTGGACAAATATAAAATATTTGGACCCCCCCCCCCCCCTTCTCCTCCCCCCCCCCCCCCCCCCCACACACACACCCTGTTGCTATGTCCCTGGTTATGACTCACTGTCATAATTTCAAAGTTACAAACCAATATTATCAAATATTTGACATGTTTGATGACATAATTTGTATTTCATTGAACAGCTGGCCTCCATAGTCAACAAGTGTATTATAAGAAGAACTCAGGAATTACTCACAAAATATTTACCAGTCAAAAGTGAGTACAGAAGAATTTTTTTTCATTGAATTTGATCTGTAACATAATAGAACACAAATAATAGCATTTCTATTTTTGAAATCTATAACAGTAATATTTTGTAAGTGTTAGTAACTTCTAAGACAAGATTTTCCATTCAAAATGAAAACCCTGGTGACTTCATGTGCAGCTTTTTATTCAGTTTCCTTGTAATGTATTATGCAAGTAGTAGAAGTGTTGGAAACTTCTATCCATTTGCAAGATTTCTGCAGCTCTCAAAAAAATGAAGCTTTGGAATTTAAAAAACACTTATTAAATGATGGCAAATTATAGAATATTAAAATGTTTAACCCTCCGTACTCTGATGTCAAAATGGCAAAGTTTTCAGCAGTAAATAATTCCCATAATCCAGTTTGATATTTAACCAAATATACCTTGTTTGACAGAGCTCAGTGAGCTCTGTCAAACAAGGTATAATTGGTTAAATTCATAGTTCAATAACAGAAAACAAGAGTTATTGGAGCGAATTATGTTGCACTACTGTGTGCTAAGGGTTAAACAGGCATCATGTAGCTATCCATGACCTAGCCTGGTCTGCATATAAAATGTTTCTTATGTGACCAAGGTAAATGCAGGTCCTTGAGATCCATGGAAAACCTATAATCCATAAGTACTTGAAAATTAACTCTGAGCTCTGCCAAACAAGATAAAATGGATAACATGGTCAAAACTAATTGTATCTTCCTCGATTTGGAGGAGAATAATATGTAGGTTGGGCATGATGGGTGGAATAGCCCTATTCATTTTGGAGATGGTGTGCCAAAAGTCAAGATAACAGTGACCTTAAACTTGAAAATGGTTTCCATCCTATAACTAAAGATGTATTTTAGTCCCTGTTCCATAACTAAAGATAGCAAACTGATTTGGAGCACAGTTGATACGTACACAGAGATTATCAATACAGAGAAGTTTTTGTAATATATTATGTGCTGTATCACAGCAATAAGATGCAATACAGCACACAAGAAAACTTTACTATACTGATAATCCTTTTATTATAGACCTGGGATAATCCTTTTATTATACACCTGCACTCAGGTAGTAATTGAATAGGATGCCCACTAGACCAAGTGAAAGCAAGGAATCCATTTTGAATGACAGGAGGACACAAACTTTTTGTTGTAGTTGTTTCTACAGAATGTTCTTATCTCCATTCCTGACAGAGTGGACTTGATCTACTGCATCACCTAAGTATTTATTTATTTATTGAAGATTAACAACACTTTCGACAGCCAGGGTCACCTTGTGTCAGAGACATCACCTCAGTGTATCTGGCACAAATCTAATGTAGGTTCAACAACATTCATTGAAAAATGTGGTTGACGCATTTGTGCATGATGAAGATACAACAAAAATCTTAATTGATTGTTTGTGGATTTAGAGAACTTTTTATAGCGCAAGGTGGAAAAAGAGAGTAAAACTCAAACCAAGCCTCGTTTTTGATTTTGCTGTATCTCATTTCCTTCGTTTTGCCAGTATCAGCAGTATGACACTCCATGGCATGGTGGCTCAGTATGTAGAGGTGCAGGCTGGAAGCCGAGAGATCCTCAGTTCGAATCCCACCTGCGGCATCCACATTGTCCTTGGCAAGACACTTTACCCCCATTGCCCACGTGGGGGCATGGTGGCATTGAGTACTAAGGCACATCGATGGTGCACCTATCTTCAACCAATTCTAACCCTGCTTGTGTGGAGTTGGTATGTTGAGGAGCTGACAGTTGCTCACTGTTGCTCAGTGGTGTGCAAAAATATGTGACCTTAAACACCAATAAATAAATAAATAAACACCAATAAATAAATAATACTACAGGAGAGATTTTATTACTGAAACCTTGTCTGTATCAATGATAGGTACATAATAAAATGGAAGAACTCTTATCTATTTTGAGATCATTAAGTCAAAGGTCAAGGTCGCAGTGACCTTAAACTCGAAATTGGTTTCATCCAATAACTGAGTATATTTTTAACCAGTTTCAATCACACTTGACATGTAAACGTCAAACTTCTTGATTGTGTTTACTTGTGGTGTTAAATCTTGGGTGTTGCTTCTGTATCGGGTTACCACCTCTAGTTTATTCCATTAATATGGATTTAGTTTGTAATCAATCTGCATTTATTATTATTTATTTATTTATTGGTGTTTAAGGTCACATACTTATGTACAATGGCTAATCATGACCGTGACAGTTTTATGGGTGGAGGAAGCCGGAGAATCCACCAGCTCTCCAACATCTAACTCCACACTGCAGCACAGGCAGGGTTAGATTGGTTGAAGACATGCGCACCATCACCGTGCAGTACGCCTTACTACACGGCGTCATCGTGCCCCCCCATGTGGACAATCAGGGTGAAGTGCCTTGCCCAAGGACACAACACTGGAGTCTGAGTCGATCGCTCAGACGGTCACCCATCCAAGGACTAACCGGGCTCGACGTTGCTTAACTTCGGTGATCTGGCGAGAACCAGTTACTGCAATGCCACAAGGCCCCCAATCTGCATTTAACAAGTCCACTTTAGTATTGAAATGCTTTGTTGATTGACAATGATTTGGAATTAACAGAGCTATTGTGAGCGCGGTGGCTTAGTAGGTAGAGATGCAGGCTGCAAGCTGAGAGGTCCTCTGTTCGAATCCCACCTGTGGCAACTGTGTTGTGTCCTTGGGCAAGACATTTAATCCCAATTGCCTATGTGGGGGGCACGTACCTGATTAACTGCCTGGGATTCACTGCACTATCATTACCAGAACTTTTCTCTTTTAGTTTTGTCTTTAACCCTTAAAAGCCCTTTTATCAACATTGACAAACTTTGTGGCCTTTGAACAGGTGCCCTAACTTGCAATCATGTTCAAGTCATGAAGACAATAGTCAATTGGCAATGGTTTCTAGTCAAGTCTCGGCTGCCTAGAGAGGCAGCCAAGACTTGAGTAGAAATCATTGTGGAGCATTTAGACTCATGTACTGTGGTGTAGTAGAAAGTCTTGAAGCTTGTCCAATCCTTCAACCTTTAAGGGCTTGGAGATATTTATAAATATTTGCTACACTTTGAGAGTCTACACAGCCTGTGACTTAGTTGTATTTAAGCAAGTCTTGAATGCCTGTATAGGCAGCCAAGACTTGCCTAAAAAACAACTGCCAATATACTTTAAAAGCAACTTGTGAGGTAACCCATAGATTGCATGTTGGAGCACATGTTCTGTTGCAGTAAAAGTGAATAAAGTCAGTATTTGGCCTTAAAGGTTAAGACTTAAACATTGATTGTGACTTATTTTATACTGCATTTTATTTCAGTTGAGCAGGTTGTTTGTTGCAAGTTGACACCTTTACAGATGGCACTCTATCAAAAATTTGTGCATTCCAAAGCTGCAGAATGTAAAGTTACATCCAATGGCAAAGTGTCTTTGAGTTCCTTGTCATCTATAACACAGTTGAAAAAGCTTTGTAATCGTGAGTTGCAATTTTAAAAAAAAATTTGTGTATTTTTATTAGTACTAATGAAATGTAGTTTTTTTGCAGTAATTGTACAGTGGAATCTTGTTAATTGAATGGCCACTTTGCTAGCTAGATCTATTCAATTAACATAAGTATTCATTTAACAGGAACTTGGTCATTTTCCTGTATTCTAGAGGTAAACTGAGCATTTATTCTTTTATATCTTGTTTGACAGAGCTCATAGAGCTCTGTCAAACAGGATAGAATAGATTAAAATCCTGTTTTGGAAGAACTGAGGCCAAATAGGTCTGTAAACAAGAGGTGTTTGTCAGGGTAATATTTTTATACTGTACCAATGACCCAGACATAGCTGGTGCTAACTCTTAAAATATAGGGCCAAACACAAATTTTGCCCCCCAATCCCCAAAATTTGCATCTAAAACTAAAGAAAACATGTCCTGAAAGGCCCTCCACACCTCGCCCCCACTGCGCATGCGCAGTGTCAAGGACGTTCCGAAATTGGCGCCATTTATCATTCTAAGTTTGGCCCTTCATCAGTTAACATCTGACTGATCTTTGTGCTTTTAAATCTCAGTTTAAATGATGCCAGACACATAAATATTAGTGAAATGGTGATTCTAAGGAGGATAGAAAAGGAGGAGAGGAAAAGAATGTGTGACAGAATATTATCAGGGCTGTAACTTAAAATTTTTTAATGAAATTATGTTAAGTTACCTATTTTCGAGGCAGCAGCCATTTTGTTGTCATTCTGATTATTTAGTTACACTGTTTTTTAAGTGTTTTCCTCTCTCCCTGTCCTTTAAGTTCCCCCTTGCTATTCTCCCATGCTTTTGGCATAGTTTCTGTAATTATTATTACTAAAATTTCTTGGGAGTTTTAGCTTAATAACAGAATGAATTCTGTTCTTTCCCCATGTTTACCTCTTCACCTACGGGTGGTTAGGCGTTGTGTTCTGCATCTACCATCTGATGTTCTGCAGTTTCTTCCCTGGAAGTCTCTGTTTTGCATCAGATGGGGTATTTTTGGTAACTGATTTCGGGCCTGGGTGCCTGGAGTCTTATTTTAGTGTTTTTACACTCATTGTTTACATTTACAACAGCCCTCTGTGTGAGGGGGGGATTTCTAAATAATAATATCTTTATGTTATTTTAATCATAACTAGATACATTATTATTGTTCGTAAGTGTTGAATAAATTGTTTAAAATATTTTTAAAATTTTTGTCCACACTTAGGCTTGGGATCCATTGGGGCTCAACGTTACTTTTCAGAAACTTGGGCTGTTCTGAAAAAATATTTTTTCAAAATATTTTGATTTCAATTATTTTTTCTATATTAATGGATCATATTATTATTATGTATTTTGATTGCCAGGGGTTAGTGCGAGTACCAGGACTTGTTTTCTTTTCACTTTGAAAGGATATTGATCAATTGTATTAAGAGGAAGTCTTCCTCTGACCTTATTATCATTCTATATGTGGTCAGTGTACTCGCATTAACTCCTGTTCTGTATCGTATGATTTCGATGACAATATGGGAAGCGTATGTCACGGTATGTTGTTGGGGATTTGGACACTCCGGTCCTTTCCCCGCAGGGTCACTCTACTTTATCAATTTCTATTTCAGACGATCAAGATTAGGGTGATGTATCTGTGATGTCTTCCAACAGTGTGCCTCCGTCGTCACAATTAATGAAGGGCTAGCGGAAAAGTGCTCATGTAATACGCCAATTGCCTAAGAGGACCCTAGTAGGTTCGACGGCCTTTGACGTCCGCTAGCTCGCCCGGTGTAGCGTCCATTCACCGAATGGTTCGGCAGCCGGGTTCGTCCGTTGCGGTCTAGAAGGAATTTTGGGGTGATGCGAGCACTATAAAATTAACTTAATGCACACCCAGTGACGGCGGATCGGAGGGAGAACGGAGGAAGCCTTTTAGTCCGGTTCATAGCTCGTTCCGGTCCATCCGGACGGCAAACGAGAGAGGCCCCTCTCTCGTTCAACAACATCTGGCCCCAGATGTTGTGGTACAAATGTGTCGTTAGCGGAGCATACGTCCGTCGCTCGGGACGCTCCGTTGTATAGGCAGTCCGCTGCGACTGCTAAGGCTTCCTCTTCTCGTCAGCGCACACGACCGCACCTTGGCTGCGTGACCGCCGATATATTACCAGCTTCGCCGATCAAGGATTCTTCGGCGACCAGGTCACACCATCCGGCAGCCAGGGATTCGAGACCGATGGACTCCGGACGTTCGCATAGGAAGTATGCGGGAGCCATCTGATGCGGAGCTGCCCTCGGCGAAGCACCGATAGACTGCGCCTCCGCAGGTCTCGACGCCGGACATTCTTGTGCACATAGCACAGCTTATCGCAGCATCCCAGCAGCCGACAGAAACGGTGTCGGATCGAGAATTATCCGACAGCGCTGGGTCGGTAGCCGGGGACTCGAGGCCTGCAGACTCCGGACGTTCGCATAGGAAGTGTGTGGGAGTCAACGTACACGGAGCTTCCAGCGGCAATGCATCGTAAGTCCGCTACTGCACAGGCCTCGGGAACGGACGTGCTTTCCTTAATAGCACAGTTTATCGCAGCATCCCAGCATCAACTGAATCTGTCGCTTATATTTTATCCGACGATGCTGGGTCGGGACGCTCTGCGGAAGCGGGTACGGACGTCCGAAAGTTTCATCCGGTCCGACGGGATACCGAAAGGGATTCGGTGGATTTCAAGCTTTCCCTTTCGGAACAACATATGCTGCGATGCCGGATAAGAAACTGATAGCGTCGGTGGACTTAGAAATTTTTGGTTCGGTTCAGGGACATCGTCCCTCAGTTCCGACATAGTCCAATAATGTCACACAAACTTTCGAATTATTGAACGACGCTATATATATTATTATTTTATGCTTGCTATCCAAGCATTTCTGGTTTCTTGTTCGAAGAGTTATGGAGATGTCTTTCAAAAGTGTGCCTCTGTCGTCATAGTTATTGAAGAGTTAGCAGCAATAAGTGCTCATGGAATATGTCTATCGCTTACGGAGTGACATTCGCTAGCTCACCCGGTGTAGCGTACATTCATCGAATGGTTCGGCTGCCGGGTTCGTCCGTTGCGGTCTAGGAAGGAGATTTGGGTGATGCGAGCACTTTAATTACTTTAGTACTCACCCAGTGACAGCAGATTGAGGACAGATCGGAGGAAGCCAACAACATAGGGGACCGCATGTTGTGGTTCAGATATTTTACATTCGGAGCATATGTCCGTTGCTCGGGACGCTCCGTTATATTGACAGTCCGAGAGACTGTCTTTAATGCTTCCTCATCCTCACAGCAGGGCACACGACCGCACATTGGCTACGTGACCTCGAGTATCCGATCAGTTTCGGCATTCAGTGATTCCACAGCGAATAGGTCGCGCCATCCGGTAGCCAAGGGACACGAGGCCTATACACTCCGTTCGCTCGCATATTGGAAGTATGCACGGGGTAACGATCTCGGAGCTTCCCGCGGCAATGCATCGTAAGACCGCTGCTCCTCAGGCCTCAGTGACGGACGTGCTATCCGAGTTAGCACATTTGTTTCGCAGCATCCCAGCAATTGACGGTTTCTCGGTCGAATCAGGAATTATCCGACGGCGCTGGGTCGGTGCGGTCCGCGGTTGCATCAAGCTACGGACGACCGAACGCTTTATAGGGTCCGACAGGATGGCGAAAGGGATTCGAAAGATTTCGAGTTTTCCCTTTAGTAGTATCGGAAGATGCCTTTCATATCTTCTGGCATTTCTTCCAGTGATTATTTTTCGGACTTCATTGCTGCGATCTTGGATAAGAGACTTATAGCGTCATTGGACTCGGATTTTTCGATCGGTACAGGGACTTTGTCCCTGACTTACCGACGCAGTCCAATATTGTCATTACAACATGTGTTTTATTTTTCGACGCTATATATTATATATATATATATACAAGCCTGCTACTAAGCATGATAGTTTAGTTTCTTGTCCGCGTGGCTCATTTCTGCCATTTTATCTTTTTTACATATAGTTTATTTTGGCAGAGCAGGGCATACCGAGAGTTCATATGCGTCTAGACGGTGTGATTAAAGACTGCATATATTCTTTTTCGCCGTTTATGTCTTTTCCAATTTCAATGTTGGGAACGACATTATGTATAGTAGACTTAACTTAGACGCTTTATTATACGTAATCCGCCTTACTGAGGCGTTATCATTACGTCTTCAAGAAAAGATTTACGGGATATTATTCTCAATGTAATTTCTTTTGAGGGCAGTGGTTTGTTCACGTATAACTCCGCCCTTCAGTGGCTGATTGGAGTTGGTTAGACGTGATGCAGCCCTAGCTACATCCACGCGTGGATAGTAGGTTAAGAACTCTCTCAGAGTCGCTTCGTTCTCGGAGGAGCTTCTCTTCGACGGCAACTTTCCGGCAATCCATGAATTGCTTGATTTATACATTCTCTTGTCTATATAGTGTTACAAGAGATTCAGACTGGGGCAAACATTCGGTGGTTGACTCAGAGAGTGCCGCCGCAGTTGCCGGACCCTAGTGTGGCTGTTATGACGGTTGCCAGTCAAACAGATTGGGATATATACTGATCCCTACGGATTCGAAGTGCCAGGGTCTTTGGGTTCCGCAGTCTTTTAGCTATCAGTTTAACTTCCGCGGAATAATGTTTTTTAGGCTTGCTTTATGTCATTGCATGAACATTATTCAGAAACGCATGCCCAAATTCCTGTCCTTTAATTCGACAGTAGTGGCGTATCTCCGGAACCAGGGAGGCACTCTTTCGTTTCCGTTATTCAATTTAATGGAAAGAATCCGTCTGTTGGTTATAGTACACCAAGTTCAGTTTTGGTCCGTCATATTCTGGGTCGTCTGATTGTTTTATCGCACTCCCGTTCTCTTACGGGTCGCTTGTTGCTGTCAGAATGGACTCTCAACAAACAAGTATTTAATCAGATTTGCTATCTATGGGAGCGCCCAATGATGTTTTATTTATGACACAGCTTGCTTATCAGTTGCAGACGTATGTGTTAGCTTGTCCAGATCTCTGAGCTAATACTGTTAACGCTCTATTGATCTATAGGACGGAATGATAGGATACGCGTATCCTCCGGCGCTGTTGTTTTAGCAGGTATTGCTAAGATAAACAACCACAATACATTTCTGTTGATAGCATCTCTATCTTCACAGAGATCATGAGTAATTTACTCTCTTGTCTACTGTGGATCTTAATGTGAAATCTTCCTCTATGTGAGGATCTTTTTTCACTGGGTAAATCGTGTCATCTTTATCACAACCAGCAAGGTCGCAACCTTCATGTATTCCGTTGTGTGGTCCGTATTGCATTGTAAGCACTGTACTGGACGAGCTTTGGACGCGATTTCTTACTATAGGAGATCCTCTTCTTCGCTGTTCTATGCGACTAAAGTGGAGGCTCTTCCGTCGTGGTGTAGGGATCATTATGTTCATATGGTTGATCCCTCCATGCTACGCATTGCTAGTTTTTAGTATACTTGTTTCACAAGATCTACTGCAGCCTGTTGTTATTTAGGTTATAGGTTTATGTTACCTCATACCTATGCACTCTACGATAGTTTACAATTGAGTCTTTTGTCTCTTTATCTAAGTCAGTTAGTAACTTTTTGATAAATAGACTTAGAATCTTTAGATTAAATTCCTATACGGATTTTAACTTCGGTTCTTATTTAGCTAAGTAATCATTTGAGCCTCTGGAAACAGTAGTTTTCAAATTCTGACCTTTTAGACAGTAATTCTGTTGGTTTCTCTTTTACTGTAGAGTCAGTGAGTTTCATGCACTATCGATGGATGATTTTCACTTTCATAGTTTCGGAATCAATACTTCCGTTACTATTTAGGTTGGATTGTTGCATAAGAGTTAGGCTCCTATTATCCGGAACCTATTATTTTAAGGTCCTTCCGTCTTCGTATGGGCATAGGCCTTTACTCTTTCCGGGTACAGTTTATGTATTTATAAACAGATATCTGTTTATTACAAGGGCGTAAGCTTCTTCTGTCTTTGATGTCTAGTAGAAGGACGTTACGCTCCATTTTATTGTTAATGGATTCTATTAACTAGCGTACTGCTTATGGTATATCATTGGCTTAGCAGTTGTGCTTAAGATTTCGGCTCATTAAGTAAGAGTTCTTCTACTTCTTGGGCTTACATTAATAGTCTTGCTATTATAGATTTTTGAAGGCTGCTCATTGCGCTCAACCATCCATTCATGAATTTTATCTCAGAAATATCGAGTCCATTTCTGGAGGCCTCTATTGTTAGGTCTATTATCTACTGCTCAGAATGTCATTCACTTAACAGTTGCTACTATAGCTAGGTAGGCTGTCTGTTTTGGCAGTGTCTCCGTTCGGCTGCCCTCTTCGCTCTGGGCTATTTGACCCAGGACAAGAAAAAGGGGGGGGGGGGGTGTTCCCTTGGGTCACCTGTTTTTACTATGAAAACAAGGGGATACCTCCTCCGGAGTTAGTAATTCTGAGCTGTTATTGGGATGGTTGTTTAGTGAGAAGTTTAAGTTTATAAAATTCATTCAAGTCTTAGTTTTTAAAGTATAGCTTTTGAATATTGCATATGTCAATGGACATGATTATGCAATTCTCACACACTTTTAAGAGTATAAGAGTCTCTATTCTCTAGACTTACTTTATTATTGGCTTACTTTAAAAATTATTAGTATAAGGATTATTGGATATTAATAGAGTACATGGATGTATGAAGCTCAATTTTTGGAAGGTGTTGTATCTTTCTAATTTATCATAAATAAGAAAGATACATGTAAGGCCTATTACTTCTTTTCCCTACAGGGGATGACTCTATTTTATTTTATTGAGCGTATTCCATTTTGCTCTATGTCCTTGGCCCTCCAGCCTTTTTACTATTCAGCTATGTCTGGGTCATTGGTACAGTATAAAAATGTTAAAAAATTTATAGTAATTTATATATTTTTTATACTTACCAATGACCCAGACGGGGATGGCCCTCCCAGGAGTTGGGAACTCTTGCCTCCCCGCTGAGTACATAGCGCTTACCAGGCACTGGTTATTAGAATGATAAATGGCGCCAATTTCGGAACGTCCTTGACACTGCGCATGCGCAGTGGGGGCGAGGTGTGGAGGGCCTTTCAGGACATGTTTTCTTTAGTTTTAGATGCAAATTTTGGGGATTGGGGGGCAAAATTTGTGTTTGGCCCTATATTTTAAGAGTTAGCACCAGCTATGTCTGGGTCATTGGTAAGTATAAAAAATATATAAATTACTATAAATTTTTTAACTTTTCGACATATAACAAGATTGTTTTTTATTCAATTAACTGGTAGAGTGCTAAATTATTTTTGATTCTAAAAATTTCTTTGTGCATCTTTGCCTTGTTACTATTTATGGAGAGAAAATTCTAACAGATAAAATATTATCGTTTCAAAGATAATATGAAGCACATATGCAGAATATGAAACTTATAAATTGCGATACTGTCTCTTCAGAATAATGTCCAAATATGGGCTTCCAACACTCTACCAGTGAACAGGAGTTTACTCTGTAGAATATATGCATTTAACAAGTCAAATTTGTACTGAATTATGATAATCCAGATATCCAATTAAGTGGGCTCCACTGTAATTAAAGCTGATTCTTTTCAAAATTTGATGTGTAACAAGTTGATGGAGAAACACAATTGTAAAAAAATCAATGATTTAATGACTAATGATTCCCAGGAGAGTAATTATTTCAGATTTCCGAGACATTTTAAATTGTCTTCAGAGATTGAAGATAAAAATAAAAAATAAAAGCCTCCCTACTTAATCAAAATAATTCAGGAAATTTGCCTGAGAAACAATAATTTTTTTTTCAATAACCTTATCATAAGTCCAAAATATGTTAAAAATCTGTTTTGCAGGCCCTCCCATGTGGTCCTTTCGACTGCCGCATGCTCCCTTTTTATAACCAATGAAAACTTTAAAAAATAAAAATTAAATGGTTTATGTCTGATATTTTACCCAAGTTAATAAAATTGATAGATTTATTCCTTGAGTGCAACAAGGCTTTGCACTCAAGGGTCAAAATACACCACCACCCATGCTATTCTGTAGATCTTTTGATTTTTTTAACTGAATTTAAAGGAGATGGTCTTGGAGCAATTTAATCATAAAATTTGGTACAACATGTAGTTTCTTTTTCAAAGTAACCACTTGTCATATACTGTGATGAGGATACTGAGTCCCATTTGTTTTCATGTCCTACTTTTGTTTAAGAATGGGAACAACATTTTAATATTTGATTTTGATGATAAAAATACAGTTATGCCCTTTTGGAGTGGGCACTTGGGTCCTCCTCATCATGTTATTGTCCAATGAAAGAAACATCTGAAATGATCTAAAATATTTTAGGTAGTTCAGATTATCCTTGACACTAAAAATGTTACCCCTTCACCTATTGTAATGACCATAACTTTTCTATCAATTTTTGCCTCAAGCACAGATCATCTGACTCAAGCCTGAAAATAAGCAGGCTGTCATCTGCAGAATGAGGTCCCCAGAGGGTGAATCTAGTGATGCAACCCTGCACAGCAGAGTAGCATTACTGAATTTACCGCCTGCAAACCTCAAATCTGAATCGGTCTCAAGCCTAAACAGAAAGGGGTACCCAGAAGATAAACTGACCCACTGTATGGGATAGCATTAGCAAATTCACCCTCTGGGGACCTCATTCTGCAAAAGACAGATTGTTTATTTTCAGGCTTGATTTGACCCCTCACTGGAATAAGCTTGAGGTAGTTCCAATGAAGGGTCGTAAACTATGTTTTGGAAGTGAAAATGAAGATTTTAAATCATTTTGTAACTTTTTTTGTGCTAATTTTGTCAGCTACTCATGTTAGGTAAAGGGTTACAACTTAAGAACCTCATGGAGTGAATAGCAGTGCCTTTGTACTGTGATAGATTAATTTTACAGTGCTGGTCTCCAAATTTAGAGGTTCCTTCTGGACCCTGAGAAACCTGAAGGTTTTTTTTAATCTGTCAGCAATGATGGGATATGTTCATGCATCTGTTGCTCTGTGCACTCATGTGTTGGTGCAATGTTGTTTGTTCTTTATACATACAGCACACCTTTGGTAATGCAAAGTCAATTAATGGCTCTGATAAATGGTTTTAATAATGTTTCAGGTACAATATTGTAACACACACCCTCTCCTCCCCCCCCCCCAACAAAATCCCTCCACAACACAATCCCGCCCTGACAAAATCCTCTCTACATATCTGCTGAATCACACTTTGTCAGGGACAAAAAGCACTTGCACATTTTCAGTTTATGAACAATTGATTTGAAAAAAGTAGTCCAAGCTTTGTTTTACATTTATTTACAAATTAATGAATTTTAAAAAGGAATAGCTTTAACCCACTGCATGCTGCTCGTCCCCCTGAGTTTCAATGTGTTCTATGTGCCAGTAGGCACATAGAACACATTGGAACTCAGGGGATGTGATATCTAATAAATCAGATTTTTAAGTTACCAGTTTATCCTGTCAAACAACAAGGAATTTAACCAATTCAGACTTGCTTGACTGTCTAACAAGATTGAATTGGTTAGATTCCTAGCTGAATTATGTGAAAAATTCTTTGTCAGACAAGACTGAACTGGTTAAAGTCCAAGTTGCATTATGGAAAAAACTGTTGGCTTGAAAATTTGATATTTTCGACATTAGTGTGCAGAGGGTCAAATATATTGCAGGGTATTTTTTGTTCGGGTTTGCAAGCAAGATCTCCTATGTGCGATCCAATCACCCAAATTTGGTTTGCATTGCGCGATTAAAAATTTTATGTGCTCATCATTGCTTATCCAATATTCCAATTCAAAAATGGTAAAACTACAGATAAACAGTGTAGCAATATGCCAATTTATTGGGTCATGCGAAATGATAAATTTAACCACCATTTTACGAGTGTTTTCATATCAGTTGACAAAACTCCACTGGTGTTTTCTACGATGTCGGTGCCTATAAATTAGCTGCCTTGATGTGCACCAGTCATTCTTCATAATCATCTTCCACGACATTTTCGTTCGGGTGTATCGATTTGAAAATTGCAAAGTGGAAGTCGAATCAATGAACTGCAAGAGCATGTTTCAATCATGGATGTTTTTCATTGTCAACCCAGTTATTATTATTATTATTATTGTTGGTAGTAGTAGTAGTATTTTGGCATCAGTGTTCATAGTGTTAAACCCAACACTTTGTTAGTTAAGATTAAAATATCAACTTTGTTTGCTCAGATTTTCATTGGCATTGAAATTAGTTTATTCCAGTGGGGAAAATTTGCTGCTAATTTGTAAGAGGAGGTAATTTGGTCTCTAAATTCCAGTTTTCAGTACAATTCTCCAGGTGTTGTTTCTTTACAGATCCTGATTTAATATATGACAAGTGTGTTGGAGGCTGTGATGGCTTTGAAGGCTGTGCTGAGTATTTTCCACCCAATTATAACATAAAGACTTTGAAACCAGAACTATCAGGTAAGACCAGAAGTCTCTCGTTGTTGCCAACCCTTCAACATTTGTCAGACATAAACTCAATTCTATGCATCAATAGAATTTTAGTATTGGAAAAGTACTAACCATTTACATAAAGAATCAAGTACACACATTGCAAATAAACTCTTAACCCTTTTCCTAATGAATTGGCCCCATCCACCACATAATATTTTTATACTGTACCAATGACCCAGACATAGCTGTGTATGTCATCTGACTTGGTCTTCTACAGCTTCTTTTGTCGGACCAGAATGCTGTGATGCCGGATAAGAAACTGATAGCGTCGGTGGACTTAGAAATTTTTGGTTCGGTTCAGGGACATCGTCCCTCAGTTCCGACATAGTCCAATAATGTCACACAAACTTTCGAATTATTGAACGACGCTATATATATTATTATTTTATGCTTGCTATAACCAAGCATTTCTGGTTTCTTGTTCGCAAAGTTACGGAGATGTCTTTCAAAAGTGTGCCTCTGTCGTCATAGTTAATGATGAGCTAGCGGCAATAAGTGCTCATGGAATATGTCTATCGCCTACGGAGTGACATTCGCTAGCTCACCCGGTGTAGCGTACATTCATCGAATGGTTCAGCTGCCGGGTTCGTTCATTGCGGTCTAGGAAGGAGATTTGGGTGATGCAAGCACTTTAATTACTTTAGTACTCACCCAGTGACGGCAGATTGAGGACAGATCGGAGGAAGCCTGTTAGTCCGGTTCCTGGCTTGTCCAGGTCCGTCCGGGCTGTGAGCGAGAGAGGTCCCTCTCTCGTCCAACAACATAGGGGACCGCATGTTGTGGTTCAGATATTTTACATTCGGAGCATATGTCCATCGGTCGGGACGCTCCGTTATATTGACAGTCCGAGAGACTGTCCTTAATGCTTCCTCATCCTCACAGCAGGGCACACGACCGCACATTGGCTATGTGACCTCGAGTATCCGATCAGTTTCGTCATTCAGTGATTCCACGGCGAATAGGTCGCGCCATCCGGTAGTCAAGGGACACGAGGCCTATACACTCCGTTCGCTCGCATATTGGTAGTATGCACGGGGGTAACGATCACGGAGCTTCCAGCGGCAATGCATCATAAGACCGCTTCTCCTCAGGCCTCAGTGACAGACGTGCTATCCGAGTTAGCACAGTTGTTTTGCAGCATCCCAGCATTTGACAGTTTCTCGGTCGAATCAGGAATTATCCGACGGCGCTGGGTCGGTGCGGTCCGCGGTTGCATCAGGTACGGACGACCGAACGCTTTATAGGGTCCGACAGGATGGTAAAAGGGATTCGAAAGATTTCGAGTTTTCCCTTTAGTAGTATCGGAAGCTGCCTTTCATATCTTCTGGCATTATCTTCCAGTGATTGTTATTTCGGACTTCATTGCTGCGATCTTGGATAAGAGACTTATAGCGTCATTGGACTCGGATTTTTCGATCGGTTCAGGGACATTGTCCCTGACTTACCGACGCAGTCCAATATTGTCATTACAACATGTGTTTTATTTTTCGACGCTATATATATATATATACAAGCCTGCTACCAAGCATGATAGTTTAGTTTCTTGTCCGCGTTGCTCATTTCTGCCATTTTATCATTTATACGAATAGTTTATTTTGGCAGAGCAGGGCATACCGAGAGTTCATATGCGTCTAGACGGTGTGGTTAAAGACTGGATATATTCTTTTTCGCCGTTTATGTCTTTTCCAACTTCAATGTTGGAAACGACATGATGTATAGTAGACTTAACTTAGACACTTTATCATACGTAATCCGCCTTACTGAGGCGTTATCATTACGTCTTCAAGAAAAGATTTACGGGATATTATTCTCAATGTAATTTCTTTTGAGGGCAGTAGTTTGTTCACGTATAACTCCGCCCTTCAGTGGCTGATTGGAGTTGGTTAGACGTGACGCAGCCCTAGCTACATCCACACGCGTGGATAGTAAGGTTAGGAACTCTCTCAGAGTCGCTTCGTTCTCGGAGGAGCTTCTCTTCGACGGCAACTTTTCGGCAATCCATGAATTGCTCGATTTACACGTTCTGTTGTCTATCTAGTGTTACAAGAGATTCAGACTGGGGCAAACATTCGGTGGTTGACTCAGAGAGTGCCACCGCAGTTGCCGGACCTGAGTGTGGCTGTTATGACGGTTGCCAGTCAAACAGATTGGGATATAATACTGATCCCTACGGATTCAAAGTGCCAGGGTCTTTGGGTTCCGCAGTCTCTTAGCAACCAGTTTTCTTCCGCGGAATAATGTTTTTTAGGCTTGCTTTATGTCATTGCATGAACATTATTCAGAAACGCATGCCCAAATCCTGTCCTTTAATTCGACAGTAGTGGCGTATTTCCGGAACCAGGGAGGCACTCTTTCGTTTCCGTTATTCAATTTAATGGAAAGTATCCGTCTGTTGGTTATAGTACACCAAGTTCTGTTTTGGTCCGTCATATTCCGGGTCGTCTGATTGTTTTACCGGACTCCCGTTCTCTTACGGGTCGCTTTTTGCTGTCAGAATGGACTCTCAACAAACAAGTATTCAATCAGATTTGCTATCTATGGGAGCGCCCAATGATGATTTATTTACGACACAGCTTGCTAATCAATTGCAGACGTATGTGTTGGCTTGTCCAGATCTCTGAGCTAATGTTGTTAACGCTCTATTGATCTATAGGACGGAATGATAGGATACGCGTATCCTCCGGCGCTGTTGTTTCAGCAGGTATTGCTAAGATAAACAACCACAATACATTTCTGTTGATAGCATCTCTATCTTCACAGAGATCATGGGTAATTTACTCTCTTGTCTACTGTGGGTCTTAACGTGAAATCTTCCTCTATGTGAGGATCTTTTTTCACTGGGTAAATCGTGTCATCTTTATCACAACCCGCAAGGTCGCAACCTTCATGTATTCCGTTGTGTGGTCCGTATTGCATTGTAAGCACTGTACTGGACGAGCTTTGGACGCGATTTCTTACTATAGGAGATCCTCTTCTTCGCTATTCTATGCGGCTAAAGTGGAGGCTCTTCCGTCGTTGGTGTAGGGATCATTATGTTCATATTGTTGATCCTTCCATACTACTCATTGCAATTTTTTAGTATACTTGTTTCACAAGATCTACTGCAGCCTGTTTTTATTTAGGTTATAGGTTTATGTTACCTCATACCTATGCACTCTACGATAGTTTACAATTGAGTCATATGTCTCTTTATCTAAGTTAGTTAGTAACTTTTTGATAAATAGACTTAGAATCTTTAGATTAAATTCCTTTATGGATTTTAACTTCGGTTCTTATTTAGCTAAGTAATCATTTGAGCCTCTGGAAACAGTAGTTTTCAAATTCTGACCTTTTAGACAGTAATTCTGTTGGTTTCTCTTTTACTGTAGAGTCAGTGAGTTTCATGCACTATCGATGGATGATTTTCACTTTCGTAGTTTCGGAATCACTACTTCCGTTACTATTTAGGTTGGATTTTTGCATAAGAGTTAGGCTCCTATTATCCGGAACCTATTATTTTTAAGGTCCTTCCGTCTTCGTATGGGCATAGGCCTTTACTCTTTCCGGGTAGAGTTTATGTATTTATAAACAGATATCTGTTTATTACTATGGGCGTAAGCTTCTTCTGTCTTTGATGCCTAGTAGAAGGACGTTATGCTCCATTTTATTGTTAATGGCTTCTATTAACTATCGGTACTGCTTATGGTATATCATTGACTTAGCAGTTGTGCTTAAGATTTCGGCTCATGAAGTAAGAGTTCTTCTACTTCTTGGGCTTACATTAATAGTGTCGCTATTATAGATTTTTGAAGGCCGCTCATTGCGCTCAGCCATCCACATTCATGAATTTTAATCTCAGAAATATCGAGTCCATTTCTGGAGGCCTCTATTGTTAGGTCTATTATCTACTGCTCAGAATGTCATTCACTTAACAGTTGCTACTATAGCTAGGTAGGCTGTCTGTTTCGGCAGTGTCTCCGTTCTGCTGCCCTCTTCGCTCTGGGCTATTTGACCCAGGGCAAGAAAAAGGGGGGGGGGGGGGGGGGGGGTGTTCCCTTGGGTCACCTGTTTTACTATGAAAACAAGGGGATACCTCCTCTGGAGTTAGTAATTCTGAGCTGTTATTGGAATGGTTGTTTAGTGAGAAGTTTAGGTTTTTAAAATTCATTCAAGTCTTAGTTTTTAAAGTATATCTTTTGAATATTGCATATGTCAACGGACATGATTATGCAATCCTCAGACACTTTTAGGAGTATTAGAGTCTCTATTCTCTAGACTTACTTTATTTATTGGCTTACTTTAAAAATTATTAGTATAAGGATTATATTGGATATTAATAGAGTACATGGATGTATGAAGCTCAATTTTGGAAGGTGTTGTATCTTTCTAATTTATCATAAATAAGAAAGATACATGTAAGGCCTATTACTTCTTTTTCCCTACAGGGGATGACTCTATTTTATTTTATTGAGCATATTCCATTTTGCTCTACGCCCTTGGCCCTCCAGCCTTTTTACTATTCAGCTATGTCTGGGTCATTGGTACAGAATAAAAAAGTTAAAAAATTTATAGTAATTTCTATATTTTTTATACTTACCAATGACCCAGACAGGGATGGCCCTCCCAGGAGTTGGGAACTCTTGCCTCCCCGCTGAGTACATAGCGCTTACCAGGCACTGGTTATTAGAATGATTAATGGTGCCAATTTCGGAACGTCCTTGACACTGCGCATGCACAGTAGAGGCGAAGTGTGGAGGGCCTTTCAGGACATGTTTTCTTTGGTTTTAGATGCAAATTTTGGGGATTGGTAAGTATAAAAAATATAGAAATTACTATAAATTTTTTAACTTTCAAATTAAGAAGTTGAAAAAATATATTTTTAATAATTTTCTACAAAACCATATCATGTGACCCCCTCATTGGAACGAGTTCATCACGCTTGTTCCAATGAGGGGTCACATGATGTTTTTGTTGATATTTTTTGAAAATTTTTAAAAAACAATAAATAAAATAATAAATTTTGATGTCCTCTTTGTTGGTAAAGGGTTAAGCAAGCCTGCATATATGCAGCCTGTCATGGTCACTGACAGGTGCAGCTTGCATGTTTTGAGGCACCACTTATTCAGTGACATAATGACCAGTACAATTTCTTGTAATTGAATTAGAGTCTGTAACTTAAACACATGTCCAAATTTTTTAATGGTTTACCAATACCAAATTCTCTTCTTATTATCATATTTTGGAAAGCTCTCTTTAATCCTTACATGATGCACTGATGCACGGAGTGCCGATAATGAAGTAACACTATTGACTTTTAGGCAC
Source organism: Pictodentalium vernedei (assembly GCA_031216915.1). Lineage (NCBI taxonomy): Eukaryota > Metazoa > Mollusca > Scaphopoda > Dentaliida > Dentaliidae > Pictodentalium > Pictodentalium vernedei. Next base: position 311,915,073 of record CM062291.1, read on the forward strand.
CCAGCCCACTGATGATACAATGCTTGTTCTGTGTACTCCCAGTCTACAGTGTGTAATCTCTAATCATCCACGGAAGACAGTGTTATGCTTGAATAGTTCTGGAGAATATTTATCAGTCAATGTGCCACTCTGGGGGCTATGTTTTATTTATCACAGCAGTGATTAGCACCAAATGGTAAAATGGCATCAGCTAGAAATTGTACTTCGAGAACTGGAGATCTTTCTGCAGTTTCGGATTTCTGATAGAGAAATGGAGAAATGAATAATAATGAATCTGATACTGACTATGATGTTGACAGGGAAGGCCAGAATAGTGATTCGGGTGATTAATATGAATGATTTGAATGCCAGTTCCTGGTATTATTGATGTGGTTATTTATCGGGGGCGGGGGGGGGGGGGGGGGGGGGGGAGGGGGCGGGGAGGGGACTTTAGTAGACATGAAAAGGTTAAGAGAGCTATTCAATAAATGATAATTCAAGATTAATTTCAGATCTTTATCTACAGTTGGCACATACATCTCCATGACATTATAAACTTCACTAGCTACAGATTTCAACCTTGGGATTAGGAAGAGAAGTGATAAGCTTAATTTGGCAAACTTTGGCTATTGATTACCCCTCATGGTGACAAATAAGACTTGAAAATATATCTCGGCTTCAGTGAATGAAGCAAAACCTTTATAGGTTGTACTCCCCAATAAAATAAAGCTGCTTCATATAGATACACAGAAATTTGACAGTGTCCTAAAATTGTGATAGAAACCAAGTTTGGGATGATATGCACAAAACTATTAGAACCTGCCATAGGCAGTGTGAGGAGTGGAGAGAGGAGCAGAGATCTGATATGGAATTAGATCACAACTCTGATCATGATGATTTTCTTGCTACATCATACAATATACACATTAATTGCATAAAAAAAATAGCTTAACGGCCGTATAACAATGTTTTATTCAGAACATGGTTTGGATGTTCGAATGGCTTGTCCTTTGCTGTTATGTTCCAAGAGATTTTCCAACAGACTGTCATTTCCCACTTTTCGAAATTTTGCCAGCTTAATGAAGGCAAAATATAAAATGCACCGAAGTTTCAAAAGCTTCTCAAATCCACTTGGAAATGAATTTTTTTCTTTATAATCTTGTTATATCATGGATGTCAGTTTACTGAACTCATGTTTTCTGAAATTACATTGATTGTGATCAGATAACATGAAAGTGTTTTGTGCTATCGTATTGCAGACCGCCTACAGGCAGTCTGCTGCCCCATTGGTTGGTCCATTAACCCTTTACCCAATGAATAGGCCATATCTGCCCACAAAATAAGCAAATTCAGCAGTTTTAAAAAATATTGTTTTTCAAAATATTTCAACAAAACCATATCATGTGCCCAACGAGCTTATTCCAAAGAGCAGGGCTTAAAATTCATACGCGAATCCAGATCGATTCGCGCAAATGATTCACGCAAGGAAAATAATGAGAAGCAACTTTGATTCGCGTAAAATGTTCATTTGATTCTTGTCGTAGATTTTAAAAGTGACTTTAAAAAACCAGGAGAATGCTCTATCTTTGCTCCTTCATAAGGTAACAAAACTTCACTTAGCAGTGATGTCTAGTGAAGTCTTGGCTGCCTGTGTAGGCAGCCAAGACTTCACTAGACACCACTGCCTCGATACTGTAATTTCTATCATCAAGACCACCAAAAGCCTGTATGATGGAACATGTATTCTACATGCACATGTATGAGAAACTCGACAAAATGGAAACTGGGTCCTCAATGGGTAAACTCTCTAAAAAATACGACATTTGCCTTTTATTTATTTATTTATTGGTGTTTAAGGTCACATACTTATGCACAATGGCTAATCGTGACCGTGACAGTTTTACGGGTGGAGGAAGCCAGAGTACCCGGAGAGAACCACCGAGCAACGATGAGCAGCTGTCAGCTCTCCAACATCGTAACTCTGAACTCTGCACAGCAGCACAGACAGGGTTAGATTGGTTGAAGACGTGCGCACCATCGATGTGCAGTACGCCCCAGTACACAGCGTCATCGTGCCCCCATGTAGGCAATCGGGGTGAAGTGTCTTGTCCAAGGACACAACGCGGTTGCCGCAGGTGGGATTCGAACCGAGGACCTCTCTGCTTGCAGCCTGCACCTCTACCAACTGAGCCACCGCGCCCCCGACATTTGCCTTTTACTGTGGTATATGTACAAGTTTCACTCACAAGGGTATAACAGTCCTCTCAAATTCAAAATATTTAAGAATTGAAATTGAAAATTGATTCTCGCAACGGAAGCAAGCGAGAATCGAAATTGATTCTCGTGAATCGAGATGAATTTTAAGGCCTGAAAGAGGGTTCACATGATATGGTTTTGTTGAAATTTTTTGATAAATCTGGGAAAATAATATTTAAAATACTCATTTTTGATGTCATCTGCATTGGGTAAAGGGTTACTCCAGATCGAGAGATTGTAGATTTGCTCTTTACCCATGCCATCTGTATCTGTGTTGTGTTCTTAGACAAGACACTTAAAGCTCTTTGTACCTGCTGCAATGTGCTAAGGTGACAAACATATTAATAGCACTTCTACCTTCACTTTTTTGTGCCTGGTTAACCCTTTACCTAACGTAGAAAGCAGACGACACTAATTTTTTTCATTTTTTGTCTCAAAAACATAGGTTATGACCTCTCGTTGGAACGAGCTCGACGAGGGGTCATAACCTATGTTTTTGAGACAAAAAATGAAACAAATAATGAAAATTAATTGGCGATTTTTGAGAATAGCGCTGGCCGGTTTTGGCCGTTACGTTGGGTAAAGGGTTAAAGAGTGGGAAAATTTACTTTGTTTTTCCTTTTGGTTACTTCTGCTACCCTCACCCATAAAACTGTCTTGACATGATATGACCCTGACATTAATCCTCTGCACACTGATGTTGAAATACCAAAATTTCAGCCTGCAAATATTTTTATACAACAACCAATGGCCCAGACAAGCTGCTGCTAACTCAAAAAATAATCCAAAGCCAAACACAAATTTTGCCCCCCAATCCCCAAAATTTGCATGCAAAACCCCCAAAATAATCTTTTAAATCTCATTTTTGAAGATGCCAGACACAAATAAATGATAAAATTGGTGGATCCAAGGACTCAGTTGGATGATGGAAGTGAACAATGGTGGTTTGGAACATTCAGGGATGTAACTTTATAATTTTTATCAAAATTATTTCATGTTTCCCAATTTCGGGACATGGGCCTGATGGCATCATTCTTGCTAATGATTTATCCATTGTTTGTTAAGTGTTCCTTCCCTATCCTTCCTTGAAGCCCTCCTGTTAAACTCCCAAGCTTTTAGGCTTATATTTTTACACTGTAAAATGTAAGTAATTTGTGTTAGGTCTTCACATAGATTGTCAGTTATGGCCAAGGACGTAGCTAGGTGATATTTTTACACTGTAAACCAATGGCCGAGACTACCTGGTGCTTAACTCAAAGTTATTAAGGGCCAAACACAAATTGCGTGCAAAACCGAAAATTAAAAGTCCTATCTGGCCCTCCATACATTTACTCTCCGCGCATGCGCAGACGTCAGAAGTGACCGGAAATGGTGCCAACATCATTCTTTGTTTGGCCCTAAAAGTCATCAACAATGAAATGACATTTGTGCTTTAAAATCTCCTTTTTTTGAGGATGCCAGACAGAAATCAATACAAGAATTGGTGGAGGCAAGGCTGTTATTAGATGAAGGAAGTGTTCAACGGTGGTTTTGGACGTTCAGGGCTGCAACTTTTTAATATTTATATAATTATTTTATGTTTCCCAATTTCGGGACATATGCCTGACATCATCAATTTTAAAAATGATTATTCCTCTGTGTGTTAAGTATTCTTTCCATATCCTTCCATGAACCCTTCCTGTTAAACTCTAAAAGCTTTTTGGCTATTTTTTATTGAAATTTTTTATTAAATTTCTTGGGAGTTTAACATTTATTACAGAATATTATTCTGTTTCATCCCCAGGGTTACGTCCTCAACCTAGGGGTGTTAGGCCATGTAGTCTTGCATCTTCTATCCGATGTATCGTTTTTTCTTCATATGAAGATCTAGCTTTGCATTTGATAGCATTTCAATTGGTTCTGATTTTGGGCCTTTTTGTGTGCCTGATGTCTTGTTTACATTGATGTTGTTTACATTATCAGCGTCATCATATATAGGTAGTTTCTTATACTCTTTTGCTGTAATATACTGTAGAATACATGGATTATTATTCTGGTAGTGTAGCTCTAACAATTTTGGATTTTGTCCACACTTAGGCTCCATCGGGATGCCCTTGGGCTCTTCATGTTCCCTTTGGGAACTTGGGCATTTTTCAAACATTTTTTTTGTTTATAAAAAATATTTTGAATTTAATTATGATTGCTATTATTCATGTGTCTCAGTTGTATATATATATTGTTGTGGAGTTTGGAGGACTGATATCGACTTTAGTTGATACACTCTTGCGGACTCTTGTCATTCTTGTGTTGCACTGGGATGACTGATGTTGGAATCGGGTGTCGCAGTACATTGTTGGCAGTGAGGTTCTGAGGATCAGAGCCTCTTACCGCATTTTAATTCATTCTGTCAGTTTCTATTTCAGAGGAACATGAACATGGTGATGATATTCTGACACCCATCCAAGTGTGCTGCTGTCGTTGCGCTACGTGGAGCACATAGAGCTAGCTGCAGTGCTCATTATTGCAAGAGATAGGGCCTTTGGTTAAAGGTTTTAATCTCTTGCAAGCAGCTAGCTCAACTGGTGAAGCGGGTACTCTGTCCGTGGGTGCCGAGTAAGTCTGTTGCGGTTTAAGAGGTGGATTGGGTAGAGCAAACACTATAATATAAATTGCTCACCCAGCGCGGATGGAAATAGGGAGGAAATAGGGAGGAAGTCTGCATGTTATTGTACCCGGCGAGGTCTGATAGACTACGAGCGGGAGAGGCCCCCTCTCTAATATAGCAACGCCTGGGGTCAGATGTTGTTTTGAGAAACTTGCACAAGCCTGAGCATATGTCTGCCCTCCGCTCGGGACGCTCTGTTTAGGCTGCAGCCGGGGTCGGCTTCAGTCAAGGCTTCCTCCGTCGGTTGTTATGCTTGCTTTTGTCTACACTCAGACGCATTAACAGCGAGGGAATTCATGTGACTGATGGGGTTGTGCTGCCCTGCTGCAGATCTTATTCTGATGGGATGCCTGCGCACGCGTCCTCTCCAGATATTCTTTACTCAGAACTGGAGTGTGAAGACGCATTCACTCGAAACCAGTATTGTTTTAACAGACCTAGTAAACAATGGGTTCAGCTTTGGGCAGATCTTCAGGGTTAACTCAGGGAGTTCTGCTGCAACTGCCGGATCCGGCTTTCACGATTATGATGGATGCAAGTCAGACGGGTTTGGGCGTGACCCTAAGTCCTGCAGACTAGAAGTGTCAGGGTCTTTGGGGCCCTCGGTTCCTAGAGAAGCACATAAACATCAAAGGGATGATGTCAGTATGGCTACAACATTGGATTCACAAAATAGCGAACCGCTATGTTAAGATTTGTCGGACAATTCAACAGTAGTAGCTTACATCAGGAACCAGGGTGGCACTCATTCAATTCCATTATGCTAATTAACGGAGAAGATTCTCCGAAATGTGATGAATCATCATGTTCATTTTTCTGTCCGTCCAGGTCATCTGAATGTACAAGCAGACTCAATCTCTCAGAAAGGTCGCCTGTGGACTCTCCACAGGCGAGTATTCAGGCAGATTTGCTACCAGTGGGATCGTCCCATGATAGATCTGTTTGTGATGCACCTGAACAATCAGTTATCGAAGTTTAACCTGACTTCTGGTGTTGAATCACAGATATTAAATTAACTTGCACTCTGTGGGGGATAAATATTTTTGCTGGTATCAGAATAACAGATTGACAATTGTCTTCCTGATATATTTGCTAGGAAACATATGCTGGACTGGGGTCAGAAAAAAAACAGATATGTAAAAGAGTTGTGTAATGTATATTGTGAATGGGGAAGATTTAATAAAAAGGTAGTCTTGCAGTACAGAGCTGTACTGGGTGAACTGTGTTGTGTGGATGAGAGGTGTGTACTCGACCGGTAACATCTCGTTTGATTTCAGAAAACTGCAGTGAAATGTTATTTCACTGCCATTTACATTTCATCCCGATTGCCTGTGTGGGAGCATGGTGGCGCTGAGTTCTGAGGTGTAGGGTATGGCGATGGTACTTTTGCCTTCAACTGATAATATCCCCACTTATACTGGGGTAGTAAGTTAGAGAGTGCTCTGGCTTCTACCACACTTAAAACTGTCTGATGTGATATGATAGTCGCTGTTGAAAGTGTTGTTAACCCTTTACCCAACAAAGGCGATATCAAAATGTATTATTTTAATTTTGGGTTTTTAAAATTTTTCAAAAAATTTCAATAAAACATGTCATGGGACCCCGCATTGGAACAAGCTCAATGAGCTCATTCCAATGGGGAGTCAAATGATATGGTTTCGTTGAAAAGTTTTAAAAAAAAAAAATTTTCAACTGCTTAATTTGTAAATTACATTGGCGGATGCAGCCGATTTGTTGGGTAAAAGGTTAAACCCCAAGAAACAAACATACATTTGAGATCCTTTATTTGTAAAATGATTTTTTAAAGCCTTGAAAGTTCTTGAAAATGACTACTGAACATCAAATGTCCTGGAATTTGCCTGAAAACAATTTTAGGTAAAATAGAGCCCATTCAATTGGATATATCGCAGTTGAATATTCCTGTTAACTGCACATTACATGCAAGCACCAAACCAATTACCATACCTTCAGAACAAATATGACCCGGTATTTGCTTATATGTTATAAAATAAACACCTATTAATTAAATAAAAAGTCTTGTAATCTATGCAAGAATTACTTGTACATCAACGGATGTCCCCATGTTTATAGTCTTATCTAGCCTCTGGGGTTTAATTCAAGCATTTAATTTATTTTATCTTGTTTAACAGAGCTAGAGTACTGGAAAATGACAAATTCCTATTTATATAGAATATTCCTGTTAGGCCACACAAAGAAGGTCTTCTGTTTCTATGGTCGTTTTTTTGTAAAACTGCATGCAGTATTTTATTTTAATTTTTATTATTATTTCTTCACCATATACTTGGTTTGGTTTATGGTTTAGGCCTCATAATCTACAGAATAACATGGGTGGTGGGATCTTTTGCCCCTGAGTGCAGTAAGGGACCATCTGCAATGCTAAAGTATTACAGATTGTCGCTTGTTGCACTCAAGAAATGATTTTATCCATTTTATTAAGAAGATAATACATTTGACATAAACCAATTTAATTTTTTTTCTAAGTTTGCATTCATAATAAAAAGAGAGCATGTGGCAGGCAAAAAGGGCTTGAGAAACAGATTTTTAATTTTTTTAGGCCTTAATTAAATATTTTTTACTAGCTGTTCAATTAACAGGGTCCCACTGTTTTCTTATTGAGATCTTTTTAGTTGACGCCAGCAGCATTTTATAACACTAACTTTTCTGATGATGCTAAAATGAATGTTACCTGTTACATCTTGTTTGACAGTGCTTATTGAGTTCTGTCAATCAAACAAGATATAAATAGTTGATATGTTATGTCTACATGAAAGTAGCGTCAATGAAGATAATGCTAATACAGTGTTGCCAGTGAAAATTATTCAATTAACAGGAGTATTCAATTTAGAGATGTTCGATATTGAATTTTTGACTTCGATATCGATATTGATATTTTTCTTACAAATATCTCGATATCGATATGATATTCGATGTTAATTATGAAATTGATGTTAGTCACTCTGTACACTAGCACTAGGCCAGAATATACGTATTTTGATTTTTATTAAAAACCTAGGTGTCTTATTTTTTGAAGAATAAGCCATTTGTGAAAGCCTTCTGTCAAGAAACAGCATGCTTCTCTATCAGATGGTCTGAATGATTCCTTTCTGGGGAGGCTACTCTCCTTAATCATAAAATACTAGTATGATGAACTAAAATCTTAATGAAAAAAAATAACATAACAGACGTCAAAGTGTAAAATATGGAAACCAAAAGTAAACTACAAATTCATTATATCTCTGAGAAAGATGTATACACATTTCCTAGCCAAAAATAATTGTTATTTTTATTTTTATGGGGAATTTATAAAAAATATAATGTTTCCACACAATAACTAACATTGAACATTCCAACACCACAGAAGTAGCGCAAAATATGAAACTATTCAACGCGACACCTCGTATCCCCAAGAGCAGATTCTCTTTCACGTACAAAAAGTACTCCCCAATCGATTGGAGTTGAACACAACAACGTGACTTTGATTTATTGTTTCTATTTGACGTATCTAGTTTTACTTGATAGTGTATATGAAAGTACTAAATGGGAATTTTTTTTTTCACACTTTCTTTCAACAAAAATATTATCAGGCATTTGATAAAATATCAGTAAATCTGAATAAATAACTAATGTTATTTGAACATTGCATACCGGGACATTCCCTTATGTTCTAAAAATAGAACAGAATTAAACTTCGAAGTTTTCCGATTTTTATTTCTGCTGCAAATGAAAAACAGAATGATTGACAAATGCTATGAAAGTTTCCTGAATTTCTGTTTTGCTCCAAATGAAAAAAATTAATATAGTGAAACACCTCAACTGAAATCTAAGTAAAGCTTGTCAATGGGATTAACCCAAAGTTGCCCAATGTTGTCAATTTGTTGTATATAAAGAAATTATGAAACTTACCATTTTCTGTTTCTCTGCTGAAGTTTTTATATTGTTCCTTGTTTTTACGAATTCTTTCTTGTGGTGATGTTCAATATGTGATCTGAGATTCGAAGTATTTGCTGTTATCGTGCCACATAACTTGCACTTGCAAATTTTTTTATCCAACCTTTCAAAAAATGTTGACCACAGACTCTTAATTCACTCTGCCATGATAACAGTGAATGCATAAGTAACACAGGGATTCCCAACTTCCCCTAATGTTATGGAACAGAAACTGATCTCGTCGGTTCGATATATTTCAGTTGCGCTCCATATGATATTCGATATGGGAGCAATATCAATATCGTATCGAAAATTTGATATATTGCACATCTCTAATTCAATTAACGGGGGTTTGGTTCCTGTATTATAGAGATAAACTAAGCATTTGTGATAGTAAGCCCTGGTTCAGACCCAGAGGATCCTAACTGCTGACCCCCCATTATCCATCTTCAGTGACTGTCTCAAGGAGGAACCGGTTACTTGAGATAATTTAATTAATATTAAACCCAAAGTCGCTAAGAAGAATCTAATGTTCAAAAATTATAAAATATTTAGATTGAAGTTAAGAAGATGAAATTAATATTGCACAGGCATACCAAGGGAGACTACTGTTATGGCTGCTGAGGCAAATCAAAGGATAATTTTATCTATGAGTTATCTCCCTTGATTAGCATCAGTAACAAGCAACTCTGGTGATCATCCTAGCAATCACAAATAACCATTAAAAATATAAATTACTTTTTACTGAATATAGAAGATGATTGTTAATTTAAATACTCAATGCTGTGCTTTTCTGTATGCATTAGGGGCAGATGTCAGAATGCTGTTTGGGATTCCAAGGCCGATTTCCACGATTTAGAGGTCAAGGATACACTAACTGTGGTGGTTATAGTAGAGGCAGAGGTTTCTACAATGTATCACTCTTGAAGAGATTGGGAGTATACTGGATTACTTGCGTCTGTCTGTCCTTATCCCCTACTCTAGAGATTTAGGGGTATACTGGATTACATGCATTTGTCCATCTGTCTTGTCCATCCAGATCCATATCTCAACAGTGAGTGAATGTATTTCAACGAAGTTTGGTATGTGGCAATGTAGTATGCAGAAGTGGGGATATGCACCGGGCTGTGGCCCAGCTCTTGTTCAGTTAACAGATATGCAAAGGTGGCATTAAGTTAACCTCTCGGTGTGTCCTGTTTGTCTTTCGATGAATATGTGTATTCATAATACATTCCACCCAGTATCTTTTGTTTCTTATGACCATACCACGAAGATCAAGTTTTATTTTGGAGCAGGTAGTTTCAGTGTTAAGGCCATTGATGTAGAAAAATTTGACATTTGGCATTTTCTTCATATCTTTCCCTTAGGTGAAATACTTTGAACTTTGTGAGTTATTCTTATTTTTGCTGAAGTTCCTTACAAGTGATTGAAATTTGTCCAAAAACATTCTCGAAAGTCATTTAGTAAAATCCAAAATGATCTTGAGTTCATTTGCCAAAAGTATGGGAAAATTTTGATAAAAGGAAAATAAAAATTCAGACATGAAACAAAACTGTGGTTAAGATTAACTTTTCAGCTTTTATTCAATATGAGATGTTACAATAATGCTTTGAATATTTTTCAGGTAAATTTTTAGTTTTGGATCGGTTACTGGCCCTTGTGAAAGCAACAACTAATGACAAGTTTGTCCTTGTATCTAATTATACACAGACATTGGATTTATTTGAAACACTCTGCCGGCAGAGAGGGTAAGATTTTATTGTTTGCATGTCTGTGAGTAACACATGATTGGGTTTTTTTGTGCATACTTCTTAGGCCATAAAAAGAAGTTTTGATTCTCAGGCAACCCTCACTGAAATTGAACCAGCTCATTGGACATTTTTCTTGCTTTTCATTGTCTTCCAGTATAAGTACAAAATTGTTAGACTCACAACTTTTTACATTTTTTGATTGATGTTAGTAACTGAAATATGAAGAGCATTACTAAAGACAGTCTACATCCTATGCCTTTGCAGTTTCTAGACAAGATTTGCCCAGAAACGACTGCCAAGGCACTCAGAATGTAACTTGTAAGATCCCCCAGAAACAGCATGTTGGGGCACCTGTTCTGTTGCAGCAAAAGGTGATCAAGGTTGGAATTAAGCCCTCGAGGATTAAAATTAAATGAGTTAATTATACCTCCAGTTTTGAAGAAAATGGGGGTATACTGGATTATATGTGCCTGTGTGTCCGTGCGTTAGTCCATGCTTCTGTGCATCCGTGCATGTGTGAGTCCATCCGAGAATATTCATAACTTTCATAACTTAAGTAAATTATTATTTTCTATAATATTTGTTGGTCCTAGGTATGCCCACACTAGTTATTTTTTTATTTCTTGTTCACTTAGAAATTGTGTCCATCCAAGCCAAATATTGTCTGTTCAGCCTGTATCTTGGGTATCGAATGCTCCATTGCAATGAAATTTGCCGTGAACACTGCGTATGGTATAGGCTTTAGAAAAAGGATTCAACAAGATTTCTCACATTCTCCTTTTTACAGTTATCCCCTTTTTTTTGACTTAGAAATTGTAGGAAATAGACATTATTTGTCTGTTCAGCCTGTATCTCCGGTGTGGGTTATCGGATTTTATTGAAATATAGCATGCAGTTTGCCTATGACAAAGGCTTCTGCCTCATTGCATAAAACTTCCAAACAACAAACAATTTACCATATCTTTTGACTTAGAAATTTTGGGAAACTGTTAAAAACTTTCAAAGAAAATGGAGGGGGGGGGGGGGGGTATACTGGATTGGGGTTATCGGATTTCAGTGAAATATGGCATGCAGTATGCCTATGCCAAAGGCTTCTGCCTCATTGCATAAAACTTCCAAACACCAAACAATTTACTATACCTTTTGACTTAGAAAAGTTTCTAAGAAAATGGGGGGGGGGGGGGTATATTGGATTGTATCTGTCCATCTGTAGATCCGTCCATCAGTCCGTATGAGAATATTCATAAATAATATTTGTTGGTCATAGGTATGCCCACACTAGGTGGTACACTACATGGGGGTATGCACCAGACGACAGTCCAGCTCTTGTTTGTATAATTATGCACTTTCTGTATATACTGTGTGTGCAAGAAAAAAATTAAAAATAAAACCCTCCCTCCTTAAATGATTTTTTTTTTTTAAATGCCTGAGAATCATTTAATTTATTTTATGTGGCCTTACATTTTTATGCTATAAAATCCAACTGTGTTTTTCACTTCATTATATTATAGTATTTTCCATTAAGATAATCAAAGCTACTCTAACTTGGGTGAATAACATTGAATAACTTTATTTATCTGTATCAATTCCAAACCTCAAGATTAAAACATTCAGAAGATATTGATCAAATTTATTTTTTTAGCAGTACATTTACTTCCACCAATGCCAATATATTGGAACTATTTTTTTTTAAAACTACTTTACCCTACCTAGTCAAATCGTGAGCTTTTGGGATGAGCTTTTTATTAAACATGGTGGGAAGCATGTTGATTGAGATTTGTTTGGAAGGTCAGGAAGTGGCAGGGTTACTCTAAAGTAATACTGTAGTTTAATTTATCATCTTTTTGAGTCCAAATAATAAAAAACGTAAAGAAAAATATCGCGTGTTGTTCAAATGTATTGCAGTGGAGCCCACTTAATTGGATATTTCTCAATTGAATAACCACCTTAAATGAATTTAACTTCCAAACACAAAACCACTTGCCATACCTTCAATACGGATTTGACCTGTTAATTACATGTAGGTTATAGAGTAAAATCCTGTTAATTGAGGGAAAAAAAGTATATTTCGAGAAGTTACCCTGACAATCACCAAATTCCCCTTGTTTATAGACCTGTTTGGCCTCAGTACAACCAATATAGGCATTTAACCCTTTGGGGCCTAATTCTGACTTTAATCACATTTTTCTACAACAAAACAGGTGCCCCAACATGGAGTTTGAGGGTAAGCTTTCAAATTACATTTGAAGTGCCATGGCAGTTGTTTCTAAGCAGGTCTCGGCTGCCTACATAGGCAGCCAAGATTTGACAAGAAACAACTGCAAAGTCATAGGATGTTGATTGTCAAAGTAAAACAAAAATGTATAAAAAATCTCCATGTCCTTTAGGGTTAATCAATTATATATTGCTTGACAGAGCTCGTCGATCTCTGTCAAAAAAGATATAATGCAATAAATTCTCAGTTTATCTCTAGAATAGAAAGTGACTATATCCTGGTAATTGAATACTTATGTTAACCCTTTGCCCAACGTAACGATCAAAACCCACCAGTGCTATTCAAAAAATTGCCAATTAATTTTCATTATTTTTTTCATTTTTGTCTCAAAAACATAGGTTATGACCCCTTGTTGGAATGAGCTTGCCGAGCTCATACCAATGAGGGGTCATAACCTATGTTTTTGAGACAAAAAAATGAAAAAAATTAGTTATTCAAGAATTATTTTTGCAAGTGTCATCTGCTTTTCATGTTAGGTAAAGGGTTAATTGAATAATTCTCACTGGCAAGTATCCTCTGAAATGGGCAACGTGTATAATCGATTGTCTGGACTTGACTTTATATCCATGTTGCAGTCTCAGCCATTGTGCAGAAATTAGTGACCTTCAACACCAATTAATAAATAAATATTACATTAACATGGTTCATCAAATACTTGTAACCCTTGGATAGAAAGATCAAGTAGAAGCAGATAAGAGATTGTCAGCAAATAGTTGAAAATCTCAAGTGTTAAAAAATAATAATCAAGATTGCTTTGTCATTGCCACTACCAAATCTGTAGTTAAAAATTGGGCTGCACTGAAAAACAAAAAGAGACACCACCTCCCCACCCCCCAGCCCCCAGCAATAACTGTCTGTGAACAGTCCACAAAAATTGAGAATCTTGTGCTTTTTTCCCCGTGGGAACCCCGGGAAGTAAGCAGCACTTGTTTACTGTGGTAAACCAGTTCCGCTTTACTAGTAAAATAGGACCCAGTCACCAATGCTTGGGGTGAAAGTCCTCTAAAATGGGCAACATGTTGATCAACGATTGACTAAACTTGACTTCATCTCCATGTTGTGTCACGATTAGCCATGGTGCATAAATATGTGACGTTAACCACCAACAAACAAACAAACTTGTGCTTTTTAAGCAACTGACAGTTAGAGTTTGAGGTCAGATGAATGTGAAGAAGCTGTTTGTATATGTTTCAAACTGGTTGACTGCAGGATGGAAAGAGAGAAAAGTGGCGGTTTCTAAGGAGGATATCACATATAATCTGGTTGATTGAAATATGAACGGTTTCAAGGCCAAATTAGTTACAGATAAGACAATGGTTTATCATTGTGATACTTAGTCCAGCAGTAGTTTTTGAAAGGAGGCATCCTGCAACACCTCATCACTATGAGTTAAAAGGTTCATGGTTGGTAAAGAAGTTCATTGGTTAAGTGTTTTGGTACAGTAGTAGTTTGTTTCACTGGCTGCCTAGAAAATCAGGAGGCTGCCACAGGTTTTATTCTGTTGATATACTTTATCTGTTGTACAACGTCAAGTCCTAAAGACTAGTTTGTTTGGGTTTTTTTCAGTCCAGGGTGGCCAAAAATCACTCTTGCAGTGGCAAAATTTCGATGTGAATCCAGAACTCGATTTGCATAAAGATTTGCCCAAATCTCCAAGTATCCAAATCTTCATACATTCATGCAAAAAATGAATCAAAATAAATTTGGATTAGCAATTCTGCCTGTATTCTGAAACACGAGCTACTTTCTGCATTTTGGCTATATCATGAGCACAACACATGTATCAGATCAAGTTTATCCAGTCTTCCATACCATTGCCACCCATCTGAGAGTTGAGAGGATTCTCCCCATTTATTGGTGGGAGAATGTTAGCTGCATAATACCGCTCTAAACTTTAAGTGGGAGTAAGTATGTCAAACCAGTGTATTGCACATGAAAGGAGATAAGAAATTTACCATGTGGTTGTGTTTACAATTTATTTACATAGTGAATATTGCATTTGTTTCTGGAGGAGGGAGGATAGCTATAAAAGAAAAAATCAATCATCTATATCTTTTTTTAAAGAACCAACTAAACTGTTACTAGAAAAAGAATAGAAAAAATAATATGAGGCCTAAAAAAAATAAAAATCTGTTTCTCAGGCCCTCCCGCATGGTCCTTTTGGCTGCCGCATGCTCTCTTTTTATAACCAATGGAAAATTTTAAAAAATCAAAATTGAATGGTTTATGCCTGATATTTTACTAAAGTTAAAAAAATTGATAAATTTGTCCCTTCAGTGCAAGATGGCTTTGCAATGCTAAAGCATTGCAAAGCCTTCTTGCTCTCAAGGGGGAAAATACACCTCCTCTCATGCTATTCTGTAGATTATGAGGCCTAAAACATAAGCCAAGATATGAACTTTTGATGGCAAAGAAATGATTACAGAAATAAAAAATAAAATAAAAACCGCTCGCCCGCGTGCAATTTTACAGATAATGGCCTGAGAAACAGAAGATCTACTTTGTGGGGCCTGACTCTATTTAACAAGAGTGTTACATAAGACATTATATTTTTTAATGAAGAAAAAATATGCACCTCATTAAAAGCACACAGAGTTTATCAAATAAAAGCAAAATAAATCTAAACCTTCCAAACAATATCCAGTTCCTGATTTAGTAAGTAGATTGCTGCAATAATTCACCTTATCATTTCAGTGCCTGTGAATTTGATGTCTCTTCCAACTGAAAATTTATGAAATGGGTTTTGACACTGTTAGAGCACCTTGATTCTTGAGGATTTGCATCAGATTCGTTTCGTAAAAACCCACTTAGATTCACCTGAAAATTGGTGAAATGTTGCTACTGTCCTGGGTGCTACTTAGGGAAGCGAATTGCTCTCCTGAACTATTTTCCCTTGTTTTAATTCACAAACATCTTCTAAATGCTTATTAAATGGTGTGTATTCTTCATGGAATGCATTTAAACCAATCAATGCCAATAAACTGCTGTTGAAGTCATGTTCAATTTGTACAAACACCTCTACCCCAGTAACAGCCGATTAAGCAATAAGTTCTGCATGGATGCCAGGCAGAACTTCTTGCTCAATAAGCCCATATGAGGGTAGAGGGGTTTGAAAAAACAAATCTCCTTGTGAGAACAGATACTACGATATGCAAACTGAAATAATATTATTATAGATAATATAACAATTGATAAATTGGTTTTGGAGGGCACTGTAGTTTATTGATAGCAATTTACTTTTTTGAGGGTTCAAGATCAAAGGAAGGCAGGCTTAATGCCACTTCTGTTTAAACCTTTGTGAAGAGAGCTGTCAGGGTGTCCGAGATACCAGTGATCTCGACAATGACTGAAACAGGGCATGCAAAAAATGTTTATGTGGAAATAAAATTGTGCAAATGGTGGCTGCACAAAAAAATTTACTGTGTTAGTTTTCCATCACTGAAAAACAAGATTTTGAGCACTAAGACAGCCTGGGAAATAAAGAGCTTGCATCTTAACCTGTCAGCAGGATGCTGTATACACTATGGCAGTAACCTGTAGGGAAAATGTGTTGTGTTGCTTTTAGGTTTGCACTGGTTTTCCTAGTACAGCCCTGCTGTTTATGTCTTAACAGAATTTTTGCCAAAGTAATTAGCAACAACTGTAATGTGCATTTTTTTACTTGGGTGAGATTGTGCATTAGTTTTTGCTATTTATTTTAACGTTTTCTCTTATGTAACCCATGTGCAGGCAACCCCTTATCTAACCTGACTAGAAATATTTTCACAAACATTTTCTTGAAGAACTAAATATTTATTCTTTGGCTAAAAAATATAGCTTATCACCTCATTGGAACTAATTGCTATAAGTTATATATTGGAGGCAAATATTGAAGAAAAAAATAAAATTTGAATGACAATTTTTGTGACTTGCACTGGTTGAATATCATTATTTTGTTAGGAAAATGGTTCACAGATCAAGTTTTATATTGAAAGTATTGTAAATAGTTGGTCCTTTGAAAAATATGCCATAAAAAAGTTATTTTCTATCAATCAAAATTAAATCAACTAGGATACAGTATTCAAGGGCAGTAGGTATAAAACATGAAATATTAAAAAAACTATCAATATATGATTAATGACTGGCAAACATCTTAAATTAGATTAGATTTTTGTCCACTTTCAGTAAAACAATGCCCAGTTTAGCTGACTGCACAAGCATTCCTAAATCTTAATCTCGGGGGAAACTATATTTCTTCACCATTACCACTGGCCCAGACATGCTAGGTAGCTCAGTTCAAAGAATCGGGCCAAACGCTTAATCTTAATTTTAAACCAACACCCCACCCCCAAAAAATAAATACTTAAATAAATAACAATTAAGCCAAATAACCAAAATAACCAGTCATGTTCATGATGTCTGCACGTGTAAAGAGATCAAGGAAGTACCGTCCATTTCCACCATTAACCATTATTTTGTTGGCCTCTGTGTAGACATTTTGAGTTTTGATGGTTTAAATACTGGATCAATAAGGAATGATTCATTAGAAGATCTACAGTGATTCAAGAAAGGATTGCAGACAGAATGAAATTCATCAGGAGAGTGCTTTCTGAAATAATTAATCATAAAATTTTTAGAATCCTGTGTTGCCCTCATTTGCATCTTTCCCCGATGCATAACTATTCTTTTTTGATTATTTAATTATGTCTGCTCTATGTTTCCCTTTCATGTTTCCCCAGTCGATTCTAATGCTTTTGACATTTTTGATTTAATTTTCAAAACTTTTTCTGAATTTGTTTATGTTAGAAACAGCTATCCAGGGACACCAATTCTTGGGTACTCCTTAAATTAGACCCTGTCCCAAATGAATTCCAGACTTTGTTGCCCTCATTGGTAATGAGCTCAGGTAAATTCTGGTTCTGTTGGGACAGTTTAATATTGGGATAACACAAGTTTTAAAACTTTTTACTTTGGAAACATGTCGTTAATCTTAGTAATTTTCTAGTTATAATCTAGACTTATATTCACTGATGTACATAATTTAGAGAGGGTAGTATTTAGATTATTCTGTTGATACATTCTCTCCTTAGGCCCGCCTTATGCGATTCATTTTGTCGTGCCTTTGTTGACTGAAAATTATCGTCATATCATTATGTAAGAGTCATTAGGTATCAGCCTTAAATGAGGTTTTTCAGTTGGGTTACTCAATACAATACCTTATTTTGGGCATTTAGATAAGCTTTCGTACATTTTAAACTGATTGATATTATAAACTATTATCATTGTTTACCCCTTTGTAGTCAACTTCCGGTCTGAATGCTTAACTGTGACGTTTTTAATATGCCTCTGTGTCTTCTCAGAGTCAGTTTTAGGCATTATGGTTTAATAAAATTAAAAATCTGTTTCTCAGGCCCTCCTGCATGGTCCTTTTGGCTGCTGCATGCTCTCTTTTTATGACCAATGCAAACTTGAAAAAAATAAAAATTAAATGGTTTATGTCTGATATTTTACACAAGTTAATAAAATTGATAAATTTATTTGTCCCTTGAGTGCAACAAGGTGTTGCAATGCTTTAGCACTGTAATGCCTTGTTGCACCCAAGGGACGATATACACCAACACCCTTACTATTTTGTAGATTATGAGGCCTAAAATATAAAATAAACCAAGAATATGAACTTCTGATGGCAAAGAAATAATTACAAAAATAAAATATAAAATAAAAAAACGCCTGCCCGCATGCAATTTTACAAAACTTGGCTTGAGAAACAGAACATCTACTTTGTGTGGCCTATTGTACATTTAATGTAATTACTATGCTTTATGTTAATTATATTTATAGTTTATATTTTGTCCACATTTAACAACTTAGGCTATAACCTAGTTTGTTGGCACATAGTATCACTTAGTGTCACTTGATTCTGAAACCAACCAAGTTTTTGTAACTTTTTACATTCATGTATGTATAAGAGAACAAGATTACAAAGATTCTATTATCCATTCTTAGTCTTTTCATCTATCAGTAGTTAGTCAGTTATTATTGATAGATGTGGACTATTTTGTAGACTCAATATCTTAGAGATTTACATTTTCTGGAATTAAGTATGCAAGCCTGCTTTATCTATTCTTAATTGTGTATGGACCCACCATCCTCCTTTTTATTCAGATTGTCTGGGCAAATGGTAATGGTGGATAAACATTGGAAATTTAAAATATAGAGGATATCTAGTGTTTTTGAATGGATACCAAAAATTATCTCATGAGTGACCGATACAGATGTTTATTTTGCGCGAGCGAAAATAAACATTTGTCTCGGTCACAAGTGAGATAATTTTTGGTATCCATTCAAAAACACTTAGATTTTCTTTTTATTACACACTTTGTATAAGAATCTGATAATTCCACTCGTTTCAGCCATGGATTGATGCATGAAAGTAAACAGCGCATTGAATCATTGATACGCGGAAGTGATTTGATCGATAATCGGAACAGACAGCATCTTGCGATCTGATTCAGTTGGCGGGTTTCTAGTCCAAACATGGCCTGAAAGTCCGTAATATAAGTTTTTGGTTTGGTACATCCTTTGAAAGGACATACCAAACCCAAAACTTATATTACAGACTTTCAGGTCATGTTTGGATGAGCAGATTTCATGCATCAATTGAAGGTGAATATGTGTTGAATTATTGCTGAAATGATCGGTATCCACTCAAAAACACTAGATTTTCTTTTCATAATACATTTCTAGAACAAATTGATCATTTCCAGTGATAATTTGACTCGTATTCACATTGAAATGATGCTTTGAAAGTTGCCATTTTGATTGATACCGTGAAAGTGAAAATTTCTATATCTTCACAGTGGGGGATATGATTTCTATCTTTCCACAATTTCTTCGATAATCTATCGTTTAGCATATAATAATTTTTAGCTCAACTTTGGCGAAGCCAAATTTGAGCTTATGCCATGGCCCGTCGGCCGTCTGTCCGTCCGGCCGTCAACAATTGGATACGGCTCGGGCTAGAGGCCATATTTATGAACCGATCTTTACGAAACTTCTTGGGTACCTTTGTTATGACCGTGGGACAAGAACGAGTGTTTTTTGGGTGCGGTCCGAAATTCAAGATGGCTGCCATTTTGTACCGACGATGCAGAAATCTGTTTTTTGTACAGAACTTCCATATGAACGCTCTGATTTGAATAATTTTTTGTATGAATGTTTAGTACTATGGGATACATCACATATAATACAGGTTTTTTTCTTGTGCGTAAATTATGCAAATTAGACTAACTTTGATGTTTTTTGGTGTTACTTTCAGCACTGTAAGTGCAAATGCCAATACGGCTCGGTCTAGAGGCCGTATTTATGAACCGATCTTTACGAAACTCCTTGGGTACCTTTGTATCACCGTGGGATGAGAACGAGTGTTTTTGGGTCCGGTCCGAAATTCAAGATGGCCGATGGCAGCCATTTTGTACAAAATTGGGTGCAATCAAATTTTTGCACAGAACTTCCATATGAAAGCGCTGATTTGAATAATTTTTTGTGTGAATGTTTAGTACCATGGGATACATCACATATAATACGGGGTTTTTTCTCGTGCAGAAATTATGCAATTTAGATTAACTTTGATTTTTTCAGTGCTACTTACACACAGTAAGTACACATGCCAATACGGCTCGGGCTAGAGTCTGTATTTATGAACCGATCTTCACAAAACGTCTTGGATACCTTTGTTATCACCTTGGGACGAGAACGAGTGTTTCTGAGTGCGGTCCAAAATTCAAGATGGCTGCCAGTGGCCATTTTGTACCGAAATTAGGTCTAATCAGTTTTTTGTACACAACTTCTATACGGCTCAGGCTAGAGGCCGTATTTATGAACCGATCTTTACAAAACTTCTTGGGTACCTTTGTTATCACCGTGGGATGAGCACGAGTGTTTTTGGGTGTGGTCCAAAATTCAAGATGGCCACCAGCAGCCATTTTGTACCAAAATTAGTGCAATCAGTCTTTTGTACAGAACTTCTATATGAAAGTTCTGAATTGAATACATTTTTGTATGAATGTTTAGTAACATGGAATACATCACATATAGTACGGGTTTTTTTCTCGTGCAGAAATTATGCAAATTAGATGAACTTTGATTTATTCAGTGCTACTTATACACTGTAAGTGCACATGTCAATACGGCTCGGGCTAGAGGCTGTATTTATGAGCCGATCTTCTCAAAACTTCTTGGGTACCTTTGTTATCACCTTGAGACGAGAACGAGTGTTTCTGGGTGCGGTCCAAAATTCAAGATGGCTGCCAGTGGCCATTTTGTACCGAAATTAGGTCCAATCAGTTTTTTGTCACAACTTCTACACAGCTCATATTTGTGAACTGATCTTCACGAAACTTCTTGGGTACCTTTGTTTTCACCTTGGGACAGGAATGAGTGTGTTTTGGGGTGCCTTTGTTATCACTGTGCTATGAGAACAAATATTTTGGGGTTCAGTCAGACCCACTCTGGGACTCAAAGATTTCTTTTCTAGTTTAGCATCTGACTGTTACCCACCTTTACAATACTTTACCTATACATTTGTTACAGGCAGCGGTCAGTATTTATGTACAGACCGTTACAATACTTTATATGTACCTTTGTTATCAGGTTATTACCTAGATGTTTTCATTGCTGTGTCACATACTATACATGTACATGTCTTTGTCTTGACAAGTTGAGCTACAGTGTCATTGACACTTTCATTTTATATTTATCACACCTACCACAGGCCCAGACAGGAAGTGCCCTCCTATGAGATGTTCACTGACACCTCCCTGCATTCCACTATAAACACACACATAGCATGCACTATAAAAGAATGGTTAATGGCAGGAATGGACGGCACTTCCTGGATCTCTGCGCATGTACAAACGTCATGTATGGAGGATAATACATGACTCTTTATTTTTTTATTTGGCTTAATTTTTTGGAGTTTGGGGTTCATAATTAAGTATTTGGCCTGATTCCTTAAATTGAGCTAGCTAGCATGTATGGGCCTGCAAACATTGTTAAATTTGGGTTTCTTATTCAAACATACAGGGTCTGCTCAAACAGATTTTGAATCTGACAAATATAAGGCAAATATAAGTTCACAATTGATGTTGGTACTTCATTATTTTTATACTATAACCCAATGGCCCAGACTTAGCTGGTGCTAACTCAAAGTTATCAAGGGCCAAACACAAATTTTGAACCCTCCAATCCCCAAAATTTGCTTGCAAAACCGAAAATTAAAAGTCCTATCTGGTCCTCCATACTTTTACTCTCCGCACATGCGCAGTTGCCAAGAAGTGACCGAAATTAGCACCAGCATCATTCTTTGTTTGGCCCTAAAGTCATCAACAATGAAATGACATCTGTGCTTTAAAATCTCCTTTTTTGAGGATGCCAGACATAAATCAATGCAAGAATTGGTGGATCCAAGCCTGTTATTGGATGATGGAAGTGTTCAACGGTTTTTTTTGACGTTCAGGGCTGTAACTTTATAATAATTATAAAATTATTTCATGTTCCCAAGTTCGGGACATACACCTGACGTCATCATTTTTGTTAATGATTATTCCACTGTTTGTTAAGTATTCCTTCCCTATCCTTCCATGAACCCTTCCTGTTAAACTCTTAAGCTTTTTGGCTAATTTTTATTGAAATTTTTTATTAAATTTCTTGGGATACGTCTTGGGAGTTTAACATTTATTACAGAATATTATTCTGTTTCTTACCCATGGTTACGTCCTCACCCAAGGGGTGTTAGGTCGTTTAGTCTTGCACTTTCTATCTGATGTATCGTTTCTTCTTCGTATGAAGATCTAGCTTTGCATCTGGTAGCATTAAATTGTTTTATGACTTTGGGCCTTTTTGTGTGCCTGATGTCTTGTTTACATTGACGTTGTTTACATTGACAACGTCCTCATATATAGGTAGTTTTTTTATATTCTATTACTGTAGAATTACTATAGGATACATGGATCATTATTCTGGTAGTGTAGCTCAAAACATTTGAATTTTGTCCACACATAGGCTCTTTCGGGATGCCTTTGGGCTCTTAATTTTCCCTTTGGGAACTTCGGCGTTTTTAAAAAAAAAAATTTTCCAAAAAAAATTTTGAATTGATTTTTGATTGCTATTATTCATGTATCTTAATTACATATATTTTGTTGTGGAGTTTGGAGGTCTGATATCGACTTTAGTCAATGCACTCATGCGGACTCTTGTCATTCTTGTGTTCACTGGAATGACTAATGTTGGAGATGGGTGTCATGGTACGTTGTTGGCAGTGAGGCTCTGAGGGCAGGCCTCTCACTGCGTTATAATTCATTTTGTCAGTTTCTATTTCAGAGGAACATGAACATGGTGATGATATTCTGACACCCATCCAAGTGTGCTACCATTGTCGTGCTCCGTGGAGCATATAGAGCGAGCTGTAGTGCTCATGATTGCAAGAGTTAGGACCTTTTGTTAAGGGTTTTAATCTCTTGCAAGCAGCTAGCTCGACCGGTGAAGCAGTACTCCGTCCGTGGGTGCTGTAACGCCAGGTAAGTCTGTTGCGGTCTAAGAAGTGGATTAGGTAGAGCGAGCACTTTAATATAAATAGCTCACCCAGCAATGACGGAAATAGGAAGGAAATAGAGGGGGGAAGTCAACAAGTTTCTTGTACTCTGGGAGGTCTATAGACCGTGAGCGGGAAAGGCCTCCCCCCCCCTCTGTAGCCTAACAGACATTTGGGGCCAAATGTTGTTATGAGAAACTTGCACGAGCCGGAGCATATGTTCGCCCTCCACTCAGGATGCTCTGTTTAGACTGCAACTGGGGTCGGCTTCAGTCACAGCTTCCTCCGCTACGTTTCACACGCCCAAATGAAGTTTTCTGGTTGGAAACTTGCACAAGACGGAGCATATGTCTGCCCACCGCTCGGGATGCTCCGTCTAGTCTGCAGCCGGGGTCAGCTTCAGTCTCGGCTTCCTCCGCTACGTTATTAAAGCACACACGACTTCATCCTAGCTACCCGACTTCGGATATCCAGCCTGCTGCACGAAGAAGGAACTACTCTTCGCCCGTGAAGTCGGATCATCTGGTAGCTAGGGAGATGAGGCCTCGATCATTGGGATGTTCAGAGAAGAGATCCATCTCCGACACACCGTCCCAGGAGCAGTAAGCGGCTAGGAAACAGAAGACCACTGCTCCTCAGGCCTCGATGACGGACTTGCTGTCGCAGATTGCACAGCTGATCGCAGCATCCCAGCAAGTGCAGATGCAGCCTCCCTCGGTTTGAGAACCTGAGCTGTCGGACGGTGCTGGGTCGGTCCAGTCATCTGTTCACGCAGATGCAAGGGACCGAGATTCGCAACTCATTCTCTCGGATGGTAAAAGGGATAAGGAAGAGGATTACTCTTTCGGATCAGCACAGGGTTGCGATGGATTTCATCCATCAATACTACCCTGAATTTGTTCTGACGAATCAGAATGCTGCGGCGACAAGGAAGAAACCGCTGACATCGTTGGATGCAGACTTTATCCAGACAAAGGAGGAAATCCTTTCATTTCCGGTCCAGTCTAGGCAGGTGTCGCAGGCCTTTGGCCATATAGACAACACCGTATTTAACCTCTCGAGTGCGAGAAGGAAAGGCAGTTTCTTAGCTACATTTTCCATAAACATACCGTTTCATGGACTACGTTCATTTAAAAACGGTTGGAGAAGATGTTCGGAGAACTTCTCTGCGTTTGAATGAGCAGTCCGGGGATCTAGATGTATCCTTGCCTGCATCATTCACTATTCACTCAGACACAATTACAACAGCATTTTCATCAAGTAGAGCGAATTTGGAAGCAATGTCTTACGCAGATCACCTTACCAGAGCTATGGCGCAATGTCTCAACGGGAAGGAATTTGAGGACGTTTGTACCTCTCTTAGAGTTCTTTCCAGGGCATTTTGTATACCATGTATAACTCTGCCCTTACAGTGGCTAATCTGGAGTTAATTCAGACATGATCCTGCCCTTACGTCGTCATCACTTATAGATGACAAGGTGAAAAGCTCTCTCCGAGTCGCTCCGGTCTCCGGACATATTATTTGGGACGACAAGCTTTTGTCAGCCCGTGATCAGGCTATTTAGAAAGCATCAAATGATCTGCTATTGAAGTCAGCGTTTCATCAACCCGCTTCAGCAGACAAGAGTAAAGGAGGACGTTCCTGATCTAAACGTCAAAAGTGAGCTCCTCTTGAGGGTACAAGAAGCCCTCTTACAATTACTCTGGAGGTCATCAATATAACGACTCGGGAAAGGGGCGGTTGTCTGATCAGGACTATCGGTCAGACCCCCCCCGCCCAGGCAGACGGGATGAGGTTCTGCGTGGGGAGGACATTGTTTCTCCGCCCGTAAGCCTCGCAGGTCATACAGGTGATGTTCTAGACCTCTATTGCTTGCCTGTTGGCCAAAGGGTATCATCTTCGCGAGAAACTGGACTATCTGGCTATCATTCTGAGCGGCACCCCCACTAACAAGATGTCTGCATTGGTTAGATCTTCTGTCGCATCCTTTCAACAGAGAGTCTTTCCTAGCGGAGGCATGGGCAGATTGTGGAATTAAAATCCGGGGGGGGGGGGGGGGGGGGGTTGGGGGGGGGGACAACATTCTTCAGTTTCGGTTTCATCGTAAACGAGAAAAAGTTGGATATAGCTCCGTCCAAGTCGTTCACTCACATGGGAATGAGCTTCGAGACTCACAACAATCTGGTTCATCAGCCGTTACCCAAAGCGAAATTTGTCAGTTGTTATGCTCGCTTTTGTCCACACTAAGACGCATTAACGGCGAAGGAATTCATGCGACTGATGGGGCTGTGCGGAGCGGCTTCGGATCTTATTCCGACGAGCCACCTGCGCACATGTCCCCTCCAGATATTCTTTACTCAGAACTGGAGTGTGATGACGCATTCACTCGAAACCAGTATTGTTTTAACAGACCTAGTAAAACAGGGGTTCAGATTTGGGCAGATATTCAGTGGTTAACTCAGGGAGTTCCGCTGCAACTGCCGGATATCACGATTATGATGGATGCGAGTCAGACAGGTTGGGACGCGACCCTAAGTCCCACAGATTTGAGGTGTCAGGGTCTTTGGGACCCTCGGTTCCTAGAGAAACGCATAAACATCAAAGAGATGATGTTAATTTGGTAAGCGTTACAACATTGGATTCACATAATAGAGGACGTCCATGTTCAAATTTTGTCGGACAATTCGACACTAGTAGCTTACATCAGGAACCAAGGCGACACTCATTCAATGCCATTATGCGAATTAACGGAGAAGATTCTCCTATACGTCATGAATCATCATGTTCATCTTTCTGTCCGTCATATACCGGGTCATCTGAATGTACTAGCAGACTCACTCTCTTGGAAAGGTCGCCTGTTGCCTTTGGACCGAACTCTCAACAAGCGAATATTCAGGCAGATTTGCTACCAATGGGATTGTTCCATGATAGATCTGTTTGCGACACACTGGAACAATCAGTTACTGACGTTAGTGTCACACTGACGTTAGTGTCACCATGCCAATATCATCGAGTGTACACAGTAGATGCTCTGTTGATCTCATGGGACGGAATGATAGGATAGGCATATCCTCCAACTCCGTTGATTTAGCAGATTCTGTTTAGTTCAAACAGTCTTGTTGCTAAATCCTGATAGTAGCACCTCTGTAGTCACAGGAACCTTGGATCAATCTTCTCAGGTGTCTGTTATGGGACGTTCCCCAGAAGCTTCCTCCACGAGAGGACCTTCTTTATCAGGGGAAGTATTTGTTCTTCACGTCCTTCTCTGCCCTTAGTGGCATTATGGAGTCGGTCAGACTTGAGGGAGCCTTGCGGTTCCTATACTATTTGATGACGAACACAAGAGCGATTCAAGAAATGCGGGTGAAGGGGGTTCGTTATGATTTCGAATCCCCCCCCCCCCCCCCCCCCCACACAGCCAATGTGTTAAGAGCCGATTACCAGGCAAGACATAGTTTTCTTCCCATAAGCCTCCTATGCATTTAAGTACATACTTGCATTTCATAACTTCTCGATTGGTGGCTGGGTCGTGTTCTATGGCGACCTCATGGGCACATCCACCTTCTAGTTGGTTGGTTTCCTGTGGTTGTTTGTCTGTATATCATATACAAGCATATTATTCATCGTCAATACATTGCTAGCCTTGGGGTACCTGGGAGGCTGTCTAGTCAGTTAACTGGCATTCAGATGATTACATGCAGGATTTCAATGCTCACGTGCAAAATAATCACATTAATAGGCAGTCGTATTATTGTATGTTATGGACCTTAGAAACTATGAATTATTTCGGGGGCGGTCCGTGTCGAGTCTGTTAATCATAGTTCGATCCATTTCTAGATCCAGGTTTCTATTAATGGCAGTACTCAATCGAATGTCTTACAGTATCTTATATTCGCACATTTCCAGGAACATCGATATCGGATAGAACACGTCTAGGAGTGTTATTTACAGGAATTTATTGTACACCTGAATGGGGTTGCCTGTGGGTTACCTTGGAAGTATGTTTACTCTCCAGAGATCGTCCATTGTGATTCTATTCCACATGTGTATGTTATATATTATATAACCGGTTGTTGACCTATCTGCGTATGCCGACTCCGGTATACGTTACAAGCGGGTAATATTAATTATCGGGATTGCTGCAATAGCCTTAGCTTCTGAAGTGGCGTTAAGCACCAATTTATTAATAATAATTAATACCTGGGTGTGTATTCTACGAATATTTATTTGGTACTGCTTTTACTGATTCCAGAGCGCACCCCTCTTCTTTTTGAAGATTCCTTCAAAAAGGGGGAGGGGGGGGGGATTTTTTACCTCACCTCCGGCTTGATAAGTATGTAACTACGAGTGAAGCCGTTTTGTCTGTAGATTATATCCTGGATACAGCTTGTGTTTATTGTATATGGCATATGTTTGTTGGGGATAGCCTCTCATTCTCAAATATGCCATCCTAATTTTTGAGGCTTAGTCCAGACTAGCCTTAAAAAATTGGGAACTCATTATATCCAATTAGCATAGTCTTCATGCTAAGAATATGGAATTACTTGAAATTGGCTCCTTATTGATGATATGTCTTCTCTATTACTGTATAGAGAGACATACATGTAATTCCTTTTAAATTGAATTTCCTTTCACCTTGGATTACAGGCTATGGAACTATGTTGGTCTACTAATTCTGAAGTCCTAGGCCCTCCGCCTTTTTACGATTCAGCTAAGTCTGGGCCATTGGGTTATAGTATAAAAATATTATAAATTTAAAGTAATTTGTATATTTTTTATACTTACCAATGGCCCAGACTGGTATGGCCCTCCCATGAGTGGACACTCATACCTCCACGCTGAGTTATTATGCAGTACTCTTTTCTACAAAGAATGATGTTGGCTCTAATTTCGGTCACTTCCTGGCAACTGTGCATGTGCGGAGGGTAAAGGTATGGAGGACCAGATAGGACTTTTAATTTTCTGTTTTGCAAGCAAATTTGGGGGATTGGGGGGTTCAAAATTTGTGTTTGGCCCTTGATAACTTTGAGTTAGCACCAGCTAAGTATGGGCCATTGGTAAGTATAAAAAATATACAAATTACTTTAAATTTATAATTTTTTAACGTTTTCCTCTACAGCAGCCTCCAAAACTCAGTGTCATGATTCATCACTGCAGCATTTCTAGAGACATTCTCTGAAGAAATGACAAGAAATAAATGTTAGGATAATTTAACTATTGTCTGAAAGACTTTATCTTTGATTGCATGATGGGCTACCTGCTCTTAGGGCACATGTTTATAAGTCATAATTAGGCCTTTATGGGTTAAAACTGCCTGGTTGAAATACCTTTTTTTCATTTTACAGATATATATTTGTAAGGTTAGATGGTTCCATGACAATCAAGAAGAGAGCAAAAATAGTTGAGAAATTCAATGACCCTTCTGTGAGTATTATTAAAATAACTCTTTACTGGTTAAACATTGATGTCAAAAGGGCAAAATTTCAAAGTGCATACAATGCAAATAGGAATTTAGCCAAATCAATCTTTGAGCTCTGTCAAACAAAATTGAAATTGTTAAATTGCAAGTTACATTATGGGAAAAAGTTGCTGCTTAAAACTTGGATATTTTAACATGAAAACACCCTTGTTACACATCAAGCATACATAAGACCTAACAGATAGAATTAATACTGACCAGCTTTACAGATTTTCTTGAATTAATTTTTTTGTGTAAACTGACATGCTTGTCGAAGCAGTTCAGGATTGAATGAGTGTATTCCGTCTGAACATATCCAAGTCAACTAGTCACCAACTATTAGGTGACTGGAAGTCTACTAGTCGTTTCCCTGTACATACAGTTCAATCAGGATGGAACTCCTTGTATTAGGGCCTCCATTTGTGGCATGATTAGACATGTTAACAATTGCGGAATGGCTAGTATAATACCTGAATCCCATTTGGAATGAGACCAGTTTAAGCTAAAAATCCTGAAAAATTTAACATTCAAAGTTTTTTTTTAGAGGTTGATGCTTGTTCGATTTGCAAGTGTCCAAGCGAAAAATAGGTGACTTTCACTCATCATTTTTAAATTTTGCCTACATTTAAATGAAGTTTCCTATTGATTAAAATAAAAGAAAGGCATTTAACCCTTTACCCAACGTAACGGCCAAAACCGGCCAGTGCTATTCCCAAATATCGCCAATTAATTTTCAAAATATTTTCATTTTTTGTCTCAAAAACATAGGTTATGACCCCTCGTTGGAACGAGCTCGTTGAGTTCGTTCCAACGAGGGGTCATAACCTATGTTTTTGAGACAAAAAATGAAAAAAATTAGTTATTCAAGAATTTTTTTTGCAAGTGTCGTCTGCTTTTCATGTTAGGTAAAGGATTAATTGATATATATTCATTTACTTAGTTTAACCCTTTGCCCAACGTAACGGCCAAAACTGGCCAGCGCTATTCCCAAATATCGCCAATTAATTTTCAAAATATTTTCATTTTTTGTCTCAAAAACATAGGTTATGACCCCTCGTTGGAACGAGCTCGTCGAGCTCGTTCCAACGAGGGGTCATAACCTATGTTTTTGAGACAAAAAATGAAAAAAATTAGTTGTTCAAGAATTTTTTTTGCAAGTGTCGTCTGCTTTTCATGTTAGGTAAAGGTTAATTATTCACTTTGTTCTTTTTCTTATTCACAAATTGGATTCTTAATACACAGGGACAGGTAAAAAATAGATTTTGTTGTATACATGATAATTCACATGCTTCCATAAGGGTGGAGGGGGGGGATCTATGAATGAAATACAATACACAACCAACAGACATATGTTTGAATAGCTGCTAACACTTCATTTCTCTACATTGGCATTGCTGTATGTGTCAAATCCTTCACTCCTTCACAAATTATGACCAATCCCAGAAATCCACTCACAAAATGATCAAGCACTGTCTTTAGTGATGAATGTGTTTCATGGTTATTTTATTATTGTACAAGTATTGTTTTGACAGTGATTAAAGATTAATTATGTAACAAGCTTGTTACCAGATAGACTGATTGTGGTGAGAAAAGACGAAACATACCAGTCAGGTACGATAACTTGTACTGGGAATGGAAAAAAAAGACAGAGTACACTGGCTAGGTACTGTAACTTGTATTGGAAATGGGATATAGATGTTGCAATAAGTCAACAAGGAATTTTTTAGTCAACTAATACTACCAATTGCATCGACTTCAACTATACACTGAATCATTTCAACAAGAAAGTTTCCTTTATTCCAGTTAATTTTATCAAGTCCTTTCATGCATATGTTATCAAATCACATTGTGACTTGTAATTCAGCCAGAAATTAACTTGTTAACATTTAAAAAAAAAGACAGTATTTTGAGGAGAGATTTAGTTTAGAATCCTTCTGTTTAATGCATTGTCTGCTTTCCACTAACCTTTAATTGGCTAATCAGTTTGACAAGTGTGTACAAATGACTAGTCTTACCCATTTCTACCACAATTGTTGCTCCATTTCTCAGAGAAGATGAATTTTGAAATAAAAAATTATTCTCCTTGTTGAAAACATAGTCCTCTTCAATTTCCTTCAGTGCATTTGACATTAAATAAAACAAGTGCTTCTGCATTGATTTTAATCCAATTATTGTGTTAAAAATCTGTTAAAGTCACAAGTGCACATCTACAGTGGGCTTCCTGAAGATCTTATCACATACTTGGTGCGAATTCACTTTCTGACAAAGTCAGAATCGACAGGTCCTATTACAAAAGATGCACAGGCACAGAAGCAATTTTTCATGGCAAAATGTGTTTTCTTGGTGTAAAATACTGTATCTTTACAGAATTTTTCAAAAACCCAGAAGTGCTGATTCTAAAATGTACCTCACAGTTTCTTTATTCCTAAAAGGAGGCAATGATCTTGTTTCTGATAGGTGGAAATGAAACAGGCAGGAAGCCTTGACAGAGAGATCCTAGCTTGATTGTCACAGGTCATTAACTAGAAGAATGCTGGACGCCCATATTTTGGCTTTATTTTGGACAATAGGTACTGCAGCTTAAAGGCATCATACTCTGTGGGTGTGTTTCATATTATCTTTGAAATGAACTTCTTTAGTCTGTATTGATTTGCCTTGTTACAATTTATGGGAGAGTGCCCATAGGCACTCTCTCATAAATTGTAGCAAAGCAAAAACATTTGAACAAATTTTAATGACCCAAAATAATTTAGCACTCTACCAGTTAAATGGTGTAGATATAATTATCATGAAAATGTTGTGCAGTTTCCCTTGCCGTAAATTTACTTTCAAATTGTATCACTATCTGAAAATCATATTTCTTTCAGGAAACACCTCTTATACTCTCTGAATGTTCTTCAAAATAATGAACACATTGTCCTTCTTAAGGAAGTGCAGTTACACTGTACTGTGTTCCTGCTAGTTTTTTTTATCTCTCCTGTTAAGTTTTAAAACTCGAGATACAAGATTTTAGAAGCCCAACAGGTCTTACAACTAAGAATGTCTGATATCTTCTTAATGGAGCATCTGTGAAGGTTACTGTATTTTCTCTTTCTAAAGAGAAAACAGTCTTGATAACAGTTAAAATATTGCCTTTGAGTTTTTAATAAGAAAAAATCTAAAGTATGACAAATTGAGACTTAAAAATATGGGGCAAATCATTTCAATAGTAAATTCACTTTTTCTCAACATTTGAACTAAATAATGGGAAGAATAAGGTTTGAGTTTGTTTTTACTTTTCCAATTTGAGTTTCACAAAATGATTATGAAATAATAATAAAACAAATTATTAAGGCCCCAAAAAAGTAGACCTTCTGTTTCTCAGGCCATGTTTGGTAAAATTGCATGTGAGCAGGCATATTTTTATTTTGCTTGGGGGCTCAGTTGGTAGAGGTGCAGGCTGCAAGCTGAGAGGTCCTCGGTTCGAATCCCACCTGCGGCAACCGCGTTGTGTCCTTGAGCAAGACACTTTATCCCCATTGCCCACGTGGGTGCACGGTGACACTGTGTACTATGGCATGCTGCACGTCGATGGTGCACCTGTCTTCAGCCATTCCTAACCCTGCTTGTGTGGAATTAGTATGTTGGGGAAATGACAGTTGCTCGCCGTTGCTCAGTGGTTCTCTCCGGGTACTCCAGCTTCCTCCACCCATAAAACTCGTGGTCATGATTAGCCATTGTGCAGAAATATGTGACCTTAAACACCAATAAATAAATAAATTTATTTTGCTTTTTATTTTTGTAATTATTTTTTCAAAATGAAAAGTTCATGTTCTTGGTTTGTTTTATGTTTTAAGCCTCTGCAGAATAGCATGGGTGGTGGTGTATTTTGTCCCTTGAGTGCTAGAAGACTTTGCAATGCTAAAGGGACAAATTTATCAATTTTATTAACTTGGGTAAAATATCAGACGTAAACCATTTAATTTTTATTTTTTTAAGTTTGCATTGGTTATAAAAATAGAGTATCCGGCAGCCAAAAGGGCCATGCAGGATGGCCTGAGAAACAGATTTTTAACTTTTTAGGCCTAAATTTATTTTCTTTCAACCATATGTTGTGATATATTTTGAGTACACGAATTTGAAATTAACTTCTTTCTCAGTGCTTGAAGAAATGAACTTAGAAAAGTTGATTTTTTTGGTTTTCCAGAGTCCAGATTTTGTATTTATGTTAAGTAGTAAAGCGGGTGGCTGTGGTTTGAATCTGATTGGTGCCAATCGTCTTGTGATGTTTGATCCTGATTGGAATCCAGCAAATGATGAGCAAGCCATGGCTCGATGTTGGCGTGATGGTCAGAAAAAACAGTGCTATATTTATAGATTAATTGCAGTAAGTTAATTGCTTTGGAAAAGGATATTGGAACTGTCTTCAGTTTTTAGTATATCTGAATATATTTATTTATCACTCCAAAACAATGCAACTTTGATGGATCAACTATTCTCTTTCTTTGTATCTTGATAAGTCTGTAGAGTGAAAATATTATTGATCTGTGTTACATTTTGTGGGAGTAGACAAATTGAGTTGATACAGGCACAAAAAATTAAGATAATTTTGAAGCATGGCCCTGATCCAAATGAAATGTCCATCTACTTCAACAGGCTGCTTATTTCATTCTATCAACTTCCATCACTTCCAGTTGTGAAAGAACAACATTTTAAGCCATTATTTAGTAAACTCCAGCAGAGAGCAATAAAAAAAAAGAAAAAAGAAATGCATATTGGCAGAAAGGAAAGTACTTCCTTGTTATCTGTATGCCATACAGAGCTCTTTGATTTTTGGTTAACCCTTTATCTAATGAATCAACAGCATCAGTCCACATAATTTACAAAGTGAGCAGTTGAAAAAACAATATTTTTCAAAAAATTTCAACAAAACCATATCATGTGACCCTTCATTAGAACAAGCTTGTTCCAGTGAGGGACCACATCATAGGGTTTTCTTGACATTTGTTGAAAATTTTTTAAAAACTTGAAAATAATAAATTTTGATGTCCTTTGTGTTGGATAAAGGGTTAATTCAGTGTAATTTGTGGTTTGGGAGCTAAATTAAGCATTTGGCCGATTATGTAAGTATGATGGAGAAGTATATCTAGACCATATAAAGCAAGCACTGAACTTCTGGGCTTGTATTGGCATCTTATGCCTCAAATTTAGTTTGTCCAATCAGAATGTTTGAATACCATTCTAAGGGTTCTGCCCTATCAAGTAACTCACCTGATATTATTTGATATCAGGTTAGTAGCAGCCATTACTATTTTGATCGGGGTCGCAGTGGTAGCTGCTCGTTTCTCGCTGGTTCTCTCCGGGTACTCCGTCTTCCTCCACCCAAGCTGTCAACTGCAGCTTCTAAAAAAATAAATACCTGGTCGTTCTTTGTTTTTCGTGAAAATTTATTAATCCTTTGATTTACATGAACTTTCGACATAATAAATATGTTACATGGTGTCTAGCTGGCTGATACATTTCCATACAAGGCTCTTCGCCTCACCTGATATGAACTCTCATCGCCTTGTATGGAAATGTATCGGCCAGCTACACGCCATGTAACTTATAGTATCACCTCATAGAGAGTTTTGATATATAACTACATATAGACTTCGATGAATTGAAAATTTGCCTGATGATGAGAATTGTTTGTTTACAATATATGTGAACAAAGTTCAGGGGGGAGGGTATACAGGAATCACTTTGTCTGTCTGTCCATGTCTGTCATTGCAAGTCATGTCCGACTCAGAACTTTTGATGGCCTTGAAGGATATTAATGATACTTGGTACTTATGTTGCCCTCCACCAGAGGGTGTGTCACGAATAAGGTTGGAATGCCTGTCTACAAGGTCAAGGTCACAGATTTAGTTCAAGTTTACATACCCCCACATCCAAATCCAACTATAACAAGTCGAGTCCAACTCAGAACTTTTGAGTGTCTCTAAGGATATCAATGCTATTTGGTATTATTGTTGCCCACTTTTAGAGAGTGTGTCGCAAATAAAGTTGGAATGTCTGTCCTCAAGGTCAAGGTCACAAACTTAGTTACACTTCATGTACCCATATCCATAAATACACTCATGTCCAGCTCAGAACTTTTGATCGCCTTGGAGGATATAAATGATACTTGGTATTATTGTTGCTCACCCCCAGAAGGTATGTTGCAAATAAGGTTGGAATATCTGTCTGTAAGGTCAAGGTCATAGACTTAGTGCAAATGCAACTTCACATACCCTACATCCAAATATGTGTCCTGTCTGGCTCAGAACTTTTGAATCCCTCCCAAGATATTTATGATATTTGGTATTACTGTTGCCCACTATTAGAGAGTGTGTCGCAGGGGGGGTTTCTTGGTCCCAAGGTGGGACAGGCCACATTTAGTTTTTATTGTTTTGGTTTTGCCAATATACAGAAACACACTATATACGGCCAGAAAATCACAATTTTCACCAATATGTGAATTAGTTCAAAGTATATGAATAAAATCAACTAAAATCAGAATGTAGAATTATGTTAAAATAATAAAACAACATTCTATGATGTTCCAATAAGACTAAAACCCCACCCTCTGAATGGTTGGGAGCTTACTAAGTTTTGTCAATGTTTACGGCTCCAGTACGATATGTTACAGTCTGAAGTCACAGTGCGAAATATTTTAAATGAGGTTACCCATTTTGCAATTATTCTTTGTATGGAGTGACTTACAAACCACTTCATATTTTTATACTGTACCAATGACCCAGACTTAGCTGGTGCTAACTCCTTAAATTATAGGGCCAAACACAAATTTTGCCCCCCAATCCCCAAAATTTGCATCAAAAACCGAAATTTCAATGTTCTGTGTGGTCCTCCATACCTTATATCCACTGCGCATGCACAGTGTCAAGGAGGTCTCGAAATTGGCTCCAAAAGTCATTCTTTGTTTGGCCCTAAAATCAGTAACATGTCATTGATATTTGTGCTTGTAAATCTCAGTTTAAATGATGCCAGACACATAATTATGAAAGAAATGGTGGATCTAAGGATGAAATAAAGGATGAGAGGAAGAAACAGTGGCAGAATGTGTTCAGGGCTGTAACTTATAATATTTTTATACTGTACCAATGACCCAGACTTAGCTGGTGCTAACTCCAACAAAACCAGGGCCAAACACAAATTTTGCCCCCCAATCCCCAAAATTTGCATCCAAAACAAAAAGAAATCATGTCCTAAAGGACCTCCATAGTACGCCTCTACTGCGCATGCGCAGTGACGCAGTCGTCCCGAAATTGGCGCCAATTATCATTTCTCTGTTTGGCCCTTCATCAGTCAACATCTCACTGATCTTTGTGCTTGTAAATCTCAGTTTAAAGGATGCCAGACACGTAATTTTTGGAGAAAATGTGATTCTAAGGAGGATAGAAGGAGGAGAGGAAAAAGAAGTGGCAAAAAATAATCAGGGCTGTACTTAAAATTTTTTGATGAAATTATGTTAAGTTGCCTATTTTCGAGGCATGGGCCTCTTGTTGTCATTCTTGCTAATTGTTGCACTGCTTATTCAGTGTTTCCTCTCCCCTAGCCTTCTAAAGTCCCCCCTGGCAATTCTCCCATGCTTTTGGCATATTTTTGAGAAGTTTCATTTCTAAAATTTCCTGGGAGAGTTGCTTGGTTACAGAATGTTTTCTGTTATTTTCCCCATAGTTACGTTTTCACCCATGGGTGTATAACGTTTGTGTTCTGCATCTTCCATCTGATGTTCTACAGATTCTCCCCTGGGAGTCTCTGTTTTGCATCAGATAGAGTGTAATTGATGACTGATTCCGGGCCAGTTTTTTCAGTGCCTGGAGTCATGTTTTCTAGTGTGTTTACACTGTTTGTTTTCATTGGCAACAGCCTTTTTTGAGGGGGGCTGTTTGCCTTTGTGGTAGTTTATCTCATTATAAGATACATTTATATTATCCGAAAGTGTCTCATTAATTATTTTATATAAATTTAAAATTTTTGACCACACTTTGCCATCGGATCCATCGGGGCTCAACGTTACTTTTCAGCAACTTGGGCTTCTCTGAAAAAATATTTGTTCAAAATTATTTTGTTTTGCAATTGTTTTTTCATTTATTAATGGATCATGTTATTATGTATCTTTGTGTCAGGGGTTTTTGCGAGTAACTAGGACTTATTGTTGTTCTTTCACAATGAAGGGACATTGTTCAAATTGTAATAGGAAGAAATCTTCCTCTGACTTTCATGATCATTGTATTAATTGTAGTCAGTGTTCTCGCATTAATCCCTGTCCTATATGTGAACATTGGGATGAGAAACATTGGAAACGTGTGTCACGATATGTTGTTTCTGGAGAAAGAGCGAAGCCGGCTCTTTCTCCACAAGGTCACTCTACTCTCTCAGTTTCTATTTCAGAGGAACCAGAACAGGGTGATGTTTCCATGTTATCTTCTTCAAGTGTGCGTCCGTCGTCACAAATGAATTCAGAGCTAGCGGCAAAAGTGCTCATGGAGATTAGACAAATGTCGTCCGCTAGCTCGCCCGGTGTAGCGTCCATTCACCGAATGGTTCGGCAGCCGGGTTCGTCCGATGCGGTCCAAGAGGAAATTTTGGGTGATGCGAGCACTATAAACATAATAGATGCACACCCAGTGACGGCGGATAGTAAACGAGAACGGAGGAAGCCTTTTAGTCCGGTTCCTAGCTCGTCCAGGTCCAGCCGGGCCGCGAGCGAGAGAGGTCCCTCTCTCGTACAACAACATCTGGGACCAGATGTTGTGGTACAAAATGTGTCTTTAGCGGAGCATACGTCCGTCGCTCGGGACGCTCCGTTGTATAAGCAGTCCGCAGAGACTGTTAAGGCTTCCTCTTCTCGTCAGCGCACATGACCGCACCTTGGCTGCGTGACCTCCGATATTTTACCAGCTTCGCCGATGAAGGATTCTTCGGCGACCAGGTCACACCATCCGGCAGCCAGGGATTCGAGACCGATGGACTCCGGACGTTCGCATAGGAAAAGTATGCGGGAGCCATCTGATGCGGAGCTGCCCTCGGCGAAGCAGCGAAAGACTGCGCCTCCGCAGGTCTCGACGTCGGACATTCTTGTGCAGATAGCACAGCTTATCGCAGCAGCCGACAGAAACGGTGTCGGATCGAGAATTATCCGACGGCGCTGGGTCGGTACGCTCCGCCAAAGCATCGGGGGTGGACGACCGGGAACATCGGGAGGTCCGACCGGATGGTGAAAGGGATACGGATGAATTGGAGCTATCCCTTTCGGAACAACATAAAGCTGCCGTGGACTTCATCCGGCACTTTCTCCCTCAAGTTGTTCCGTCGGGCCAGACTGCTGCGCTTCCGGACAAGAGAATTATAGCGTCATTGGACTCTGAATTTTTTGAGCGGTTCAGGGACATCGCTCCCGAGTTTCCGTCGCAGTCCAATAATGTTGCAAGAACATTTGAATTATTGAACGACGCTATATTTAAACTTGCTTCCAGGACGGGGAAAGCAGGTTTCTTGTCCGCTAATGCTCTTAACCTGCCTTTCATTAATGCAAGGAATAAATTCGATACGGCAGGACAGGGTATACCGAGAGTTCCTCTGCGTATGGACGACGAGGCGGAAGACTTAGAGCTATCATTACCGTCGTCAGCTTCTATTCCAACCGCGGTGTTGGAAACAGCTATTGCGTCTAACAGAGCCAATTTAGATGCCTTATCTTACGCAGATCACCTTACTAAGGCGTTATCACTGCGCCTTCAAGGGGAAGAGTTTCAGGATATACAATCCTCTTTAAGACTTCTTTCAAGGGCAGTAGCTTATTCCACGTGTAACTCCGCCCTTTCAGTGGCAAATCTGGAGTTGGTTAGACGTGACGCAGCCCTAGCTACATCCACACTAGTGGATTCTAAGGTGAAGAACTCTCTTAGAGTCGCTTCGGTCTCAGGAGAACTTCTCTTTGACGGCAAGCTTTCCGCTATTTATGATAAAATTAAAAAGAAAGCTAATGATTCTCTGTTGTTCAGATCCGCTCCT
Source organism: Pictodentalium vernedei (assembly GCA_031216915.1). Lineage (NCBI taxonomy): Eukaryota > Metazoa > Mollusca > Scaphopoda > Dentaliida > Dentaliidae > Pictodentalium > Pictodentalium vernedei. The sequence continues at coordinate 311,953,996 of CM062291.1, forward strand.
AAAAAGTCGGATACAGCAGACACGAATAAGACAGGCACTTCTGGGTCTAATGCGCCCAAGAGAGGTTCCTATAGAGGTTCCGGTGCGTCCTCTTGGTCTTATTCGAGAGACCGTCAGGATAGCGACTCTCGTTCGGGACGTCCTTCAGGCCGGGATAATCGGTCGGACGCCCCGAGGTCGACGAGGCGAGGTGCGGGTCGTGGAAGACGTGGTTTCTCCTACCGCAGGCCTCGCAGGTCCAGGAGGTGATGGCTTAAACCTCTATCGCGTTCCGGTTGGCGGAAGGTTGTCGAGTTTTTCACAAGAGTGGGCGTCGATTACGGACGACCCTTGGGTGAGAGGAGTGACTTCGGAAGGTCTAAAGATATCCTTCAAACGAAAGCCTCCATTAACTCGAAGTCCAAAGTGGACTCATCTTCCGTCAAATCCACAGAAAAGAGACGCTCTGTTATCAGAGGTGCAGTCTCTTTTAATGAAGAACGCGGTAGAGGTCGTAGAAAACCAGGAATCTCTGGGATTCTACAGCCATCTGTTTCTGGTTCCGAAACCAGACGGCTCGTTCCGTCCAGTCATAGATTTGAGCTGGATAAACAAGCTGATCGTCGCTCCGAAGTTTTATATGGAGACGATTCGATCGGTCAGAGCGAGTATTCGGGTGAACGATTATGCAACGAGCATAGATCTCAAAGATGCGTACTTTCACGTCATGGTAATCCGACATTCCGAAAGTATCTACGCTTCGCAGTCCTAGGAGTGGTGTATCAGTTCCGGGCCATGTGCTTCGGATTGAATCTAGCACCCTGGGCTTTCACTCGGGTAATGAACTCAGTAATGATCTACTTCAGAGCTCATTCGTCTGCGGTAACGTCGGCCTACCTGTACGACATTCTTCAGAGGTACGGCAACGAGTTAACGCTTCAGAACGATGTTCAGAATCTTCTTCTATTGCTCCGACGTCTCGGTTTCATAGTAAACGAGGAGAAGTCGGATCTGGTGCCGTCCAAGTCATTCACTCATCTGGGAATGAGCTTCGAGATGCACAACAATCTCGTTCGTCTGCCGTTAACCAGAGCGAAATTAGTCAGTTGTTACGCTCGCTATTGTCTGCACGCAGACAAAGTCACGGCGAGAGAATTTATGAGACTGATAGGTCTGTGCGGAGCCGCTGCGGATCTCATTCCGATGGGGCGGCTACGCACACGTCCTCTTCAAATTTTCCTGACTCAGAATTGGAGTGTGAAAATTCATTCGCTCGATGTAGACGTTCTCTTGTCAGATCAAGTGAAACAAGAGATTCAGACTTGGGCAAACATTCAGTGGTTAACTCAAGGAGTTCCGCTGCAGTTGCCGGATCCGAGTTTTACCGTTATAACTGATGCCAGTCAAACAGGTTGGGGTGCATCATTAATCCCAACGGATTCGAGATGCCAGGGTCTTTGGGATCCGCAATTCCTGTGCAAGCACATAAACATCAAGGAAATGATGTCAATTTGGCTTGCGTTACGTCACTGGATGGACATTATTCACGATGCTCATGTCCAAATCCTATCCGACAATACGACAGTAGTGGCGTATATACGGAATCAGGGAGGCACTCATTCAGTTCCGTTGTTCAATCTAACGGAAAGAATCCTTCTGTTTGCGTTAGAACATCACGTTCTTCTTTCGGTCCGTCACATACCGGGTCGTCTGAATGTGCTAGCAGACTCCCTTTCACGAAAGGGTCGCTTGTTGCCGTCGGAGTGGACTCTCAACAAACAAGTATTCAATCAGATTTGCTACCAATGGGAACGGCCAATGATAGACTTATTTGCGACACATCTCAACAATCAGTTGCAGACGTATGTGTCCCCGTGTCCGGATCCAAGAGCATTTGCAGTAGACGCTCTGTCGATCCCTTGGGACGGAATGATAGGATATGCGTATCCTCCAGCGCCGTTAATTCAACAAGTATTGCTAAAGATAAAACAATCTCAATGCAAGATTCTGTTGGTAGCATCTCTGTCACCACAGAGACCGTGGATAAATCTACTCAGGTGTCTGTTGTGGGACCTACCGCGGAAGCTTCCTCCACGAGAGGATCTTCTTTCGCAGGGGGAATCGCGCCAACTCCATCACAACCCGCAAGGTCTCAACCTTCACGTTTTTCCGTTGTGCGGTCCTTCTTGCATGGCAAGCACTTTACAGTTCGAGCAGTGGACGCGATTTCTAACTGTAGGAGGACCTCCTCTTCGCTAAACTATGCGGCTAAGTGGAAGGTTTTTCGTCGTTGGTGTAGGGATCATTCTGTAGATATATTTGATCCCTCTATACCAGACATTGCAAACTTTCTAGTATACTTGTTTGACAAAATCAAACTGCAGCCTGTTACTATAAAGGGTTGTAGATCTATGTTATCTGATACCTATGCACATCATGATAGTTTACAAATTGGATCTAATGTCTCTTTATCGAAATTGGTTAGAAACTTTTCGATAAATAGACCCAGAACTCTTAGATTAATTCCTAAGTGGAATTTAGCTTGGGTTCTCCTTAAATTGAAGGAAAAGCCGTTTGAACCTCTTGGGACAGTAGATTTCAAATTCTTATCTTATAAGACAGCTTTTCTCTTAGCTTTCTCTTCTGCCAGAAGAGTCAGTGAGCTTCATGCACTATCGGTGGATGATTCTCATTATCGTAGTGTTGGGAACACTATCACCTTCACTACTAATGTGGGTTTTTTAGCTAAGAATCAGGCTCCTAATAAATATCCGGAACCTATTGTTATTAAGGCTCTTCCGTCTTCAGACGGGCGTAGGCCTTTACTCTGTCCTGTTAGAGCACTACGTATCTATAAACAGAGATCTCAGTTTATCAGAAAGGGACGGAAACGTTTCTTTCTGTCTTTGATGCCTAATAGAAAGGACATTTCAGTCCATTCTATTGCAAGATGGATTCAGTTAACTATCCGTACTGCTTATGAAGATTTATCTTCTTCTCAGCAGTCTGTGCTTAAGATTTCTCCTCATGAAGTAAGAGCTCTTTCTACTTCCTGGGCTTATGCTAATAGTGTTGCTATTACAGATTTAATGAAGGCTGCTTATTGGTCTCAGCCATCCACATTTACGAATTTTTATCTCAGAAATATTGAGTCCATTTCTGGAGACCTGCATTGTTTAGGTCCGTTATCTGTTGCTCAGAATGTCGTCCACTAAACAGTTGCAACTATAGTTATGCAGGCTTTCTGTTCCGGCAGTGACTCCGTCCGGCTGCCCTCTTCGCTCTGGGCTATTTGACCCAGGGCAAGGGGAAGGGGGGGGGGGGGGGGGGGGGGGGGGGGCGGGTGTTCCCTTAGGTCACCTGCTTTATAGTGAAAAGCAAGGGAATGCCTCCTCCAAGTCAGTATTTCTGAGTCGCTTCCGGGATGGTTTTAAAGTGTAATATTAATGTTTAATTTCATTCATGTCTTATTTTTAAAGTGTAGCTCGGTGTGAAGCATTTGTATATGTCAAGTGTCAAACGGGCTTTAATATACAATACTCGGACACTTTTAAATGATTATAAAGAGTCTCAATTCTCTGGACTACTTTATTTATTGGCTTGCTTTAAAAATAATTAGTATAAGGGTTATACTGGATGTTAATAGAGAACATGAATGTTATTGTGCTCAATTATTAAGGGTAGTGTATCTTTCTAATTTAATATTAAATAAGAAAGATACATGTAAAGCCTAATACTCCTTTTCTCCTTAAGGGGTTACCTCTTTACTATATAGTTGAGCTTATTGGATTTTCCTCTATGTCCTAGGCCCTCCAGCCTGTTTACTATTCAGCTAAGTCTGGGTCATTGGTACAGTATAAAAATGTTAAAAAATTTATAGTAATTTATATATTTTTTATACTTACCAATGACCCAGACGGGGATGGCCCTCCCTGGAGTTGGGAACTCTTGCCTCCCCGCTGAGTACATAGCGCTGACCAGGCACTGCCAGTAAGAATGATAATTGGCGCCAATTTCGGGACGACTGCGTCACTGCGCATGCGCAGTAGAGGCGTACTATGGAGGTCCTTTAGGACATGATTTCTTTTTGTTTTGGATGCAAATTTTGGGGATTGGGGGGCAAAATTTGTGTTTGGCCCTGGTTTTGTTGGAGTTAGCACCAGCTAAGTCTGGGTCATTGGTAAGTATAAAAAATATATAAATTACTATAAATTTTTTAACTTTTTTACGAAATTATTTCATGTCCCCTAATTTCGAGGCATGAGCCTTATTTTGTCATTCTGGCTATGAACTTACCATTGTTTCTTCAGTGTTTCCTCTCTCCCTTTCCTTAATACCCCCCTTGCTATTCTCCCATGCTTTTGGCATAATTTTGGAATTTTTTTTTACTAAAATTTCTTGGGAGATTTGGCTTGGTAACAGAATGATTATTCTGTTTTTTCCCCATGTTTACGTCCTCACCTTTGGGTGATTAGGCATTGTGATCTGCATCTACCATCCGATGTACTGCAGTTTCTTCTCTGGAAGCCTCTGTTTTACATCGGATAGTGTTTAAATTAGTGACTGATTTTGGGCCATGGTTACAGTGCCTGGAGTCATGTTTCCGGTTTTTGTACACTTTTGTTTATGTTGACAACAGTTACTTCTGATAGTGATTACTTGTCTTCTATTAGTTCTGCACATAGCCAGATACATTAATATTGTCCGTAAGTGTTGCATTAATTTTTAAAAATGTTTTAAACTATTTTGTCCACACTTAGGCTTTTTTGGGATCCATTTGGGCTCATTGTTCCCATTGGGAACTTGGGCTCTTCTGAAAATTTTTCAAAAATTTTTTTTTTTTTAAATTATTTTTTCGAAATGTTATAATGGATTATATTATATTATGTATCTTTGTTTCAAGGGTTAGTGCGGGTACTATGACTGTTTATATTTTTTCATGATGAAAGAATATTGTTCAAATTGTAATGCGAGGAAATCTTCCTCTGATTCTCATGTTCATTGTGTTTCTTGTAGTCAGTGTACTGGCACTAATTCTTGCTCAGTGTGTGCTAATTGGAATGACAACGTTGGAGACGTGTGTCACGGTATATTGTTAGGTGAGGGGTCCATGCCGGTCCTCTCTCCGCAAGGTCACTCTAGTTTATCAGTCTCTTTTTCAGAAGAACAAGAACAGGGTGATATTTCCGTGATGTCTTCAACAAGTGTGTCTCCGTCGTTGCAGTCTAACGAAGAGCTAGCGGCAAAAGTGCTCATGAAATACAACAATTGCCTAAGAGGTCCCTAGTAGGATCGACGGCATTGTGGTCTGCTAGCTTGCCCGGTGTAGCGACCATTCATTGAATGGCTCGGCAGCCGGGTTTGTCCGTTGCGGTCCAGGGAAGCAGTTTGGGTGATGCGAGCACTATAAACATTGAATGTGCACACCCAGCGATGACGGATCCGAGGATAGTATGGAGGAAGCCTGTCAGTCCGGTAGCTAGCTCGACCAGGTCTATCCGGACCGCGAGCGAGAGAGGCCCCCCTCCCTCTTACAACAACATCTGGGCCGCGATGTTGTTGTATGTTCATTCGTTAGTCGGAGCATACATCCACTCCTCCTGCTCGGGACGCTCCGTCGCATAGACAGCCCGATGCGGCTGGTCTATTGGCTTCCTCATCCTCACTTCAGCACACACAACCGCACCTTGGCTATGTGACCTCAGATATCCAGCCTGCTTCGCCGACCAGGGAATCCACGTCGACCAGGTCACGCCATCTGCTAGCCAAGGACACGAGGCCTTTCCAGTTGGGACGTTCGCATATTATATAAATGCAGGAATGAACGTCCCTGGAGCTTCCAGCGACTAATTACGTAAGACCGCGGCTCCACAGGCCTCAGTTACGAACTAGCTATCGCAGATAGCTCAATTCATCGCAGCTATCGGAAACTTTTTCAATAAAGAACTATCTGAGCAAGCTGGGTCGGTTTGCTCCCCTGCAGAGTCAGTAGGGACAACCGAAATTATTATGTGGTCCAGGCGGATGGTAAAAGGGAATCAGCACTGCTGAAATTTTCCCTTTTCAAACAACTTAAGATGCCGTAGATTTCATCCGGCATCACCTTTTAGAAGTTGTTCTCTGGACAAAAATGCTGCGTTACCTGATAAGAAACTGTAAGCGTCACTGGACACAGACTTTTTTGGCTGGATTAGGGACACTGTCCCTGAGTTTCCGACCCAGTCCAGAAGTGTCATGGACATTTGAACTTTTGAATGACGCTATATTCAAGCTAGCCTCTAAGACTGGCAAATCCGGTTTCTTATCGCCTAAGTGCTATACAGCTGCCTTTCATCAATGCTAGACGTAAATTTGAAACAGCAGGACAAGGCACGCTGAAAGTTCTTCTGCGTTTGGACGACTAGGCTGAAGACCTGGAACGGTCATTGCCGGCGTCCATGTCTATTTACTCCAGTATACTGGAGATGACAATTTAGACGCATTTTCTCATGCAGATCACCTTACCAGAGTGTTATCACTATGTCTCGAAGCAAAAGAATTCCAAGATCTTCAATCTTCCTTAAGAGTTCTTTCGGGGGCTATAGCATATTCTACGTATAACTCCGCCCTTTCAGTGGCAATATGGAGTTAGTCAGATACGATGCTGCCCTGGCTGCATCCACAAGAGTGGATAGTAAGGTGAAAAAACTCTCTTCCAGTCGCTCCGGTCTCAGGAGAGCTTCTCTTCGATGTTAAGCTTTCTACAATCTATATTAGATTACTAAGAAAGCTCTGGATTCTCTGCATTATTCCGCTTTGAAAAAGTTGGACTCAGCAGGGAGGAATAAGGCAGGTTCTTTGGGGGCGAATACATCCAAAGGAAGTTCCTATAGAGGATCAAAGCCTCTACGTCTTACTCCGGAGACCGTCACATAGGGGTCGTAATGCTGGCCTGAGATATCGGGTCAGACACCCCCGAGGCACGGGTCGTGGAGGATGTGTTTTCTCCTTCCGCAATCCTCGCAGGACCAGGAGGTGATGGTTCCACGTCGACAAGGTCACGTCATCCCCTAGCCAAGGACATGAGCCTTTCCAGTTGGGATGTTCGCATATTATATAAATGCAGGAATTAACGTCCCTGGAACTTCCAGCGGCTAATTACGTAAGACCACGGCTCCACAGGCCTCTGTGATGGACTTGCTATCGCAGATAGCTCAATTCATCGCAGCATCCCAGCAGCTATCAGAATCTTTTTCAGTAAAGAACTATCTGAGCAAGCTGGGTCGACTCGTTACCCTGCAGTCAGTAAGGGACGACCAAAATTATTATGTGGTCCAGGCGGATGGTAAAAGGGAATCGGCACAGCTGAAATTCTCCCTTTCTGAACAACTTAAGGTGGCCGTAGATTTCATCCGGCATCACCTTTTAGACGTTTCTCTGGACAAAAATGCTGCGTTACCTGATAAGAAACTGAAAGCGTCACTGGACACAGACTTGTTCGGCCGGATTAGGGACACCGTCCCTGAGTTTCCGACCCAGTCCAGAAATGTCATGGACATTTGAACTTTTGAATGACGCTATATTCAAGCTAGCCTCAAAGACTAGCAAATTAGGTTTCTTATCGTCTAGCGCTATTCAGCGGCCTTTCATCAATGCAAGACATAATTTTGAAATGGCAGGACAAGGCGTGCTGAGAGTTCCTCTGTGTTTGGACTAGGCTGAAGACCTGGAATTGTCATTGCCGGCGTCAATATCTATTACTCCAGTATACTGGAGACGACAATATTGTCTAATAGAATTTAGAAGCATTATCTCACGCAGATCACCTTACCAAGAAGAACTTGGACGGCATTCTTCAGGGTTACAGCAACAAGTTAACGCTTCAGAACGATGTTCAGAGTCTGCTTCAATTGCTCCGATGCCTTGGTTTCTTAGTAAACGAAAAGAAGTCGGATCTAGTGCCGTCCTATTCATTCACCCACGTGGGAATGAGCTTAGAGACACACAACAATCTCGTCTGCCGTTAACCAGAGCGATATTAGTCAGTTGTTACGCTCGCTTTTGCCTTCACTCAGATGTAGTAACAGCGAGAGAATTCATGAGACTGACAGGTTTGTGCGGACCCGCTGCGAATATTATTCCGATGGAGCGGATATGCACTCGTCCACTCCACAAATATTTTATCGCAGAATTGGAGTGTGAAGACTCATTCGCTCGAATCGAACATCGTCTTGTCGAATCTAGTGAACAAGAGATTCAGACTTGGGTAGATTTTCAGTGGTTAACTCAAGGAGTACCACTGCAACTGCCGGATCCGAGTTTAACAATAATGACAGATGCGAATCAAACAGGTTGGGGCGCAACTCTGAGCCCAACAGATTCAGGGTGCCAGGGTCTTTAGGATCCGCAGTTCCTAACAAGTACATAAACATCAAGAAATGATGTCAATATGGCTTGCGCTAGGTCAATGAATGAACATTCTTCAGAATTCGCATGTTCAAATTCTGTCCTACAATTCGACAGAAGTAGTGTATATTTTTATACTGTACCAATGACCCAGACTTAGCTGGTGCTAACTCTAACAAAACCAGGGCCAAACACAAATTTTGCCCCCCAATCCCCAAAATTTGCATCCAAAACAAAAAGAAATCATGAACCTATAGGACCTCCATACTACGCCCCCACTGCGCATGCGCAGTGTCAAGGACGTCCCGAAATTGGCGTCAATTATCATTCTCTGTTTGGCCCTTCATCAGTCAACATCTCACTGATCTTTGTGCTTGTAAATCTCAGTTTAAAGGATGTCAGACACGTAATTTTTGGAGAAATGGTGATTCTAAGGAGGATATAGAAGGAGGAGAGGAAAAAGAAGTGACAAAAAATAATCAGGGCTGTACTTAAAATTTTTTGATGAAATTATGTTAAGTTGCCTATTTTCGAGGCATGGGCCTCTTGTTGTCATTCTTGCTAAATGTTGCACTGCTTATTCAGTGTTTCCTCTCCCCTAGCCTTCTAAAGTCCCCCCTTGCAATTCTCCCATGCTTTTGGCATATTTTTGAGAAAGTTCATTTCTAAAATTTTCCTGGGAGAGTTGCTTGGATACAGAATGTTTTCTGTTATTTTCCCCATAGTTACGTTTTCACCCATGGGTGTATAAACGTTGTGTTCTGCATCTTCCATCTGATGTTCTGCAGATTCTCCCCTGGGAGTCTCTGTCTTGCATCAGATAGAGTGTAATTTTGATGACTGATTTCGGGCCAGTTTTTTCAGTGCCTGGAGTCATGTTTTCTGGTGTTTTACACTGTTTGTTTACATTGGCAACAGCCTTTTTTGCCTTTGGTGTAGTTTATCTCACTATAAGATACATTTATATTATCCGTAAGTGTCTCATTAATTATTTAATATAAATTTAAAATTTTTTGACCACACTTTGCCATCGGATCCATCGGGGCTCAATGTTACTTTTCAGCAACTTGGGCTTCGCTGAAAAAATATTTTTTCAAAATTATTTTGTTTCGCAATTGTTTTTTCATTTATTAATGGATCATGTTATTATGTATCTTTGTGTCAGGGGTTTGTGCGAGTAACTAGGACTTGTTGTTGACTTTTCACAATGAAAGGATATTGTTCAAATTGTAATGGGAAGAAATCTTCCTCTGACTTTCATGATCATTGTATTAATTGTAGTCAGTGTTCTCGCACTAATCCCTGTTCTATATGTCAATATTGGGATGACAAACATTGGAAACGTGTGTCACGATATGTTGTTTCTGGAGAAAGGGCTATGCCGGCTCTTTCTCCGCAAGGCCACTCTACTCTCTCAGTTTCTATTTCAGAGGAACAAGAACAGGGTGATGTTTCCATGTTATCTTCTACAAGTGCGCTTCCGTCGTCACAAATGAATTCAGAGCTAGCAGCAAAAGTGCTCATGGAGATTAGACAAATGTCGTCCGCTAGCTCGCCCGGTGTAGCGTCCATTCACCGAATGGTTCGGCAGCCGGGTTCGTCCGATGCGGTCCAGGAGGAAATTTTGGGTGATGCGAGCACTATAAACATAATAGATGCACACCCAGTGACGGCGGATAGTAAGAGAGAACGGAGGAAGCCTTTGAGTCCGGTTCCTAGCTCGTCCAGGTCCAGCCGGGCCACGAGCGAGAGAGGCCCCTCTCTCGTACAACAACATCTGGGACCAGATGTTGTGGTGCAAAATGTGTCGCAAGCGGAGCATACGTCCGTCGCTCGGGACGCTCCGTTGTATAGGCAGTCCGCGGAGACTGCTAAGGCTTCTTCTTCTCGTCAGCGCACACGACCGCACCTTGGCTGCGTGACCGCCGATATCTTACCAGCTTCGCCGATCAAGGATTCTTCGGCGACCAGGTCACACCATCCGGCAGCCAGGGATTCGAGACCAATGGACTCCGGACGTTCGCATAGAAAAAGTATGCGGGAGCCATCTGATGCGGAGCTGCCCTCGGCGAAGCAGCGAAAGACTGCGCCTCCGCAGGTCTCGATGCCGGACATTCTTGTGCAGATAGCACAGCTTATTGCAGCATCCCAGCAGCCGACAGAAACGGTGTCGGATCGAGAATTATCCGACGGCGCTGGGTCGGTACGCTCCGCCGAAGCATCGGGGGCGGACGACCGGGAGCATCATGAGGTCCGACCGGATGGTGAAAGGGATACGGATGATTTGGAGCTATCCCTTTCGGAACAACATAAAGCTGCCGTGGACTTCATCTGGCACTTTCTCCCTCAAGTTGTTCCGTCGGGCCAGACTGCTGCGGTTCCGGACAAGAGGATTATAGCGTCATTGGACTCTGAATTTTTTGAGCAGTTCAGGGACATCGCTCCCGAGTTTCCGTCGCAGTCCAATAATGTTGCAAGAACATTTGAATTATTGAACGACGCTATATTTAAACTTGCTTTCAAGACGGGGAAAGCAGGTTTCTTGTCCGCCAATCCTCTCAACCTGCCTTTCATTAATGCAAGGAATAAATTCGACACGGCAGGACAGGGTATCCCGAGAGTTCCTCTGCATATGGACGACGAGGCGGAAGACTTAGAGCTATCATTACCGTCGTCGGCTTCTATTCCAACCGCGGTGTTGGAAACAGCTATTTCGTCTAACAGAGCCAATTTAGATGCCTTATCTTACGCAGATCACCTTACTAAGGCGTTATCACTGCGCCTTCAAGGGAAAGAGTTTCAGGATATTCAATCCTCTTTAAGACTTCTTTCAAGGGCAGTAGCTTATTCCACATGTAACTACGCCCTTTCAGTGGCAAACCTGGAGTTGGTTAGACGTGACGCAGCCTTAGCTACATCCACACTTGTGGATACTAAGGTGAAGAACTCTCTTAGAGTCGCTTCGGTCTCCGGAGAACTTCTCTTTGACGGCAAGCTTTCTGCTATTTATGATAAAATTACAAAGAAAGCTTCGGATTCTCTGTTGTTCAAATCTGCTTCTAAGAAGTCGGATACAGCAGACAAGAATAAGACAGGCACTTCTGGGTCTAATGCACCCAAGAGAGGTTCCTATAGAGGTTCCGGTGCATCCTCTTGGTCTTATTCGAGAGACCGTCAAGGTAGCGACTCTCGTTCGGGACGTCCTTCGGGCCGGGACAACCGGTCGGACGCCCCGAGGTCGACGGGGCGAGGTGCGGGTCGTGGAGGACGTGGTTTCTCCTACCGCAGGCCTCGCAGGTCCAGGAGGTGATGGCTTAAACCTCTATCGCGTACCGGTTGGCGGAAGGTTGTCGAGCTTTTCACAAGAATGGGCGTTGATTATGGACGACCCTTGGGTGAGAGGAGTGACTTCGGAAGGTCTAAAGATATTCTTCAAACGAAAGCCTCCATTAACTCGAAGTCCAAAGTGGACTCAACTTCCGTCAAATCCACAGAAAAGAAACGCTCTGTTATCAGAGGTGCAGTCTCTTTTAATGAAGAACGCGGTAGAGGTCGTAGAAAACCAGGAGACTCCGGGATTCTACAGCCATCTGTTTCTGGTTCCGAAACAAGACAACTCGTTCCATCCAGTCATAGATTTGAGCTGGATAAACAAGCTGATCGTCGCTCCGAAATTTTATATGGAGACGATTCGGTCGGTCAGAGCGAGTATTCGGGTGAACGATTATGCAACAAGCATAGATCTCAAAGATGCGTACTTTCACGTCATGGTACATCTGACATTCCGAAAGTATCTACGCTTCGCAGTCCTAGGAGTGGTGTATCAATTCCGGGCGATGTGCTTCGGATTGAATCTAGCACCCTGGGCTTTCACTTGGGTAATGAAATCGGTAATGATCTATTTCCGAGCTCATTCGTCTGCGGTAACGTCGGCCTACCTGGACGACATTCTTCAGAGGTACGGCAACGAGTTAACGCTTCAGAACGATGTTCAGAATCTACTTCTATTGCTCTGACGTCTCGGTTTTATAGTAAACGAGGAGAAGTCAGATCTGGTGCCGTCCAAGTCATTCACTCATCTGGGAATGAGCTTCGAGACGCACAACAATCTCGTTCGTCTGCCGTTAGCCAGAGCGAAATTAGTCAGTTGTTACGCTCGCTATTGTCTGCACGCAGACAAAGTCACAGCGAGAGAATTTATGAGACTGATAGGTCTGTGCGGAGCCGCTGCGGATCTCATTCCGATGGGGCGGTTACGCACACGTCCTCTCCAAATTTTCTTGACTCAGAATTGGAGTGTGAAAATTCATTCGCTCGACGTAGACGTTCTCTTGTCAGATCAAGTGAAACAAGAGATTCAGACTTGGGCAAACATTCAGGGGTTAACTCAGGGAGTTCCGCTGCAGTTGCCGGATCCGAGTTTTACCATTATGATGGATGCCAGTCAAACAGGTTGGGGTGGATCATTAATCCCAACGGATTCGAGATGCCAGGGTCTTTGGGATCCACAATTCCTGTGCAAGCACATAAACATCAAGGAAATGATGTCAATTTGGCTTGCGTTACGTCATTGGATGGACATTATTCACAATGCTCATGTCCAAATCCTATCCGACAATACGACAGTAGTGGCGTATATACGGAATCAGGGAGGCACTCATTCAGTTCCGTTGTTCAATCTAACGGAAAGAATCCTTCTGTTTGCACTAGAACATCAGGTTCTTCTTTCGGTCCGTCACATACCGGGTCGTCTGAATGTGCTAGCAGACTCCCTTTCACGAAAGGGTCGCTTGTTGCCGTCGGAGTGGACTCTCAACAAACAAGTATTCAATCAGATTTGCTACCAATGGGAACGGCCAATGATAGACTTATTTGCGACACATCTCAACAATCAGTTGCAGACATATGTGTCTCCGTGTCCGGATCCAAGAGCATTTGCAGTAGACGCTCTGTCGATCCCTTGGGACGGAATGATAGGATATGCGTATCCTCCAGCGCCGTTAATTCAACAAGTATTGCTAAAGATAAAACAATCTCAATGCAAGATTCTGTTGGTAGCATCTCTGTCGCCACAGAGACCGTGGATAAATCTACTCAGGTGTCTGTTGTGGGACCTACCGCGAAAGCTTCCTCCACGGGAGGATCTTCTTTCGCAGGGGAAATCGCGCCAACTCCATCACAACCCGCAAGGTCTCAACCTTCACGTTTTTCCGTTGTGCGGTCCTTCTTGCATGGCAAGCGCTTTACAGGAGGAGCAGTGGACGCGATTTCTAACTGTAGGAGGACCTCTTCTTCGCTAAACTATGCGGCTAAGTGGAAGGTTTTTCATCGTTGGTGTAGGGATCATTCTGTAGATATATTCGATCCCTCTATACCAGACATTGCAAACTTTCTAGTATACTTGTTTGACGAAATCAAACTGCAGCCTGTTACTATTAAGGGTTATAGGTCTATGTTATCTGATACCTATGCACATCATGATAGTTTACAAATTGGATCTAATGTCTCTTTATCTAAGTTGGTTAGAAACTTCTCGATAAATAGACCCAGAACTCTTAGATTAATTCCTAAATGGAATTTAGCTTGGGTTCTTCTTAAATTGAAGGAAAAGCCATTTGAACCTCTTGGGACAGTAGATTTCAAATTCTTATCTTATAAGACAGCTTTTCTCTTAGCTTTCTCTTCTGCTAGAAGAGTCAGTGAGCTTCATGCACTGTCGGTGGATGATTCTCACTATCGTAGTGTCAGGAACACTATCACCTTCACTACTAATGTGGGTTTTTTTAGCTAAGAATCAGGCTCCTAATAAATATCCGGAACCTATTGTTATTAAGGCTCTTCCGTCTTCAGACGGGCGTAGGCCTTTACTCTGTCCTGTTAGAGCGTTACGTATCTATAAACAGAGATCTCAGTTTATCAGAAAGGGACGGAAACGTTTCTTTCTGTCTTTGATGCCTAATAGAAAGGACATTTCGGTCCATTCTATTGCTAGATGGATTCAATTAGCTATCCGTACTGCTTATGAGAGTTTATCTTCTTCTCAGCAGTCTGTGCTTAAGATTTCCGCTCATGAAGTAAGAGCTCTTGCTTATGCTAATAGTGTTGCTATTACAGATTTCATGAAGGCTGCTTATTGGTCTCAGCCATCCACATTCACGAATTTTTATCTCAGAAATATTGAGTCCATTTCTGGAGACCTGCATTGTTTAGGTCTGTTATCTGTTACTCAGAATGTCGTCCACTAAACAGTTGCAACTATAGTTATGCAGGCTTTCTGTTCCGGCAGTGACTCCGTCCGGAAGCCCTCTTCGCTCTGGGCTATTTGACCCAGGGCAAGGGGAAGGGGGGGGCGGGTGTTCCCTTAGGTCACCTGCTTTATAGTGAAAAGCAAGGGAATGCCTCCTCCAAGTCAGTATTTCTGAGTCGCTTCCGGGATGGTTTTAAAGTGTAATATTAATGTTAAAATTCATTCATGTCTTATTTTTAAAGTGTAGCTCGGTGTGAAGCATTTGTATATGTCAAGTGTCAAACAGGCTTTAATATACAATACTCGGACACTTTTAAATGACTATAAAGAGTCTCAATTCTCTGGACTACTTTATTTATTGGCTTACTTTAAAAATAATTAGTATAAGGGTTATACTGGATGTTAATAGAGAACATGAATATTATTGTGCTCAATTATTAAGGGTATTGTATCTTTCTAATTTAATATTAAATAAGAAAGATACATGTAAAGCCTAATACTCCTTTTCTCCTTAAGGGGTTACCTCTTTATTATATACTTGAGCTTATTGGATTTTCCTCTATGTCCTAGGCCCTCCAGCCTGTTTACTATTCAGCTAAGTCTGGGTCATTGGTACAGTATAAAAATGTTAAAAAATTTATAGTAAATTATATATTTTTTATACTTACCAATGACCCTGACGGGGATGGCCCTCCCAGGAGTTGGGAACTCTTGCCTCCCCGCTGAGTACATAGCGCTGACCAGGCACTGCCAGTAAGAATGATAATTGGCGCCAATTTCGGGACGTCCTTGACACTGCACATGCGCAGTGGGGGCGTGGTATGGAGGTCCTATAGGACATGATTTCTTTTTGTTTTGGATGCAAATTTTGGGGATTGGGGGGCAAAATTTGTGTTTGGCCCTGGTTTTGTTAGAGTTAGCACCAGCTAAGTCTGGGTCATTGGTAAGTATAAAAAATATATAAATTACTATAAATTTTTTAACATTCGGAACCAGGGAGGCACTCATTCCATTCCGTTATTCAGTTTAACGGAAAGGATCCTTCTGTTTATCCTAGAGCATTAAGTTCTTCTATCGGTCCATCATATTCCGGGTCGTCTGATCATTCTAGCAGACTCCCTTTCTCGGATAGGTCGTATGTTGTCGTCAGAATGGACTCTCAACAACGAGTTTTCAATCAGATTTGCTACTAATGGGATCGTCCAATGGTAGACTTATTTGCAACGCATCTCAACTATCAGTTGCAGACGTATGTGTCGCCGTGTCCAGATCCTCGAGCATTTGCAGTAGACGCTCTCTCGATCTCTTGGGACGGAATGATAGGATACGCGTATCCTCCAGCGCCATTGATTCAGCAGATATTGCTCAAGATAAAGCAATCTCACTGCAAATTCTGTTGGTAGCATCTCTGTCACCCCAGAGACCATGGATAAATCTACTCAGGTGTCTGCTGTGGGACATGCCACGGAAGCTTCCTCCACGAGAGGATCTTCTTTCGCAGGGGAAATCGCGCACACTGCATCACAACCCGCAAGGTCTCAACCTTCACATATTTTCGTTGTGCGTTCCTTCTTGCACAGCAAGCAATTTACAGGACGAGCAGTGGACGTAGTTTCTAACTGTAGGAGGACCTCCTCTTCGCTAAATTATGCCTTTAAGTGACATGAGTCACACTGTATCATAAACTCTGTTCCCTGGGGTTTTTGGCATAGACAAAATACCCCCGCGCTTCCACTCTGATTAGATGCCTGAACCTCCCCAGTTAACTGAAAGTGTTGCCTACATTTCCGTTACCATATTGGTAACGAGTCTGTTTCTCTACAGATTTTCATTCGATCATGATTAACTGTCACTACCAAATTCCTAAATTTCACCTGAAAAAGATATGGAGTCATTCTTTTTATAATTATACCTGGACCTTTCCAAAAAGGACTTAATTTCCTGCATTTACCTTTAATTGTAGCAGTATCGAGCAAATATATCAAATCCCCCACTTGATAGGTCTTTTCTAATTTCATGGGAGCTTTTGATTGACTGCTCTAAATTTTTAATAAAGTTTGGTGTATCAGGACTTGACTCCATAACCTTTCCAGGAAACATTAAAGAAACCGGATGATTTACTTTCCTTCCTAACATTAGCCTATTAGGTATAAATCCTGTATTTCTGTTTACCGATGAACTCAATGCCCCGGCTAATTGTGGGAGATATGTATCCCAGTTATGTTGTGAGCGATCCACAAAACGTCGAACTGCATCCATTTATGTTCTATTATATCTCTCAGCTTGTCCATTTGCTGAGGGGCGGTATGGTGTTGTTCGTGCTTTGTGAATCTGTAACAACACACAAATGGATTTGAAAAGATTGCTCTCAAAATTACTTCCTTGATCAGTCATAATTTGTAACGGGTAGCCAAAAAACTAATTTATCAAAGCTTCAGCAGTTGTTTCCGCAGTTTTTGATTTGAGAGGAACACATTCAACCCACTTAGTGAACTGATCTACAATCATTAAAATGTATTGATTTCCATTCTTGGAGCTAGGCAAAGGTCCCAGAAAATCAATATGAACCCTCTCCATCAGGGCACCTGCCTGAAAATTTATCATTCCATTTATCATCTGACCGGTTTCTTGTTGGCACTACACTTATGACAGGACTTAATATACACCTCCACATCTTTGGACATACCAAATCAATAATAACTCTCTTTTAATCAAGCCTTGGTATGAACAATTCCCTGATGTCTGCCGTAGGCAGAGGTATCACATCATCAACAATTTCATCAAACTCTGACCATTTTTCATGTGCCCTTACACAATATTTACATCCACCGCAAGGCAAATTTGAGGGAACCACTCCTGATCGGGACTTTCGACAAGTATCATCATCTGGTATACGAGACAATACATCTGCATTTTCATGTTTTGGCCCTGGACGATGTTGGATGACAATGTCGTACTGACTGAGTTCCTCCAACCATCGAGCAAGTTGCCCCTGTGGTGCCTTGAAATTAGTCAGCCAAAGTAAACTATTGTGATCCGATCTAACAATGATATGACGCCCTAAAATATAGTGTCAAAACTGACGAGTAAATCGAATCACTGCCAACAACTCTTTGCGAGTGGTACAGTATCTCCACTGTTCACCCGACAAAGAATAACTACTGTAACAAATCACTTTTTCTTCACCATTTTGAACTTGCAACAATTCTGCCCCAGTGGCAGAGCATGTCTAGTAACCGCTCGACTCCGTCCGTCAGTCCATCAGTCTGTCCGAAACACTTTTTCCGTCAAAGTTTTCTTGGCTTCTATGAAAGGGAATGATTTTATATTTGGTCTGCTGCTTCATAATGATGAGTTTTATCGTGTATCTAATTTTCAGATCTGTTGCATGCAGCGACGCAGGTCCAGACCCGGTATTGGTCTTGGCTTGTTTAAACCTCACCATTAGATTCCTGGTAAAAAATTACCCCTAGTAGACCCCTTTGAAGACCTATATCGGTGAGAAAAATTTGGGTCATAACTTTTGGTGCCCCTCTACACCCCCACCCCCACCCGATACTTTTTTAAACCTCACCATTAGATTCCTGATAAAAACGTATCCCTAGTTGACCCCTTCGAAAACATATCGGTAAAAAAAAATTTGTTCATAACTTTTGGTGCCCCCCTACACCCCCACCCCAACCCCACACACTTTTTTAAACCTGACGATGACCTCCGCCATAAAAAAGTACTCCTAGTAGACCCATTTTGGACACTCGGGGTGGCCCCCATATTCATTTCTATAGCGGATAGACAGACAGACAGACATTCTAAAATATAGTATAGAAAGATGTACCCAGAAGGTGCGGATAGCAGTACAGGTACTGGTTCCGGTTCTGGACTCTTAACTCAACAATGCTTTGACCTAGAATCATGAAATTTTACTGGTACTTGTGTTTGGGGACAAAAATTTACAGAACCCTGTCAATTTGGGGAGGGGGGGGGGGGGGGGTCAGTGGCCAAAGTCACAGGTTGCTCCAGCCCAAAAAACAGTTTCCAGGCTCGAACTAAAGAATGGATTGGCCTAGGACAATTCGCAGGGCCCCAGCGATGGTCTCCATCACAAAAGTATCTAGTTGCACTGAGTCACTCACAGAGTGGACATCGACTCAATTTAATTAACTAATAATCCTGTCGGTGAATGTGATCATCAGTGAACAACTAAAATTGTACACTTGATTAGCATTTAAGTTGGTTATATCAGTCTTTCTTCAACAAGCAAGTAACAGTTGCAAGCCTTTTGACGTGTGAGTGGCCTCAGATGTAGTGTGCAGGTTGCATAAATTGATAGCATGTGAAGCTTTGAATAGTATTTTAAGCAATATCCACATAATGCTGACATATTTTAGGCAAAACTTCTTGATTGTGAAATTTCACTAATCTCTAAATAACACAAGCATATTATACATCAAAATGAAGGTTGTGTTGCATATAATTCAAATTAACCCTTTAACCAACAAATCGGCCACATCTGCCAGCATAATTTGCAAGTTCAGCAGCTGAAAAAATATTTTTCAAAAAATTTCAACAAAACCATATGTGACCCCTCATTGGAACGAGATCATCGAGCTCATTCCAATGAGAGGTCACATGATATGGTTTTGTTGAAATTTTTTGTAAAATTTAAAACAAATAATATTTAAAATAATAAATTTTGATATCGTCTGCGTTGGGTAAAGGGTTAATAAATACTGACACCGGAACTGTTAGAATAGGTTTCCAGTGGTTCCTGAAAGTCTGGTACTGTATTTTGATGACAGCTGTAAATGGAGAAAAGTTTTATTCAAAACTATTTTTGGCTGAAGTTGCTTTGGATATCCAAGAACATGGCTAGGACATCAGACAAGCCATGATGCCAACAGCTTTCATGTTTGAACAAAGTATTCAAATTGTTTTAATTTTGTTAGAGGGAAACAACATTGCTGCTTGTTGTCATATTTTATGGTCACGAGTGATACCGTATTTGGACAGTCTACAAACTTACACGTGGACAAACACACTCATTTAAAAATTGAAACATGAAATTGCTGAAGGTATCAAGTAAAATGAAATCTACTGCCACAACAAAAATACATCAAAATATTTTCCAATGAAAATTACTGTCTTTTGTGATATTTTGTGAGAATATTTTAGTTAAAATATATGTCAACAAACATTTTTACCATGTGGTTATCACATGACATTGTCTGTCATGTTTTCCTCATGTTTTGATGGTGTCATGTTTACAGTCATTTTCTAAGTGCAAAGAGCATGGATGTGGAGGTGTTTGTAGTCATGTTATGTGCCACAAATGTACTATGTAAGCATAGCTGTAATTCCCATATCTCAATTGACTGACTGTTGTTATCGAAAATAGGCAGCAAAGAAACAGAAACATGTTTTCTCGAAGTCATAAAAGTTACTAAAATTCAACTGAAAATTCAGTTTTGCATCCCACAAATGTACATGGGATATTTATCACCATTTTGGTATAAAAATCAATAACCTGCAGTGCAGCTGCTGTGGAATAGTCGATTTCTGCAGGTGGGCAATATTTCCATGGACACAATATCAGATTCCAGACACTAATTATAGGAATAATCTCCACATTGGAACCACGGGAAGGGAAGCAGTGCTTGTTTATTGTGTTAAACAAGCTCTGTTCTACTGGTAAAATAGGACCTGGTCACCAATGCCTGTGGTGAAAGTCCTCTAAAATAGGCATCATGGGTATAAAAGATTGGCTGGACATGACTTTATCTCCATGTTGTGGTCATAATTAGCCATTGTGCAGAAATATGTGACCTGAGACACCAATAACATGAATAAATAGGAATAATCATGAAAAATTTAACTAATGAAGCACCGGGTACAACCCGGTGCTTCATTAATTAAAATTCTGCTGATGATGATTTTATTACATGGTAAACGCATACATCACTGCCCACGCGTGGATTACGACCAGTCCACGGTGACTCTAGGTGCTTTAGCTTGTTTTTCAGTAGCATTCAGCGTGAAGGTTGATTTTCTACTACATTATCTGGATATAGCCTTAATGTATCCTCTAGTCGCATGAGTTGAATTTTGTAATTCATAAAAAAACAACTATATTATGTTATTATTGTGATCTCAAAATTCAATTTCAGACTGGAACAATTGAAGAGAAGATATTTCAGAGACAGGCTCACAAGAAGGCTCTCAGTAGCTGTGTTGTTGACAAGGAGGAGGATGTAGAGAGACATTTCAGTCTGGGAGAACTGAAAGATCTTTTCAAGCTGAATGAGGAAACCATTAGTGATACTCATGACAAGTAATATTCTTCATTTATGCAGATTTTTCTTTAATTATATATATTACTAGCAGGGTTACCTGGCATTGCTCGGGCTGAGGAGAGTATTCAGAAGACCTATATCGGAGAAAAAACATGCTGGTCGTAACTGTTGGTGCCCCTCTACACCTCCACCCCAGCCCGGCACTTTTTTAAACCTCACCATCAGATTCCTAGTAAAAAATTACCCCTAGTAGACCCCTTTGAAGACCAATATCGGTGAGAAAAATTTTGGTCTTAACTTTTGGTGCCCCTCTACACCCCCACCCCGATACTTTTTTAAACCTCACCATTAGATTCCTGATAAAAACGTTCCCCTAGTAGACCCCTTTGAAGACATATATCAGTAAAAAAAATTTTGGTAATAACTTTTGGTGCCCCCTACACCCCCACCCCACACACTTTTTTAAACTTGACGATGACCTCTGCCATAAAAAAGTACTCCAAGTAGACCCATTTTGGACACTCGGGGTGTCCCCATATTCATTTCTATAGCAGACAGACAGACATACATACACACATACAGACATTCTAAAATATAGTATAGATATAGAAGATAACAGTAGAACCCTGTTAAATGAACAGCTGCTTTGCCAGTAAGAACTGTTCAATAATTAACCCTTCACCCAACTCACAGGATATCAAAATTTATTATTTTAATTATTGGTTGTTTTTTTTATTTTTCAAAGAACTTCAACAAAACCATATCCTAGGCTACCCTCATTGGAACAAGTTTGCCGAGCTCATTACAATGATGGGGGCACAGGATATGGTTTATTGCTTGAAATTTTTTTTTAGCTCATCTTGACAAAGTCAAGCTGAGCTAATCTCATCGCTTCCCGTCCGTCGTCCGTCAACACCATGTTTTGGTCTTCTCCTCCAAAGCCACTGGGCCAATTCAAGTGAAAGTTTGTGTGAGTGATGGTCCCAACGGGGCATTTCATTTTTGTTCAACTCAGCATGCCCAGCCCCATAGGGAGGGAGTGGGGGAAAATGCTCCAAAATATTTTAAAAATCTTCTTCTCAAGAACCAGTGTGTACAATGACTTGATATTTGCTATGGAGCTTCCATATGAGGTGTAGAATCAAGTTTGTTCAAACAAAGTTCGTGAAATAGTATTTGGCTTTGTAATAGGAGGGGTAAGATTTTTGGCCCCGCCCAAAATTTCTATTTTCTGAACCGATGTCCGGTATGAACCAAATTTGGTTTGTGGTAGTATTGGGTCATAAGTACTTGACCCATGCAAAAAAAAAAATTCCGCATCCCCATGGGAACCCTGGGAGCTAAAAATAGAAATATTTTCAAACGCCCATATTTCCCAAACCCCACGGAACAGAGAGCTTTTATTTGGTATGAAGTATCCTTACGACCAGTAGAATTGAATGGTAAAAAAAAATTGCCATCGGTTATGTTAGGGTGTTCTGTAATGGGCATCGGAAAAATGCTGAGTCAGCATATTTGCAAAAATTTTAAAAAATCTTTTCTCCAGAACCAATCATCAGAATCTTTGGATATTTGGTATACAGCATTCACAGGGGGGTCAGATAAAAGTTTGTTGAAATAAAGCTCATTGGTTCATATTTGGGCTCTCTACAGGAGCCCGAAGTTTTAACATAGGGTAATATGGGGAATATTCTTTAAAAATCTTCTTCTTCAGAACCACCAGTCAGAATCTTTTAATATTTGGTATACATCATTGTTGTGAGGGTCAGATTCTAGATTGTTCAAACCAAGTCCCTAGGTTAATATTTGGGCTTCCTATGGAAGCCCAAATTTTATCTTTGTTCAATATGGAGGGTAATTTAAAAAAATCTTCTTCTTCAGATCCATCAGTCAGAATGCTTTGATATTTGGTATGCAACATCTCTATGGGGGTCAGATTCAAGTTTGTTCAAATCAGATCCCTAGGTATATATTTGGGCTCACTATGGTAGCCCAAATTTTTACTTAGTGCAATATGAGAAAATTTCTTTAAAAATCTTCTTCTTCCGATCCACCAGTCGGAATGCTTTTATATTTGGTATACAACATCTCTAGGGGGGTCAGATTCCAGGTTGTTCAATTCGAGTGCCTAGGTTAATATTTGGGCTCCAATGGGAACATGAAATTTAACTTAGTACAATATGAGGGAATTTCTTCAAAAATCTTCTTCTTCAGATTCACGTGTCAGAATGCTTTCACATTTGGTATACAACATCTCTAGGGGGTGCAGATTCAAGTTTGTTCAAATCGGATCCATAGGTCAATATTTGGGCTCGCTATGGTAGCCCAAATTTGAACTTAGTGCAATTCAAAGAAAATTTCTTTACAATTTCTCTTCTTCAGATCCAACAGTCAGAATGCTTTCATATTCGGTACACAACATCTCTAGGGAAGTCAGATTTAACTGTGTTCAAATCAAGAGCCTGGGTTAATATTTGAGCTCTCTATGGGAGCTGGAATTGGCCATTTTGCTGAAGAATTAAAAATTTTGTATTCAGTACCCTCTAGAGGTACTAAGATTAATCCACATAGGTTGTATCAAGGGGCTTCATAAGGGAGCTCTACATTTTACTTATGATCAACTGATGAAAAGGCATGATACCTTGATTTTTTTTGTCACTCCTGAGGGACTCAAGGATTGACAGTGTAGCCTATGGAGATGGCTTGCTTAATGTAGACTCATTCTTGGACTCTGTTTAAATTGTGTTCTGTACAAGATGAGCGTTTCAGGCCCCGTGGGGCCTCTTGTTTAAATATATTTTTTCAACTGCTTAATTTGTAAATAAAATGGGCATATATTTCCATTTTGTTAGGTAAAGGGCTGATGTCATTTTCCTTTATTGTAGTGATAAACTGTACATTTATTTTATTATGTGTACCCATACTATGTATGGTACACATAATGCCGGCATCCGGGGTGGCCATCCGTTGTTTGTCCGTCCATCCGTGCATCCGTCCATCTGTCTGTCTGGCATCCGTATCCATTTCTTTGGCATTCGATAACTTGAAAAATATTGCTTGGATTGTCAAGTTACTTTATATTTGTGTTCAGGTTACTGATGTGCCGAGCTGTATAGTTTTTGGTGTAAATCTGATAATTTGATCCTGATATATTAACTCTTTATCCTTCAAATTGAGAATTCTTCCAATCCCTTTGGCCTGAGATAACTCAAAAAATATCAATCCAATTGTTATGTTACTTTATATATATCTTCAGGTTACTGATGTTCCGAGCTGTATAGTTCTTGGTGTAAATCTGTTATTTTGATCCTGAGATATTAACCCTTTATCTTTCAAATTGAAAATTCCTCCAATCCCTTTGACATTCTATAACTTGAAAAATATTGCTTGCATTGTCTAGTTACTTTATATTTGTGTTCAGGTTACTGATTTGCAGAGCTGTATAGTTTTTGGTGTAAATCTGATGATTTGATCCTGAGATATTAACCCTTTATCTTTCAAATTGAAAATTCCTCCAATCCCTTTGACATTCGATAACTTGAAAAATATTGCTTGCATTGTCTAGTTACTTTATATTTGTGTTCAGGTTACTGATTTGCAGAGCTGTATAGTTTTTGGTGTAAATCTGATGATTTGATCCTGAGATATTAACCCTTTATCCTTCAAATTGAAAATTCCTCCAATCCCTTTGGCATTCGATAACTTGGAAAATATTGCTTGGATTGTCCAGTTACTTAATATTTGTGTTCAGGTTACTGATGTGCCGAGCTGTATAGTTTTTGGTGTAAATCTGTTATTTTGATCCTCAGATATTAACCCTTTATCCTTCAAATTGAAAATTCCTCCAATCCCTTTGGCATTCGATAACTTGAAAAATATTGCTTGGATTGTCAAGTTACTTTATATTTGTGTTCAGGTTACTGATGTGCCGAGCTGTAAATCTGATAATTTGATCCTGAGATATTAACTCTTTATCCTTCAAATTGAAAATTCCTCCAATCCCTTTGGCATGAGATAACTCAAAAAATATCAATCCGATTATCATGTTACTTCATATCAGGGGTCAGCCTGGCAGCTGATTTTAGGGAGAAGTGACTTCTCCCTCCAGAGACTTTAGGGAGAAGTCAGGATCCAGGAGGGAGAAGTCAGTGGACATGAAGGAGAAATCAGAAAAAAAACATAAAACGTATATGACATCGTGACAAAATAAATGAACATAGAGGACACAATTGTGGAGAAAAACATAAATAAAAGTTATACAAACATACATACACACACAAAACTAAGTCAGATGGTATATAACAGAATGTAGGTTAAAATCCCCCCCCCCCCCCACCCCCCAAAAAACTGTGTCGTTCATGGTTTCTGAATACCCCCTAACTCTTTGTCTAACAGTGATGACTAAGGTTACCATGCAGTTGATTTTGTATTTGCCTCAACAAAGTGGATTTGAAATTTAGTATGACCCATGGTGAGAGTGTTCTTCTCTGTAATAGAAGGTATATTCTTTTTAAAAAAAATATTTCAAGTGTTTAAAATAAATTCCAAGTTCATTTAAGAAGCTGGGTCATTCATGGTTTCTGAATGCCCTAACTGAGTTGAAAAACGTAGTTAAAAAAGTTTTCGATATCCTTCATAAATTAAGCGTTATTGACAATTTGAGTTAATTTATTTCTCAGGTAAATGACAAAATATTTCAGTTGTCTCCCTTCCCGGCTGCGCTGGGTAATAAAACACTGTTCAGAAAACTGACAATTTTTTCTGCCAACCATCTTACACTGACACGTGCGATTGGTGCTTTGAAGGTCTGCCATTCTTATCCATCCAAATACCTGTGATTTCTATTGTAGCCTTATTACATTTAAGTTAACGGTTAACCCCCTTCCAACACAACTTCGCAAGTTTTCAAAGAAAAACATTCAATGCAAATTGCGGGGCGAATTTCAATGCAACCAATTTTTCAGTGGAACAGAGCGTAACCGCAAGCAATTTCAATATGGACGAACTGTCTCCAATACATTTTTGTTTGTTTTGAAACGGTGGTTAACTTTAATAAATTCTAATTAACTCGATGCGTGTCTTGGGTGATTCGTTGTTTTGGCTGGCACTTTGTATTTAAATAGCCATTTTGTGCTGGTTGCTTTCAGTTGGGGCGAATTGTTCGAACGTCTACGCCATTACAATTCTTTTCAGAAATATAAAATTGGGCTAGTTTAGGCTATTTTCAAAGCCGTGTGACGGACTTTAACAGCAGCCGTGTTTACTTTTTTTGCGAATGCGGAAGCGGGTGTTTTTAAAAAATAAAACATAAGAAAATACATTAAACTGCCATGTCACCCAAGGAAGTTTTGGAGGGCGACTTGAATTTCGCCCCCAATGTAAGCCAAGGCGACTTGAGGAATGACAAGGCGACTTCTTCGCCCAAGTCGCCCACTCGGCTGACCCCTGCTTCATATATGTGTTCAGGTTACTGATGTGCCAAGCTGTATAGTTTTTGGTGTAAATCTGATAATTTGATCCTGTGATATTAACCCTTTATCCTTCAAATTGAAAATTCCTCCAATCCCTTTGGCATTCGATAACTTGAAAAATATTGCTTGGATTGTCAAGTTACTTTATATTTGTGTTCAGGTTACTGATGTGCTGAGCTGTATACTTTTTGGGTAAATCTGATAATTTGATCCTGAGATATTAACCCTTTATCCATCAAATCAGGCACTCCTGCAATCCATTGCTGTATGTACCCATACCATGTATGGTGTACATAATGTCGGCATCCGGGGTGGCCCTCCGTCATACAGCTTTCTACTAGTTGGACATATGGGTACACATCTGACGATTTCATCGGCCTATATTTATATCTAGTTTGACACAGCTCATGGAGTTCTGTCACACAAGGCACAATAGATTAACTACATATAATAGATTACTGAAGTTAACTAGCTGAGTGCTGGAAACCCATATTTCGACTTTATTCTGAAGTGCAGGTGCCTCAAATTGAAGGGTTCGTATTCTGCTTCGTATCATCTTTGAAGTAAAATTATTTAGTCTGTGTGGAGTTGCCTTGTTACAATTTTTGGGAGAGTGCCTCTAGTACCTGTGAACAAATTTTCACCATCAAAAATAATTCTGTACTTTACGAGATAAATAGGTATTTTTATGCGCTGGATGTCTGGAAAAAAACCTTTGGTGGATCACAAGATTTTTTATTCAGTTAACAGGAGTGTACTTTTGTCACCTATATACAGTTACATGTAGCAGGAATGGTGAAGAATTTTGTATTTTGAGGTTGTATACAAATAACAGAGTTATTCAGTTATGAAATATCCATTTAAACAGGCTCTACTGTAGTAACTTGGGCATTTACAAGTCAAAGATGAGCTGTGATGTTTTTGTATAAACAAAAGCAATACTTTGCGTGAAATTGAACATGCACATGATAGATTAACAATTTCTTGTACAATATTTTCCATTAATCTCCCCAAAGCATAATTAGAAGATTTTTGTTGTTCAACCATTCATGTATAGGCATGAATGAAAACATGGATGTAAGATGGCAGTAATAGTTTTGGATGTCAATAGATTATTCACACTGCTGTGTTACAAAATGTTTAAAGGGAAACCCTGAATACATCAAAACAGGTTCCATACTTTTGACCTCTTAGATTCTCACAGAATCCATTTTAGTGCTCGGGAGCGCGGTGGCTCAGTGGTAGACTGTTGGACTTGTATGCTAGAGGTCCCGAGTTCAATCTCCGTCCAGGACGACCCGCATTGTGTCCTTGGGCAAGGCACATTATCCCGGTTGCCTCAATGGGTGCAAGATGACACCGTGTACTAAGTCGTACTGCACGTCGATGGTGCACATGTCTTCAACCGCTGTAACCCTGCTTGAACGGAGCTTGAACAGAGTTGAATGTTAAGGAGCTGACAGTTGCTCATCGATGCTCGGTGGTTCTCTCTGGGTACTCTGGCTTCCTCCACCCGTAAAACTGTCATGGTCACAATTAGCCATTGTGCATAACTATGTGGCCTTAAACACCAATAAATAAATAAATAATTTTAGTGCTCTGACAACAATCATAAAAAAATCTGTTTTCAAGTGTTGCACAGTAAAGCTAACAAAATTTGAATAATAATTTTTGTGTATATTACTGGATGAATTGAGTAAATTTGTTAACTCCTAGCACTCTGTTAGTGTTTCAGATTTTTCGTCACCGACTCCATATTGTCCACACAGCATGAAAAATTTAAATTATATCTTGTTTAACAGAGCTCAATGAGCTCTGTCAAACAAGAAATCATTTTTTAAATTCTCAGTTGCTTTGTTGCGTAAATTTGCTGCTGAAAACTTGCGTATTTTGAATTCAGGGTGCAGATGGTTAAGACTACACTGCTGAAACAGTTACATATTATACATTGTACATATATTATTTTTTTTGTAGATTTAAGTGTAAGAGATGTGTGAATAATATTCAGGTAAAACCACCACCACCAGATGCTGACTGTAACTCTGATCTGTCTCAGTGGCATCACTGTGCTGATAAAAAAGGCCTAATAGATGTTGTACTCAAAGGAGCTTGGAGCTCAGCTGTCACTTTTACTTTCCATCATAAATCTCATGAGGAACAGAGGAAAACAGTATGAAAATCACTTGAAAGTTATCTTGGTTGTGATGATAATAGTGTGTCCGGGCATGCAGAAACACGGATACAGAAGAAGATTTGTCTGTCACATTGCATGTGAACAATGTTATAAAAAACTGTGTGGCATCACTTGGTCTTTGCAGCAAGAAATTGAACAGTTTAATGATTTCCCTTTACTGAATAGCATGCCTTGGAAAACACAGTAGCTGATGTGTTTGAACATAGTAGCTACCTTGTTGCACTCAAGAGACAATTTGTTAGTACATTGGCTGTGTGATTGAGTGACCATATGCTCAAATCAGACTTGCATATTTTTTTTTAACCCTATCCCCGAAGTCGGGAGGGTGATAATGAAATTGTGTTTGTCAGTCCATCGGTATGTCACTCAAGCCTTCCATCACAGAACTTTGTCCACTTGACTCCTACATTTTTCATAGGATTTCTATGAAACTTTGCATGAAGTATCTGCATGAAGCAAAGATGTGCATGTGGGCAGGAATATTTTTATACAACAACCAATGGCCCAGACTAGCTGGTGGTAACTCAAAATATAATCCAGGGCCAAACACAAATTTTTCCCTCCAATCCCCAAAATTTGCATGCAGAACCAAAAAAATAATGTCTTATCTGATCCTCCATACTTTTCAGATCTGCGCATGTGCAGTATCCAGGAAGATACCGAAATTGGCGCAAACCATCATTCTTTGTTTGGCCCTGAAGTCAGCAACAGTGAACTGACATCTGTGCTTTTAAATCTCATTTTTGAGGATGCCAGACACAAATCAATGGTAAAATTGGTGGATCGAAGGACATAATTGGATGATGGAAGTGAACAACGGTGGTTTGGAACGTTCAGGGCTGTAACTTTATAATTTTTATCAAACTTATTTTATGTTTCCCAATTTCAGGACATGGGCCTGACGTCATCATTCTTGCTAATGATTTATCCACTGTTTGTTAAGTGTTCCTTCCCTATCCTTCCTTGAAGCCCTCCTGTTAAGCTCCCAAGCTTTTTGGCTTATTTTTATTGCAATTTTTTATTAAATTTCTTGGGAGTTTAACATGTATTACAGAATGTTTATTCTGTATATCCCCATGGTTACGTCCTCACCCAGGGGGTGTTTGGGTCATGCATCTTCTGTCCGATGTATCATATTTTTATACTGTACCAATGACCCAGACATAGCTGGTGCTAACTCTTAAAATATAGGGCCAAACACAAATTTTGCCCCCAATCCCCAAAATTTGCATCTAAAACCAAAGAAAACATGTCCTGAAAGGCCCTCCACACTTCACCTCTACTGCGCATACGCAGTGTCAAGGACATTCCGAAATTGGCGCCATTAATCATTCTAAGTTTGGCCCTTCATCAGTTAACATCTGACTGATCTTTGTGCTTGTAAATCTCAGTTTAAATGATGCCAGACACATAAATATTAGTGAAATGGTGATTCTAAGGAGGATAGAGAAGGAGGAGAGGAAAAATGTGTGACAGAATATTATCAGGGCTGTAACTTAAAATTTTTTAATGAAATTATGTTAAGTTACCTATTTTCGAGGCAGCAGCCATTTTGTTGTCATTCTGATTATTTAGTTACACTGATTTTTTAGTGTTTTCCTCTCTCCCTGTCCTTTAAGTCCCCCCTTGCTATTCTCCCATGCTTTTGGCATAGATTTTGTAATTATTATTACTAAATTTTCTTGAGAGTTTTAGCTGAATAACAGAATGAATTCTGTTCTTTTCCCCATGTTTACGTCTTCACCTACGGGTGGTTAGGCATTGTGTTCTGCATCTACCATCTGATGTTCTGCAGTTTCTTCCCTGGAAGTCTCTGTTTTGCATCAGATAGTGTATTTTTGGTAACTGATTCCGGGCCTGGGTGCCTGGAGTCTTATTTTAGTGTTTTTACATTCATTGTTTACATTTACAACAGCCCTCTGTGTGAGGGGGGGATTTCTGGAAAATATCTTGATGTTATTTTAATCATAACTAGATACATTATTATTGTTCGTAAGTGTTGAATAAATTGTTTAAAATATTTTTAAAATTTTTGTCCACACTTAGGCTTGGGATCCATTGGGGCTCAATGTTACTTTTCAGAAACTTGGGTTGTTCTGAAAAAATATTTTTTCAAAATATTTTGATTTCAGTTATTTTTTCAATATTAATGGATCATATTATTATTATGTATTTTGATTGCCAGGGGTTAGTGCGAGTACCAGGACTTGTTTTCTTTTCACATTGAAAGGATATTGATTAATTGTAATAAGAGGAAGTCTTCCTCTGACTTTATAATCATTCTATATGTGGTCAGTGTACTCGCATTAACTCCTGTTCTGTATGGTATGATTTCGATGACAATATGGGAAACGTATGTCACGGTATGTTATTGGGGAAATGGACACTCCGGTCCTTTCCCCGCAGGGTCACTCTACCATATCAATTTCTATATTTTTATACTGTACCAATGACCCAGACATAGCTGGTGCTAACTCTTAAAATATAGGGCCAAACACAAATTTTGCCCCCCAATCCCCAAAATTTGCATCTAAAACTAAAGAAAACATGTCCTGAAAGGCCCTCCACACTTCGCCCCTACTGCGCATGCGCAGTGTCAAGGATGTTCCGAAATTGGCGCCATTTATTATTCTAAGTTTGGCCCTTCATCAGTTAACATCTGACTGATCTTTGTGCTTTTAAATCTCAGTTTAAATGATGCCAGACACATAAATATTAGTGAAATGGTGATTCTAAGGAGGATAGAGAAGGAGGAGAGGAAAAGAATGTGTGACAGAATATTATCAGGGCTGTAACTTAAAATTTTTAATGAAATTATGTTAAGTTACCTATTTTCAAGGCAGCAGCCATTTTGTTGTCATTCTGATTATTTAGTTACACTGTTTTTTCAAGTGTTTTCCTCTCTCCCTGTCCTTTAAGTTCCCCCTTGCTATTCTCCCATGCTTTTGGCATAGTTTCTGTAATTATTATTACTAAAATTTCTTGGGAGTTTTAGCTGAATAACAGAATGAATTCTGTTCTTTCCCCATGTTTACGTCTTCACCTACGGGTGGTTAGGCGTTGTGTTCTGCATCTACCATCTGATGTTCTGCAGTTTCTTCCCTGGAAGTCTCTGTTTTGCATCAGATAGTGTATTTTTGGTAACTGATTTCGGGCCTGGGTGCCTGGAGTCTTATTTTAGTGTTTTTACACTCATTGTTTACATTTACAACAGCCCTCTGTGTGAGGGGGGATTTCTAAATAATAATATCTTTATGTTATTTTAATCATAACTAGATACATTATTATTGTTCGTAAGTGTTGAATAAATTGTTTAAAATATTTTTAAAATTTTTGTCCACACTTAGGCTTGGGATCCATTGGGGCTCAACGTTACTTTTCAGAAACTTGGGCTGTTCTGAAAAAATATTTTTTCAAAATATTTTGATTTCAATTATTTTTTCTATATTAATGGATCATATTATTATTATGTATTTTGATTGCCAGGGGTTAGTGCGAGTACCAGGACTTGTTTTCTTTTCACATTGAAAGGATATTGATCAATTGTTTTAAGAGGAAGTCTTCCTCTGACTTTATTATCATTCTATATGTGGTCAGTGTACTCGCATTAACTCCTGTTCTGTATCGTATGATTTCGATGACAATATGGGAAGCGTATGTCACGGTATGTTGTTGGGGATTTGGACACTCCGGTCCTTTCCCCGCAGGGTCACTCTACTTTATCAATTTCTATTTCAGACGATCAAGATTAGGGTGATGTATCTGTGATGTCTTCCAACAGTGTGCCTCCGTCGTCACAATTAATGAAGGGCTAGCGGAAAAGTGCTCATGTAATACGCCAATTGCCTAAGAGGACCCTAGTAGGTTCGACGGCCTTTGACGTCCGCTAGCTCGCCCGGTGTAGCGTCCATTCACCGAATGGTTCGGCAGCCGGGTTCGTCCGTTGCGGTCTAGAAGGAATTTTGGGGTGATGCGAGCACTATAAAATTAACTTAATGCACACCCAGTGACGGCGGATCGGAGGGAGAACGGAGGAAGCCTTTTAGTCCGGTTCATAGCTCGTTCCGGTCCATCCGGACGACAAGCGAGAGAGGCCCCTCTCTCGTTCAACAACATCTGGCCCCAGATGTTGTGGTACAAAATGTGTCGCTAGCGGAGCATACGTCCGTCGCTCGGGACGCTCCGTTGTATAGGCAGTCCGCTGAGACTGCTAAGGCTTCCTCTTCTCGTCAGCGCACACGACCGCACCTTGGCTGCGTGACCGCCGATATATTACCAGCTTCGCCGATCAAGGATTCTTCGGCGACCAGGTCACACCATCAGGCAGCCAGGGATTCGAGACCGATGGACTCCGGACGTTCGCATAGGAAAAGTATGCGGGAGCTATCTGATGCGGAGCTGCCCTCGGCGAAGCAGCGATAGACTGCGCCTCCGCAGGTCTCGACGCCGGACATTCTTGTGCACATAGCACAGCTTATCGCAGCATCCCAGCAGCCGACAGAAACGGTGTCGGATCGAGAATTATCCGACGGCGCTGGGTCGGTAGCCGGGGACACGAGGCCTGCAGACTCCGGACGTTCGCATAGGAAGTGTGCGGGAGTCAACGTACACGGAGCTTCCGGCGGCAATGCATCGTAAGTCCGCTACTGCACAGGCCTCGGGAACGGACGTGCTTTCCTTAATAGCACAGTTTATCGCAGCATCCCAGCATCAACTGAATCTGTCGCATATATTTTATCCGACGATGCTGGGTCGGGACGCTCCGCGGAAGCGGGTACGGACGTCCGAAAGTTTCATCCGGTCCGACGGGATACCGAAAGGGATTCGGAGGATTTCAAGCTTTCCCTTTCGGAACAACATATGCTGCGATGCCGGATAAGAAACTGATAGCGTCGGTGGACTTAGAAATTTTGGTTCGGTTCAGGGACATCGTCCCTCAGTTCCGACATAGTCCAATAATGTCACACAAACTTTCGAATTATTGAACGACGCTATATATATTATTATTTTATGCTTGCTATCCAAGCATTTCTGGTTTCTTGTTCGAAGAGTTATGGAGATGTCTTTCAAAAGTGTGCCTCTGTCGTCATAGTTAATGAAGAGTTAGCGGCAATAAGTGCTCATGGAATATGTCTATCGCTTACGGAGTGACATTCGCTAGCTCACCCGGTGTAGCGTACATTCATCGAATGGTTCGGCTGCCGGGTTCGTCCGTTGCGGTCTAGGAAGGAGATTTGGGTGATGCGAGCACTTTAATTACTTTAGTACTCACCCAGTGACGGCAGATTGAGGACAGATCGGAGGAAGCCTGTTAGTCCGGTTCCTGGCTTGTCCAGGTCCGTCCGGGCTGTGAGCGAGAGAGGTTCCTCTCTCGCCCAACAACATAGGGGACCGCATGTTGTGGTTCAGATATTTTACATTCGGAGCATATGTCCGTTGCTCGGGACGCTCCGTTATATTGACAGTCCGAGAGACTGTCTTTAATGCTTCCTCATCCTCACAGCAGGGCACACGACCGCACATTGGCTACGTGACCTCGAGTATCCAATCAGTTTCGGCATTCAGTGATTCCACGGCGAATAGGTCGCGCCATCCGGTAGCCAAGGGACACGAGGCCTATACACTCCGTTCGCTCGCATATTGGAAGTATGCACGGGGTAACGATCACGGAGCTTCCAGCGGCAATGCATCGTAAGACCGCTTCTCCTCAGGCCTCAGTGACGGACGTGCTATCCGAGTTAGCACAGTTGTTTCGCAGCATCCCAGCAATTGACAGTTTCTCGGTCGAATCAGGAATTATCCGACGGCGCTGGGTCGGTGCGGTCCGCGGTTGCATCAGCTACGGACGACCGAACGCTTTATAGGGTCCGACAGGATGGCGAAAGGGATTCGAAAGATTTCGAGTTTTCCCTTTAGTAGTATCGGAAGATGCCTTTCATATCTTCTGGCATTATCTTCCTGTGATTATTATTTCGGACTTCATTGCTGCGATCTTGGATAAGAGACTTATAGCGTCATTGGACTCGGTTTTTTCGATCGGTACAGGGACATTGTCCCTGACTTACCGACGCAGTCCAATATTGTCATTACAACATGTGTTTTATTTTTCGACGCTATATATATATATACAAGCCTGCTACTAAGCATGATAGTTTAGTTTCTTGTCCGTGTTGCTCATTTCTGCCATTTTATCATTTTTACAAATAGTTTATTTTGGCAGAGCAGGGCATACCGAGAGTTCATATGCGTCTAGACGGTGTGATTAAAGACTGCATATATTCTTTTTCGCCGTTTATGTCTTTTCCAATTTCAATGTTGGGAACGACATTATGTATAGTAGACTTAACTTAGACGCTTTATTATACGTAATCCGCCTTACTGAGGCGTTATCATTACGTCTTCAAGAAAAGATTTACGGGATATTATTCTCAATGTAATTTCTTTTGAGGGCAGTAGTTTGTTCACGTATAACTCCGCCCTTCAGTGGCTGATTGGAGTTGGTTAGACGTGACGCAGCCCTAGCTACATCCACACGCGTGGATAGTAAGGTTAAGAACTCTCTCAGAGTCGCTTCGTTCTCGGAGGAGCTTCTCTTCGACGGCAACTTTCCGGCAATCCATGAATTGCTCGATTTATACGTTCTCTTGTCTATCTAGTGTTACAAGAGATTCAGACTGGGGCAAACATTCGGTGGTTGACTCAGAGAGTGCCGCCGCAGTTGCCGGACCCGAGTGTGGCTGTTATGACGGTTGCCAGTCAAACAGATTGGGATATATACTGATCCCTACGGATTCGAAGTGCCAGGGTCTTTGGGTTCCGCAGTCTTTTAGCAATCAGTTTAACTTCCGCGGAATAATGTTTTTTAGGCTTGCTTTATGTCATTGCATGAACATTATTCAGAAACGCATGCCCAAATTCCTGTCCTTTAATTCGACAGTAGTGGCGTATCTCCGGAACCAGGGAGGCACTCTTTCGTTTCCGTTATTCAATTTAATGGAAAGAATCCGTCTGTTGGTTATAGTACACCAAGTTCAGTTTTGGTCCGTCATATTCCGGGTCGTCTGATTGTTTTATCGGACTCCCGTTCTCTTACGGGTCGCTTGTTGCTGTCAGAATGGACTCTCAACAAACAAGTATTCAATCAGATTTGCTATCTATGGGAGCGCCCAATGATGATTTATTCATGACACAGCTTGCTAATCAATTGCAGACGTATGTGTTGGCTTGTCCAGATCTCTGAGCTAATAGTGTTAACGCTCTATTGATCTATAGGACGGAATGATAGGATACGCGTATCCTCCGGCGCTGTTGTTTTAGCAGGTATTGCTAAGATAAACAACCACAATACATTTCTGTTGATAGCATCTCTATCTTCACAGAGATCATGAGTAATTTACTCTCTTGTCTACTGTGGGTCTTAACGTGAAATCTTCCTCAATGTGAGGATCTTTTTTCACTGGGTAAATCGTGTCTTCTTTATCACAACCAGCAAGGTCGCAACCTTCATGTATTCCGTTGTGTGGTCCGTATTGCATTGTAAGCATTGTTCTGGACGAGCTTTGGACGCGATTTCTTACTATAGGAGGTCCTCTTCTTCGCTATTCTATGCGGCTAAAGTGGAGGCTCTTCCGTCGTTGGTGTAGGGATCATTATGTTCATATTGTTGATCCCTCCATACTACTCGTTGCATTTTTTTTAGTATACTTGTTTCACAAGATCTACTGCAGCCTGTTATTAGTAAGGTTATAGGTTTATATTACCTCATACCTATGCACTCTACGAGAGTTTACAATTGAGTCTTATGTCTCTTTATCTAAGTCAGTTAGTAACTTTGTGATATATAGACTTAGAATCTTTAGATTAAATTCCTATATGGATTTTAACTTCGGTTCTTATTTAGCTAAGTAATCATTTGAGCCTCTGGAAACAGTAGTTTTCAAATTCTGACCTTTTAGACAGTAATTCTGTTGGTTTCTCTTTTACTGTAGAGTCAGTGAGTTTCATGCACTATCGATGGATGATTTTCACTTTCGTAGTTTCGGAATCACTATTCCGTTACTATTTAGGTTGGATTTTTGCATAAGAGTTAGGCTCCTAATATCCGGAACCTATTGTTATTAAGGTCCTTCCGTCTTCGTACGGGCATAGGCCTTTACTCTTTCCGGGTAGAGTTTATGTATTTATAAACAGATATCTGTTTATTACTATGGGCGTAAGCTTCTTCTGTCTTTGATGCCTAGTAGAAGGACGTTACGCTCCATTCTATTGTTAATGGATTCTATTAACTATCGGTACTGCTTATGGTATATCATTGACTTAGCAGTTGTGCTTAAGATTTCGGCTCATGAAGTAAGAGTTCTTCTACATCTTGGGCTTACATTAATAGTGTCGCTATTATAGATTTTTGAAGGCTGCTCATTGCGCTCAGCCATCCACATTCATGAATTTTTATCTCAGAAATATCGAGTCCATTTCTGGAGGCCTCTATTGTTAGGTCTATTATCTACTGCTCAGAATGTCATTCACTTAACAGTTGCTACTATAGCTAGGTAGGCTGTCTGTTTCGGCAGTGTCTCCGTTCTGCTGCCCTCTTCGCTCTGGGCTATTCGATCCAGGGCAAGAAAAAGGGGGGGGGGGAGGGTGTTCCCTTGGGTCACCTGTTTTACTATGAAAACAAGGGGATACCTCCTCCGGAGTTAGTAATTCTGAGCTGTTATTGGGATGGTTGTTTAGTGAGAAGTTTATGTTTTAAAAATTCATTCAAGTCGTAGTTTTTAAAGTATAGCTTTTGAATATTGCATATGTCAACGGACATGATTATGTAATCCTCAGACACTTTTAAGGAGTATAAGAGTCTCTATTCTCTAGACTTACTTTATTTTTTGGCTTACTTTAAAAATTATTAGTATAAGGATTATATTGGATATTAATAGAGTACATGGATGTATGAAGCTCAATTTTGGAAGGTGTTGTATCTTTCTAATTTATCATAAATAAGAAAGATACATGTAAGGCCTATTACTTCTTTTTCCCTACAGGGGATGACTCTATTTTATATTATTGAGCGTATTCCATTTTGCTCTATGTCCTTGGCCCTCCAGCCTTTTTACTATTCAGCTATGTCTGGGTCATTGGTACAGTATAAAAATGTTAAAAAATTTATAGTAATTTCTATATTTTTTATACTTACCAATGACCCAGATGGGGATGGCCCTCCCAGGAGTTGGGAACTCTTGCCTCCCCGCTGAGTACATAGCGCTTACCAGGCACTGGTTATTAGAATGATTAATGGCGCCAATTTCGGAACGTCCTTGACACTGCGATGCGCAGTAGAGGTGAAGTGTGGAGGGCCTTTCAGGACATGTTTTCTTTGGTTTTAGATGCAAATTTTGGGGATTGGGGGGCAAAATTTGTGTTTGGCCCTATATTTTAAGAGTTAGCACCAGCTATGTCTGGGTCATTGGTAAGTATAAAAAATATAGAAATTACAATAAATTTTTTAACTTTTTCTTCATCTGAAGATCTTGCTTTACATCGGGTAGCTTTAAAATGTATTACTGACTTCGGGCCTTTTTTATTCAGTGCCAGGGGTCTTGTTTCCGTTTTTTTCATTGACGTTGTTTAGATTGGCAATGTCCTATAAATATATGTAGTTTCAACTTATTATTACTGTAGGATTGTTGTAAGATACATGTTATAATATTCCGGTAGTGTAGCAATTATTTTTGGAATTTTGTCCACACTTAGGCTCTATCGGGATACCCTTGAGCTCATCATGTTCCCTTTGGGAACTTGGGCTTTTGTCAAAATTTTTTCGAAAATGTTTTTGAAATTAATTTTTCGATTTGTATATTGAATGTTGATTATTATATATCTTTTTCATATATTTATTGTGGAGTTGGTGGGAGTTCTATCGACTTTGTTTGATTAATCATGAAAGCTTATTGCTCAAAATGCAAGGCGAGGAAGTGTTCCTCAGATTTACATGCTTGTTGCCTTGCTTTTAGTTGATATATTCCCGCTAATTCTTGTCCTACATGTGTTGATTGGGATGACAAACTTTGGACACAGGTGTCACAGTATGTTGTTAGCAGTGAGAGGCCAATGCCAGTCCTCTCGCCACAAAGTCATTCAAGTTTCTCAGTTTCTTTTTCAGAGGAACAAGAACATGGTGATGGTTATGTGACACC
The DNA here is from genome assembly GCA_031216915.1 of Pictodentalium vernedei. NCBI lineage: Eukaryota > Metazoa > Mollusca > Scaphopoda > Dentaliida > Dentaliidae > Pictodentalium > Pictodentalium vernedei. The sequence continues at coordinate 311,992,752 of CM062291.1, forward strand.
TACCAAAAGTGTGCTACAGTCGTCACGCTCTGATGAGCAAATAGAGCTAGCTGCCAAGGTGCTCCTGAATATTACGCAGGGGATAAAGCCACTGGCCGGTGGTTTTAATCCCTTGTCAGCAGCTAGCTTGACCGGCGAAGCGGTTACCCCGTCCGTGGGTACCGTGATGCCGGGTATGTCCGTTGTGGTCGATGGAAGTGTAGTGGGTAGAGCGAGCACCTTAAAATCTAAACATGCTCACCCAGTGACGACGGTACTAGGGAAGAAGTGTTTTGGGAAGCTCGGTGAGGTCTGAAAGGACCGCGAGTGGGAGAAGTCCTCTCTATCCCATCAACATCTGGGGCCAGATGTTGTGGTGAAGAACTTGCGCGGGCCGGAGCATACGTCCACACCTGCTGTTCGGGATGCTTCGTATAGATTGCAGCCGGCCTCGGCTACAGTCACAGCTTCTTCTGCTTCGACCACTAAGCACACACGACCGCATCCTAGCGACCCGACTTCAGATATCCAGCCTGCTACGCAAAGAAGGGACCACTCTTCGCCCATGAAGTCAGACCATCCGGTAGCTAGGGAGATGAGGCCTCGATCATCGGGACGTGTAGAGAAGAGAGCCATCTCCGACACACCGTCCCAGGAGCAGCAAGCGGCAAAAAAACAGAAGACTGCTCCTCCTTAGGCCTCGGTGACGGACTTGCTGTCGCAGATTGCGCAGCTGATCACAGCATCCCAGCAAGTGCAGACGGACTTGCTGTCGCAGATTGTGCAGCTGATCACAGCATCCCAGCAAGTGCAGGTGCAGCCTCCCTCAGACTCAGATTCTGAGCTGTTGGACGGTTCTGGGTCGGTCCAGTCGTCTGTTCATGCAGATGCAGTGGACCGAGATTCACAACTGATTCTCTCGGATGGTGAAAGGAATAAGGAAGAGGATTACCCTTCCCTTTCGGAACAGCACATGGTTGCGATGGATTTCATCCATCAATACTACCCTGAATTTGTTCCGCCGAATCAGAATGCTGCGACGACAAGGGAGAAACCGCTTGCGTCATTGGATGAAGACTTTATCCGGACAAAGGAGGAAGTCCTTTCTTTTCGGGTTCAGTCTAGGCAGGTGTCGCAGGCCTTCGTCCATATAGACGACACTGTATTTAACCTCTCAAGTGCGAGGAAGAAAGGCGGTTTCTTAATTTCATCTTCCATAAACATACCGTCTCTTGGACCACATTCATTTAAAACAGTCGGGGAAGATGTTCAGAGAGTTCCTCTGCGTTTGGATGAGCAGGCCGAGGATCTAGTGGTATCCTTACCTGCATAATTCACAATTCGCTCGGACACAATTGAGACGGCAATTTCATCAAATAGAGCGAATTTGGACGCTATGTCTTACGCAGATCACCTTACAAGAGCTATGGCGCAACGTCTCAATGGAAAGGAATTTGAGGATGTTCGTACCTCTCTTAGAGTTCTTTCCAGGGCAATTATGTATACCACGTATAACTGCGCCCTAACAGTGGCTAATCTGGAGTTAATCAGACTTAATCCTGCCCTTGCATCGTCATCACTGATAGATGACAAGATGAAAAGCTCTCTCCGAGTCGCTCCGATCTCCAGACATACTATTTTCCACAACAAGCTTTCGTTAGTCTATGATCAGGCTACTAAGAAAGCGTCTAGTGCTCTGCTTTTGAAGTCGGCGTCTCAACGACCCGCTTCAGCAGACAAGAGTAAAGGAGGGCTTTCCAGACAAAAATCGTCAATGGAAACTCCTCACGAGGGTACAAGAAACCCTCTTATAATTACTCTGGAGGTCGGTATAGCGACTCGGGAAAGGGACGGAGGTCTGATCGGGACTATCGGCCAGACGCCCCTAGGCCGGCGGGACGAGGTTCTTCGCAGGGAGGACGTGGTTTCTCCTCCTGTAAGCCTTGCAGGTCATACAGGTGATGGTCAAGACCTCTATTGCCTGCCAGTTGGCGGACGGTTATCAAGCTTCGAGAAAAACTGGATAACAGTCACGGAAGACCAGTGGGTGAGAAGTGTAGTCTCGGACGGCCTCTGGCTATCATTCCGAGCGAAACCTCCCACTAACAAGATATCCACGTTGGACAAATCTTCCATCAGATCCTTGCAAAAGAGAGTCTCTCCTAGCGGAGGTACATGCTCTCTTATCAAAGGAAGCAATAGAGGTCGTCGAGAATCAAAATTCTCAAGGTTTTTACAGTCAACTGTTCTTCGTACTGAAGCCAGACGGCTCGTTCCGACCGGTAATAGACTTGAGCTGGATAAACAAGCTTATCGTGGCTCCAAAGTTCTATATGGAGACCATTCGATCGGTAAGGGCGAGCGTTCGAGTGAACGACTATGCGGCAAGCATAGATCTAAAGGATGTGTTCTTTCATGTCCTGGTACTTCTGGCATTCAGAAAATACCTGCAGTTCTCCGTACAAGGGAAGGTGTATCAGTTCAAAGCAATGTGCTTTGGCCTGAACCTGGCTCCCTGGGCATTCACTCGAATAATGAACTTGGTAATGTCACACTTTCGAGCTCATTCGTCTGTGGTAACGTCGGCTTACTTCGACGACATTCTGCAGGGATACGGCAACAGAATTATTCTTCAGAACGATATTCAGAGTCTGCTTCTATTACTCCGACATCTCGGTTTCATCGTAAACGAGAAAAAGTCGGATCTAGCTCCGTCCAAGTCATTCATTCACTTGGGAATGAGCTTTGAGACTCACAACAATCTGGTTCGTCTGCCGTTACCCAGAGCGAAGTTAATCAGTTGTTATGCTCGCTTTTGTCTACACTCAGATGCATTAATGGCAAGGGAATTCATTCGACTGTTGGGGCTGTGCGGAGTGGCTGCAGACATTATTTCGATGGGTCACCTGCACACACGTCCCCTCCAGATATTCTTTACTCGGAACTCGAGTTTGAAGACGCATTCGCTCGAAACCAGTATTGTTTTAACGGACCTGGTAAAACAAAGGGTTCAGATTTGGGCAGATTTTCAGTGGTTAACTCAGGGAGTTCCGCTGCAACTGCCGGATCCGGCTTTCACGATTATGATGGATGCGAGTCAAACGGGTTGGGACGTGACCCTAAGTCCTGCAGACTTGAAGTGTCAGGGTCTTTGGGACCCTCAGTTCCAGGAGAAACACATAAACATCAAAGAGATGATGTCAATATGGCTAGCACTACAACATTGGATTCACATAATAGCGGACGTTCATGTTCAGATTTTGTCGGACAACTCAACAGTAGTAGTGTACATCAGTAACCAGGGCGGCACTCATTTAATTCCATTATGCGAACCAATGGAGAAGATTCTTCTATATGTTATGTATCATCATGTTCAGCTTTCTGTCCGTCATATACCGAGTTGTCTGAACGTACTAGCAGACTCGCTCTCTCGGAAAGGTCGCCTGTTGCCATCGGAGTGGACTCTCAACAAGCGACTATTCAGGCAGATTTGCTACCAGTGGGACTGCCCCATGATAGATCTGTTTGCGACGCACCTGAACAATCAGCTACCAACATTTGTGTCGCCATGTCCAGAGCATCGAGTGTATGCAGTAGATGCTCTATTCTGTCGATCTCATGGGACGGAATGATAGGATATGCGTATCCTCCATCTCTGTTGATTCAGCAGATTCTGTTAAAGATCAAACAGTCTCGTTGCAAAATTCTACTAGTAGCACCTCTGTCATCACAGAAGCCTTGGATCAGTCTTCTCAGGTGTCTGTTATGGGATGTTCCCCGAAAGCTTCCTCCACAAGAGGACCTTCTTTATCAGGGGTGCACTGCATCACAACCCAGAAGGTCTCAACCTTCACTTATTTCCGTTGTGCGGTCCTTCTTGCACGGAAAACAGTTTACAGGACGAGCAGTGGATGCAATTTCTAACTGCAGGAGGTCCTCCTCTTCGTTGAATTACGCAGCGATGTGAAGGGTTTTCTTCCGTTGGTGTCAGGATCAGTCGATAGACGTTTATGATCCGTCTATACCAAATATTGCCAATTTCCTGGTCTACTTGTTTGACGATCTCAAATTGTAGCCCGTCACTATTAAGGGCTATAGGTCTATGTTATCAGACACTTACGCTCATCATGATAACTTGGCTATTGGATCTAATGCTGCATTGTCCAAGCTGGTTAGAAATTTCTCTATTAATAGACCTAGAACCCTCAGATTAATTCCAAAATGGAATTTGGCTTAGGTTCTGTTGAAGCTTAAAGAAGCTCCGTCTGAGTCATTGGACATTGTATAGTTCGTATTCTTGACCTTTTAAATGTCATTTCTCTTAGCCTTTGCATCTGCTAGAAGAGTTAGTGAACTTCATGCTTTATCGGTTGATGAATTTCACTACCGTAGTGTGGGTAATACCATTACCCTGACTACGGAAGTGGGATTTCTGGCTAGGAATCAGACTCGACAGACAAACGGCCTGAGCCTATTATCATTAAGGCTCTGCCATCCTCGGACAACCGTAGACCTTTGCTGTGTCCAGTCAGGGCTATGCGCATATATAAACGTTGATCAGATTTTATTAGGAAAGGAAGAAAACTTTTCTTTCTTTCATTGGTTCCTAACAAGAAAGATATTTCTGTTCATTCAGTCACTAGATGGATTCAGTTGGCAATACATATTGCCTATGAAAATCTATCTTCGGATCAAAGTTCTGTTAATAAGATATCAGCGCATGAAGTTAGAGCACTGTCCACTTCTAGGTCTTATTCTAACAGTATAGCCACTACTGATCTCATGAAGGCTGCATACTGGACACAGCCCTCTACATTTACCAGGTTTTACCTGAGAAATTTAGAGTCCATCTCTGGTGACCTTAGATCTTTGGGTCCTCTTTCTGTTGCTCAGAATGTCATCCTTTAATGGTTACATCTATAGTTATTTAGGCAACCCGTTCCAGCAGTGATGCTGTTCCACTGCCCTCTTTGTCCTGAGGACATGTACCTCAGAACAAGGGGAGGAGGGGGGGGGGGGGGGTTCTGGCTTTATATTGAAAAGCAAGGGAAGACCTCCTCCGTTGTCAGTAGTCCCGAGTCGGGGCTGGGATGGTTTTAATGTGTAGCTCGGGTTATGCTGGCATTAAATGGAGAATTATATATTATGTAATACTCAATTACATTGTTGGTGTTATGTCTTTCTCGTTTCTCGTAAAGGAGAAAGACATATATAATTCCTATCTTCTTCCATTCTCCTGTAGGAGGTATCCTTCACTGAAGTGATTGAGAGATTGGATTTTCCTTTATCAGGCCTCGAAATAAGAGGCGAATGTTCGTACCATTTGCCTATCGGTTACGCAGATTTGTTTTCAGGCGAACGCTCGATCGGTTAACCAAAAATCGCGCCGATGGCCGACGAAGTTGTTGATGAGAAAAGTTTTCAACGAGTTTCCTCCCACTGATTTAAAAGAAGCACTGCAGTGAACAAAACGAGAACAAAATGCTCGTGGTTATACAGCATGTTTCAATCATTACTGTACTTGTGGGGGTATACATCTATAGTATTAGCAGTACTGAAGTTCTGCAGTACCAACTCGCAGCACCCTCTGGCTCTCGAAACAATTAATTTGTTTCGATTCTGAGAAAGACGATGGTCTGTTACAGCTAAAGGGAGCTAACTGCTTTGTTAATACATGTACTGCACGTGAGGTATTAACTCTAGCACTGCGCGAAGCTGAAAATAAGTCTTCGATACAATAAAAAAGAGACATATTGAAAATCAAATGAGCTGTTGTTAATTATTTGCATTCCGCCCCTTTTTACCCTACCAATCCATGATAAAAATTTTCGAACACATTATGGAAACGTCTTTTATTCACCAATGCTGACTTCTTATTTACATGCTTATTCCATTTGAATAAACAGCCAGCATGGTTGTGAACATGGGTTTTTCCAAATGGTTTCGAACATTGTGGCACAAATAAAGTTTTAGTTTGGAAGTTTGGATTACATTCTCCGGATTCCGAAATGTAGGGGAAGGTAGATACGATTTACAATTATTTCTTTTCCAATGTTAATCAGAGACTGCCAATGCAACTCCCATGCCCTAAAGTTCAATGTATTTATAATACAGACGTCCATCGATGTTATTTGACCCCATCCCCACACAATTGCCCTATTCCCACTCCCAGTTCGAGACAAATGTGTTTAGGTTTCTGAAATAAGCCACACAGCAAAATAAACAATTAAAATTCTTTAATTTTCATTCGACTTAAAAATCATTATAAATCAAAGAACAACAAATGTTAATGCGTGAATGTGCATGTGTATCTGGGGGGGGGGGGGGGGGGGGCGTGTGTGTGTACCTGTTTTGTACTTCGCCTGCCTTCGGTCCCTTGTGTCTAAACGCCAAACTAATTTGGGAGGAACTGTAGTTGGGTATGTCAGAAGCTTTGTCAGTATTAAAACTTTTAATGCAATGGTTAACCAATAGGTTTATGAAAAAAATCTAGGTAACCGATCAACAGGTTAACCATTGTCAAATGAGGCAACCTGCTGGAAGGTTTATCAAAATCTTGTTATTTCGAGGCCTGCTTTATGTCCTTTAAGCCCTCCAGCCTTTTTACGATTCATCTAGTCTGGGCCATTGGTTGTTGTATAAAAATATTATAAATTTTAAGTAATTTGTATATTTTTTATACTTACCAATGGCCCAGACGGGTATGGCCCTCCCATGAGTGGGCACTCATACCTCCCCACTGTTTACAACATTTAACAGGCAATTATAGAAAGAATGATGGTTGGCGCCAATTTCGGTGTCTTCCTGGGTACTGCGCATGCGCAGATCTGAAAAGTATGGAGGACCAGATAGGACATTATTTTTTCGGTTTTGCATGCAAATTTTAGGGATTGGGAGGCAAAATTTGTGTTTGGCCCTGGATTATTTTTTGAGTTAACACCAGCTAGTCTGGGCCATTGGTAAGTATAAAAAATATACAAATTACTTAAAATTTATAATATTTTTATACTGTACCAATGACCCAGACTTAGCTGGTGCTAACTCTAACAAAACCAGGGCCAAACACAAATTTTGCCCCCCAATCCCCAAAATTTGCATCCAAAACAAAAAGAAATCATGTCCTAAAGGACCTCCATACTACGCCTCTATTGCGCATGCACAGTGACGCAGACGTCCCGAAATTGGCGCCAATTATCATTCTCTGTTTGGCCCTTCATCAGTCAACATCTCACTGATCTTTGTGCTTGTAAATCTCAGTTTAAAGGATGCCAGACACGTAATTTTTGGAGAAATGTGATTCTAAGGAGGATAGAAGGAGGAGAGGAAAAAGAAGTGACAAAAAATAATCAGGGCTGTACTTAAAATTTTTTGATGAAATTATGTTAAGTTGCCTATTTTCGAGGCATGGGCCTCTTGTTGTCATTCTTGCTAATTGTTGCACTGCTTATTCAGTGTTTCCTCTCCCCTAGCCTTCTAAAGTCCCCACTTGCAATTCTCCCATGCATTTGGCATATTTTTGAGAAATTTCATTTCTAAAATTTCCTGGGAGAGTTGCTTGGTTACAGAATGTTTTCTGTTATTTTCCCCATAGTTACGTTTTCACCCATGGGTGTATAACGTTTGTGTTCTGCATCTTCCATCTGATGTTCTGCAGATTCTCCCCTGGGAGTCTCTGTTTTGCATCAGATAGAGTGTAATTGATGACTGATTCCGGGCCAGTTTTTTCAGTGCCTGGAGTCATGTTTTCTGGTGTTTTTACACTGTTTGTTTTCATTGGCAACAGCCTTTTTTGAGGGGGGCTGTTTGCCTTTGCTGTAGTTTATCTCACTATAAGATACATTTATATTATCCGTAAGTGTCTCATTAATTATTTAATATAAATTTAAAATTTTTGACCACACTTTGCCATCGGATCCATCGGGGCTCAACGTTACTTTTCAGCAACTTGGGCTTCGCTGAAAAAATATTTTTTCAAAATTATTTTGTTTTGCAATTGTTTTTTCATTTATTAATGGATCATGTTATTATGTATCTTTGTGTCAGGGGTTTTTGCGAGTAACTAGGACTTATTGTTGTTCTTTCACAATGAAGGGACGTTGTTCAAATTGTAATAGGAAGAAATCTTCCTCTGACTTTCATGATCATTGTATTAATTGTAGTCAGTGTTCTCGCATTAATCCCTGTCCTATATGTGAACATTGGGATGAGAAACATTGGAAACGTGTGTCACGATATGTTGTTTCTGGAGAAAGAGCGATGCCGGCTCTTTCTCCGCAAGGTCACTCTACTCTCTCAGTTTCTATTTCAGAGGAACCAGAACAGGGTGATGTTTCCATGTTATCTTCTTCAAGTGTGCGTCCGTCGTCACAAATGAATTCAGAGCTAGCGTCAAAAGTGCTCATGGAGATTAGACAAATGTCGTCCGCTAGCTCGCCCGGTGGAGCGTCCATTCACCGAATGGTTCGGCAGCCGGGTTCGTCCGATGCGGTCCAAGAGGAAATTTTGGGTGATGCGAGCACTATAAACATAATAGATGCACACCCAGTGACGGCGGATAGTAAGCGAGAACGGAGGAAGCCTTTGAGTCCGGTTCCTAGCTCGTCCAGGTCCAGCCGGGCCGCGAGCGAGAGAGGCCCCTCTCTCGTACAACAACATCTGGGACCAGATGTTGTGGTACAAAATGTGTCTTTAGCGGAGCATACGTCCGTCGCTCGGGACGCTCCGTTGTATAAGCAGTCCGCAGAGACTGTTAAGGCTTCCTCTTCTCGTCAGCGCACACGACCGCACCTTGGCTGCGTGACCGCCGATATATTACCAGCTTCGCCGATCAAGGATTCTTCGGCGACCAGGTCACACCATCCGGCTGCCAGGGATTCGAGACCGATGGACTCCGGACGTTCGCATAGGAAAAGTATGCGGGAGCCATCTGATGCGGCGCTGCCCTCGGCGAAGCAGCGAAAGACTGCGCCTCCGCAGGTCTCGACGCCGGACATTCTTGTGCAGATAGCACAGCTTATCGCAGCATCCCAGCAGCCGACAGAAACGGTGTCGGATCGAGAATTATCCGACGGCACTGGGTCGGTACGCTCCGCCGAAGCATCGGGGGCGGACGACCGGGAACATCATGAGGTCCGACCGGATGGTGAAAGGGATACGGATGACTTGGCGCTATCCCTTTCGGAACAACATAAAGCTGCCATGGACTTCATCCGGCACTTTCTCCCTCAAGTTGTTCCGTCGGGCCAGACTGCTGCGCTTCCGGACAAGAGAATTATAGCGTCATTGGACTCTGAATTTTTTGAGCGGTTCAGGGACATCGCTCCCGAGTTTCCGTCGCAGTCCAATAATGTTGCAAGAACATTTGAATTATTGAACGACGCTATATTTAAACTTGCTTCCAGGACGGGGAAAGCAGGTTTCTTGTCCGCTAATACTCTCAACCTGCCTTTCATTAATGCAAGGAATAAATTCGATACGGCAGGACAGGGTATACCGAGAGTTCCTCTGCGTATGGACGACGAGGCGGAAGACTTAGAGCTATCATTACCGTCGTCAGCTTCTATTCCAACCGCGGTGTTGGAAACAGCTATTGCGTCTAACAGAGCCAATTTAGATGCCTTATCTTACGCAGATCACCTTACTAAGGCGTTATCACTGCGCCTTCAGGGGAAAGAGTTTCAGGATATACAATCCTCTTTAAGACTTCTTTCAAGGGCAGTAGCTTATTCCACGTGTAACTCCGCCCTTTCAGTGGCAAATCTGGAGTTGGTTAGATGTGACGCAGCCCTAGCTACATCCACACTAGTGGATTCTAAGGTGAAGAACTCTCTTAGAGTCGCTTCGGTCTCAGGAGAACTTCTCTTTGACGGCAAGCTTTCCGCTATTTATGATAAAATTACAAAGAAAGCTAAGGATTCTCTGTTGTTCAAATCTGCTCCTAAGAAGTCGGATACAGCAGACACGAATAAGACAGGCACTTCTGGGTCTAATGCGCCCAAGAGAGGTTCCTATAGAGGTTCCGGTGCGTCCTCTTGGTCTTATTCGAGAGACCGTCAGGATAGCGACTCTCGTTCGGGACGTTATTCAGGCCGGGACAATCGGTCGGACGCCCCGAGGTCGTCTGGGCAAGGTGCGGGTCGTGGAAGACGTGGTTTCTCCTACCGCAGGCCTCGCAGGACCAGGAGGTGATGGCTTAAACCTCTATCGAGTTCCGGTTGGCGGAAGGTTGTCGAGCTTTTCACAAGAATGAGCGTCGATTACGGACGACCCTTGGGTGAGAGGAGTGACTTCGGAAGGTCTAAAGATATCCTTCAAACGGAAGCCTCCATTAACTCGAAGTCCAAAGTGGACTCATCTTCCGTCAAATCCGCAGAAAAGAGACGCTCTGTTATCAGAGGTGCAGTCTCTTTTAATGAAGAACGCGGTAGAGGTCGTAGAAAACCAGGAATCTCCGGGATTCTACAGCCATCTGTTTCTGGTTCCGAAACCAGACGGCTCGTTCCGTCCAGTCATAGATTTGAGCTGGATAAACAAGCTGATCGTCACTCCGAAGTTTTATATGGAGACGATTCGATCGGTCAGAGCGAGTATTCGGGTGAACGATTATGAAACGAGCATAGATCTCAAAGATGCGTACTTTCACGTCATGGTACATCCGACATTCCGAAAGTATCTACGCTTCGCAGTCCTAGGAGTGGTGTATCAATTCCGGGCGATGTGCTTCGGATTGAATCTAGCACCCTGGGCTTTCACTCGGGTAATGAACTCGGTAATGGTCTACTTCCGAGCTCATTCGTCTGCGGTAATGTCGGCCTACCTGGACGACATTCTTCAGAGGTACGGCAACGAGTTAACGCTTCAGAACGATGTTCAGAATCTTCTTCTATTGCTCCGACGTCTCGGTTTTATAGTAAACGAGGAGAAGTCGGATCTGGTGCCGTCCAAGTCATTCACTCATCTGGGAATGAGCTTCGAGACGCACAACAATCTCATTCGTCTGCCGTTAACCAGAGCGAAATTAGTCAGTTGTTACGCTTGCTATTGTCTGCACGCAGACAAAGTCATGGCGAGAGAATTTATGAGACTGATAGGTCTGTGCGGAGCCGCCGCGGATCTCATTCCGATGGGGCGGTTACGCACACGTCCTCTTCAAATTTTCCTGACTCAGAATTGGAGTGTGAAAATTCATTCGCTCGATGTAGACGTTCTCTTGTCAGATCAAGTGAAACAAGAGATTCAGACTTGGGCAAACATTCAGTGGTTAACTCAAGGAGTTCCGCTGCAGTTGCCGGATCCGAGTTTTACCGTTATGACGGATGCCAGTCAAACAGGTTGGGGTGCATCATTAATCCCAACGGATTCGAGATGCCAGGGTCTTTGGGATCCGCAATTCCTGTGCAAGCACATAAACATCAAGGAAATGATGTCAATTTGGCTTGCGTTACGTCACTGGATGGACATTATTCACGATGCTCATGTCCAAATCCTATCCGACAATACGACAGTAGTGGCGTATATACGGAATCAGGGAGGCACTCATTCAGTTCCGTTGTTCAATCTAACGGAAAGAATCCTTCTGTTTGCGCTAGAACATCACGTTCTTCTTTCGGTCCGTCACATACCGGGTCGTCTGAATGTGCTAGCAGACTCCCTTTCACGAAAGGGTCGCTTGTTGCCGTCGGAGTGGACTCTCATCAAACAAGTATTCAATCAGATTTGCTACCAATGGGAACGGCCAATGATAGACTTATTTGCGACACATCTCAACAATCAGTTGCAGACGTATGTGTCTCCGTGTCCGGATCCAAGAGCATTTGCAGTAGACGCTCTGTCGATCCCTTGGGACGGAATGATAGGATATGCGTATCCTCCAGCGCCGTTAATTCAACAAGTATTGCTAAAGATAAACAATCTCAATGCAAGATTCTGTTGGTAGCATCTCTGTCGCCACAGAGACCGTGGATAAATCTACTCAGGTGTCTGTTGTGGGACCTACTGCGGAAGCTTCCTCCACGGGAGGATCTTCTTTCGCAGGGGAAATCGTGCCAACTCCATCACAACCCGCAAGGTCTCAACCTTCACGTTTTTCCGTTGTGCGGTCCTTCTTGCATGGCAAGCACTTTACAGGACGAGCAGTGGACGCGATTTCTAACTGTAGGAGGACCTCCTCTTCGCTAAACTATGCGGCTAAGTGGAAGGTTTTTCGTCGTTGGTGTAGGGATCATTCTGTAGATATATTCGATCCCTCTATACCAGACATTGCAAACTTTCTAGTATACTTGTTTGACGAAATCAAACTGCAGCCTGTTACTATAAAGGGTTATAGATCTATGTTATCTGATACCTATGCACATCATGATAGTTTACAAATTGGATCTAATGTCTCTTTATCGAAGTTGGTTAGAAACTTTTCGATAAATGGACCCAGAACTCTTAGATTAATTCCTAAGTGGAATTTAGCTTGGGTTCTTCTTAAATTGAAGGAAAAGCCATTTGAACCTCTTGGGACAGTAGATTTCAAATTCTTATCTTATAAGACAGCTTTTCTCTTAGCTTTCTCTTCTGCTAGAAGAGTCAGTGAGCTTCATGCACTATCGGTGGATGATTCTCATTATCGTAGTGTTGGGAACACTATCACCTTCACTACTAATGTGGGTTTTTTAGCTAAGAATCAGGCTCCTAATAAATATCCGGAACCTATTGTTATTAAGGCTCTTCCGTCTTCAGACGGGCGTAGGCCTTTACTCTGTCCTGTTAGAGCATTACGTATCTATAAACAGAGATCTCAGTTTATCAGAAAGGGACGGAAACGTTTCTTTCTGTCTTTGATGCCTAATAGAAAGGACATTTCAGTCCATTCTATTGCTAGATGGATTCAGTTAACTATCCGTACTGCTTATGAAGATTTATCTTCTTCTCAGCAGTCTGTGCTTAAGATTTCTGCTCATGAAGTAAGAGCTCTTTCTACTTCCTGGGCTTATGCTAATAGTATTACAGATTTAATGAAGGCTGCTTATTGGTCTCAGCCATCCACATTTACGAATTTTTATCTCAGAAATATTGAGTCCATTTCTGGAGACCTGCATTGTTTAGGTCCGTTATCTGTTGCTCAGAATGTCGTCCACTAAACAGTTGCAACTATAGTTATGCAGGCTTTCTGTTCCGGCAGTGACTCCGTCCGGCTGCCCTCTTCGCTCTGGGCTATTTGACCCAGGGGAAGGGGGGGGGGGTGTTCCCTTAGGTCACCTGCTTTATAGTGAAAAGCAAGGGAATGCCTCCTCCAAGTCAGTATTTCTGAGTCGCTTCCGGGATGGTTTTAAAGTGTAATATTAATGTTAAAATTCATTCATGTCTTATTTTTAAAGTGTAGCTCGGTGTGAAGCATTTGTATATGTCAAGTGTCAAACGGGCTTTAATATACAATACTCGGACACTTTTAAATGACTATAAAGAGTCTCAATTCTCTGGACTACTTTATTTATTGGCTTACTTTAAAAATAATTAGTATAAGGGTTATACTGGATGTTAATAGAGAACATGAATGTTATTGTGCTCAATTATTAAGGGTAGTGTATCTTTCTAATTTAATATTAAATAAGAAAGATACATGTAAAGCCTAATACTCCTTTTCTCCTTAAGGGGTTACCTCTTTACTATATAGTTGAGCTTATTGGATTTTCCTCTATGTCCTAGGCCCTCCAGCCTGTTTACTATTCAGCTAAGTCTGGGTCATTGGTACTGTATAAAAATGTTAAAAAATTTATAGTAATTTATATATTTTTTATACTTACCAATGACCCAGACGGGGATGGCCCTCCCTGGAGTTGGGAACTCTTGCCTCCCCGCTGAGTACATAGCGCTGACCAGGCACTGCCAGTAAGAATGATAATTGGCGCCAATTTCGGGACGTCTGCGTCACTGCGCATGCGCAGTAGAGGCGTAGTATGGAGGTCCTTTAGGACATGATTTCTTTTTGTTTTGGATGCAAATTTTGGGGATTGGGGGGCAAAATTTGTGTTTGGCCCTGGTTTTGTTAGAGTTAGCACCAGCTAAGTCTGGGTCATTGGTAAGTATAAAAAATATATAAATTACTATAAATTTTTTAACTTTTGATTCAACAAATTTTGCACAGTTACAACCCTTGGTGATAAATGAATTTTGAGCAAAAATGCTTGTCCGCTTACCTCCTACATTTTTCACAGAATTTTTAAGTAACTTGCTATGAAGTATTAGTATGAAGAGTAGTTAAGCATATGGACAGGATTTTTTATTCGAAAATTTCTAGCAAAAATGCTTGTCGGCTTAACTCCTCCTACATTTTTCTAGATTTTTACAAAACTTGGTGTGAAGTATCAGTCTTAAATGTAGATGTGCATGTGGGCAGAATGTCTATTTGACAAATTTTATGCAGTCATGGCCCTTGGTAATAGACAAATATCCTGCACAAATGCTTGTATGCCTAACTCATCATGCATTATTAACAGGATTTTTATTTATCCCCTGCCAACAAAGTCGGGAGAGAGATACTGAAATGGTGTTTGTCTGTCTATCCATCTATCCATCCATCTGTCCACAAAACATTGTCTTGAACTCCCCCAACTTTTTTTATAGGATTTTTATGAAAATTGTTTTAAAGTATCTGTTTGAAGCATAGATGTGCATGTGGGCAGGAATTTTTTATTTCAACATCATTTGAGCCCACTGGCAGTTATTAGAAAAAATATTGTTTGGCTTTTTGATTGTCTAAAGGATCCAGAAACCATAAACTTGTGATAAATACACAATATGCAGGTTTTTGCAATAAATTGAACACGCAACCAGTTAATATCAAATGGATTTAGTAGGATCAGTCTATTCTTGGGGGTGGGGGGGCTTGATTTCTTCCCTCCCATCTCAATTTGTTGCATCCGTTTGTGACCCATTAGAAATTCCTCTAACTTTACAGACTTTATGGGTATCAGTACAACCAGTGTAAGTATTTTAAACATTATTTCTTATCGACAGAACTCTGAGCTCTGTGAAACAAGATAAAATGTTTCACATACATAGTATGAGAAAATAACCAAATTCTGGCAAATCAAATATTTCTCCCAAATCTGTCAATACTGCTTATTTTTATTAGAAAAATTGTTATTTAGGCCTAAATAGTTGAAAATATGTTTCTTAGGCCCTCCTGCATGGTCCTTTTGGTTGCCGCATGCTCTCTTTTTATAACCAATGGAAACTTAAAAAAATAAAAAATTTATTGTTTATGTCTGAAATTTTACCCAAGTTAATAAAATTGATTAATTTGTCCCTTTAGTGCAAGAAGGCTTTGCAATGCTTTAGCATTGCAAAGCCTTCTTGAACTTCAGGGAGGAAATACACCACCACCCATGCTATTCTGTAGATTATGAAGCCTGAAACGTATAAAAAAAGAACATGAATATTTGACGGCAAAGAAATAATTACAAAAATAAAATAAAAAACATCTGCCCACATGCAATTTTACAATAAATGGTCTGAGAAACAGGAGATCTACTTTGTGGGCCTTAATTAACAGAATTCTACTTGACCATTGAGAAGATCAGGATAGACAAGGTTATTTCTTCAAAAATGTTTTTATTACCAGTATTGTTGAAAATCGTCTTTTATCTTTTTGATCTCTTTATTTCCCATAGGTCAGATGTGACCTGTATTGACATTTCATTTTTTTTTAAATTTATTTTCTACCTTTGAATTGTGTGCACTTTTCTGTTAGATCAATTAGATGTTTGTACAAATTGTGATATTTACACCATTCTAGGCATGTGATGTTACATGTGCTGTTGAAGTTTTAAGATGTTTCAAAAAATGAAAATAAAAACATTACAAAAATAATATTTGTGTCTTGTTTACTTTGAGGGAGTATCGTAAATAAAAAAAACTGTTCTAAAAAAACTGCCTCTTCTAAAATTTTTGATTACTTTCATAATCAAAAGACATGTCTACAAGAGAATAGAATTTTTATATTGGCAGCAGAAAAGTTATTCAGTGCAGACATAACTTGTCAGTATTTATAAGTTATTACTTAGTTTCATATTGGCCGAGATATATGCCTGAGGTAACTACATATCAACCTGAGACCCGAGATCGAAGGCAGATGTGAAATAACTGGGAACTGATATCTCAGCATATATTTTTAGCCCAAATCTTGTCAAAGGAATAACAATTGTTGATGTGGCAATCTCTGACTACTTCATAATTCTCCTTGACTTGTCAGTCCCATGTCCTTGACCAGTTTGAAAGAACATGACATACCATAATACTGACCATGTGAAATTTGCAGAGGCTCTTTGCTCCAAGCCAATCAATCCTGTGAGTAGATGACATTGAATCTGTCATCACAACTTCACTTCAGAAAGTCAATGATGAGTTTGCAGCAATAAAAAGTCACACATTCAGCATATGCCCATGTTCTCCTTGGTTCTTTGATGAGATCAGGAATGCCAAATCCTCCTGACGTAAACTTGGTGACAAACCTATCTGTTCACAGTGAGATGTTTGTTAGTGTTTTTAATAACCTTATTAAATTGGCAAAGCAAAAATACTTTTCTGATTTAATTTTTTGATAATGTAAATTCTACACATGTTCTTCCACTATCATTAAGAAGCTTTCGGCTCAACAAAAGACTACCATACCGCCTGAGTATTATATCATCTGTGGAGCTTTCAAATGGATTTTCTAGTTTCATCATTGGAAACATCGAAGGTATCCGAGCATCATTTGATACAAGTGCACTCTCTGATTTTTCTTAGACTAGCGATATGGCACCAAGCCTGAAAATATGCAGACTGTCATCTGCCAAATGAGGTCCCCAGAGGGTGAATTTGGTGATGCTACCCTGCACAGCAGGGTAGCATCACAAAATTTACCCTCTGTGAACCTCGGTCAGAATCAAGGTCTCAAGTCAAAACAGAAAGATGTACCTAGAGGATAAATTGGCCCACTGTATGGGATAGCATCAGCAAATTCACCCTCTGGGGACCCTATTTTGCAAATGACAGGTTGCTTATATTCAGGCTAAATGCGGTTGCACAGTTTGCACATTTCAAACATTTAGCACTCAAAGATATCCATAAGCTAACACCTAAGGCACCATGATGATGTCCATCTAAACAGTGTGCGTCAGATGTCATTCCGACATGGTTCTTAAAGGCAGGTCTTTTGGAATTGGGTACTCCAATTTTAAAACTAGTAAATGCCTCACTATAGTCTGGCATCTTTCCTACACACATGAAGCATGCTTCAGTCAAGCCCCTTCTTAAAATTAAAAAAAATCATCTCCAGACCCAGATGTTTTGAAAAACTACCGACCGGTCTCTGATCATGCCTTCCTACCCAAGTTATTTTCATATGACTGCCAAAGGCTTAACTGAAGTCTTTCAGTCTGCATACAGGTTGAATTGTAGCATCGGAATGGTGCTTCTAAGAGCGCAAAATGACATACTCTTATCGATGGATAAACAGGAAATGTCCAACCCTGTTTTGTTAGACTCAAGAGCCACTTTCCACACCATAGACCATAAAATTCTAATTGAAAGACTGCAACAAAGAATAAGTCTCACAGGCCACGTGCATGAATATTTTGCATCATACATGTATCTCTCAGATCGTACACAATGTGTAGTCAATGACAGCAAATCATCAAAACAGGTGACTGTTTGGCTTGGTTTGAACGTCTTCCAAAGGTCGGTGTACTCTAGTTATGTTCTCCCTGCTGGTGAAATTATCTGGAGCTGTGGCCTTTATTTTCATTGTTTGATGACACGACTGTATATTAGTTTCATTCATGACAAAGAATACAATGCTTGCAATAAAATTAAACACTGCATTTCAAACATCAAGGCATGGATAACAGAAAATTTCCACATACTGAACCATGATAAGACGGAAGTGATATACATACTGATAGGTCTACCACATCAACTAACGAAAATATCCAAATTGTCCCTCAATATTCAAGATTCATCTATTGCCTCCAGCAGCTGTGTCACTAATCTTAGTTATTGTATGGAGGAAAATCAACAGCTGATGAACATGTTATCAGTAAAATTCAACCTTTCATTGACACACAACCAAGCCTGAAAATTAACAATCTGTCATTTGCAGAATGAGGTCCCCATAGGGTAAATTAGCTGATTCTGTTCCATACAGTGGCCTAATTTATACTTTAAGTACCACTTTCCCTCTAGACCAAAGATTGTGATTCAGATTGAGGTTCACAGAGGGTAATTTTAGTGATGCTACCCTAGTGTGCAGGGTAACATCGCCAAATTCACCCTCTGGGGACCTCATACAGATGACAGGATGACAGTCTGCTAATTTCCAGGCTTGCACACAACACATCACAGCAGCTTGTTCATGCCCTTGTTACTAGTTTCCTTGACTATTGTAACTCTCTTTTGATAGGTTCTAAAAAATCCACACTTGAAAAGCTACAGCACCCAAATTATGTGTCACGTGTCATCACCTGGTCTAGAAATTACCTCCACATTACATCAGTCCTTTTAGATCTCCAAAGGCTTCCGATTCAGCAGAGAATTCAATTCAAACTTTTTCTTATCTTTCAATCTTAACCCGCTGAGTATTTTCAAAATATTTTTTATCAAATCTTGTCATGGCTGCTGTAAGGCAGCCATGACTAGATTTGATAAAAAATTCATCTAAATTCAACTCCAGAATTTATTTTATTTTATTAAGGTTTAACAACACTTTAACAGCCAAGGTCATATCATGTCAGTGACAGTTTTATGGGTGGAGGAAGCCGGAGTACCCGGCGAGAACCACCGAGCAACGACGAGCAGCTGCCAGCTCCCCAACATCATAACTCCGCACTGCAGCACAGGCAGGGTTAGATTGGTTGAAGACATGTGCACCATCGACATGCAGTACGCCTTAGTACACGGTGTCAGCGTGCCCCCATGTGGACAATCGGGGATAAGTGCCTTGCCCAAAGACACAATCCAGGAGTCCGAATCAATTGCTCAGATGGTCACCCAACCAAGGACTATCTGGGCTTGATGTTGCTTAACTTCGGTGATCTGACAAGAACTGGTTACCGCAATGCCACTGCTTCCTCAACTCCAGAAATAATTCAGGAAGTCTATTCCATTTACAGGGGGAAACTTTGTTTCATTTGCCTAAATTATACTTATTTCAAGGACGAGATTTCATGCCCTGGGCAGGAATATCTGCATGCAAGGAGTTAAATGCATCAAAGGATCTTAACCACCCCCACTCGTTTAATTTGTTTATCAGTCACAAGCCACAGAGATCTCTTCAGTCATCATATAAATTTAACCTGGTTCAGCTCGCAGCTAAATTAAGTTCTGCTGACAAGGGCGCATTTGCCGTTGCCAGGCCAAAGCTCTGGAATTCTCTTCCCAACCATCTAAAAGAAATGGATTCCCTGGAATCACTCAATTGTGGCATTAAAACAAACCTTTCCATAAAGTATTTTTCAATTTTGTATAGCCATAGAGCACCAGGTATGGATTTAATGCTATAAAAATAGAAGTATTATTATTATGAGAAACCCATTGCAAAATCACACTCCAGAACAGCTACAAACACACACATGCCGGAATGCCAGTAGATAAGGACAGGCAGTGGCAACAAGCTGCATAAACTTTGTTAACTGTCACCATCTCCAGAACAGATGCCAGCATTGCTACTGGGTGCTGCTTGTGGCTTGACCCTGCCCGACCAACTCGTAAGAAGCAAAATCACACTACATCCACACGCACTCTGACATCATCTCCAGAACGGCTACAAACACACCAGAGTGAATATGGATAGGCAGTGTCGATTAGCAGCATAAACTCTGTTCAACTCTGAAGTTACCGGGGCTGAAATCATGGCCAATATGAAACTAAGTACAGTGTGTAATAACCTCTTGATTTATTAAACCAAAACATATAATTACAAAATGGTCTCAGATCAGTTACAGTTCGCTGACAGTGTTATTGTTGCTCATTCTTTTCACAAAGTTTGAAGTTTCCTTTACTCCTACTTTAGGTATCCAAATGTCGCAGCTTCCCCATTAGGGAAGCCGTGACATTCGGATAGCTGAACTATTTCTTCTCCCACTTCAAAGAATCTCTGCTCACGTTTGCATTGAATTTTCTGTACATCTCCCTTCTTCTCTTCCTCCACTCAATCCACTCTTACTGCCATCTTTAATTCCTCGTTTTTAAAAAAAATTGCTTCAAACCACTCCATTATGCCTAGTAATGCTAATTTCCCTTATTGCATTCAACAAGTAATGATTTTGATGTAAACAATTTGGCTAAACCTAGTAATGATGCATCAAGGGGAACAACTCTGGCTTGGTTCATATAGGCTGAGATCAACATCATATCAGCAGAGTTTGAAGTTATATCAACCGAGCTGGGAAAGAAAATCATATCTAATAATAAATATCAAACTTGATTTCTAACTGGCAGAGTGCCCAATTGATGTTGGTTGTTTAGGCCTAAAAAAGATAAAAATTTGTTTCTCAGGCCCTCTCGCATGGTTATTTTGGCCACCACATCCACTCTTTTTATAACCAATGCAAACTTAAAAAAAAAAAAAAATTAAATGGTTTGTGTCTGATATTTTACCCAAGTTACTAAAATTGATAAATTTATCCCTTGAGTGCAACAAGGCTTTGCAATGCTTTAGCGTTGCAAAGCTTTCTTGCACTCAAGGGATGAAATACACAACCACCCATGTTATTCTGTAGATTATGAGGCCTAAAACATAAAACAAACAAAGAATATGAACTTTTGATGACTAAGACATAATTACAAAAATAAAATAAAAAAACACCCACTCGCATGCAATTTTACAAAAAAAAATGGCCTCAGAAACAGAAGATCTACTTAACGCTCTTCACTCTGATGTCAAAATATCCAAATTTCAAGTAGCCATTTTTTCCCATAAAGCAACTGGGAATTTAACAAATTCAATCTTGTTTGACAGAGCTCAATGAGCTCTGTCAAACAAGATTGAATTTGTTAAATTTTTAGTTGCATTATGGGAAAAATTTGCACCCATAACTTTAGATTTTTCGACATCAGTGTGCAGGGGGTTAATGGGCTTAAAATTGGTTCATATGAGTTTGCCTTGTAACAATTTATTCGAGAGTGCCTACACTTTTCAATAAATTATAAGGAGACTTACCCATATGAACAAAAACATTTCACTTCTAATATGAAGTACATCTATAGAATATGAAACCTTTTCACCAAGGCAGCTGCAATTTTCAGTGCAGCCCAAATATGGACTTAAAACACTCAACTAGTTAATTCTTTACCTTTCACATGCTGAAATATGAAATTGTTGTTTGCACAACAAATAGATTTATAAACAGATTTTTATGAAGCTCTTCTGCATGATCACTAGCAAGATGTGTACTCTTCCCAATTTTAAGGTTGCAACAGTTTTTAACTGAATTGTCTGCTCTTGAACTTCGATTTTTATGCCCCCTCCAATTTTAACAGGGGCATTAAGTGTTACCCTTGTCTGTCCATCCGTACATATGTCCACCCTGAATATGGTCTCCTTACGAAATGAAACAAAATTTTATGCATAGATTTATAACCATATAGTACCAATTGGGATTGATAGTGGGCTTGGTCTGATATTTTTTGACAGTGTTATGACCCTTTTCCAACTAAGAATCATGTTGATATTGGTTTCCGGATGATAACTTTAGTTTGACAGAAAGAAATGAAACAAAATTTTATACATAGGTTTATTACCACATAATACAGATTGGGATTGATAGTGGGCTTGGTCTGATAATTTTTGGCAGAGTTATGGCGCTTTTCCAACTTAGAAGACATATTGATATTGGTTTCCTGACGGTAACTTGAGTTATAGGTGTTCGATTTTAATCAAACTTGGAATATAGCTTATGGTAGACAATATACCAGACAGGTTTCATTTTGAGAGTGGTGCGATAATTTTTAATCCTTGCAATGACCCTTTTTGGTCTTTGTTAACCACTAAATATAGTTTATCATAAAGCGGGGGCATCAGTGTCCCATGGACACATTTGGTTGCCTGTTGTATTGATGCTATGGTTTAATTGAGATAAGATAAGACATTTATAAATTCAATATCAACAAGATAAAAGACTAGAAACTCATGCTTGGCAGTGAGGGCAGGGGCATAGCCACCCTTGGTGTTGCACTTGTTTTTTTAGCGATTTATAAAAAAAACAGAGAAATTCACAAATTAAATACACCCCACCATGTCAATCAAGCAAATGTGGGGTTACATGTATTAATAATCCAAGGTGATAGTTCTGGTTCGTTATAATAGAATTAATTCAGTGCTATACTCAAGTTTTATCTGAGTTTGATACTATTTAAAATAAAATTGGGCAGTTGAAGTTGTCAACTCAATTTTTCTTCTTCTTGTGCAAACAACAAAATAAAGATGATAAAAAATGACATGTATCAATGGCTTTGCCAACAGTAAATCTGTAAACAAATTTATTACACGCCTGTTCTATGTAATCCCCATCTACAGCAACAATAAATCATGCAGAAAATGAAAATCTGTTCCGCACATGTGTGGAGAACGGAAATCGTTGACAGAGGTTTTTTCAAATAGAAGCGAAATTTCACTGGAATTTTCTACAAATCGTGCAACGCAATTACAGTTTGAATCCTTAGCGATAGCTGAAAATCGTCTCCTGATGTCCAATGTGTTCTATGTGCCAGTAGGCACATAGAACACATTGGAACTCAGGGGACAACATAGTAACACAGGTACCACTCGCAATTTGGTCGGCGATAAAAATGTGTTCTTTTTGTTGATAGTTGTCAAATGAATTGCTGAGTGACCTTCTAATAATTGTTTTTACAGATGTTAAGGCATGTAATAAACACAGAATGACACGCGTGTGAATGGGTTAATCGATATGGCACTTGTGCCATCACAGAAGGATAAAACTCAAGGCCTGAGGCCTCTCATTTTATCCTCCCGCACTGGCAGTCGTGCCATATCGATTAACCCATTTACACAGGTGTGTCGTTCTGTGTATGTCCATGTTTCCACGAAATAACTTTTTACTTTGAATTTCTTCATGTATACATCATTGTGAGGAGAGTATTCCATTTTGAAACTGTAGTGTAAAAGATATACAATTTAATTATTTAATGAAGGATATATCTATCCATCTAATGATCAGTATTTGGAAGTTATGTTATTTTTGTAAAAAATCACATTTAACCCTTCACCTAATAAATCAACCACATCCGTCAGCATAATTTACGAATTTACAGTTGAATTAACACAAATTTAAAAAAAATATCCATAAAACCATATCATGTGAACCCCTAATTGGAACGAACTCATTCCAATAAGGGGGTCACATGATATGGTTTTGTGGAAATCTTTCGAAAAAAACAATAATTAAAATAATAAATTTTGATATCCTGGGCATTTGATAAAGTGTTAACAAAACAGCTGTAACCTATACTCTAAATTCTCTGATTTAGCAGATGATCTGTTTTGTGAGACATTGTAGGAAAGGTCTCTGAGAGCCCTTTCCAACAGAGAATAATTTATAAGCTTTTCAACAAATAAACAGGAATGATGCTAGTTTTGTGTTTTTCCCTGTTTTTTTCTGGAATATTCCAGTTTTTAAACTGGCTGTGTCTTTTTCAAATTCTTAGTTACCTTTCCTGATGTGCTTCCTAAAATCTAGTCCCATTATTTTTATAATCCAACTGTTTTTTCTTCACCCATCACAAGTATTTGCAGTGTAACTTCTGTTTTTGAAAATTAGTTTAATTTCCCTTGGAAGATGTACCATCTTCTATTTGAGTTTGATTAGCCAGCAAATACAGAGCATCTATGTGCAGTTTTTTCCCAAGTAAACATGTGACATCAGTTTAAAACCCAATGTTCAGAGATTGTCCCAGTGATTTATGGCTGTATTTTTTAACTTCATTACTTGGTGATAGGTATTGAAAATTATATCTATGAATAAATACAAAGCAAACTCATTTCCTTCTTTACCATCTTCCTTCACTAGCATCCCTCACCTAAGTAAAAATACACAAACCAATAGTTGTTAATATGTTCATGTGTGTGTCAACTTTCAGAACGAAGGTATGTTTTTAGCTCAACTTTGACGAAGTCAAATTTGAGCTATTGTCATGGCCCGTCGTCCGTCTGTCTGTCCATCCGTCCGTCTGGCCGTCTTTTCGTCTGTCCGTACGTCAACAATTGGCTATGGCTCGGGCTAGAGGTCGTATTTATGAACCGATCTTTACGAAACTTCTTGTGTACCTTTGTTATGACCCTGGGACGGGAACAAGTGTTTTTAGGTGTGGTCCGAAATTCAAGATGGCTGCCAGTGGCCATTTTGTACCGATGATGCAAAAATCAGTTTTTTGTACAGAACTTCTGTATGAAAGTTCTGATTTGAATAAAGTTTTGTATAAATGTTTAGTACCATGGGATACATCACATATAATACGGGTTTTTTTCTCGTGCGTAAATTATGCAAATTAGACTGACTTTGATTTATTTAGTGTTACTTTCAGAGCTGTAAGTGCCAAGCTGCTATGGCTCGGGCTAGAGGCCGTATTTATGAACCGATCTTTACGAAACTTCTTGGGTACCTTTGTTATGACCGTGGGACGAGAACGAGTGTTTTTGGGTGCGGTCCGAAATTCAAGATGGCTGCCAGCTGCCATTTTGTACCGACGATGCAGAAATCTGTTTTTTGTACAGAACTTCCATATGAAAGCTCTGATTTGAATAATTTTTTGTATGAATGTTTAGTACCATGGGATACATCACATATAATACGGGTTTTTTTCTCGTACGTAAATTGTGCAAATTAGACCAATTTTGATGTTTTTTGGAGTTACTTTCAGCACAGTAAGTGCAAATGCCAATATGGCTCGGGCTAGAGGCCGTATTTATGAACCGATCTTTACGAAACTTCTTGGGTACCTTTGGTATCACCGTGGGATGAGAACGAGTGTTTTGGGGTCCGGTCCGAAATTCAAGATGGCCGATGGCAGCCATTTTGTACAAAATTAGGTGCAATCAGATTTTTGCACAGAACTTCCATATGAAAGCCCTGATTTGAATAATTTTTTTGTGTGAATGTTTAGTACCATGGGATGCATCACATATAATACTGGTTTTTTTCTCGTGCAGAAATTATGCAAATTAGATGAACTTTGATTTTTTCAGTGCGACTTACACACAGTAAGTACACATGTCAATACGGCTCAGACTAGAGTCTGTATTTATGAACTGATCTTCACGAAATGTCTTGGGTACCTTTGTTATCACCTTGGGACGAGAACGAGTGTTTCTGGGTGCGGTCTAAAATTCAAGATGGCTGCTAGTGGCCATTTTGTACCAAAATTAGGTCTAATCAGTTTTTTGTACACAACTTCTATACAGCTCAGACTAGAGGCCATATTTATGAACCAATCTTTACGAAACTTCTTGGGTACCTTTGTTATCACCGTGGGATGAGAGCGAGTGTTTTTGGGTGTGGTCCAAAATTCAAGATGGCCACCAGCAGCCATTTTGTACCAAAATTAGTGCAATCAGTCTTTTGTATAGAACTTCTGTATGAAAGTTCTGATTTTAATAAATTTTTGTATGAATGTTTAGTAACATGGAATACATCACATATTGGAAGGGGTTTTTTTTCGTGCAGAAATTATGCAAATTAGATGAACTTTGATTTATTCAGTGCTACTTACACAATGTAAGCACACATGTCAATACGGCTCAGGGTAGAGGCTGTATTTATGAACCGATCTTCACAAAACTTCTTGGGTACCTTTGTTATCTCCTTGGGATGAGAATGAGTGTTTCTGGGTATGGTCCAAAATTCAAGATGGCTGCCAGTGGCCATTTTGTACCGAAATTAGGTCCAATCAGTTTTTTGTCACAAGTTCTATACAGCTCGTATTTATGAACTGATCTTCACAAAACTTCTTGAGTACTTTTGTTTTCACCTTGGGACAGGAACGAGTGTGTTTTGGGGTGCCTTTGTTATCACTGTGCTATGAGAACAAATATTTTGGGGTTCAGTCAGACCCACTCTGGGACTCAAAGATTTTTTCTAGTTCAGCATCTGACTGTCACCCACCTTTACAATACTTTACCTATACATTTGTTACAGGCAACGGTCAGTATTTATGTACAGACCGTTACAATACTTTATATGTACCTTTGTTATCAGGTCATTACTTAGATGTTTGTCATTGCTGTGTCACATACTATACATGTACATGTCTTTGTCTTGACAAGTTGAGCTACAGTGTCATTGACACTTTCATTGTTCCTGTAATGTCACCATTTTCAGCATACACACATTTATACAATATTTATATCTCTCTACAAAGTAATATTCAGGAATGTTTTCCATCTCTCTTCACTAGCCTCCCTCACCTAGGAAAAATACAGTCTCTGTACTTTGTATACAAACATGTATGCTGGTACACAATATTTTTCTATCTCTTGGAAAAATATTGCATGTCATCTTGCATACATATATACACTATTTTTCCAAGGGAAAGATTTCTCAGAAAGAACCAGTTGGGGTTACAGGTCATTAGGTCATTCCACACAATCTGTGGCATGAAGGGGCATTACTCATTCACCT
The DNA here is from genome assembly GCA_031216915.1 of Pictodentalium vernedei. Taxonomy (NCBI): domain Eukaryota; kingdom Metazoa; phylum Mollusca; class Scaphopoda; order Dentaliida; family Dentaliidae; genus Pictodentalium; species Pictodentalium vernedei. The sequence goes on from CM062291.1 coordinate 312,019,394, forward strand.
AACGAATTGCCTAAATCCATACACAAAATTCACAAATTAATTACAGCAGTCGAAAACATTTAAAAAATTTTTAAATTAAACATGTGACCCCAGTTTGAGATCATTCCAATGAGTGGTTGCATGTGGTTTGGTTGAAATTCGGTGGAAAATTTGAAAAAAAAGATAATTAATAATATTGATAATGTGTGTTGGACACGGGTTAATATATGTTGTAAAATACATTCACTAAACCTTGTCAGGGTTCATTCAGGTCATGGAATTAGTTTTGCAAGCCTTGAAAAGTCTCGAATAGTTATAAAAAGCATTTCTGATTTGGGAAATATCATGGAATTTTAAATGTAGATATAAAAATTATTTTGTAACATTTAATTATTTCTGAGAAGATTTAATAATTTGGATGTTTAGAAGAACCCTAGATGCTTATTTTTGTAACCACGCTAAATACAAATATTAACCTTCTGCACATTGAGGTCAAAATTTCAAACTGCAGAATTTTCCACTTGGGATTTAACCAACGCATTGAGCTCTGTCAAACAAGATTCTATTGGTTAAATTCGTAGTTACTTTATGCAAAAACTTTGCCGCTTCAATTTATTTATTAAGGTTTAGCCCTTCAAGGCTTAATATCCGACTTTTACGACCTCAGAAGAAGGTGCCCTTAACATGCCATCATGAGGAGGTCCTGTTGACAAATTAGGTAGGCAGTGGTTTCTAGTCAGGTCTTGGCTGCCTGTTGAGGCAGCCAAGACTTGACTAGAAATCACTGCTGAGTCACTGCACATATAGAGGTTGTGAGCTGGTGGGAATTCAGGACACTTGTCTGGGCCCTTAGGGTTAACAACACTTTAATAGCCAAGGTCATATTGTATCAGTGGCAGTTTTATGGGTGGAGGAAGCCGGAGTACCCGGAGAGAACCTCCGAGCAATGACGAGCAGCTGGCAGCTCCCCTGCAGCACAGGCAGGGTTAGATTGGTTGAAGACATGTGCACCATCGACGTGCAGTACGCCTTAGTACATGGCATCATCATGCCCCCATGTGGACAATCGGAGTTAAGAGTGCCTTGCCCAAGGAGTCCAAAATCAATCACACAGATGGTCACCCATCCAAGGACAAACCGGGCTTGACGTTGCTTAACTTCAGTGAGCTGACAAGAACCTGCTGCTTCAAATGGTATATTGACATCAATGTGTATGGGGTTAAAAGTGTATATTTTTATACTGTACCAATGACCCAGACATAGCTGGTGCTAACTCTTAAAAATCTAGGGCCAAACACAAATTTTGCCCCCCAATCCCCAAAATTTGCATCTAAAACTAAAAGAAATCATGTCATGAAGGACCTCCATACTTTGCCCCTACTGCGCATGTGCAGTGTCAAGGACGTTCCGAAATTGGCGCCAATTACCATTCTTTGTTTGGCCCTTCATCAGTCAACATCTCACTGATCTTTGTGCTTGTAAATCTCAGTTTAAAGGATGCCAGACACATAATTATTGGAGAAATGGTGGTTCTAAGGAGGATATAGAAGGAGGAGAGGAAAAGGAGTGACAGAAAATAATCAGGGCTGTAACTTAAAATTTTTTAATGAAATTATGTTAAGTTGCCTATTTTCGAGGCATGGGCCTGTTGTTGTCATTCTTGTTATAAAGTTGCACTGCTTATTCAGTGTTTCCTCTCTCCTGGTCTTCTAAGTCCCCCCTTGCTATTCTCCCATGCTTTTGGCATATTTTTGAGAAAGATCATTTTTAAATTCTCTTGGGAGAATTAGCTTGGTTACAGAATGAATTCTGTTATTTTCCCCATGTTTACGTTTTCACCCATGGGTGTTTAAACGTTGTGTTCTGCATCTACCATCTGATGTTTTGCAGATTCTCCCCTGGGAGTCTCTGTTTTGCATCAGATAGTGTGTAATTTTCATGACTGATTTTGGGCCAGTTTTGTCAGTGCCTGGAGTCATGTTTTCTGGTGTTTTCACACTATTTGTTTACATTGGCAACAGTCTCTTTTGAGGGGGGCTGTTTGCCTTTGGAGTAGTTTATCTCACTATAAGATACATTATTATTATCCGTAAGTGTTGCATTAATTATTTAATATAATTTTAAAATTTTTGACCACACTTAACCTTGGGATCCATTGGGGCTCAACATTACTTTTCAGAAACTTGAGCTTCGCTGAAAAAATATTTTTCAAAAATTATTTTGATTTTCAATTGTTTTTTTATTATTAATGGATCATGTTATTATGTATCTTTGTGTTTAGGGGTTGGTGCGAGTACTAGGACTTGTTGTTGACTTTTCACAATGAAAGGATATTGTTCAAATTGTAATAGGAAGAAATCTTCCTCTGACTTTCATGATCATTGTATTAATTGTAGTCAGTGTACTCGCACTAACTCCTGTTCAATATGTCAATATTGGGATGACAAACATTGGAAACGTGTGTCACGATATGTTGTTAGTGGAGAGAGGGCTATGCCGGCCCTTTCTCCACAGGGTCACTCTACTCTATCAGTTTCTATTTCAGAGGAACAAGAACAGGGTGATGTTTCCATGTTATCTTCCGCAAGTTCGCTTCCGTCGTCACAATTGAATGCAGAGCTAGCGGCAAAAGTGCTCATGGAGATACGACAGTTGCCTAAGAGGTCCCTAGTAGGATCGACGGCGCTGTTGTCCGCTAGCTCGCCCGGTGTAGCGTCCATTCACCGAATGGTTCGGCAGCCGGGTTCGTCCGATGCGGTCCAGGAGGAAATGTTGGGTGATGCGAGCACTATAAACATTCAAGGTGCACACCCAGTGACGACGGATAGTAGGAGAGATCGGAGGAAGCCTTCTAGTCCGGTTCCTAGCTCGTCCAGGTCCATCCGGACTGCGAGCGAGAAAGGCCCCTCTCTCGTACAACAACATCTGGGACCAGATGTTGTGGTACAAAATGTGTCATTAGCGGAGCACACGTCCGTCGCTCGGGACGCTCCGTTGTATAGGCAGTCCGCTGAGACTGCTCAGGCTTCTTCTTCCTCTCACCAGCACACACAACCGCACCTTGGCTACGTGACCGCCGATATTTTACCAGCTTCGCCGACCAGGGATTCTTCGGCGACCAGGTCACGCCATCCGGTAGCCAGGGACACGAGGCCGGTTGACTCCGGACGTTCGCATAGGAAGAGTATGCGGGAGTCACTAGATGCGGAGCTGCCCTCGGCGAAGCAGCGAAAGACTGCGCCTCCGCAGGCCTCGATGTCGGACGTGCTTGCTCAAATAGCACAACTTATTGCAGCATCCCAGCAACCGACAGAAACGGTGTCGGATCGGGAATTATTCGACGGCGCTGGGTCGGTACGCTCCGCCGAAGCATCGGGTGCGGACGACCGGGAGCATCATGAGGTCCGATCGGATGGTGAAAGGGATACGGATGACTTGGAGTTATCCCTTTCGGAACAACATAAAGCTGCCATGGACTTCATCCGGCACTTTCTTCCTCAGGTTGTTCCGTCGGGCCAGACTGCTGCGGTACCGGACAAGAGAATTGTCATTGGACACTGATTTCTTCGAGCGGTTCAAGGACATCGCTCCTGAGTTTCCGTCTCAGTCCAATAATGTCACAAGGGCATTTGAATTATTGAACGACGCTATATTCAAGCTTGCTTCCAGAACAGGAAAAGCGGGTTTCTTGTCCGCCAATGCTCTTAACCTGCCTTTCATTAATGCAAGGAATAAATTCGATATGGCAGGACAGGGTATCCCGAGAGTTCCTCTGCGTATGGACAATGAGGCGGAAGACTTAGAATTATCATTACCGTCGTCTATGTCTATCCCAACCACGGTGTTGGATACGACTATTTCGTCTAACAGAGCCAGTTTAGATGCTTTATCTTACGCAGACCACCTTACAAAGGCGTTATCACTGCGTCTTCAAGGGAAAGAATTCCAGGATGTTCAATCCTCTTTAAGACTTCTTTCAAGGGCAGTAGCTTATTCCACGTGTAACTCTGCCTTTTCAGTGGCAAACTTGGAGTTGGTTAGACGTGACGCAGCCCTAGCTACATCCACACTCGTGGATAGTAAGGTGAAGAACTCTCTCAGAGTCACTTCGGTCTCCGGAGAACTTCTCTTCGACGGCAAGCTTTCTGCAATTTACGATAAAATTACTAAGAAAGCTTCGGATTCTCTGCTGTTTAAGTCCGCTTCTAAGAAGTCGGACATGGCAGATAAGAGTAAGACAGGCACTTCTGGGTCTAATGCGCCCATGAGAGGTTTCTATAGAGGTTCCGATGCGTCCTCTTGGTCTTATTCAAGAGACCGTCAAGGCAGCGACTCACGTGTAGGACGTCCTTCGGGCCGGGACAACCGGTCGGAAGCCCCGAGGTCGACGGGACGAGGTGCAGGTCGTGGAGGACGTGGTTTCTCCTCCCGCAGGCCTCGCAGGTCCAGGAGGTGATGGCTTCAACCTCTATCGCGTTCCGGTTGGCGGAAGGTTGTCGAGTTTTTCACAAGAGTGGGCGTCGATTACGGACGACCCTTGGGTGAGAGGGGTGATTTTGGAAGGTCTGAAAATATCCTTCAAACGAAAGCCTCCATTAACTCGAAGTCCAAAATGGACTCAACTTCCGTCAAATCCGCAGAAAAGAGACGCTCTGTTATCAGAGGTGCAGTCTCTTTTAATGAAGAACGCGGTAGAGGTCGTAGAAAACCAGGAAACACCGGGATTCTACAGCCATCTGTTTCTGGTTCCGAAACCAGACGGCTCGTTCCGTCCAGTCATAGATTTGAGCTGGATAAACAAGCTGATCGTCGCTCCGAAGTTTTATATGGAGACGATTCGATTGGTCAGAGCGAGTATTCGGGTGAACGATTATGCAACAAGCATAGATCTCAAAGATGCATACTTTCACGTCATGGTACATCTGACATTCAGAAAGTATCTACGCTTCGCAGTCCTAGGAGTGGTGTATCAATTCCGGGCGATGTGCTTCGGATTGAACCTGGCACCCTGGGCTTTCACTCGGGTAATGAACTCGGTAATGATGTATTTCCGAGCTCATTCATCTGCGGTAACGTCGGCCTACCTGGACGACATTCTTCAGAGGTACGGCAACGAGTTAACGCTTCAGAACGATGTGCAGAATCTGCTTCTATTGCTCCGACGTCTCGGTTTTATAATAAACGAGGAGAAGTCGGATCTGGTGCCGTCCAAGTCATTCACACATCTGGGAATGAGCTTCGAGATGCACAACAATCTTGTTCGTCTGCCGTTAACCAGAGCGAAATTAGTCAGTTGTTACGCTCGCTATTGTCTTCACGCAGACAAAGTCACAGCGAGGGAGTTCATGAGACTGATAGGTCTGTGCGGAGCCGCTGCGGATCTCATTCCGATGGGGCGGTTACGCACTCGTCCTCTCCAAATTTTCTTGACTCAGAATTGGAGTGTGAAAATTCATTCGCTCGACATAGACGTTCTCTTGTCAGATCAAGTGAAACGAGAGATTCAGACTTGGGCAAACATTCAGTGGTTAACTCAGGGAGTTACGCTGCAGTTGCCGGATCCGAGTTTTACCATTATGACGGATGCCAGTCAAACAGGTTGGGGTGCAACATTGATCCCAACGGATTCGAGATGCCAGGGTCTTTGGGATCCACAATTCCTAGGCAAGCACATAAACATCAAGGAAATGATGTCAATTTGGCTTGCGTTATGTCATTGGATGGACATTATTTACAAAGCTCATGTCCAAATCCTGTCCGACAATACGACAGTAGTGGCGTATATACGGAACCAGGGAGGCACTCATTCAGTTCCGTTATTCAGTCTAACGGAAAGAATCCTTCTGTTTGCTCTAGAACATCAAGTTCTGCTTTCGGTCCGTCATATACCGGGTCGTCTGAATGTACTAGCAGACTCCCTTTCACGAAAGGGTCGCTTGTTGCCGTCGGAGTGGACTCTCAACAAACAAGTATTCAATCAGATTTGCTACCAATGGGAACGGCCAATGATAGACTTATTTGCGACACATCTCAACAACCAGTTGCTGACGTATGTGTCTCCGTGTCCGGATCCAAGAGCATTTGCAGTAGACGCTCTGTCGATCCCTTGGGACGGAATGATAGGATATGCGTATCCTCCAACGCCGTTGATTCAGCAAGTATTGCTAAAAATAAAACAATCTCAATGCAAGATTCTGTTGGTAGCATCTCTGTCTCCACAGAGACCATGGATAAATCTACTCAGGTGTCTGTTGTGGGACCTACCGCGAAAGCTTCCTCCACGGGAGGATCTTCTTTCGCAGGGGAAACCGCGTCAACTTGATCACAACCTGCAAGGTCTCAACCTTCACGTTTTTCCGTTGTGCGGTCCTTCTTGCATGGCAAGCACTTTACAGGACGAGCAGTGGACGCGATTTCTAACTGTAGGAGGACCTCCTCTTCGCTAAACTATGCGGCTAAGTGGAAGGTCTTTCGTCGTTGGTGTAGGGATCATTCTGTTGATATTTTTTATCCCTCCATACCAGACATTGCAAACTTTCTAGTATACTTGTTTGACGAAATCAAACTGCAGCCTGTTACTATTAAGGGTTATAGGTCTATGTTATCTGATACCTATGCACATCATGATAGTTTACAAATTGGATCTAATGTTTCTTTATCTAAGTTAGTTAGAAACTTCTCGATAAATAGACCCAGAACTCTTAGGTTAATTCCTAAGTGGAATTTAGCTTGGGTTCTTCTTAAACTGAAGGAAAAGCCATTTGAACCTCTTGGGACAGTAGATTTCAAATTTTTGTCTTATAAGACAGCTTTTCTGTTAGCTTTCTCTTCTGCTAGAAGAGTCAGTGAGCTTCATGCACTGTCGGTGGATGATTCTCACTATCGTAGTGTCGGGAACACTATCACCTTCACTACTAATGTGGGATTTTTAGCTAAGAATCAGGCTCCTAATAAATATCCGGAACCTATTGTTATTAAGTCCCTTCCGTCTTCAGACGGGCGTAGGCCTTTACTCTGTCCTGTTAGAGCGTTACGTATTTATAAACAGAGATCTCAGTTTATCAGAAAGGGACGGAAACGTTTCTTTCTGTCTCTGATGCCTAATAGAAAGGACATTTCAGTCCATTCTATTGCTAGATGGATTCAATTAACTATCCGTACTTATGAAAATTTATCTTCTTCTCAGCAGTCTGTGCTTAAGATTTCGGCTCATGAAGTAAGAGCTCTTTCTACATCTTGGGCTTACGCAAATAGTATTGCTATTACAGATTTAATGAAGGCTGCTTATTGGTCTCAGCCATCCACATTCACAAATTTCTTATCAACCTACTCACAATTGTTTACTACAGGCTTGCACTACAGTGGAAGTCCCTAACTCGGATAAAATACTCTCTATTTTTGTCTTTCCCAAGCAAGTTGGGAAAGAAAAGTGGTGCAAAAGCACCAATAAAAATAAGCCAAAACTGGGTCGAGTGCAACCGGCGCAGACCCAGTACGGGACGCTCTCTCCCAAGTACAACTCCACGACTTCCGTTGCCAGTGCGCATAAACCGTCTCTAAAGACTCATTCTTTTTAAAATCCGCTTCGTGTCGAGATGTTTTTGCACGCTTATCAGTGTTCCACCAACTCGATGTTTGATGATTCCTGATTCATTATACCACAGTGTATCCTTTGTATTCTCAGGAACAGTGTTTTATATTCTCTTTTTTCTATTATATGTCCATAATGTATATTTATTTGCTCTCTCTCGAGTCGCGCGCGAATTTCGCGGGCCACGCGGTTCGGACTTAGATTATTTCACAATTATTGTTAATGCTTTTTTTGCAAAATTTTTTAATTGTGTTAGAGTTAGGTGTCAGCGGGGTACCACTCCTACAGTGTTTCTTCTTTCTGTTGAGAGTAGTCTTCCTGTTGGGTGGTTCCCGGTCGACCGTCTGGGGTCTTTGTTTCTGTCACCTTTCTCTCTTTGGGGGTGTTCTGTTTTCTGATCTCACCTTCTCTGCTCCTCTCACCTCTTTCATGCCTAGGACAATTCCTTGTAGGCAGTGTCTGCTGCCTAAGCATGTGGACGATGTACATTCGTCGTGTTCCTCCTGTAATGGGTGTTCGGCCGAGCGGCCGTGTGGTGTCTGTGGAACATGGTCTTCCACCTTTTGGGCGTCTGTAAATCGTGTCGTTCGTTCTCGTGGCCGTGCCTCCCGCTCCCGCGGGAAAGGAGAACGTGGTCGTTCGGGGCCTCCCGAGCCGAATTTGTCTGGTGAGAATTATTCCTCCTCCATGGGGGATGTGCAGTCTTTTCCTGTGGTGGATACTGCGGGAGCCGTTGAGGGTTCTGGTGTAGAGATGTCTGGTTCCGGGACTACGGTCCCCCTCCAGTCGACATCTGAGGCTGTCACTAGGGTTGTGACTCCTCCTTCGGAGCCGAGCCGGTGTGCTCTCTCCATTATTTCACCAGCCTCAACGACTCTCGACGTATCTACTACTGCTGCTGGTCCGTCTGCTTCGTTGTCTGTTTCAGCCGGCCTCGGCTTTTCGCTGCAGGGGACTGCAGAACTGTCCGATACTGTAGACGTGGGATATCGGCCCCAGCCTTCCCTGACTTCAACTCGGCGAAGTCGGAAGGGGCTGCCGGCCGAGCCCATCGCTGTGGTCTCGTCGCCGTCGAGTACCACAGTTGTGTCTTTGGATTCGGATGTTCATAGTGGAAACACTATGAACTCCGTGGCGTTTCCGTCCGCCCACTCTGGTCACACGACCAGTTTTGGGGGACCAACGCCTTTTGTGCAGCCTGGACCTTCTGCCCCGCAGAGGTCCGCGGTGACTCTCATGAGTTCTCGCAATATTGATCCTCGGGGTGCATCGTACCCCTATACACGTCTGCCTTCAGATGTTTTGGCTGCCGCCCGTCATCCCGCGTCGGGTGTTTTGGAGGATCGTGACCCTTCGCTGGTTAAGAGGGTCAGAGGTGAAGCCACTTTGCCGGTTCGCTCCCCTGTCGAACCGGTCGGTACAGGCAGTGAGCTTAGGGAGGCCCTCTCCTTACTCACTCAGGTTCTCTCAAAGAGCCTTCCTGTTGCTTCCAGCGAGGCTATGGGTGGTTTCCAGGCGCCTCCTATGGCGCCGCCTCCCGGGATTGGAAACAGGCCGGTTTCCGATTCCTCTGGTGTCCCGACACCATGGGAGGCGTCGGCTGGTTTGCCCACGATGGGCTATGTGTCTTCCGACTCTGGGGAGGAGTCCGACATGCTTGAGGTCGAGGGCCAGCAGTCTTCGGACTTGGGGGCGGCTCTTGACTTTGTGTTTGGGTTTCTGCCTGAGCTCAAACCTGCTAACCAGCCGACAGTGTCAGCCTGGCCGCGATCATCGGTCGCGCGCCAACAGCCTATGGAGAAACCTGCTTCTGGGCGCCTTCGACCGTGCCAGTCGGTACAGGTGGTTGAAGCTTTTTCAGCATTGGATGCCAAGCTGAATTCCAAGGCTTTGAAGACTTCGTTCTTCACCAGGGTTGACACCTTTTTGCCTCCTGTGCGTTATCGTTCCTACGATTCCGCCAATCCGTCAGTCTGCCAGACTTTGACGGTTCTGGATCAGGACTCCACTTCCCTCAGGCTTTCCAAGCCCAAGTCTGCCGTCATTCCAATGACGACTCTGGAGTCCACGTTGGGCTTATCTAGAGAGATGCTTGGCATGCTTTCTCTCTCAGATCACGTCGTCTCAGCTTTGGCTGCTTATCTGCCTCCAGATAAGTTTGACGAGGTACAGGCTCCTTTGCGTGTGCTGTCCAAGGCGCTTATGCACCTTACTCACACGCATGCCTGTAACACGGCCAATTTGGAATTAGTTCGAAGGGACGCTGTGCTGGACACAGGACGATCCCTTCCCGAGGAGCAGCGTGCTACTCTTCGATCTGCTTCTTTGGCAGGTCCGCAACTTTTCCATGGTTCCGTGTCGACGGTCCGGGATGACATCCTACGTCATTCCAAAGATCAGCTGCTGTTTCGTCAGCTTGATCAGTCTTCTCGGGGAGGCAAGGGCCGTTCCAAGCCTAACAAGTACCCTTCTGCTTCCTCTGTGAAGCAAAAGGCTGGTCCTTCTGCCGCCGCCTCTGCTTCTTACTCACGGGGTAAAGGTAGGGGTCGGCAGAATCGAGGGAAGTCTCAGGATTCTTCATTTAGCAGAGGAGGTGGTTTCTCCTCTCGTGGGCCTCGTCGGGGCTCGAAATGAAGGTCCTCACCTCGACTCGTCCCAGGTTGGAGGAAGGATAGCAGAGTTTGCAGACCATTGGACCACCATCACATCCGATCCATGGGTGTTAGATGTTGTTCGGTCCGGGCTGCGCATATCCTTCCGACGGCACCCCACTCTGTCAAGGGTGCCTCTTCCAACCACAGTTCCTTCAGACGTTTTACGTCGGGAACTTTTGTCCACGGAGATTGCCAAACTCCTGGCAAAGGGGGCGATCGAGGTCGTCAAGAACGTTCAGTCAGTGGGTTTCTATTCCCGCCTGTTCTTGGTGCCGAAGAAGGACGGCCGACTCCGACCGGTTATCGATCTGAGCATCCTGAACCAGTCTATCATTGCTCCCAAGTTCAGCATGGAGACTTTCAGGTCGGTCCGCCAATCAATTCACCAGGGAGATTTCGCAGCCAGCATCGACCTGCGAGACGCTTACTTCCACGTTCCGATGCATCGGGCGTCACGGAAGTATCTCAGGTTCGCTTTTCTGGGGCGAGTTTACCAGTTCAAGGCCATGCCTTTCGGCCTCAACCTGGCTCCTTGGGCGTTCACCAGACTGATGTCGCATGTGATAGCGTTCCATCGCACACAGTCCAGGGTGACTACTTCGGCATATCTGGACGATATCCTCCAGAGGCATTCCAATGCTGCCTTACTGGAATCGGATGTCGCCACTCTGTTGAGCTTGCTCACGTCGCTAGGATTCAGAGTCAACGAGGAGAAGTCGGACCTGGTCCCTTCTCAGTCGTTTTGTCATCTGGGGATGTCTTTCCAAACCAAATTCAATTTGGTGGCTGTTCCCCAGGCCAAGGCTGTGATTCTCTCAGCTTTTGCTCTGACTCTGTCCCAGTCCAGGTCCGCGACCGCTCGGAGTTTTCTCCGGCTGATCGGTCTCTGCGGTTCGGTGACGGATCTCATTCCTCTAGGTCGGCTGCGTGTCAGACCTCTCCAACACTTTCTGCTCAGTCGTTGGAGACCGAATGTAGATTCTCTGGATCAGGTGCTTCCGTTTCCGGACTCTCTGTATCCTCACCTTCTTCCCTGGACAGATGTTCCGTGGATTACGCAGGGTGTTCCGCTGGACTTACCCACGTCCGATCGCGTCCTGACGGCAGATGCCAGCGATCTCGGATGGGGTGCGACGTTGGATCCTCTCGGTCTTTCCCTACACGGGATGTGGGACCAGGATCAAGCAGCTCTACACATCAACCAGAAGGAGCTTCTTGCTCTTCTTCTGAGTTTCAGGCAGTGGATCCCTCACTTGTCGAATCGCCAGGTCCTTCTACTATCCGACAATTCGACAGTGGTTGCTTACATTCGGAACCAGGGCGGCACGCACTCGCTTCCGATGTACGAGTTAGCTCGGGATCTTTTACTGCTCGCTCAGGAGGTTCATGCCGGGGTGGTTGTTCGTCACATTCCCGGTCGTCTGAACGTCCTAGCCGACTCCCTGTCCCGACAGGGCAGGGTTATTTCCACCGAGTGGATGCTTCACAGGGCAGTGTTCCAGTCGCTTTGCGATCTCTGGGGACGTCCCCACATCGATCTCTTTGCGACTCGTTGGAACCATCAGGTGGACACTTTCGTGTCCCCGTGTCCAGATCCTCTGGCTTTTGCCGTGGACGCTCTGTCACTCGATTGGAACGGTCTAGTCGGCTACGCCTTCCCGCCGGTTCCTATTCTTCCTCAGGTTCTCGCCAAAATTCGAACCTGCAGTTGTCGAATCATTCTGATCGCTCCCCTGTCGCCTCAGCGGGTGTGGATCAATCAGCTCCGCTCGCTGATGGCGGCGGTTCCGGCACGTCTCCCGCTACGTCGCGACCTTCTTTGTCAAGGTCGCCCGAGGAGGTTTCACGTCGACCCGACTTCATTGTGCCTTCACGCATATCTTTTGTCAGGTCCTGTCTCCTCCGTAGAGGTTTTTCGAGACGAGCAGTGGAGTGCATTTCTTCTTCAAGGAGGCACTCCACTGGTTTAGCTTATGCAGCTAAATGGAAGGTCTTCTGTCGATGGTGTGCTGATCACTCTGTTGATTATGCCAATCCTTCGATTTCACAGATTGCGGAGTTTCTGGTATATCTGTTTGATTCTCGGGGTCTCCAGCCTGTTACCATCAAGGGTTACAGGTCTATGCTTTCAGAGACTTTTTCTTATGTGGGGAAGCGTCGTATCGGCACTAATCCTTACCTCTCCAAGCTTGTTCGGCACTTTTCTTTGAAAAGGCCTCGGACTTTGCAGCTTACTCCACGATGGAATCTTTCGTGGGTGCTGCTTTGCTTGGGGGGGGTGCCGTTCGAACCTTTATCCCAGGTGGATATGCAATTTCTCACATACAAGACGGCTTTTCTGATGGCATTTGCTTCGGCCAGACGGGTTAGTGAGCTTCACGCCCTCTCGGTTGACCCGGCCTTTTTTAGGAGTTCTCCCAACAGTGTTACTTTTACCACTGATTGCTCCTTTTTGGCTAAGAATCAGTTACCAGATACTACTCCTCCTCCTATCTGTATCAGGGCTCTTCCCTCTGTTGAGGGTACTCGCCCTTTGCTCTGTCCGGTCCGTGCTATTCGCATTTATCTTGATCGGACACGCTTCATACGGAAGGGCAGAAAACGTTTTTTTCTGTCTCTCATTCCGGGTCGACAGAAGATCTCTCCTCAATCCATTTCTCGATGGATTTGTCTTGCTATTCGTACGGCTTATAGTCGTTTAGCAGCTGGCGATTGTATTACCAATCGTATTTCTGCCCACGAGGTGCGGGCACTGTCTACCTCTTGGGCTTATTCTAACTCCGTCAAGTTGTCGGATGTTATGCAGGCAGCCTGCTGGAGAAATGCTTCTACTTTCTCCACCTTTTATTTACGCCAGTTGCAGGAGCAGTCGGAGGACCTTTTTGCCTTGGGTCCTCTTTCTTCTGCTCAGGCTGTTGTCTGCCATAGCCATTAGGCTTCTTGAAGGTCAGTTTCAGCCTTGTGCTGTTACTGCCCTTTTTTCTGTCTGTGTGTCACACAGGCTCATATGTCTCTTTTCATTGTCCTTTACCAATGATTGCGACATTATGGTTGATAAGCCTTGGGACCTCTTCCTTCTGCTTCACGGTTCCAGTGCACTAGGGTTATGTGGGGGTTGGTTATGCGATTCCCTCCAGCCTTTTGTCTATTCAGCCTGTAGTAAACAATTGTGAGTAGGTTGATAAGAAATCTAAATTTTATAGTAAATTTCCTTTCTTATTATACCTACCACAATTGTTTACATGGAGGCCCTCCCGTCTTCTTTACAGGTAAAGAATCTTTCCTCCCCGCTGATCACATAACTCTAACGTTTACGGATTCAAAAAGAATGAGTCTTTAGAGACGGTTTATGCGCACTGGCAACGGAAGTCGTGGTGTTGTACTTGGGAGAGAGCGTCCCGTACTGGGTCTGCGCCGGTTGCACTCGACCCAGTTTTGGCTTATTTTTATTGGTGCTTTTGCACCACTTTTCTTTCCCAACTTGCTTGGGAAAGACAAAAATAGAGAGTATTTTATCCGAGTTAGGGACTTCCACTGTAGTGCAAGCCTGTAGTAAACAATTGTGGTAGGTATAATAAGAAAGGAAATTTACTATAAAATTTAGATTTTTATCTCAGAAATATTGAGTCCATTTCTGGAGACCTGCATTGTTTAGGTCCGTTATCTGTTGCTCAGAATGTCGTCCACTAAACAGTTGCAACTATAGTTATGCAGGCTTTTTGTTCCGGCAGTGACTCCGTCTGGCTGCCCTCTTCGCTCTGGGCTATTTGACCCAGGGCAAGGGGAAGGGGGGGGGGGAGGGTGTTCCCTTAGGTCACCTGCTTTATAGTGAAAAGCAAGGGAATTCCTCCTCCGAAGTCAGTATTTCTGAGTCGTTTCCGGGATGGTTTTAAAGTGTAATATTAATGTTAAAAATTCATTCATGTCATGTTTTTAAAGTGTAGCTCGGTGTGAAGCATTTGTATATGTCAAGTGTCAAATGGGCATTAATATACAATCCTCGGACACTTTTAAAGAATATAAAGAGTCTCAATTCTCTGGACTAACTTTATTTATTGGCTTACTTTAAAAATAATTAGTATAAAGGGTTATACTGGATGTTAATAGAGAACATGAATGTTATTATGCTCAATTATGAAGGGTATTGTATCTTTCTAATTTATCATAAAATAAGAAAGATACATGTAAAGCCTAATACTCCTTTTCTCCTTGAGGGGTTGACTCTATATTATATAGTTGAGCTTATTGGATTTTCCTCTATGTCCTAGGCCCTCCAGCCTTTTTACTATTCAGATATGTCTGGGTCATTGGTACAGTATAAAAATGTTAAAAAATTTATAGTAATTTATATATTTTTTATACTTACCAATGACCCAGACGGGGATGGCCCTCCCAGGAGTTGGGAACTCATACCTCCCCGCTGAGTACATAGCGCTGACCAGGCACTGCTTGCAAGAATGGTAATAGGCGCCAATTTCGGAACGTCCTTGACACTGCGCATGCGCAGTAGGGGCAAAGTATGGAGGTCCTTCAGGACATGATTTCTTTTAGTTTTAGATGCAAATTTTGGGGATTGGGGGGCAAAATTTGTGTTTGGCCCTAGATTTTTAAGAGTTAGCACCAGCTATGTCTGGGTCATTGGTAAGTATAAAAAATATATAAATTACTATAAATTTTTTAACTTTCCAAGCATTTTTATGCTGCAGGCATATAATTTTGAGTTGGGGAAATGTATGGATGTGATGTACATTTTGCATTGGTGTGACAGCCATGGGAACTCCGGGAGGTGAAACAGTGCTTGTTGACTGTGGTAAACAAGCACTGTTTTACTAGTAAAATAGGGCCCAGTCACCAATGCTTTGGGTCGAAGTCCTCTAAAATAGGCAGCATTGGTATAAACGATTGACTAAATTGGACTTTACCTCCATGTTGCGGTATTGATTAGCCATTGTGCAGAGCCATGTGACATTAATCAGCAATAAATAATAAATATTCAAAAGTTGACATCGCTTGCATATTACAGAATTCATGATTTTTAGGGGTGGGGCACTGTGATGTGGCACCCCCCAAACACATGTCACTGAACTGGCCGGTACTATTCACAAAAAATTATCTTTGAAATTGCTCATGATCTCATTAAGCTCTTTCCAATGAGTGGTCATAAGCTATTTTTTGAGACAAAAATGAAAAGTTTTAATTATTGAAGAATTTTTTGTCAGAGTCATGTTAGCTAAAATTGAAACTGAAAACTAAAAATACTTTGAACTAGATGAACTGAAAAATCTCAAGTCTAAATTTCTATATGATGAAGTTAGCAGTCATGTTTGTTTATAAAAACATGCAAAGTTTTTGATAAAATGTTTGTAAACACCAGGAAGAGAGAGATTAGATAAGTAACAAGAGGCTTGAGATAATTACCTCAGCTAATTTATAAGAAAATTGCTGATTTTTTTTCCTTCCAGGTCACATAAAAATAGTGTTTCAGATCATTTTTAATTTAAATTTATACAAATAATTGTTCTGTCAATCAACAATTTTAATACAATTCCTCATTCATTCATTTTAAAAAACCTTATTTTCCACCTATTTTCTTGTAAATATATGTACAAAAATTTGACGGGCCACAGTCGAAAATATGGGCATTTGAAATTTTTTCTATTTTTAGCTCCTTAAGTTCCCATGTAGAAAATGTTTTTTCATGAATCAAGTACACTTGACAAAATAATACCGCATACCAACTTTGGTCAAAATTCACCTTTTCGGTTCTAAAAATAGAAATTTCTAGTGAGGTCAAAAACTGGGATCCTTTCAGGGTAAGCTCAAATATTGACCTGGAAATTTTCATGGGACGAACTTGAATCATCACCATCAAAAGAAAGTTGCATACCATATATCAAAGCATTCTGACTGGTGGGTCATGAGCAAACCTGAATATAAGCAACCTGTCATTTGCAAAGTCGGGTCCCCAGAGGGTGAATTTGCTGAGCTATCCCATACAGTGGGCCTATTTATCCTCTAGGTACGTACATCTTTCTGTTTTGGCTTGAGACCTTGATTCAGACTGAGGTTTCACTGAGGGTAAATTTTGTGATGCTACCCTGCTGTGCAGGGTAGCATCACCACATTCACCCTCTGGGGACCTCATTTTGCAGATAACAGTCTGCTTATTTTCAGGCTAGGTCATGAGAAGAAATTTTTTTAACACTTGACCCAACACACAGGATATCAAAATTTATTATTTTAATTACTGATTTTTCAAAAAATTTCAACAAAACTGTATCATGTGACCCCCTCAGGGGTGGGCAGAAGTTGCCGATTTGTCAGTAAAAGATTAAAGAATTTTATGCTTTTGGGAAATAATGAACTGGATAGAGAATATTTTCTCAAGAGAATATGTGACATGTTAGTTTAGATTTGGCCCAGTGGTTCTAAAGACAGGGGTTGGTGGGTCACTAGAAACCGAGTGACTTGCCATTTTCTTATTACCAACAATGTTGATATGGACGTCCTTATACAGTGCCCCATGACACAACCAATTTCAATTTTTTTGGCTCATCCAGTTCCACTGATCCTAAGGAAGCTTCATTCCAAATAACAGTTCTCTGTTCCATGCAGTTTTGTATATATGGGTGTTGGAAAATTTATTTATTTTTAGCTCCTAGAGTTCCACAGGCTTGCAGAAAAAAATCTTGTTTGCATGAATCAGGTACTTATTTTGTTCAAATTGATCCTGAATGTAGAAAATTTGAATGGGGGGGACAAAGATCTTGCCCCCTCCCAGAACTGAAAACATTCCCCCTCTAACTTTTCTTGTTGCACCACAAAAGGGAGCTGAATGCCTAATATCAACTAATTCCAGCCATCAGTTCATGAGTTTTTTTCAAAATTTGAGGGCATTTTCCCCACCCTCTTCCTATGGGGCATGGCAACTTGACTTTAACAAAATCAAAATGCAACCCAATCACTAACAATTTCCAAAACAATCTCTTGAATTGGGTCAATGGTTTCTGAATAACGGTTACAAACACCACCTTCATACAGGAAGACAGGCAGTGGATGAAGATTGCCATAGGTCCTCCTGACTTTCTGTCAGATGAGTTAAAAAAAAATCTTGTTTGACACCTGCAGGCCCTTTAGTGATTCAGATATCTAAAGAGCTGGAGCTAGGATGCCTGACATAAGGCAGTGGGGAGGTGAAATTTTCCGAGTTGGGTACTAACATGGCATGCCAAAGGCATACCTCAAAGTGCAAAACATTGGTTTGGTGGAGAACAAGTGTCTTCCATTAGTGAGGAGGATCCATGGCTCTCCCTCAGGGAATTACTGTAGAAATCAGATATAAAAACTGTGCTAGGAGTCCAAAGCCAGCCTGGGCATCTATTTGTCTTAACCCTTTACCTAACGAATTGCCCACATAATTTGAAACTGAGCAGTTGAAAAACATAAATTTTTCAAAATATTTCAACAAAACTATATCATGTGATTCCTCATTGGAACGTACTCGATGAGCTCGTTCCAATGAGGGGTCACATAATATGGTTTTGTTGAAAATTTTTTGAAAAATTCTGAAAAATAGTAATTAAAATTATAAATTTTGATATTCTCTGTGTTGGGTAAAGGGTTATTTTACTAATGTACTTCGGTGTGCTTTGGAAATTTTAGAGTTATTAGGCTACAGTAGCAGTTAAAAAGGTATGGGATAACCACATGAAATTTCTTTCTACATTTTTTCTTTGTTGATAATTTCAAGCCTTTACACCATTTATTAGGAGGCTCTCTTTGAGAGCTTCAAAGAAAGGATGTCCAGGCTTGGAATGAGGCAATATACTAAATATAGATCAATCATGTCAAGTATATCTGAAGATATAATGCAGAAACATGAAGTCTTAGAAATTCTTAGACAATATAGGTCAATAACTCCATTTCATGAAGGTTTACCAGTAAGAATCATGCCAAAAAAGAAGATTCCATGAGTTATTACCCTTCATGCACTAAATAAAAGGCCACTGACTAAACATCCCATCTCTCAAAGCCCAACCCCACATCCTAATCGTGTGAGATGGAAACAGGTAATGCTGGCCAAATGGGTTCTGGTGAAGCTGGATGGGCTCTGGTGAAACTGGATCATGAAACAGATAACAGCAGGAAGACAACAAGGCATTCATTGGACTGACAGAACATATAGAGGACCTGGATTTGGCTGACAATCTCACCATCCTATCCAGTAATCATGCCCAGATGCAAGGAAAGATTGACCAGCTGATAGAAACATCATCTAAAGTAGAGTTTAATGTGAATACTGAGAAGTCAAAAGTCAGGCGGATCAACAACAGGAACAATACCCACACAAACATCAATATAGCTGATCTTGAGGAAGTAACATCTTCCATATACCTTGGAAATGTGGTCAATATCTGGTCAACATCTCAGGAGAATCATATGATATAAAAGTAAGAATTGGAAAGGCATGGGCAGCATTCTACATAAGATCTGGACCTCTAGGAAAATTACCAAAACCACCAAGCTGAAAATATTCAACTCCAGCATTAAGTCAGTTCTGCTGTGTGGATCAGAAACATGGATGGAAGACCACCCAAACAACCATCAAGAAAATCCAAACCTTCATCAACAGATGCTTAAAAAAAATCCTGAAGATCTCTTGGCCGAACACCATCAGTAACACTAGGCTGTGGGAATTAACCCTTTACCTAACCTGAAAAGCAGACGACACTTGTAAAAAAAATTCTTGAATAACTAATTTTTTTCATTTTTTGTCTCAAAAACATAGGGTATGACCCCTCATTGGAACGAGCTCGACGAGCTCGTTCCAATGAGGGGTCATAACCTATGTTTTTGAGACAAAAAATGAAAAAATAATGAAAATTAATTGGCGATTTTTGAGAATAGTGCTGGCCGGTTTTGGCTGTTACGTTGGGTAAAGGGTTAACCAAACGAGACCCAACAGATCTCCAGATACGAATGAGAAAGTGGACATGGACAGGACATACCTTGAAAAAGCCACAGGTCAATATTATAAGCCATATCATCTCACTTGGAATCCACAAGGGAAATAAAGAAGAGGAATACAAAGAACACCTGTGGAGGGACGTGGAAAAAGAGATGAAGAATGAGGGGCTAACATGGCGATAGCCCAGGACAAGACAGGATGGAGGGAATTTGTTTGTGACCTATGTTCCGTCAGGGAATAAAAAAGGCATAAGTAAGCAAGACTAAACATCCCCAATATGGGGATGGGGGTAGGGCAAATTTAAAGTATCAAAAGCATTGGAAGTTTCTAAGTCAATATTTATGTATTTATTTATTGGGGTTTAACAACACTTTCAACAGACAGGGTCACCTTGTGTTGGACAGTTTTACAGGTAGAGGAAGCCGGGGTACCCGGTGAGAACCACCAAGTAAGGCGAGCGACCGTTAGACTCACCAATGTACTAACTCCACACAGGCAGGGTTAGCATTGGTTGAAGACAAGTGCACCATCGACATGCAGTACATCTTTGTACACAATGCCACCATGCCCCCACTTGGACAATCGGGATCAAGTGTCTGCCATCCATAAAACTGTCTGACACGAGGTGACCCCGGGTGTCAAAATTGTTATTTAACCACAATAAATAAATAACTAACATATACACAGATGCAGATGACTTAACAGTGTCTGCACATAATTGTTGGCTGCCTAAACAGGGAGCCAACATTGATGTAAAATCAGTGTCAAGAAAAATACATCCTCATCCTGCAAGTAGAGGTCTCAAGGAAGAATACACTTGGGACAATGTTTTTAGAGCAATATAAAAGGGGCAGTTTGTGGCTGTATGGGGACTTAAGGGTTAATTACATGACAAATGTACCAAAAATCTGGATGCACAGAAACACAAACATACAGATGGACTTATTTCTTTTGTCCTCCTCCGGAACAAGGCACAAAAATTAGGTATTTTGGTTAAAAAAAATGGGGGTACATGTGTGGTGAAATCAAGGACAACACTGCATGTGGAGAACAAACAAGAAAAAGCACTTTCAACAAAATTAGAATTTATTCAGGTTCCGAAAATACACATTAGATATCACAGTCATATTACACAGTTACACAGTTAGTTATAAGTATCAATATGAGCGGTCAAACATGCAAAATACTAAAAAAAAAAAATTCTATACAAGTAATAAATAATAAAACTGTTCAAAACAAGCATTATTTAATGCCTCAAGTAAACTTTTTTTAGTCGAAAGTAAGAACTATTTATTCATTTATTTATTTATTTATTTATTTATTTATTTATTTTATTTATTTATTTATTTTTTTATACGGGTTTACTGACACTTTTGACAGCCAGGGTCACCTCCTGTCAGACAGTTTTACAGGTGGAGGAAGCCAGAGTACCCAGAGAGAACCACTGAGTGATGGCAAGCAACTGTCGGACTCCCCAACATACTAACTCCACACAAGCAGGGTTAGCATTGGTTGAAGCAAGTGCACCATTGACATGCAGTTTGCCTTGACATGTGGGCAATCGGGATTAAGAACCTTGCCCAAGAACACAATGCAGTAGCCCCTGACGGGGATTAACCCTTTACCCAACATAACGGCCAAAACCGGCCAGCGCTATTCTTAAAAATTGCCAATTAATTTTTTCATTTTATGTCTTAAAAACTTAGGTTATGACCCCTCGTTGCTCGTTCCAATGAGGGGTCATAACCTATGTTTTTGAGACAAAAAATGAAAAAAAATTAGTTATTCAAGAAACTTTTTTGCAAGTGTCGTCTGCTTTTCATGTTAGGTAAAGGGTTAAACCATGGACATTTCATATTGAGGTCCAATACCGTAACCACTGAGCCACCATGCTCCCGGGAAAGTAAGAACTGATGGAAACTGTTTTGTTTATTTTTCCAAGTAACACCTTTTTCATTTAGAGGAAAGTGAGAATGGAAAGGATATTTTTTTTTAATCCTTTTTTTAAAAAGCAACTTAACAGCCATACCTGGCTAGTTTATACAAGAAATTCACCATTCAACTTTGATTATTGTTCAATTTTTGCCTTCAAAATATAATTTATGACTCCTTACTGGAATGAGCTTAATAAGCTCATTCCAATGAAGGGTAATGTGATATGATGTGGAAGCAAAGAAATAAATTTTTTAGTTATTCACCAAACTTTTTTGCAAGTGTATTCTGCCAGTCATGTTAGATAATTGGTTAAGGTAGAGTTTCAGTATTGGTGGCTACAATCAAGACTCTCAAGAAAAAATGGTGCCTTGTAATAATACTTTTTGGTGCTGCATCAGATTCATCTAGAAATTGTAGAAGCAACCCAAGGTTTGAAACCTAACATTGAAATGAGCTTGTTAAGCCCATTCCTATGTGTAGCCTGAATTGCATTGCTGACTGAAAAAACTGGAAAATAAAAATGATACGTATGACTTTTTTGATATGCACGTAATGACAGATGTGGTTGCCATAGTTATGAGTAGCACAGCATGTTAAACATTTATTATCTCACAAAGTGACAGATAATTTATTTCAATTCTTAAATTTAATTTAGTTTAGTCCATTACAATTGTTTGTTTTATTGGGGTTTAACAACACTTTTAACAGAATGGGTCACATCATTTCAGGCAGTCTTGCAGGTGGAGGAAGCCCAAAGAAGACTAGCAGTGAGTAAATGTCGACTCCCCAACATACTAACTCTGCACAAGCAGTGGTAGCAGCAGGTGAAGAAAAATGCACAACAGACGTGCAATACATACACATGCATGTGAATAGTTAATCGATATGGCATGAGTGTCAGCGCGAAGGGATAAAACGAGAGGCTGCAGGCCTCAAGTTTTATCCTTCCACGATGGCACAAACAAATTTGCGAGGGGAACCCGTGTTATTTTGTCCCCTGAGTTCCAATGTGTTCTATGTGCCAGTAACATTGCAACTCAGTGGACGATTTTCAGCTAGCAGGCCTGGAGTTTTATCCTTCTTCGATGGCACAACCAAATTTGTGAGGGGAACCGGTTACAATTTCGTCCCCTGAGTTCCAATGTGTTCTATGTGCCTACTGGCACATAGAACACATTGGAACTCAGTGGACGATTTTCAGTTATAGCTAGCAATTCAAATTGTAATTGTGTTGCACAACTTGTAGAAAATTCCAGTGAAAATTCACTTCTATTTAAAAAAAGACTGTCAATGATTTCCATTCTGTACATATGTGCAGAGCAGATTTTTATTTTCCGCATAGTTTAGTGTTGCTGTAGATGAAGATTACATAGAACAGGTGTGTGATAAACCTTTTTATACAGTGCCACTATACCCCTATGTTGGCAATTGGGATTACGTCTTGCCCAAGAACCCAATGTAGTTACAACTGGTCAAAATCGAACCATCAACCTTTTTGTTTGAAATTTAATACTCTAATCATTGTGCCACCATGCTCCCAGTCGATATATATGCGTAATCTAACATTCAACCTATTCCCAAAAATTGTAATTCAATTTTTTTTTTATATTTTACCAAAATATATGCTTATGACCCACCCCTCATTGGAATGAACTCATCAAACTTAATGCACGGAAGGGTCATAAGCTGTTTTTAAGAGGCAAAAAAATGAAATACGATAAGTTATTCAAGAATCCTTTTACAAATTCAGACATTTTCATGTTGGGTAAAGGATTAACAAGTTGGCTAAATATGGTTATACACACACACATAAAAGTACCCAATCTTTCCTCTCAGTGTTTTATATCTCAGCATCTACACCTTATGGTCTCCCACTGGAACTACATGTGACTTAACCCTCAGTGGTCTATTTCCGACTTTTACAACTTCAGAACAGGTGCCCTTAAACATGTCATCTTGAGGAGGTCCTGCTGATAATAGACAAATTACTTAAGCAAATTACTTAAGCAGTGGTTTCTAGTCAAATCTTGGCTGCATGAACCCATAAGGCCAAATTCCGACTTTGATAACTTTTTAATGCAAAGGAACAGGTGCCCCAACATGCATTGTTTGGGTAAACTCAAAACTTGTTTTCTAAGTACCTTGTCAGTTATTTCGAGGCAAGTCTTGGCTGCCTCTGTAGGCAGCCAAGACTTGACTAAAAACAACTGCAAAGCCACAGGAGATAGACTTTCAACGTATAGCAAAAATGTATAAAAATCTCCCGGTCCTTAAGGGTGTTGGTTATTTGAAGTCATAATACATAATACATATAATGAACAGTACTTGAGGCAGAGCAGTAAGAAAAATGCTTGTAATGAACCAAACGTGACTAGCTTGTAGCAATAAATATTAACAATACCCCTTTGATAAAAAAAAAAATCTGACATTTTTTAGCAATTACCAAAATAATAGTGATATGCTTTACCTGCATTTGTGCAAAGGCTGAAATTAGCATCCTAGAATACTCCAGCTTCCCCCACCAGTTTCCTCCACTGAACAAAAATATGCTGTGATGTAATACCATTGGAAAGGGGTTGTAAAGTTCTTTCGAGCCAGGAAATAGAGACCTTACATCATAACTCTTTAACAGGTTAAGCTATATAGTATGACGGTAACCTATACCAAAAAGGTCAGGAGATGCTTCTCCTCCTTTCCTGTTTTCACTATGCCAGTCACACTGTTGAAGTCTTAAAAGGAATTCTTTCAAAATGGAAACATCATGCCATTCTATTCATATTTAGATGTAATGTTCCACATCTGAGTATTTATTTATTTATTTATTGGTGTTTAAGGTCACATACTTATGCACAATGGCTAATCGTGACCGTGACAGTTTTACGGGTGGAGGAAGCCGGAGTACCTGGAGAGAACCACCGAGCAACGACGAGCAGCTGTCAGCTCCCCAACATCGTAACTCTGAATTCTGCACCGCAGCACAGGCAGGGTTAGATTGGTTGAAGACATGCGCACCATCGACGTGCAGTACGCCTCAGTACACAGCGTCATCGTGCCCCCATGTAGGCAATCGGGGTGAAGTGTCTTGCCCAAGGACACAACGCGGTTGCCGCAGGTGGGATTCGAACCGAGGACCTCTCGGCTTGCAGCCTGCACCTCTACCAACTGAGCCACCACGCCCCCCCCCCCCCCCCCCCCCCACATCTGAGTAGAGATAGTTTTAAAATATTGTCAAATCATTCTGGTAAAACTTGCAAGATTAGCGATTTAATCAAGTTATGTTGCATTCCTGTGTCGTAACCTATATTTTTTTATTTGAATTATAAATTGCCAAAACACCATGTAACTTAAATGATCATTCGCAGGTTATTTCCAAGCCTTGAGAACCAAAACTTTCCAACACTTTGTTACATCATGCCCTTTCATTTCAAAACTTGAAAGACTGATCTATTGATAATAACAACACTTATCACAACCAGTCTCATTGTGTTGAGAGTTTTACAGGTGAAGGAAGCTGGAGTACCTGAAGAGGACCTCTGAATAGCAGCAAGTAACTGTCAAGACTTTCCAACTTACTTACCTGGCACAAGCAGTGTCAGTAGAGGGTTGAAGGCAAGACCACCATCAAAATGCAATATGTCTTAGTACATAGCACCACCACTGTATGTCCCAGGTGGCCATTCAAGGTTGTCTTTACCAAGGTTGTCTTGCCCAAGGGTGCAAGTCAGGACAGAACCATCAACCTTTTGATTTAAAGTCCAATGCTCTAATCAATGAGCCACCCTAAACTTAACCCTTAACTTTGATAATTTTTTAATGTAAAGGAACAGGTGCCCCAACAAGCATGGTCTGGGTAAACTCAAAACTTGTTTTCAATGTACCTTATCAGTTGTTTTTATGCAAGTTTTGGCTGCCTTTATAGGCAGCAAAGACTTGACTAGAAACAATTTCAAAGCCACAGAAGGTAGACTTTCAAAGTATAGCGAAAATGTATAAACACTCTCCTCTGCCCCATAGGGTTAAAAAACATTTTTTTGTTTTATCAACATTATAAACTGGAACAAGGTTCTAGAAGAGTTAATTAATGGGAGCGCGGTGGCTCAGTTGGTAGAGGTGCAGGCTGCATGCCGAGAGGTCCTCGGTTCGAATCTCACCTACAGCAACCGCGTTGTGTCCTTGGGCAAGACACTTCATCTCCATTGCCCGTGTGGGGGCACGATGACGCCGTGTACTAAGGCGTACTGCACGTCGATGGTACGCATGTCTTCAACCAATCTAACCCTGCCTGTGCTGCAGTGTGGAGTTACGATGTTGGGGAGCTGGCAGCTGCTCGTCATTGCTCGGTGGTTCTCTCCGGGTACTCCGGCTTCCTCCACCCGTAAAACTGTCACAGTCATGATTAGCCATTGTGCATAAATAAGTGACCTTAAACATCAATAAATACTAGAAGAGTTAACAAAAGAATACCAAAGGGAGTTTTAGTATTCCATCTTGTTATTACCACAATCATGTTGGATAAAGATTTGCTATGAATTGTACGTGTTGATTGTACACCTTTATATTTAATATCAAAATTTATTATTTTAATTATTGATTTTTAAAATGTTTAAAAGAATTTCAACAAAACCACATCATGTGACCCCTCACTGGAACGAGCTCACTGAGCTCGTTCCAATGAGGGGTCACATGATGTGGTTTTGTTGCAATTTTTTTTTTTTCAACTGCTTTATTTGTAAATTACGTGGGTGGATGCAGACGATTCGTGAGGTAAAGGGTTAAAGCAGAAGTTGTTTACCACAGTAAACAAGCACTGCTTCACTTCCAAGGATTTCATCGAGGAAGTCCACCATTACTTTTCTTAAAAAATAGAGTGAAAAAAATGATATGTATATAGGGTATATATTTTAGACTGTCCGTTATTACATTCTTCAAATTTTTTCCCCATCAAACTATATATTATGACCTCTCACTGGAATGACACTGTTTCTATCATTCCAATCCGGAAATGGCTATGCTTTCAAAGCTAAATCTTTTCTCAGCCAATCAAGCTTGGCAAAGAAATTAACAAAATCTTTAATCTTTCTTTAAATTTCTTCCTATGATAATCTCAGTAAGCTTCTTCTAATTTGCAGACATAAGCTCTGTTTTTGATTCAAAAAATGAAAGTTTTTAATTATTCCAGATTATTCAAGAAAATAATTGCAAGTGTCACCTTCTTGGTAAGGCAAAAAACAGAAGCTTTGGTTCTCTAGCAATCCCTCATTGAAACTGACCTCCCCCAACCCACCATGTTGTACATTTTTATTTTCTTGCAGTGTATTTCAAAGTTACTATAAAGTCATGAGACTTTAAACATTTTACCTTTTTTTTATTGATGTATATTTATTTGTACGTGTTTGAAACAAAGGATGATTAAAATACAGTGTCTTTTTATAATTGTTTTGCAAACATCCTGTTTTGTTATGTTCTGAGGAAATAACTCAAATATTATGCACACAGTATTTATTTTTAGAAAAAAGTGCATACAGAAAACTGAAAACAAATATATTTAATATTTCTTTATAAATGGTAGAGTGCTAAATTTTGTTGTTGTCAAAATTTGTTCGCAAATCTTTGCTTTGCTATAATTTATAGCAGCGTGCCCATAAAGACACAAATATAAAATAAATTCATTTCAAAGATAAGGTAACCCATATACATGTCCATTCACAGAATAAGAAATCGTTAAGTTGTGGTACCTGCACTTATGAATGGAGTCCAAATACAGGCATCCAGCACTCAACCAGTTACCAAAATAAAAAATACAAACAAGTCTCCCTCCCTCAATGATTGAAAAATTAATTGCTCAAGAATCAGAAATACCTTTTTCTTTGGCCGAAAAGTTGAAGTCTGCAAAGCAAAATCTAATTTCTTTGTTTGAAGGCTAGATTATTTTTTGTGGTCTGAATTTGTTAATCAAAATTTGTTTTCTCACAATTTTTTGGAGAGTGCCCACAGGCACTCTCCATTAATATGTAACAAAATAAATATATACCAGCAGATATCATTTTACTGAATATGAAACATGCACAAATAAAATGCTGGCTTTTGCTCTGGTACCCTCATTTTTTTTAAAGCCCCGATAGTGGATTCTAGCATCCAGCCAGGTAAGTAAATACCAAGTGAAGGTTTAACCCTTTACCTAACATGAAAAGCAGACAACACTTGCAAAAATAATTCTTGAATAACTTAATTTTTTTGTCTCAAAAATAAAGGCTATGACCCTTCATTGGAATGAGCTCGACGAACTTGTCCCAATGAAAGGTCATAAGCTATGTTTTTGAGACAAAAAATAATGAAAATCAATTGGCAATTTTTTAGAATAGTGCTGGCCAGTTTTGGCCTTTACGTTGGGTAAAGGTTTAAAAAGTACATCCACAATAGTGGCTTCTGGAACTTTACTGCAGAGAAAGCTAGAAGCCCAAGTTTGGACTTCATTAGGCTTCAAGGCATTGTTCATTCACTTGGTATTTTTCACACTTTTATCAAAATTGAAATTCTGACTTTCATACCAGGTTTGAGGTCTTATCTAGAGCAATATCATTGACCAGTTGCCTTCAGAATACTTGTCAGTTATACAGTGGAGCCACTTTATTGGATATCTCTTAACTGAATAACCCTGTTAACTGAATATAATTTACAACACAAAACTATTTACCATACCTCCAGTGCAAATTTAACCTGTTAATTGAATATAGGTTATAGAGTCAACTCCTGTTAATTGAAAATATAGAACCTCAGTGAGCACGCTCACATACCCCACGCACCCCTATATTTCAAGCTCTAATCATTTTTTAAAAATAAACATAGATTCTAGGAATACTGCAGAAAACAGTGTTCTGTAGTTTCAACGGTATTGAAAGAATTCAAGCAGAGAAAAGGCCCGGAAAACTGTAATTTTGATGAACTTTTCAAAGTCTATGGGGCCGTAATTTTGGTAAAAATCAGTGTAGCGGAACAAAACCCAAACTTGTTCTGTAGGCCACCATGTTAGACTAACATATCAAAAATCAGCTCAATATCTGGAAGCGTGTAGGAAAAAAGTCCGGAAAACTGTAATTTTGATGAACTTTTCAAAGTTCAAGGGCCGTAATTTCGGTAAAAATCAGTGGAGCGGAACAAAATGCAAACTTGATCTGTAGGCCACCATATCAGACTAACATACCAAACATCAGCTCAATATCTGGAAGCGTGTAGAAAAAAAGTCCGGAAAACTGTAATTTTAATGTATTTTTCAGAGTCCAAGGGTCGTAATTTCGGTAAAAATCAGTGGAGCGGAACAAAATGCAACCTTGTTCTGAAGGCCACCATGTTAGACTAACATACCAAAAATCATCTCAATATCTGGAAGCGTGTAGGAAAAAAGTCTGCAAAACTGTAATTTTGATGAACTTTTCAAAGTTCAAGGGCCGTAATTTCGGTAAAAATCAGTGGAGCGGAACAAAATGCAAACTTGATCTGTAGGCCACCATGTTAGACTAACATACCCCAAAACAGCTCAATATCTGGAAGCGTGTAGAAAAAAAAGCCCGGAAAATTGTAATTTTGATGAACTTTTCAAAGTTCAAGGGCTGTAATTTCGGTAAAAATCAGTGGAGCGGAACAAAATGCAAACTTGATCTGTAGGTCCCCATGTTAGACTAACATACCAAAAATCAGCTCAATATCTGGAAGCGCGTAGAAAAAAAGTCCGGAAAACTGTACTTTTGATGAATTTTTCAGAGTCCAAGGGCCATAATTTCGGTAAAAATCAGTGGAGCGGAAAAAAATGCAAACTTGATCTGTAGGCCACCATGTTAGACTCACATACCAAAAATCAGCTCAATATCTGGAAGCGTGTAGAAAAAAAGTCCGGAAAACTGTAATTTTGATGAATTTTTCAGAGTCCAAGGGCCGTAATTTCGGTAAAAATCACTGGAGCGGAAAAAATGCAAACTTGATCTGTAGGCCACCATGTTAGACTCACATACCAAAAATCAGCTCAATATCTGGGAGCGTGTAGAAAAAAAGTCTGGAAAACTGTAATTTTGATGAATTTTTCAGAGTCCAAGGGCCGTAATTTCGGTAAAAATCAGTGGAGCGGAAAAAAATGCAAACTTGATCTGTAGGCAACCATGTTAGACTCACATACCAAAAATCAGCTCAATATCTGGAAGCGTGTAGAAAAAAAGTCCGGAAAACAAGTAGGACTGACGGACTGAAAGACTGACGGACAGACCAGTCAAAAACATTATACACCAGCAACTTCGTTGCGTGGGGTATAAAAATGAAAGTGTCAATGACACTGTAGCTTAACTTGTCTGTGTGTTATGTTTTATGAAAAGAATAATGTTCAATAAAAATAATATGAGGTGTAGACTATACTAAAGGGGTGGGTTAATGTGGTCCTCACAGTTAATGTATGTGGCCCTCACAGTTAATGAATATCAACGAAAGTTACCAATTTACAGTGAAATTATTCCAAAATGAGTCATCCTATCAAGTTATAATGAAATCCCTTCAAAAATACAGCCTGTAGACTGTGCTAAAGGTTTTTAGGCTTCGGGCATGTGTAGCCATCACAGTTGACCAATCGCAACCAAAAGGGGACGTTCTCATCTAGACATTATACTGACTGAGTCATCCTACCAAGTTACAATGAAATCCCTTCATAAATATGATCTGTAGTCTGTGTTAAAGTTTTTCGGGTTATGGGCTTGGGCAGCCATCATGGTTGAATGATCACGACCAAAAGAGGACGTTCTCATCTAGGCATTAACTGAAGTCATCCTACTAAGTTACAATGAAGTCCCTTCATAAATATGACCTGTAGACTGCGCTAAAGGTTTTTGGGCTTCGGGCCCCTGTAGCCATCACAGTTGACCAATCGCGACCAAAAGGGGACGTTATCATCTAGACATTATATGGAATCAACCTACCAAGTTACAATGAAATCTCTCCATAAATACGACCTGTAGACTGTGCTAAAGGATTTTGGGTTTTGGGCTCGGGCAGCTGTCATGGCTGAATGATCGCGACCAAAAGGGAACGTTCTCATCTAGACATTATCTGGAGTCATCCTACCAAGTTACAATGAAATCCCTTCATAAATATGATCTATAGACTGTGAAGGTTTATGAGCTTCGGGCCCCTGTAGTCGTCACAGTCGACCAATCGCGACCAAAAGGGGACGTTCTCATCTAGACATTATATGGAATCAACCTATCAAGTTACAATGAAATCCCTCCATAAATACAACCTGTAGACTGTGCTTAGGGTTTTAGGGTTTTGGGCTCGGGCAGTCATCACGGTTGACAGATCATGACCAAATGGGGAAGTTATCTAGACACCATCCGGAGTCATCCTACCAAGTTACAATGAAATCCCTCCATATTAAATATGACCTGTAGACTGTGTTAAAAGTTTTTTGGTTTGGGGCTTGGGTAGCCATCATGGTTGACAGATCACGACCAAAAGGGGACGTTCTCATCTAGATATTATACAGAGGCATCCTACCAAGTTACAATGAAATTCCTTCATAAATACGACCTGCAGGCTGTGCTAATGGTTTTCGGGTTTTGGGCTCAGGCAGCCACCATGGTTGACCGATCGTGATGAAAAGGGGATGTTCTCATCTAGGCATGACCTCAAACCTGCATGTGAAATTTCGTGACAATCGGATAAGAACTACGGGGTGTAGCCTGTGCTAAAGGAAAATGTGAACAGACTCACAGACTAACAAACCTCCGCACGCGTGATGGCAATAGCTTATCTTGACTTTGTCAAGTTAAGCTAAAAATCTTGTAACCTGTCGAGAAATTACCCGGACTGACCCAGTTTTCCTTTGTTTTTTTAAATATTTGGCCTCAGTACATCCAATACAGGCATTTAATCTATTATATCTTGTTTGACAGAGCTCATGGAGCTCTGTCACACAAGATATAATAGAATTATTGCTCAATTTATCTCTAGAATGTAGAAAAGTGACTCAGTCCCTGTTAATTGAATACTCCTGTTAAATGAATAATTTTCATTGGAAAGGTGGCTATTCAATTAACAGGGTTCCACTGTAATATGAAAATAGGTGCAACCTACAAGCGAATGCAGTTTTGGAGTACACTGTAAAATATATGTACCTCTCTCTCAAATATACACTCACAATCAGCAAAGCTTTTTTCATGAAAATGCAAGTAAAACCGTGGCTAGTTTTTATTATTTTAAGGAATATAGGACTGTAGGAACCGAACATCTTCCCATAAAAACACTTGTCTGTATCAATGTGATTTGGTTATATGTTATATGTCATCGTGACGTCAATATAAAATACATCCGCCCATTTAGAACTCTCAAACATTCGATGGTAGCTCTTCCCACTCGAGTCACTGGTTCACAAGTTGCATTTCTCGTCAACTCTCGTTACAGCAAACAAAATGTTTGTGTTCAAAAAGAAAACAAAAACAAATGGATAATTATCACACGTTTTATATTTACTTTTAAATGATTTTTATTTTGAAAGATTAGTAGAATATTCAAAAAGCTATTTTTTGAAACTCTCGCACCTGACTTCCAGAGAGATTCAACATGGCCACCGGAATAAAAACACATTTTTTTTTATAACCTATAGAAATTTCTGATGGAAATATGAAAAATTCTCACGCGTTTTTCATAGAGCTCACTTCGTGAGCCGCACTGCACGCGGTTCAAACTCTGTTCACTATTAAGTTATATACTGAGGCTTAACCCTTTACCTAACATGAAAAGCAGACGACACTTGCAAAAAAAATTCTTGAATAACTAATTTTTTTTCATAGGGGTCATAACCTATGTTTTTGAGACAAAAAATGAAAAAATCATGAAAATTAATTGGCGATTTTTGAGAATAGTGCTGGCCGGTTTGGGCCGTTACATTGGGTAAAGGGTTAACAACATTTTCAACAGTCAAGGTCTATTGTGTCAGACAGCTTTACAGATGGTAGAAGCCAGAGTACCCACAGAGAACCACCAAATCGAGGCAAGTAACTCAGATTCTCCAACTCACTAACCTCCTGCAAGTATGGTTAGAAGGAATTGAAGGCATGTATACCAATGATGTGCAACCTGCCTAAGCACTCTATGCCACCATGCTCTCACTTGTGAGCAATTGGGAATAAGTGTTTTTTGCCCAAGGACACATCGCAGATGACACACGTCAGGATCAAACCTGTCCTATAAATCGTCAATGATATCACTTCACGATAAGACTGTGAATCTGATGCAAAACTCCAGACATGCCTTTACCACCCTGCACAAGTATGTTGAAATATCAAAATTTCAACCTGCAAATTTTTCCCATAATGCAACTAGGAATTTAACCAATGCAGTCTTATTTGACAGAGCTCAGTGAGCTCTGGCAAACAAGACTGAATTAAATTCCTAGTTGCATTGTGTGAAAACTTGCACCTTGAAATCTCAGTATTCTGACATCAGAGTGGAGATGATACTAATGTGACACTTCCAAATTTTGTGGCGTGAAATATTAGGGTTCACAAAAAAGAAACTACAGTGGAACCCAGATAACCGAATAGCCACTTGGCTACTTATTCATTAAATAGGCATATTCAATTAACTGGCTGAGTGCTACAAGCCACTATCATAGCTCTATTGAAAAGTGCTGGAAACCACTTTGGTGGCTTTACACTGTATGCATAAGCTTGATGTTTGTTCAGCAGTAGAAGAAAAAGAATTTGATATCAAATTGTTTGGTTGCAATTTATTAATCTATAGGCATTCTCCAATAAATTGTAACAAAACAATTATTTTTTAACAAAATCTTTGCAAAACTCAGGCTACTCTTTCTTTGAAAAAAAATACCCACGTTTCAAATTGCCTTTAAAAAATAATTTAGCAATCAACCAGTTAAGAGATATTTGGTCATTTTCATGTACTCTGATGATAAACGGAGCATTTATTCTATTGTACCTTGTTTAACTCTTTCAACACAAGAGGCCGCTTTTCCGGTCATTAAGTAGGATGGCTAATAAGTGAACGTGTGTGGTAGAACAATTAATATTTTCAAAGTGTAGCCTGAAGGCTGCATGTTGGGGGCGCGGTGGCTCAGTAGGTAGAGGTGCAGGCTGCAAGCCGAGAGGTCCTCGGTTCGAATCCCACCTGCGGCAACCGCGTTGTGTCCTTGGGCAAGACACTTCACCCCCATTGCCCATGTGGGGGCACGATGACGCCGTGTACTACGGCATACTGCACGTCGATGGTACGCATGTCTTCAACCAATCTAACCCTGCCTGTGCTGCAGTGCGGAGTTACAATGTTGGGGAGCTGGCAGCTGCTCGTCATTGCTCGGTGGTTCTCTCCGGGTACTCCGGCTTCCTCCACCCGTAAAACTGTCACGGTCATGATTAGCCATTGTGCATAAATATGTGACCTTAAACATCAATAAATAAATAAATGAAGGCTGCATGTTGAACATATTAATTGCTCTGCCCCCAAATAATGGATATGGACTCTTCCAATTTCTTCCATTTAACTGGCATGGTAGATACCACCAGTGTTGAAAGGGTTAACAGAGCTCATGAATCTCTGTCAAACAAAATGTACATGTAATAGATTGAATGTCTACATTGGATGTACCAAATAGATCTTTAAACATAGGAAATTCAGTGAATGTCAGAGTAAATCATATATAAATTACAAGAGATATATTTCTTAAATTAACAGGAGTTTACTCAATATCCTAAATGCAATTAACTTGTTGAGTGCTAGAAGCCACCATCAGGGCTTTCAAAATGAAAGTGTCAATGACACTGTAGCTTAACTTGTGTGTTGTGTTTGATGAAAAGGATAATGTTCAATGTTTATGAAAGGATTATGAAATAAGACAAGAATTGTGATAATTGGGAATATGTTCATTTCTGTTCCCTGTGTGCTATGTTTTTGATAAAAATAATATGAAGTGTACACTGTACTAAAGAGCTGAGGGGTGGGTTAATATGACCTCACAGTTAATGTATGTGGCCCTCACAGTTAACGTATATCAACGAAAGTTACCAATTTACAGTGAAATTATTCCAAAAAGAGTCATCCTATCAAGTTACATTGAAATCCCTTCATAAATATGGCCTGTAGACTGTGCTAAAGGTTTTCAGGCTTTGGGTCCCTGTAGCCGTCAGTTTCCCAATTGAGTCCAAAGGGGACGTTCTCATCTAGACATTATATGAAGTTAACCTACCAAGTTACAATGAAATCCTTTCATAAATATGACCTGTAGACTGTGCTAAAGGTTTTGGGGCTTTGGGCTTGGGCAGCCATCATGGTTGAATGATCGCAATCAAAAGGGAACATTCTCATCTGGGCATCATCTGGAGTGATCCTACAAAGTTACAATGAAATCCCTTCATAAATATGACCTGTAGACTGTGCTCAAGGTTTTTGGGCTTCGGGCCCCTGAAGCCATAACAGTTGACCAATCACGACCAAAAGGGGATGTCATCATCTAGGCATTATATGGAGTCAAACTAACAGGTTACAATGAAATCCTTTCATAAATATGACCTGTAGACTGTGCTAAAGGTTTTGGGGTTTTGGGCTCGGGCAGCCATCAAGGCTGAATGATCGCGACCAAAAGGGGACGTTCTCATCTAGACATTATTTGGAGTCATCCTACCAAGGTACAATGAAATCCCTTCATAAATATCACCTATAGACTGTGATAAAGGTTTTTGGGCTTCTGGCCCCTGTAGCCGTCACAGTTGCCTAATGGTGTCCAAAAGGGGCTGTTCTCATCTAGACATTATATGAAGTCAACCTACCAAGTTACAATGAAATCCCTTCATAAATATGACCTGTAGACTGTGCTAAAGGTATTCGGGCTTCGGGCAGCCATAATGGTTGAATGATCGCAACCATCATCTGGAGTGATCCTACGAAGTTACAATGAAATCCCTTCATAAATATGACCTGTAGACTGTGCTCAAGATTTTCGGGCTTTGGGCACCCGTAACCATCACAGTCGCCCAATCACATCCGAAAGGGGACTTTCTCATCTAGACATTATATGAAGTCAATCCACCAAGTTACAATGAAATTCCTCAATAAATATGACCTGTAGACTGTGCTAAAGGTTTTGGGGTTTTGGGCTCGGGCAGTCGTCACGGTTGGCAGATCACGCCCAAATGGGGAAATTCTCATCTAGACATCATAAGGAGTCATCCTACCAACTTACAATGACATCCCTCCATATTACACATGACCTGCAGACTGTGCTAAAAGTTTTTGGGTTTCGGGCTTGGGCAGCCATCGCGCGGTTGACAGATCATGCCCAAAAGGGGACGTTCTCATCGAGGCATTATACAGAGGCATCCTACTAAGTTACAATGAAATCCCTTCATAAATATGACCTGTAGACTGTGCTAATGGTTTTCGGGTTTGGGGCGCAGGCAGCCATACCGGTTGACCAATTGCGACCAAAAGGGGACGTTCTCATCTAGACATGACCCCAAACCTGCATATGAAAGTTTGTGATGATCAGACAAGCACTGCGGGGTGTAGCCCGTGCTAAAGGAAAATGTGAACAGACTAACATACTCACAGACTAACAGACTTCCACAGGCGTGATGGCAATAGCTTATCTTGACTTTGTCAAAGTTAAGCTAAAAATGAGGGTACCAGTGTAAAAGACAACATTTTCCTTGCCTGTGTTCCATATTTAGTCAAGCACAAACAATATTTTATTTATATGAATTTGTTCAATTACAATAAATAATAAAACAATTTTTGATGAACATATTCTGACTACTAAAAATAATCTAGCCCTCAACCAGTTAACAGGTCAAATTGGCACTGAAGGTTTGGTAAATGCTTTAGTGTTTTGAAGTTATACGCAATTAGCAGGATTATTCAATTAAGAGACATCCATTTAAGTGGGCTCCACTGTATTTCTTATGATGTGATAAATGCCTAACAATGATGACAATTTGACATTGTAACCTACTGCACACCATTTGAATGCACCCATTCACTGGCTGTCACTATCAATAAAAATATTCTTCATTGAAGCAAAAGATCAATTATTGTATAGAGAAACCGTGTAAGTTAATCATCAAGCAGGCTTGTATGGAAGGCGGACATGATATTGAATCAGAAGACACACCCCAAACGTGACAATTTTTATCAATGTCATAAAGAATCTACCAGTATATAAACTGCTTGATAAAATTACATTTCAAAATTAACTCTATGCGTGCTGTGGACGGATATTCCTGACAAGGAGAGGAAGTCTCTTGACACTAAAATCAGTGGTGGAGAGAGGCTGCGGATAGCCCCTAGCCAGAAGTTGCACATGGCTATGGGACAGTTAACACACTGGCCTTTCTTGGTTTAGACCAGTATGAGGAAATTTTGAAAATTGGTGCCAAAAGAAGTCAAGTCCTTCACTGTTGGAGTCTAATGTGAGGTGTATATTACTGAACCGAATACCACATATTTTCCTTTCAACAATTGGCATTTTATCATTTGTATAAATATTAATTGGTGGATGGTGTGGTAACTGAATACGCAAACAATCATAATTAACAAGGGCAACGCCCCCGGTCCCCCCGACCAAGATGGCAAATTCAAGGGAGCTGTTAGGATGCAATTTGTTCGCAGAGCATGGCCATTTTTTAACTTGACCTGTATTTCCAACCAATTAAACCACATACTTAGTTTCATTTCAATCAAATGATCCAAAGTAAAGTTATCATCCGGACAACACAAAAACCGTATTTTCTAAGTCGAAAAAGGGGAATAAATCCAGTAAAAATCAATGGAGCGTGCCCATTTTCGAACTTGACCTGCATTTCCACCCAAATAAGCGGCATACTAAATTTCGTTTCAATCAAATGATCCTAACTAAAGTTATCATCCGGACAACACAAAAACTGTATTTTTTAAGTCGAAAAAGGGGAATAAATCCAGTAGAAATCAGTGGAGCGTGCCCATTTTCGAACTTGACCTGCATTTCCACCCAAGTAAGACACATACCAAATTTACTTTCAGTAAAATCATCCAAACTAAAGTTATCATCTGGACAAGGGTGTGACGGACAGACGGACGGATGCACGCACGCACAGACAGACAGACGGACAGACGGACACTGCTGATTACAAACAATTAAACCACATACTTAGTTTCGTTTCAATCAAATGATCCAAAGTAAAGTTATCATCCGGACAACACAAAAACTGTATTTTCTAAGTCAAAAAAGGGGAATAAATCCAGTAAAAATCGGTGGAGCGTGCCCATTTTCGAACTTGACCTGCATTTCCACCCAAATAAGGGTCATACTAAATTTTGTTTCAATCAAATGATCCTAACTAAAGTTATCATCCGGACAACACAAAAACTGTATTTTTTAAGTCGAAAAAGGGGAATAAATCCAGTAGAAATCAGTGGAGCGTGCCCATTTTCGAACTTGACCTGCATTTCCACCCAAGTAAGACACATACCAAATTTAGTTTCAGTAAAATCATCCAAACTAAAGTTATCATCCGGACAAGGGTGTGACGGACGCACGCACGCACGGACAGACGGACGGACACTGCTGATTACAATAGTCCCCCGAAGGGTCGGGGTACAATTATTGACAGACTGATAAGATACACTTCCTGCATATCAAGAGAATAATGATTGTAAAAAAAAACATTGCGTCAATGGGACCCCATTCCTGATGGCATCCCCCAGGGGTGGGGTTCCCTGGCCCATAGGATGAGTTATCACTGACTGAAATAAATATAATTTGCACTCCTTTAACCAAATTTTACCACTAATGTGGAATCTGCTTTTTGCCCAATGATTTCTTTTGTTTAAATTTGTATGAATTTTCCTTTAAATCAACTCATGGCTATTTCAAGGCAGAGGTGACTAGATGCGATGAAAAGTGTTTCAAACAATACTCAGTGAGTTCAGGTGAGTTGAGAATTAATTCGACAATGAATAACTTAACAGACGTTTCAAATTGGCAGCTCTTTAACCATTTTGATACATGGGAGCCATTTTCTTACATGAACTGATATCTGGAACTTTCTTTGACATTATTAGTATAATCTTATCATAAATGAAGAAATACAGCGAAACCCCATTAATTGAATAACCACTTTGTAAGAGAAAAATATTCAATTAATTGTATACAATGAACAGGAATTGGATCATTTTCCTGTCTTCTAGTTATAAACATTTATTCTATTTGTTTGACAGAGCTCAGTGATAAGATATAATAGATTAAATCCCTTCAATAGATTACTGAGGCCAAAAATGTCTTTGCATGGGTAGAATTCAGTGGAGGTCGGAATAATTTATCAAAAGATTACAATTTTTGTTAATCAATTAACAGGAGTTTACTCTATAACCTATATTCAATTAACAGGTCAAAATTGTTGTAAAAGTATGGTAAATGACTTGATGTTTGTAAGTTATACACAACCAGAACTATCACTAAAGGTGATTAATACCCCCACTTCTGGCTTACTAGAATGCACCTCTGAATGCAGAGCTTGAAAAACCAATAATAAATCCCAAGTTTGTAAGAGATAAGTTGTTGCAGATCAAAAAAATTGGAATATGTGTATGCCCACTTATAAGTAATAATGCTTGAGACGTTTGATCAAAATTGGTTAAAATATGTAGAAGTAGTTGCATGCACAAAAATCCCATATACAAATCTATATTAAATCTTCTAAGTTGAAGGGGAGATAACCTGGTAAAAATCATCACAGATGGAAAATTTGGAAATATGCACATGTCCACTCATTAGTCACCATGTTTAAATCATTTCATCAAAATCGGTTCAATAATGTAGGAGGAGTTGTGCACACAAGAATCTCATTTGAAAATCCATAACAAATCTAAGTTCAGGGAAGATAACCCGGTTAAAATTATCGCAGATAAAATTTTTTAGAATAAGCGCATGTTCATTAGTTAGTGATAATGTTTGAGAAGTTTCATCGAATTTGGTTCAATAATGTAGGAGGAGTTGCGTACACAAGAATCTCATTTGAAAATCATTAATAAATCTTAACTTCAGGTGGCGATAAACTGGTTAAAATTGTCACAGATGAAAAATTTTAGAATATGCACATGTTCACTTGCTAGTCATAATGTTTGAAAAGTTTCATCAAAACTGGTTCAATAATGTAGGAGGAGTTGCACTCACAAGAATCTCATTTGAAAATCCATAATAAATCTAAGTCCAGGGGAGATAACCTCGTTAAAATTGTTGCAGATGAAAATTTTTAGAAAATGCGCATGTTCACTTGCTAGTCATAATGTTAGAGAAGTTTCATAGAAATCAGTTCAATAATGTAGGAGGAGTTGGCACAGTCACGAATCTCATTTGAAAATCCATAATAACTCTAAGTTCAGGGGAAGATAACCTCATTAAAATTGTCGCAGATAAAATTTTTTAGAATATGCACATATTCACTTGCTGCTCATAATGTTTGAGAAGTTTCATCAAAATCGGTGCAATAATGTAGGAGGAGTTGTGCACACAAGTTTGGAGGGATGGATGGACAGACGTACACGTTCTTACTTATGGGGTTTTTGATGGACAGATGGATGGATGGACATATGGATGGATGGACAGATGCACATACAGGCTTCGACAATATAGCTAACAGAATTATTCAATCAAAATGTAGTATTTATTTATTTATGTTTAAGGTCATATATTTATGCACAACGTCTAATCATGACCGTGACAGTTTTACGGGTGGAGGAAGCCGGAGTACCCAGAGAGAATCACCAAGCAACGACGAGCAGCTGCCAACTCCCCAACATCGTAACTCTGCACTGCAGCACAGGCAGGGTTAGATTGGTTGAAGTCATGCGTACCATCGACGTGCAGTATGGCTTAGTACACGGCGTCATCGTGCCCCCACGCGGGCAATGGAGATGAAGTGTCTTGCCCAAGGACACAAAGTGGTTGCCGCAGGTGGGATTCGAACCGAGGACCTCTCGGATTGCAGCCTGCACCTCTACCTACTGAGCCACCGTGCTCCCAATCAAAATGTAGACAATTAAGTGGGCTTCAATGTCTTGTATACATGTTTTAAGACCAAGATGTGGGTCTTCCCCATCAAGCATTATTTTTTGGAAGTACATGTGTGCACTTCTAGCAATATAAACTAAACAACATAAAAATGTAAGATATTTCAGTTTGGGTGTAAGCTTATAAATAATTCAATTTTTTGTTTATTTGTTATTTAATCCTCAAGGTCACCTACAGCATCACTTTAAAGAACTCACACCCCAGGCATTTGTTAATGGGGTCTGTTATACAAAATCAGATCCCTGTTTTCCACGGTAATCAAACATTGCCCAATTTCGAGAATATAAAATTTATTACATATCTAATTAAGTGATAGAAGCCACTATCATTGCTCTATGGAAAAGTAATATTCATTTATTATTTATTTATTGGTGTTTAAGGTTACATATTTCTGCACAATAGCTAATCATGACCATGACAGTTTTAAGGGGTAGGAGAAGTACCCGGAGAGACCCACCAAGCAACGGCGAGCAACTATCAGCTCCCCAATATACTAACTCCACACAAGCAGGGTTAGCATTGGTTGAAGACAAGTGCACCAATGATGTGCAGTATGCCTTAGTGCACAATGCCACGTACCCCCAAGTGGGCAATGGGGGTGAAGTGTCTTGCCTATGGACGCAATGTGGTTGCCACAGGTGGTATATGAACCGAATGGAAAAGTAATAAAAGCCACTTTAGTGGCTTGACACTGTATGCACTAGCATGTTGTTTTTCCAGCAGTTGAAAAAATAGTTTATGCAAAATTGATATGTTGCAATTTATGACTAAAATCTTGCTGAACTAAAACTCTCCTTGCTGGTAGCATTTTTATTTAATGGAGAAAGACGAACTGGCCCAGACAATTCCTATTGGAATGTTTTTTTTCCCCTTCAATATATTAGCCTTAAAAATGATGTTTTTAAACAATAATATTTTTTTTTCAGCCTTAACCCCTAATTTTCACCCATCACTCTGTTTTTTTCTTGTTTAACTACACATTTGACCAATTATATCTTATTTGACAGAGCTCACGGAGTTCTGTCAAACAAGGTATATTTGGTTAAATATCAGACTGCATTATGGAAATATTTGCTACTGAAAACTTTGCCATTTTGACATCAGAGTGCTGAGGGTTAATGGTTTTAAAACACGACATAAAAATACACAAATCTGATTTAACCCTTTACCTAACATAACAGCTACATCCATAGGCATTCACAAAATTATGGTTTCAATATTTGCTCAAAAACATAGCTTATGACCCTTCATTGGAACGAGCTAATTGAGCTCGTTCCAATGAGGGGTCATAAGCTGTGTTTCTGAGCAAAAAAATTATAATGTTTAGTTATCTAAGAATTAGTTTTCAAGTGTCGTCTGCTATTCATGTTAGGCAGGCCCGTCGGAACCGGGGGGGCTGCAGCCCCCCCAATAATTTGCTCATATTTCGTCGTTAGTTTATCCATGATGGGAGCAACCGATGTAATCTGAATAAAACTGGACATTACATTATTGAACTCAGATTAGAACAGTGGCGTAGGAACCGGTGGGGGGTGGGGGGGGTGGGGTGGGGAGGATTAAGGGAGATATTTCCCCCACCCCCACACATTTGTCAAAAGTAGGCTTCACAGGGCTGGGTTGGTGGTTTCTCCACACAGGATGCCCACTGGTTACCACATTCCGACATTACTGTTAATGAGTACTGGACTGAGTGGGTTCCATGTGGGCTTTCTTCCACCAATAAAACTGACAGTCGTGTTTTCGCCTAATTGTGGAAAGCGATGTTAAACCCC
The DNA here is from genome assembly GCA_031216915.1 of Pictodentalium vernedei. Lineage (NCBI taxonomy): Eukaryota > Metazoa > Mollusca > Scaphopoda > Dentaliida > Dentaliidae > Pictodentalium > Pictodentalium vernedei. The sequence goes on from CM062291.1 coordinate 312,061,386, forward strand.
AACCAACCACAGGGTAATTCATTGCATGTTCACTATTCCTGTCATTCTGCTCGGAAATCACGCTGAATTGATCAGAGAGTTGACGTATTTCCTTATTGACGATGTATTTGCTCAGAATCACTCAGAATGCATATTTGTACATCTTAAATTAAAAAAATTTCCCGGGGGAGGCCCCACCAACGAGACGGGGAGGTACCCCCTCTCGTGCTCACCCCCACTCGCCTTTTCGCGGTTCGGATGACGCTTCGCGTCATAGGAATATACAATTTATTTGCTCAGAATCAACTAGAATTCATGTTTTTACATCTTAAATTCGAAAATTTTCCCGGGGGAGGCCCCCAGACCCCCCCCCCCCCCCCCCCCCCACCAACGAGATGGGGGATATCCCCTCTCGTGTTCACCCCCGCTCGGATGACGCGTCGCATCATGGGAATATAGGTCCTACCCCTCCCCCCCCAATAAAATTAGCTTACTACGCCCCTGGATTAGAATTGTGAACGTATCACTGAATGTATAACATGCACCTGCATATGTTGATGTGCAAACGTTTTGAGCAATTCCTTTGGCAGCTCAGAAGACCACGACAACCGTTGGCGTAATGATAAAACTAATGAATCCACCCTAAGGCCTGACTGTTTTTTAGCATGACGGAATACGGCCACGGCCTGCAGGTGAGCCCGGCGTGAGAACCGTCCCCAAATGTTATGAGGTTCTATTGGGATTTTTGAAACATTTTGTTAAAAAACAACTTTTGCCTTTTAAAAAAATCAAGAGGTTTTTGCTTCAAAAGCTACCAGAATGCTTCCTTTGATTGCCCTTTTCAAAAAATTTTCTGGGGGAGTAAGCCCCCCCCCCCCTCCCCCTCCCCCCTCAAAAAGCTCGTGCCTTCAGGCATTTGGATACCCCATACCCATTTAGTATCAGCCAGTTCACCCAAATTAGCAATATCAGCCCCCCCCCCCCCCCCCCCCCCCCCCAATATAAATTTCGTTCCGACGGGCCTGTTAGGTAAAGAGTTAAACTTAGTGTTGGGCTTGGGAGATGGTTAATCTTCTTGCTGCTAATATGGTAACCATGAAAACAAATACTGAAGTTACAAATCAGCTTTGAAAAATAAATCAGCACTCTGAAAGATATAAACAGCTATGAGCTCCAGCAATCAAGATATTCATCATAGTACATCAACACTGCAGAAATCTGAGAATGTGGATACTTAAATCAACACCAGTACTGGAGAGGGTTCGAGGATAAAAGAATTACCATTGTAGTTTTTCAGTTGAAGGTATGAGTTGGGAATTAATCATAATTCTGCATTAGTCATTATACGTCAGTAAACTCAGAAGGATAACAGTGTTTACAGCCAGTACAAAATTTCTTGAATTAATGCCAATGTTTTTTTCGCATCAAGATACAAAACAACAAAGGGCATGCATTTATTTTTATATACCATCTGGTACTTCAGTAATTAGAGAAATTAGTCCCGAAAACACCAACTGAAATGTATCATAGAAATGCCTCACGCATGTAATTGTACGTATTTATCATCGGTCCTTTACATGATGTATGACTTGGTTTCACCCTTAAGTTTCCATACAGCCACAAACTGTCCCTTATATATTGCTCTGAAAAAGTTGTTCCAAGTGTATTATTCCTTCAGAACTTTACCGGTAGGATATATTTATTGTACAGGCAGCCAACAATAATGTAGAAACACTGTTAAGTCATCTGCGGTTATTTAAGTGTATATACGGTAGTATTTAACAAAATTAATCTAAGGACTTAACTCTAATCCGCTGAGTATTTACCAAAGCAGCCATGACTAGATTTGATGAAAATTCATCTAAATTTGACTCATGGAATCATGGAGTAAAAAAAATGATTCAGTTTACTAGGGGGGAGGGGGAAATTTTATTAAATGTGCCCAAATTGTACTTATTTCAGTAGCAAGAGAAATCCTGTGCTAGGCAGGAATATCCAACAGCAGCATTCAAGGAGTTAAGGGGTAACCACCATGTTGTTGGAAAGATGAAAAAGAGTCCAACAAAGATTTCTAAGTTCATTTGAAACAGTGATGTTTTCCAGTCAAATAACATTGTTTACAATTTGAGACAAGTACATTACCTCTGAAACAGTATGATTTTCAGCTTGTTAGACACAGTACATGTACAGCTGATTGTTCAGGCCTGTTTTTTTTTCATGATAGCAATTGCCCCGATCACCACTGTTTGCATGAAATCATTTTCAGGAGAGTAACATATTGCTCATCCCCACCACTCTGCTTTGTCTGATGCACACTCTGTTAATGTATGGCACCATTAAGTTGTCAACACCCAGAACTACAGAACTGCCACCACGGACTGGTCAGTTTCCATGGGTGGGCAATATTGCCTTGGATGCACAAATATTAGATCTCAAACATTAATTATAGGAATAATCATAAAAAATTTAATTAATGAAGCACTGGGTACAACCCGGTGCTTCATTAATTAAAATTTTGTTGCTAATGATTTTTATTAGCTGGTAAATGCATGTGTGGACATCGCTGCCCACGTGTGGATTATGACCAGTCCACGGTGACTGTACCATATCAAGTCTACATGCTTACCTTCGACACTGTACAGAAAGTGCTATTTCACTGACCCTTTGGATAAAAGAGTGCAGAAAAAATTGAAACAACCTCAGTATGGTAGTTATTTCCAGTCAAGTCTCATCTTCCTGAACAGGCATATGACACTTTACTAGAACAAGAGGCCTCATGGGGTTCGAGGAGCTCACCTGACAATAGTTGTTTAAAGAAGGATTTAATTTGCATCTATAACTCATTAACACTACAGAGGAATGCAGTTATTTAATTATTTATAAACCTGTTGTCCATGCCAGATGATTTTTTTCTAGTACTGGGATGCTATCACAGAAATAATGCCCGGATTTCCAGTAATGCAAAACTTGGGAGTCCAAATATCAACCTAGAAACTTAACTTGACCAAACTTGAGATCTGAGCCCTTCCTTTCCACCACCAGGATGCTGTATACCAAATGTGAAAGCAGTCTTACTGTGGGATCTGAAGGAGAAGATTTTTAAACAAATTTCCTCATATACCCAGGGACCCAGTTTGAACAAACTTGAATCTCACCCCCTAGAGATGTTGTTTACCAGATACAAAAGCATTCTGACTGGTGGATCTGGAGAAGATGATTTTTTAAAGAAATTCCCTCATATTGCACTAATTTTTAAAGATCATTCCCCATATTGCCCTAAGTTAAAAATTAGGGCTCCTGTATTGAGCACAAATATGAACGAAGGGGCTTCATTTTAACATACTTGTATTTGACCCCACCCCCCCCCCCCCACCCCCCCCCCCCCCCCCCTATGGATGCTGCATACCAAATATCAAAAGATTCTGATCATTGGTTGTGGAGAAAATTTTTTTGCAAATATGCTGACTCGGCATTTTTTCGATAAAGCCCTCACCACTCCCCCCCCCCCCCTCCCCACCCTATAGAACACCCTGACACAACCAAAGGCAATTTTTTTTACCATTCAATTCTATTGCTCCTAAGGATGCTTCATACCAAATAACAGTTCTCTGTTCCGTGTCGTTTGGGAAATATGGGCATTTGAAAATATTTCTATTTTTAGCTCCAGGAGTTTCCATGGGGACACAGGAAAATTATTTTTGCATGAATCAAGTACTTATGACTCAATAATACCACATATCAAATTTGGTTCAAATCGAACCATCGGTTCAGAAAATAGAAATTTCTCGTGGGGCCAAAAATCTTGCAGCACCCATTACAAAGGCAAATAATGATCCACGAACTTCATTTGAACAATTTGATTCTACACCTCAAAAGGACGCTCCATACCAAATATCAAGTCATTGTACCAACTGACTCATGAGAAGAAGATTTTTTAAGCATTTTGGTGGATTTTCGCCCACCCCCTCCCTATGAGGTTGGGTAAGTTGATTTGAAAAAAACAAAAATGCGATGTCAGAACAAGCAATCACCTCAAATATAACAAAAATTGGTTCAGTGGTTTAGGACGGGCAGGTGCTAACACCATGTTCATGGATGACAGACGGTGAGTGATCAATATAGCACATCCTGACTTTCAGTCAGGTGAGCTAAAAAACTGCCAGATCATATGTCTTGCAATTTTATTTACGTTCAGGAGCAAATACCATAAAACTTTTACAACTGTATTTTCTAAAATTGTATTTTCCAGTTATGACTTTAAATGGTTTGAAATGAACCATTAGCATTTTCAAAGATGTGGCAATTTGCCAGTTGGCTAATTGCCATATCTTTTAAAAAGGTAATGATTCATTTTAGTCTGTTATATTAATAGGTAGAAAATACAATTCTAGAAAATACAATTGTATAAATTTTATTTAAACTCTTAATAGCCAATGACCACCCCCCTCCCCTCCCAAAAAATAGTAACTGCTCAATTCAATATTACACCTACCCGGTTCCTGATGACGTACCCACATCACACACTCATAAATTCAAGCGGATCATCATAGGAAGTGACACCGAGAGTGAATAATTTGACAACACAACTTTGAAAATTGTGGTGACTGCATTACTCATTGTTTGTTAGAGTGCACAACAATATAGTTCCATAAAATATGGGTTTTTTTAAAACTTTTTCTTGCCCAACATTATGTCCCAAAACTGTATTAATAATTTAAGATTTAATCTGTTTATGTGACTGAATTGTTAGATAAATGAATTATCATGATAATGTGCATGTCCTGTAATTTGCATCAGATTCTCGGTGGTGTCCAAAATGGGATCACATCTCACAGCAAAGCCGGCTCCTTGATATCCATTCTGGACACCACCTCGAATCTGATACAAATCACAGGACATGCACATAATCATGATTATGTGTATATATATATATATATATATATAGATAGATTTACTTAGAAACAATTGCCAAGGTAGTTGGAATGTAGCTTGAAAGCTTACCAAGGCTGCATATTGAAGCACCTATTTTGTTGCCGTAAAAAGTGACCAAAGTCAGAATTGAGGCCTCAGGGGTTAAAATCTTTAAAAGTACTTTTTGAATAAACACAAGAAAATTGTTGTTCAATTTTTCTCTATTGGTAAATACAATACTTGACTCTCCCAGAGAGCTCCCCATGAAATGATGTCAACATTTCAAATTATCAACAGAGGTAAAGTATTAATGGTATTATCTTGTGAATGTCCTACAACTTATTTCAGCTGGTACTCTCACTATTCATGCAATCTTAAAGAAGATGATGACAGAAATTGTCAAATCAGATTATAGTCCTCTGATGGTCTTACCAAATGCTATTAGTTTACACCCTGGCCAAATACCCTTTATAGATTACCCCAACTGCAAGTGTACATAAATATACCATAACACATAAACAGTTCAAAATGTACATATTTTCTCTATTTAACCCTTTACCCAAAGAATTGACCACATCAAATTTTTTTCAAGGACAGAATTCCGGTTCCAAGAGTGTAACTCACTCACTATTTACTTAAGTACTTGCAAAAACAAAGGCAAAATTTTAGTCCACTTTTCGAATGAATTACCATTCTCTGATGCTACTTCCATGTTTTGCAGAAAATCTGAAAAAAAGCTTTTATATCATTTCTTCTTTGTCAATCCCAGAAAGCTCTCTGCACTTTTCAAGATATGATTTGAGAAAATGGTCTTATTAATTGAAGGAAAGGATAAATATTTCCTTTTGGTATGGCCCCACAAAGTAGATCTTCTGTTTCTCAGGCCTTTTTTGTAAAATTGCAAGTGGGGTGGGGGGGGGGGGGGGTATTTTATTTTATATTTTTGTAATTATTTCTTTGCCATCAAAAGTTCATATTCTTGATTTGTTTTATGTTTTAGGACTCATAATCTACAGAATAGCATGGGTGGTGGTGTATTTCATCCCTTGAGTGCAAGAAGGCTTTAGCAAGCATTGCAAAGCCATGTTGTACTCAATGGACAATTTATTTATTTATTTTATTGGTGTTTTAAGGTCACATACTTATGCATAATGGCTAATCATGACCATGACAGTTTTACAGGTGGAGGAAGCCGGAGTACCTGGAGAGAACCACTGAGAAACGACAAGCAGCTGCCAGCTCCCCAACATCGTAACTCCGCACTGCAGCACAGGCAGGGTTAGATTGGTTGAAGACATGAGCACCATCGACGTGCAGTACATCTTAGTACACGGCGTCATCGTGCCCCCATGTGGACAATCGGAGTTAAGTGCCTTGCCCAAGGACACAATGCGGAAGTCCGAATCAATCGCTCTGACAGTCACCCATCCGAGGACTAACCGGGCTCGACGTTGCTTAACTTCGACTCAATGGACAAATTTATCAATTTTATTAACTTGGGTAAAATAACAGACCTAAACCATTTAATATTTATTTTTTTAAGATAGTGTTGGTTATAAAAAGAGAGCATGGTTCAGCCAAAAGGACAAAGGACCTGCAAAACAGATTTTTAACTTTTTTAGGCCTATTCTACAAAATAATAAGCCTCAAAATTACATTTTGACAAAAGACATCTTTTATACTATTTAAATACCATTTTGAAAAACAAGGACATTTCTAAGGTTTCAATGCCCTGAAAAGTGAGACGCAAATTAAATGATTCTACAGTTAAAACTAGAATTCCTGTCATGAAATCCACACAAATAGCATGTCAATCTGTGCGTTAATCTACACATTATGACCATAGTAAGGCTATCAAATTCTGTACATATGGCCTGTGCACAAGCAATGTTTCAGCCAATGGACCTCCGGGTAACCTGGAGGTCCATTGGCAGAAACATTGCCTGTGTTTGCTATGAGTAACCAGAACCTGCCGTGCTTTGGATGCTATTCGATATGGCAATTGCACGCAATTCCTATGTGTAAATAAGACTAGATAAGTGCACAGTTCATGGCAGGACTTCTAGTTTTAACTGTAGGACTTTAAGCACCAATATCAACCCTGAATAAAAAATTTTTTTTTTTTCACTGTTTCTTCATTAATGTTCAACTGTGTTTACAAAAATTTCTGCCTCCAGCAATTACACCAAAATATTTGATAAACTAATGGCAGAGTCTTCATCTTCTTTCATATAGATCCTTATTTTGACTATCTTGTTCTAATGAAAATATCAACTAGTTTTTAACAATGTTGCCAGCAAAAAAAAATAAACTAAATGTATAATCGATTTGCAGTTTTATCGTCTAACAGAACAACCATAAAAAACTTCCAAGAAACATTTCCTAATTGTTTGAAAGCACAGTTAAGAACTTGGAAGGCAGTCTGAGAGAATTTCTTTAGCATTCTCTGTAATTTGATCTGGGAATTTAATGTCAAATTCAATTATTAGATCTCCTCTTCGATTTGGTTGTTTTGAATTTGGAAGTCCTTCACCCTGAATGCGTTTTCCAGTGTTTGGTTTGATAATATCCTTCAAACGTAGAGGTATTTTTCTTCCATCAATTGTTGGAATACGAATTGTTGTTCCACAAAGAGCCTGCAACATAAAATAATGAATATTAGACACCTTTTTATTGTTCTGTTTTATTCAGAGCTAACCAACCACTGACAAACAAGAACCTATTGCTGAAAGCAATTATACCCCCACTGCAGTGCTGGACCGATGAAGCATAAATGAATTAAAAACACAGTAAGGACTGAACCTCCACTGAAAATATGCAGACGACTTTTTTATAACATGTGCAGGAGTGGCTTGTCATAAGGATCCCTCATACCAAATTTCAGTGAAATCCATTCACTCACTGGTAAGATATCGCTGCAGACAGATGGACAGATGAATGGACAAATGGGTGAATGGACAAATGGATGGATGGACAGATGTATGGATGGGCAGATGGATGGAAACACAGAAGGATGCACAGATGGACAGACAGATGTATGTAGTCCAGTATAAACCCCATTTTCTTCGAAAGTGAGGGTATCATAAAGGACATAAGTGTCAAAAAACATTCTGGCAGACCTGACAGGAGCGAGACCCTTATTCTCAAAATACCTATCTTGTTTGTAACTTTTAATCAATTTTTATGGTCTGTTATTGAGCAGGTGCAGAGCTGAATGGGATTATCACAAAGATTAACTGGTTGAGTGCTAAATTATTTTTGGTCCTTAAAATTTCTTTGTGCATCTTTGCCTTGTTACAATTTATGGGAGAGTGCCATTAGGCACTCACCCATAAATTCTAACGAGGCTAATCCTAACAGATAAAATTATATCATTTCAAAGATAACATGAAGCACATCCACAGAATATGAAGTCTTTAAATTGTGGTACTGGCACTTCAGAATAAAGCCCAAATATGGGCTTCCAGCACTCTACCAGTTAAAGAGTAAACTCCTGTTTATTGAATAATATGTCAAGCAATTACTCTGACAATCAGCCTTGTTTATATACCTATTCAGCCTCAATACATCCAATATAGGCATTTAATCCATTACAATTTGTTTCACAGAGCTCCATGAGCTCTGTCAAAGAAGGTAAAACAGAATAAATGCTCAGTTTATCTCTAGAATACAGGAAAGTGAACAAATCCCTGTTAACCCTTTACCCTATGCCAACAATATCATAATCTATTATTTTACGGTAAATATTATTTTTTCAGATTTTTAAAAAAAAATCCACAAAACCATATCATGTGACCGCTCATTGGAACGAGTTCAATGGTTTTGTTGAATTTTTTTGAAAAATAAATGTTTTCCTATGGCTCAGTGTATAAATTACATGGATGGATGTGGTCGATTCATTAGGTAAAGGGTTAATCAAAAACTACTTTTACTTGAATCATTCTCAATGACAAAGTCATTATTTTAATTAGCAGAGTTCCACTGAAAAAGGGTGAGGGGTCAGCAAACCTGGCAGGTGCACGATTAACCCTCAAGGCCCAAATTCCAACTTTAATCACATCTTTCTGCAACAAAACAGGTGCCCCAATATGCAGTTTTGGGTAAGCTTGCAAGTTACATTCAAAGTTTTGTGGTAGTTGTTTCTAAGCAAATCTTGGCTGCCTACATAAGCAACCAAGACTTGCCAAAAAACAACTGCAAAGTCATAGGATGTGGATTGTTAAAGTAAAGCAAAGAATGTAAAAAAAAATCTCCTTCCACTTAAGGGTTAATATTCTTGAAATGTGTACTTTATGGGAGACAGTTACATGTTTTTCTTGGTCTATTGCTTAGCAGATGCTGAACTGGAAAGGATTATTATTATCGTTCATGGGTTTGGGCGTGGGATGGAAAGTCTCACCAGAGGGGCAAGATATATGAGCCAGACACAAGGCTTTCGAGTATCTGGCACAAATATCTTGCACTGAGAATGAGATTTCGCCATTCCACACCTAAAACCCATCCCAGAATGACACATGTGTGTGAATGGGTTAATCAATGTGGTATGAGTGCTTGTGCAGAAGGTTAAAACAAGAGGCTGCAGGCCTCGAGTTTTATCCTTCCACGATGGTGCAAGTGCCATATTGATTAACTCATTCACACACGTCATTCTGTGTTTATAACATGCCTTCACATCTATGAAAGCAATTATTGAAAGGCCACTCAGCAATTCATTTGTCAACAGTTACTATCAACAAAAAGAATGCATTTTATCACCAACCAAATTTGCGAGGGGAACCAGTGTTACTATGTTTAGCTATCGTTAGCTATTCAAATTGTAATTGCGGTGCATGATTTGTAGAAAATTCCAGTGAAATTTCGCTTCTATTTAAAAATAGTCTGTCAATGATTTCAGTTCGGCACATATCTGTGGAATGGATTTTCGTTTTCCGCATGGTATAATGTTGCTATAAATGGGGATTTCACAGAACAGGAGTGTAATAAAATTTTTCTTCCACCTAAATGCAAATGTGACAGTACTTGTGCTCGAAAATGTGTCTTGCGACATCTGATCTATCTGAAGATAGGTTGCTTACCAACAATATCTAATTACCTATTCTGAATTATATGTCATTTAGTATATACCATGGGTATATACTTGGAAAGTGAATGACAGTCTACATGATGACAGAGTTAAGGTGCTATAAGGATGGAAAATTTGTTTACTTTAAAATTACCACTGCTGATATTCCATAAATTCAAATTAATATACACAAATAATATCTCAAAATGAAGGTTGTGATGTATAGAACATGAAAAATATATGCATTCAACTCAAAGGGTTGACAGCAGGCACCAATGATTCCTGGAAGTCTGTTACCGTATTCGTATTCAAAACTGATAATAAAATAATATTTCCAGAGGACAACTCATGGCCAAACGAGCCTTGTTGTATTCAAGGTGTGATACTTGATCAGCTTGTTCTCATTTACGATCAGATTCCATTTGACACTAAAATCTTCATTTGGCAGCCAAAAAATTCATTTGGCACCGAACAAAAATTCGACTTCGCACTAAAAAATTAAAGCTGGTGTACCTAAATCTTTTTTAATCCCAGCTACATGGTGATAAAGGTCTATTCATTAACCATTCACCATACAAAATGACTATTTCTGTAAAATAGTAAAAAAACATTTTACTTTTTCTAAGGAGGAAATTTTTGTGTATCTTCCTTTAAAAAAACCCAAGATAATTGAGGAAGAGTGAGCAAGCAATTTCTGGCACTGACCATAAAATGTCAATGAATGTTAAAAAAAAATGCATTGCCACATCTTCGACAATATTGCTATTATGTTTCACTCATCTCCATTTTCACACAATCGGGTTTTTTAGTAATACAGTGGAACCCTGTTAATTGAATAGCCACTTTGCCAATGAAAATTATTCAATTAACAGGAGTATTCAATTAACAGGGATTGTGTCAGTTTCCTGTATTCTAGAGATAAAGTTAGCATTTATTCAATTATACCTTGTTTGACAGAGCTCCATGAGCTCTGTCAAACAAGATATACTAGATTAAATACCTGTATTGGATGCACTGAGGCCAAATAGGTCTATAAACAAAGGAAAACTGGGGACAGTCCGGGTAATTTCTCGACAGGTTACAAGATTTTTTATTTAATTAACAGGAGTTTACTCTATAACCTATATTCAATTAACAGGTCAAATTTGTACTGGAGGTATGGTAAATGGTTTTGTGTTGGGAAATTATATTCAATTAACAGTTAAGAGATATCCAATTATGAGGGCTCCACTATATCAGATAATCAAATTCAAGCACTATTTAAGCACTTTTCAAGGACTCAGACCATGAGTTTTAAGGACTATTGTAATTTTCATATGAACTTACATCACCATGAACAACACACAAAAATTTCTGCCACGAGGACCTGATTTCTGGAAAACCCAACTTGCTTGACATACAATGTACCTCAAGTGCACCTTGTTGCTCTCAAGGGATAGAGAGATGTGGTTCCTGGCCATTTTTGTGAGATTGCATGCATGTGGGTGGGTTGTCATGAAACTTTTCATCTCCGGAGTTTTTGGTAAACTGAATTTAAGTACTTTTCAAGGGAGATGGTGGAAAATTATGTACTTTTCAAGGATAGAAACAAACTCAGGGACTTTTCAAGGAAGCTCCAAAATTAACTGGTTGAGTGCTAGAAGCCACTATCAGGGCTTTCAAGAAAATGAGGCTACCAGAGCAAAAGCCAATATTTTCCTTGCTTGTGTTCCCTATTCAGTCAAATGCAAATAATATTTTGTTTATATAAGTTTGTTCTATTACAAATTATTGGAGAGTGCCTGAGGGCACTCTCCAATAATTTGTAATAAAACAAATTTTGAATAAGAAATTTAGACCACAAAAAATAATCTTGCCCTCAACCAGTTAAAGGACTTTTCATTTGAGTGGGAGGGAACCTTCACATGAAGAAATTACACTCACAAGTTCAGTATTAGTTCTTTGATTTCAACTTTCAAAATAAAAATTAATTTATGATGATGCATGCACATCCTCTTATCCTCACATCGGTGATAAAATCACTATCACGTTTACATTATTATACTTCATGTAATACTCTAGACATCTGATTCAACAATTAACATTTGATAATTATGGTAATTACACTTTTCGACTCCACCCATTCTTCATACATTGATGCATCACGGTTTCCTTTTCTTGACAACACACATTAATGCATCACACCAGGTGTTAACGCTTTTGCATTATCACCCACTAGCACCGAAAATTATCATACACGACAATTAACATATGCCACAAGTGATCACTTCCGATGTTTAGCCTCACATGAGAATTGTATCTCTTAACCTGGTAAGAATTTTCTTCAATTCTGAAGCAACCATGACTTGATGTTATGGGAAATTCAACAGAGTTTAGCATCAAGGTATCATTTAGAAGAAGACTATTCCCATTCTTAATCGAATAACCCTGTTAATTGAATATAATTTCCAAACATACCTTCAGAACAAATAAGACCTGTTAATTACATGTTGGTTAAAGAGCAAGCTCCTGTTAATTGAATAAAATATCTTGTAGTATGTCAAGAAATTACCCTGACAATCACCAAATTGCCCTCGTTTAAAAACCTATTTGGCTTCCGTGCATCCAATCCAGGCAGTGAATATATTTGATCTTGTTTGACAGAGCTCCATGAGCTCTGTCAAACAAGGTTTAATAGAATAAATGGTCACTTTATGTGGCCAAATTCCTGTTAAGTGAATACTCCTGGTAACTGAATAATTTTAACTGGTAAAGTATCTCTATTCAATTAACAGGGTTCTTCTGTAATTGTCACATGTATAGAAATTGTTACTTCAAACACAAGACAATCAGTTTTATGAAAAACATTGCTTGAGGGAACAATTACATGTACAACTATTGATAATAACAAGCTCTATAAAAACACTTTCTCAAGTTTGAACCTTGAACTTCAATATAACAACATGAGGAGGGTGTTACGGTTTATTAATGGCCCCAAGAGGAATGAATAACAGCCCAAGGGTTTATTATCTCGACTTCGTCTTGGGCTGGCAATAATCCAGAGGGCTGTTATTCAGTCCTCGAGGGTCATTAATAAACTAGGACGCCTGTCAAAATTATTTTTATTATGTTTATTACCAAGACCGGAAGCGGGCAACAGTCTGTTAATGAATTTTGATTATTAATGCCCACCGCTCGCTTCTGGTTACATGACGTCATAAGTTACTGAGTTTTACCACCCCACTAAACTCTGTTAGTAAACTAGAGAACACCTGCTAAAATGGTAATAATGTGAATTAAAATTATTAGCCCATTAAGACCACACTCGCACCCGTGTGATATGCATACAAAGTTTTGTTCATCTCCTTCCTGTTTTAAGATGCATGTACATTGAGCTTAATGGATTTGAATGGCCATATTGTCGTGCTAGGCATCTGAATGAATGAACAAACAGGCTGGAAAAGCCCTCTTACAATAATGTTATAATAAAAGCAGACAGAAAATTTTGAATAGATTATGACTGGATCAGTGTCTGTCCAAACTTCTCTGTCTGTTTTACTGCTCACAACACTGTAAAATGGAGTAAGAGACCAGTTTTGAGATACTGCAGTACATTACATTTTGCTTCTTTTGTCTACCACAAATGACTAAATGTTGAGATAAAAATTATTATTAAAGGCGCATGTGAAATACGTGAAAAACCTCCACCAAGGTTCATTGATTCCCCTCCCTCGTACTCTACCAGAGTTGTGTTCTGTATTTATACCACAAATGAACTTGAATTTAGTGAATGAAGCCGATATTTCGAAAGACAAATATCACCTTCAGCAGTCAGATAACTTTCTTGCGTGACACTGTTTTGTGTTGAAGCTTTTTATTCACGTCATAATGTCACTCAGATGCATAATGTCCAATCAGATGCCTTTTTACATGACATTCTTCTGCTTGATCCAGATTCCACAGCTGGTGAACCTAGAGCATTTCCCACTGTCTGTATTTTGTATTCTGTAATGTTCAGGCATGTCAACCGGTACCTGTACCGGTACTGGTACTGCCGGTTTCCTCATGTTCCAACCAGCACCGGTACTGAAGCTTTTGTCCCGCCGGTACCGGGACAAAATTATTTTATGGGGAAATTCCTAACTGAATGATGGTAAACAAGCTAATAATTCGTCCCCTGAGTTCCAATGTGTTCTATTTGCCTACTGGCACATATAACACATTAGAACTCAAGGGACAAATTGTGTATGGCACACTTACACGACATACTTTCAGCTTATTTGTGAATGAACATATCAAAACACACTAAAGGGGCATGTTCTGTCTGCACCACCACCTCGATAAGGCCGATCATTTTAACTTTCCAAACATGGCATCAAAGACAATGAAAGCACCGTCATCGGCTACTTCAAAGCAATTATTCTGTGGCGACATCAAAGTAATCATAAAGCACGATTTTCGTGCCTTATGATTACTTTGATGTCGCCGCAGAATAATTGGTACAATGACATATTTTTCTTTGTGATCTTGCGGACTGGGTCGGTTTAACTCCCTGCACACTGATGTCGAAATATCTAAAGTTCAGGATGCAAATATTTCCCATAATGCAACTGGAAATTTAACCAATTCAATCTTGTTTGATAGAGCTCATTGAGCTCATTAGATATCTCGACATCAGTGTGGAGGGGGTTAAATATGAATTTCTCCCATCTGATTGTGATGTCACCCAATTGTTGATTTGTCCCGGTACTGGTACTGGTTTTGATGGGACAGGCTCTGTCCCGTACCGGTACCTGTTATGTTGGTACCAGCAGTACTTTAACCCTTTACCTAACGTAGAAAGCAGACAACACTTGCAAAAATAATTCTTGAATAACTAATTTTTTTCATTTTTTATCTCAAAAACATAGGTTATGACCCCTCGTTGGAACGAGCTCGACGAGCTCGTTCCAATGAGGGGTCATAACCTATGTTTTTGAGACAAAAAATGAAAAAAATAATGAAACTTAATTGGCGATTTTTGAGAATAGCGCTGGCCGGTTTTGGCCGTTACGTTGGGTAAAGGGTTAACATGCCTGGTAATGTTGAATACACACAGCAACTGTTGTATGATAGAAATGATCAATCCTCTCAAATGGAAATTTAACAAATTCATGGAGATATAAAGAGTGACATGGTTACATTTAGTTTTCCTTCTGGACACCCTATAGTTAGTGGGTAATAGATTGAAAGAGAGTCCAAAGTGCAGTGGGTCAGTGGTTAAAACACTGGACTACAAACCAAAAGGCCCACAGTTCGATCCCAGCCAGGGGACACTGTGTTGTGTCCTTGGACATGGCACTTAACCTTGATTGCCATGTGGGGGGCACTGTGACACTATGTACTAAGGCGTACTGAGCGTAGATGGTGCTCTTGCCTTCAATGCCTTTAAATGCTAACCCTGCTTGGGCAGAGATGATACTTTGAGGAATCCTACATTACTCTCTGCTGGTCATGGTTCTCTCTCAATACTCAGGCTTCCTCCACCCATAAAACTGTCTGACATGAGTTGATCCTGGCTGTCAAATATGTCCTTAAACCCCAATAAAAAAAAATTGAAAAAGAGTGTGATAATAATAGTAAGCTTATGGTTTGACCAGAATCTGAGAATCGATTCACATAAAGATTTGCGCACCAAAACAAGCAAGAATCCTTGCAGATTCTTGCTCTTGCTGCACCTTTTCTAGGATTCGCATGAAAAGAATTGAGTCAATTTAACCATTTACCTCCATGTAACAAATTGACAGTAAATTAACCTGTATAAGGCTAACATGACATGAAATATCCTGACACTTTGTCAATAAAATTTTACAAATATAGCAGTCGATGAAATCGGCTCAATGAGCCGGTTCCAATGACAGCCATATTTGTAAGGTTTTATTGCCTCATGGTTCATATTATTTGTTTTTAAAAAAAAAGTCAGTTGATGTTTTAAAAATTAAGAAGCTGTGTTATATTTATTTATTTATTTATTTATTTATTTATTTATTTATTTATTTATTTATTTATTTATTTATTTATTTATTTATTAGTGTTTAAGGTCACATACTTATGCACAATGGCTAATCATGACCGTGACAGTTTTACGGGTGGAGGAAGCTGGAGTACCACCGAGCAACGACGAGCAGCTGCCAGCTAGATTGGTTGAAGACATGCGCACCATCAACGTGCAGTACACCTTAGTACACAGCGCCATCGTGCCCCCATGTGGACAATCGGGGTTAAGTGCCTTGCCCAAGGACACAACGTGGGAGTCCGAAACGATCGCTCAGACGATCATCCATCCGAGGACTAATCGGGCTCAACGTTGTTTAACTTTGGTGATCTGACGAGAACCGGTTACCGTAATGCCACCGTGCCCCCAAGAAGGCGTGTTGGGTAAAGGGTTATCATGTGTTATCAGTATACAACAGGGGTTCAACCATGGTGGCCTCTTGGGATCCTGAGACACTCATAGCAGGTATGGATTCTAGCAACCATCTTCATGAGAATCCAAATGGATTCTCCCAAATTGAAAAGAAATATAAGCCCTGTAGAAGAAACATGACTGTTTATAAGCAACTTTGTCTTGGGTCAATAATAACAAGGCAGGCTGTTGATCATTCCTGATGGGATGCAAATAAACCATAATGCCCTTCAAAATCATGTAATTACCATATTATTGCTGAATATGTACAAAACTCATATTTTCATCACCCTGCTAAAAAAAGAATCCAAAAGTGTCAAGAAAAAAAATGCAAAGTGCAAGTCATTCTATGTGATAGAAGACTGAAGTATTTAAATTTCCACAATTAAGATTTGAAAAGAAAAGATTATGGACTAGATAGTCAAAAGTTTGGGTTAGATTTTATCTATTCAAAGTTAAATGTACAGATGTATGTTGTGTACAACTTTTAAAAGCTTTGAATTATAATGAATGGTTCAACAACTTTTATCAAAGAAATAGTCCAATCGATAAAAGATTATTATACATGTAATTTAAAACAGCACACATTCTTTAACCCTGGAGCACACGTACAGCCACAAATTTCCCCTTTTATATGGCTCTGAAAAGGTTGTTCCATGTATATTTTTCCTTCAGAACTCTACCAGTAGGATGCATTTATCTTCAGTGTTTTTACATCATTGTTGGCTGCCTGTGCAGGCAGCCAACAATAATGAAGAAACACTGTTAAGTCATTTGCAGCTATATATATGTATATATACTGAGTCAAAAAAGAAAGTATAATAAACTATAAGGAGCAATTTTTTTAGTATTATCGACTTTAATAATCCCAAACAAATTATTGTAAATTCATATTTCGAGTCTAACTGTATGAATTTGCATAATTTCATGTTCTTATTGTTGCCAGCGTCATGTCAAGACGTCACAATTCAGACATGGGGTGAAATGAAAAGTTCACACATACAGTCAATAGAATGTGCAGGGCTCGCCTTGAGTAAAAGGTCGGGGCCTAAAAAAGTGCCCCACATATTGAGGTCGGGGCCTTTTCGGGGCTGATTTTCCATTTTGTCCATTATTGTTAGTGCTTTTTTGTGGAAAATGTCGGGGCTTGAAAAAAAGCCCCCAGCAAGTGCTCCTCAGAGCTGATCTCGGGGCCTGGGCTGATCAGCCCCGACTCAAGGCAAGCCCTGATGTGTGTCCACTGTTTGCCTCTTGAATGGCAAGACATTGACAGCACATGAACCTGATAAGTCTCTGGATGTCACCCTGTGGTATTGCATTCCACTCCTGCCTTAGAACATTACGTAAATCGCTTATTGTCTGAAGATCATGAAGTCGTACCCTATGGTCCAATTGATCCCAAAGATGCTCGATTGGCGACAAATCTGGCAAAAGTGGGGGTCAGGGAAGAAATTTGATGCTCTTCTCCTCAAGAAAGTCGAGACAGATACGTGCCACGTGACATCAGGCATTGTCTTGCTGGAAAAATTGCAATCCGACGTTAGCGTTGGATAATGGGACAACAACAGCGTTCAGAATTTTGTCCCTATATTGCTGTCCATTCAGATTACCATCAATGAAGATCAACTGCGTTCCATGATGCAAGGAAATTCCTGCCCAAACCATTCCACTACCCCCGCCAAAACGGTCGCATTCCCACACACAAGCATCAGAAAACCGTTCTCATCGGAGGTACACTCTTGCCCTGCCATCAGCGCGCTGTAGACAAAATTGTGATTCATCACTAAAAAGAACTGTGCTCCAACGCTGATGAGTCCAGTGAACATGCTGATGTACCAATTCCATTCTGACGGTACTTTGACGTTGGGTAAGGATTAGTCTGTGGTATGGACACCTACTTTGGATACCGTGTTCAGCGAGTCTGTTGTGGACAGTTTGTGCACTGATTCTATTGTTAGTTCTACCAGGAGTAATTGCTGCTGTCCTCGTCGCCAGAAGGAAGCGATCCCGAAGTGAGACGTCCTGATGTGTCGGTCTTGTGCAGGGGTTGTAACTCTTGGTTGACCTGAACACAGTCAGTCGGCAGTAGATCCAGTGGTTCTATACCTTCCAATAAGACAGTAAATAGTGGCCACAGTGACTCCGAACTCAGCAGCAAGCTCATCTGGAGGTATCCCAGCCTCATGCATACCAATGGCACACAACCTCTGATTTTCAGTTTACCCTGGCATTTTTTAGAATGTGGGAAGACAAAAACTAGCGTGTTTCTCAATAACCCAGGCTCTCTAGCACAACATAACACAAATAAAATTGTCGGTCACCCATTCAAATTGACATTCTCAGGTAGCACATGCTATTTTGAAATCTGTAGCAAAATTGTATACGGTTCGGTGGACAACCACAACATGTCATTAAACTCTTTGCGCGACTTCTTGTCCACAAACAAGCCATATTAGAACTATTATATTTCATCCTTTATGCTATTTTTCACATTTGTTTCTATACTTTTTTGACTCAGTATATATGGTAGTCATCAGTGTAAAATTAACCTGAGGACTTAGGGGTTACCCTTTTACCTCATGTGTTGACACTTGCACAAACAAAAAAATTTCATGAATAATCAGGAATAACACAGAAGTTTTAATTTTTGCTTCCCACATATGCAGCTGATGGCCTCTCACACAAAAACAAGCTTGCACTTATGGGGCAATGACACAACAAATTAAAAGAAAAGAAAACAAGAGGCCCCACGTGGCCTTAATCGCTCACCTGACAAAGTGACTCTAAGAAGTATTTTAGGTCACCTTCACCATGTCATGCCTCATCAACATTAACTGGTTGAGTGATAGATTTTGTTTGAAGTTCAACATTTGTTACCTAAAATTAGTTTTATTTAAAATCATTGGTGTGTGGCCAATCTCCAATGATTTTTAATAAAGCAAATTTATCTCTGCAGACAAACTGGTTTAGCATGAAGCACAAACAAGGAATGTGAAGAGATAGCCTTGGACATCTCTCCCCAACTGTGGATATCTTCCATGTGCTACATGTATATATTTGCATGCAAGAAAACAAAAATTTTCACAAATTTTATTTTTTTTTATCATCATTGGAACAAGCTCAAACAGCTTATTCCAATAGGGGTATGGGAAGATCAGGTATATTTTTGAGACAGAAATGTGAATATATAAATAATGGTGTTTTTTTGTGAATGATGCTGGAGAATTTTGCGTAAAGATATGGTAAATGGTTTGTTCTAGATACAGAATGATGCAAAAGTATTTAAATTTGATTAGGCAAGTTGTTCCTATAATGCATTTAAAAATTGAAGTAACTGTTTTTTTGCTGACGAACTTTTAGATGTGTGTGTCTGTGTTTGTGTGTGTGTGTGTGTGTTTGTGTTTGTGTGTTTGTGGGGGGGGGGGGGGGGGGGGGGGGGGGGGGGGTAAGAGTGTTCTTGCAAACAAAATTCCTGAATAAATGGAAAATTTTATTCTTTTGTGTGAAAGACATAGTGCGTGAATGTTGATTGGAACAAGCATAGAGAGCTCATTTTAATGTGAAGTCATAAAGCTGTGTTTTACGTACGAAATTCTGGAATAACTAAAAAAATTGCTTTTTTGACTCAAAAAGCATGGTGTGCGACCTCTCATTGGAATGAGCTCAAAAAGCTCATTCCAATGGGGTATTTACAAGCGATAAGTACATGTATGTTTAAGAGACAAAAATTAAAATTTGAATAGCGATTTTTGCGAAGAATGCTGACAAGTTTTGGCAGTTATGCTGGTAAAAAGGTAAGATATGCAAAGTGGTTGTTTTTTAGAGGTGACATTTAATTAAGGGGAATTAACCCTTGATTACTGAGGTAACTTCTAAAAGTACTGAAATTTCATGAAGCAATGTGAATAACAGACAACAGTTGCCTAAAAATTTCATGAATAACTAAAATTTTTATTCCTTTGTCTCGAAAACATGGCATATGACCTTTGTTGGAATGAGCTGAATGCGTGTGTTCCAATGAGGGGTCATAAAATTTGAACGAAGATTTGTGTGAATAATGCATTAGTACTGCTAGATTTGGGTAAACGGTTCACCCTGGATACCACCCCTTCTATAGTAGATCTTTTCTGCAAATTTTGTCTAAGATTCTATCAACTTTACAAATAAATACGTTCATGAATCACAATCAGATCCACCCTACAATGTTGCATACCAAATATCAAAAGATTCTGCCTGCTGGATCTGGAGAAGAAGATTTTTTAAGAAATATGCCTGAAACGCACTAAGTTAAAATTTGGGCTCCTATACGGAGCCCAAATATAAACCCAGGGGGCCGATTTTAACAAACTTGAATCAGATCCACCCCACAATGTTGCTTACCAAATATGAAAAGATTCTGAAGCTGGATCTGGAGAAGAAGATTTTTTAAGAAATTTGCCTGAAATGCACTAAGTTCGAATTCAAGCTTCTATAGTGAGCCCAAATATGAAACTAGGAAGCCGATTTGAACAAACTTGAATCAGATCCACCCCACAATGTTGCATACCAAATATCAAAAGATTCTGCCTGCTGGATCTGGAGAAGAAGATTTTTTAATAAATTTGCCCGAAATGCACTAAGTGCGAATTCGGGCTTCTATATTAAGCCCAAATATGAATCCAGGGGGCCGATTTGAACAAACTTGAATCAGATCCACCCCGCAATGTTGCATACCAAATATCAAAAGATTCTGCCTGCTGGATCTGGAGAAGAAGATTTTTGAAGAAATTTGCCTGAAATGCATTAAGTGCGAATTCGGGCTTCTATATTAAGCCCAAATATGAATCCAGGGGGCCGATTTGAACAAACTTGAATCAGATCCACCCCGCAATGTTGCATACCAAATATCAAAAGATTCTGCCTGCTGGATCTGGAGAAGAAGATTTTTGAAGAAATTTGCCCGAAATGCACTAAGTTTGAATTCGAGCTTCTATAGTGAGCCCAAATATGAATCCAGGTGGCTGATTTGAACAAACTTGAATCAGATCCACCCCGCAATGTTGCATACCAAATATCAAAAGATTCTGCCTGCTGGATCTGGAGAAGATGATTTTTTAAGAAATTTGCCTGAAATGCACTAAGTTCGAATTCGAGCTTCTATAGTGAGCCCAAATATGAATCTAGGAAGCCGATTTGAACAAACTTGAATCAGATCCACCCCACAATGTTGCATACCAAATATCAAAAGATTCTGCCTGCTGGATCTGGAGAAGAAGATTTTTTAATAAATTTGCTTGAAATGCACTAAGTTCAAATTTGGGCTCCTATACTGAGCCCAAATATAAACCCAGGGGGCCGATTTGAACAAACTTGAATCAGATCAACCCCACAATGTTGCTTACCAAATATGAAAAGATTCTGCCTGCTGGATCTGGAGAAGAAGATTTTTTAAGAAATTTGCATGAAATGCACTAAGTTCAAATTCGAGCTTCTATAGTGAGCCCAAATATGAATCTAGGAAGCCGATTTGAACAAACTTGAATCAGATCCACCCCACGATGTTGCATACCAAATATCAAAAGATTCTGCCTTCTGGATCTGGAGAAGAAGATTTTTTAAGAAATTTGCCTAAATGCACTAAGTTCGAAATCGGGCTCCTATACTGAGCCCAAATATGAACCCAGGGGGCCGATTTGAACAAACTTGAATCAGATCTACCCTACAATGTTGCATACCAAATATCAAAAGATTCTGCCTGCTGGATCTGGAGAAGAAGATTTTTTAAGAAATTTGCCTGAAATGCACTAAGTTCGAAATCGGGCTCCTATACTGAGCCCAAATATTAACCCAGGGGGCCGATTTGAACAATCTTGAATCAGATCCACCCCACAATGTTGCTTACCAAATATGAAAAGATTCTGCCTGCTGGATCTGGAGAAGAAGATTTTTTAAGAAATTTGCCTGAAATGCACTAAGTTCGAATTCGGGCTTCTATAGTAAGCCCAAATATGTATCCAGGGGGCCAATTTGAACAAACTTGAATCAGATCTACCCCGCAACATTGCATACCAAATATCAAAAGATTCTGCCTGCTGGATCTGGAGAAGAAGATTTTTGAAGAAATTTGCCTGAAATGCACTAAATTCGAATTCGAGCTCCTATAGTGAGCCCAAATATGAATCTAGGGAGCCGATTTGAACAAACTTGAATCAGATCCACCCTACAATGTTGCATACCAAATATCAAAAGATTCTGCCTGCTGGATCTGGAGAAGAAGATTTTCAAAGAAATTTGCCTGAAATGCAGTAAGTTCAAATTTGGGCTCCTATACTGAACCCAAATATAAACCCAGGGGGCCGATTTGAACAAACTTGAATCAGATCCACCCCACAATGTTGCATACCAAATATCAAAAGATTCTGCCTGCTGGATCTGGAGAAGAAGATTTTTTAAGAAATTTGCCTGAAATGCACTAAGTTCGAAATCGGGCTCCTATACTGAGCCCAAATATGAACCCAGGGGGCCGATTTGAACAAACTTGAATCAGATCCACCCTACAATGTTGCATACCAAATATCAAAAGATTCTGCCTGCTGGATCTGGAGAAGAAGATTTTTTAATGTTTTTCCCATTGCCTACAGTGTTAAAAAGTGCTGACTCAGCACTTTTTCAAAGTCCCGAAACTGTACCCTATGATAAAACCGATGGCAATTTTTTTTTACCAATCCTTTCTGTTGGTCCTAAGGAAGCTGCACACCAAATAAAAATTCTCAGTGCCGTGCAGTTTTGGAGATATGGGCGTTTTAAATTTTTTCTATTTTTAGCTCCTGTGGTTCCCACGGGGCTGCGGGAAAATTTTTTTTTGCATAAATCAAGTACTCATGACCCAATAAGCCCTCACATAAAATTTGGTTCAAATCAGCCTCTCGGTTTGGAAAATAGAAATTTTGGGCGGGGCAAAAAATTTTGCCCCTCTCATAACAACGTCAAGTATAGCCCCACAAACTTCTCTTGAACAAATCTGAGTCTACACCTCAAAAGGAAGCTGCACACCAAATATCAAGTCTCTGCTACTGCTGGTTCATGAGAAGAAGATTTACAAAGATTTTGGTGCCCCTTGGGGGTGTGGCACCACCCAGGAGGAGGGGCAACTTCATTTGAACAAATCTGAATTGGCATTAGGTAATAAACATTTAGCCAACATTTGAATAAAATTGGGCTAGTGGTTTAGGAGGAGAAGTCGATAATGTAAAGTTAACGCCGGATGGACGACGACGGACGACGGACGACGGACAGAAAGTGATTAGTTAAGCTCCCCTTGAGCTTCGCTCAGGTGAGCTAAAAATTGAAGGCTATTATTGTGAATAGCATTGGCCAGAAATTGTGAATACTTTAGGTAAAGGATTAAACCTTGTTAATTAAAATCTTGGTAATTTTCTGAGCCTCAACAGGTTTTCCAACCGAATAAATGTGCTTTGATACTTGGTCACCCAATGGGTTGACATCCATTTATATACGGCCTCAAATGCAATGGAACCAATTATCAAATTTTAATTCAACAGACTCCTGAACTAACTGACTGCTCAGTGTTGAATGGATTTTGTTTTGGTGTCCTCAGGTAGCTGCAGCAATAACCTGAGATAACATGGGTGAATTACCATCCACTGGCCTAATACCAAATTAAACTCTGTGTGCTCCAAATGATAACAAGACAATTTGTGTACTCCATGTTATCTAACCTCCAGATAAGATTTTGATGAGTATTTACCCCTCAACTTTTTGTACAGTGAAGTCCACTTAACCCTTTGATACTTTTGAATGTCTTATGACGTACGAAATCAAACAGCACGTTGATACTCTGTAGTCATTTGTTTTGTTATTATTTTTCGATTTTTTAAAGTTTTAACCTCAATTCATATTTTCTCCTGAATAGTGCTCAGTCAGTGACAACCGTTGAGCCAAATGCTATCGCAGCTTAAAATACTAATATAATCCTTCTGTCAAGACTTCTTAACTGGATGAGTGCTACAAGCCACTATCAGGGCTTTCAAAAAATGAGGATACCAGAGCAAAAGCCTACCTTTCCTTGCTTATATTTCATATTCAGTCAAACACAAATAATATTTTGTTTATATAAATTTGTTTTATAACAAATTATTGGAGAGTGCCTCTGGGCACTCTCCAATAATTTGTAATAAAACAAGTTTTGAATAACAAATTCAGACCACCAAAAATAATCTAGACCTCAACAACTACAGTTAAAACTAGAAGTCCTGTCATGAAATGCGCACAAATAGCACGTTGATATACGCGTTAATGTACGCGTTATAGCCCAAGTAAAGCTATCGAATTCTGTACATGTGGTCTGTGCACAAGCAATGTTTCAGCCAATGGACCTCCGGGTAACCCGGAGGTCCATTGACAGAAACATTGCATGCATTTGCTATGAGTAACCAAGAGAGCCTGCCGTGCTTTGGATGCCATTCGATATGGCAAATGCGTGCAATGCCAACGCGCAATTAAGCCTAGAAAAGCGCACAATTCGTGACAGGACTTCTAGTTTTAACTGTAATGTGAAAAATACCTTGTTATTTGTACTTTCTGACGTTTGATGTCACATTTTGAAAAACGTTGAAGAAACTGAATTCTCAGTGACGTTTGAACGTCAGAATAATTCAAGTCCCAAAGGATTAATTATACATCTTATTACAAATTCACAATTACAAATCATTTGGCATAGTGGCATCCACTTAGCGGGATATCTTTTAATTGAATAACCCTGTTAATTGAATACAACTCCCAACACCAATCCATTTACCATACCTTCAGTGCAAATTTCATCTATTAACTCTTTCAACACGAGAGGCCGCTTTTCCGGTCCAGGAACACAATACGTCATAATTTCATTAAGTAGGATGGCTACTAAGTGAACGTGTGGTAGAACAATTAATATTTTCAACGTGCAGCCTGAAGGCTGCACATTGAAAATATTAATTGCTCTACCCCCAAATAATGGATATGGACTCTTCCAATTTCTTTCATTTAACTGGCATGGAAGATACCACCAGTGTTGAAAGTGTTAATTGTATACAGGTTATAGAGTGAAGACCTGTAAGTTGAATGAAAAATCTTGTACTGAATGAAAAATCTTGCACTATGTCGAGAAATCACCCTGGTAATAACTGAAGTCCCTCTGTTTATTGACCTAACTGGCCTCATACATTCAATCTCCCAAATAGGCATTTAATCTATTAGATCTCCATAAGCTCTGTCTGACAAGATATAATAGAATAAATGCTCAGTTTATCTTTAGAATAAAGGAAAGTGTTCAAATTTCTTTTACTTGAATACTCCTCTTTACTGGACAAATTTCAATGGCAAAGCAACATTTAGCTGTGTTCCATTGCAATGTCTATCTGAAACACAGGGCAATGACAGGTAAACAACCAATCTGGCTATGCCATCTCACTGTGGTATAGACTATTTTTTTATATCTTTACAAACGCAATTGTTACTTATTACCACTATTTTCAATGTGTTTGCTGTATTTGTTTCTGTATTATGGATACCGTAAAGTAAATCAATAAACCCTGGAACTTTTACAGCGGGAACCATTCAGGGTGAATTGGGGGAGGACCTGAGGGGGACTGAGAGGCATAAATATGATTTGCCCAAAATGTGATGGTTCAAGTCCTGACTAATATAATATTCCAACTCTATCATCAAAGCATGTCTTTGATGATGACTGCCTTGATGATGCAGTTGCGGTCACTACAGGCCTTCTTTTGTATGCCTGTGTGTGTAACAGACCTGCAAGTAGCAAATACACAAGAAAATGTCCTGACAGGAAAAATTATTGGGGGTGTAGAATCTCCAGCCCCCATCATTACAACCCTATTTCAGAAGTTTCAAAAAATATTATTTAACTGGCTGAGTGATACATTATTTTCCAAAGGTAATTTGTAAAATGAGTATTTTTTTTTCAAGAATACCATGCTAGAATACCATGCTACCAGCAAAGGGAGCCCTATTTTAGTAAGATTTTGTTCCTAAAAACATTTATTACAATTTATTAGAGAGAGCCTATTGGCACTCACCAATAAATTGTAACAAACCAAAATTGTACAAACATTTTTGTGTTGTTGCTGCTCAGCAAACCAGCTAATGAATATAGTGAAATGCCCTAAAGTGGCTTCCAGCACTTTTCAATAGAGCCATAATTGTCGCTTCCAGCATGTCACCAGTTAAAGATGTTTTCCCCTCCCCATAATCAATTTGCCCAATACTTTTGGAATGAACCTGAAATTAGAAAATTTGATTTAAAGCTTGATGAAATTTTGCTTGATTTTTAGACATTTTATTGAGAAAGCTATAACTCGAGTTTAGAAAAATCAGACAAAAGTGTCTTTTGGACTCAATGAAGAAATTATTTAATCCTCTGCACACTGATGTGTAAAAAATCAAATTTTCAAGTCACAAATTTTTCTTATCATGCAACAAAGAATTTAACCAATGAGCTCTGTCAAACAAGATTGAATTGGTTAAATTCCAAGTTACATTATGTGAAAAAATTGGAGCTTGAAATTTTAATTTTTCAACATCATTGTGGGGAGAGTTAACCCTCTGCACGCTGATGTCAAAATGGCAAAGTTTTCAAAAAGTAAATATTGCCCATAATGCAGTTTGATGCATAAGTTGTTCTTCTATCATTCTACCACAGGGCCACAAATGCCACTCCCAGTGAACTTAACAATGGCATTCTTTTGCCAACTAAAATCATATCTACAGTAAATTGTGACTTATTCTAAACACATCTTAACATTCAAAGGCCTATTTCAGGCTTTAGCGATCTCAGAACATGTGTCATATCCCATTACGAGGAGGTCCTGCCGACAAAAGATAAATCACATGAGCAGTGATTTCTAGTCAAGTCTTGACTAGAAATCATTGCTAAGCAACTGAACATGTACAGTATGTGGAGAGTGTATTATCACTAAATCACCCGCAGAGTGGAGATTCCACCCGAGCAATAATTGCAAATTTGTTGCAAAGCATAACTAGCACCAGCAAAGTTTCAGCCAATGGACCTCCGGGTTAAACCCGGAGGTCCATTGGCTGAAACATTGCTTGTGTTTTTTTGACGATATGTACAAAATTTGAAAGTTATAGCTTGGGTGATAACTCCACTCCACGGGTGAGTTAGTTACAATCCACTCTCCACGTACTGTAGACTGTACAGGTTGTAGTCTAGTGGGAATTCAGGACAATGTCCTAGGCCCTTAACAAAACTGAAAAGAAAATCAGTCACTTCTTTCATGAAAATGAACTGAGATCAAGCTTCAACAAGGGCTTATAACTAGCGAATGTAGGAAAATATGAAAATTCAGACGGTTGCGGTATTCAATGATAGGTTCAGTATGGTTTTACAGTATCTCCATAATATTGGTTTCAGTTCAGTTTTTCAGTGTATTGCCCATTTCTATCTGTGAGTAGGCAACACAATTATTTATTTATTTATCGACACTTTCAACACCCAAGGTCACCACATGTAGGACAGTTTTATGGGTGGGTGAAGGAAGCCAGAGTGCCAGGAGAGAACCACCAAGCAATGGTGAGCACTGTGCACCATCAATGTGCAGCACACCATAGTACACAGCATCACCATGCCCCTACATGGTCCATCAGGATTAAGTGCCTTGCCCAAGGACACAACACAGTTACCCCTGGTGGGTATCAAATAGTGGACCTTTCGGTTTGAAATCCAATAACGTAACCACCGAGTCCCTAAGACAACACAATAAATGAGATTACGACTAATCCATAGGAGGATTAGTGATAATTTAATTCTACAGCCCTATAGGGCTGTAGAATTTAATTATTACTGAACCTCCCCACAATTGCAAGGTGGATTGACCCATTTTCCTGTATACAGTAGCATATACAACAATACCATTCAGGGCATCATCGTGGAAAGGGTTTAACCCTTTACCAAATGCACAGGATATTAAAATTTAGTATTTTAATTTTTTTTTTTTTTAATTTTTCAAAAATTTCAACAAAACCATATCATGTAAGCTCTCATTGAAACTAACTCGATTTTGATGTGGTTTTGTTGAAGCTTTTTGAATAAAATGAAAGTGTCAATGACACTGTAGCTCAACTTGTTTAAGACATGTACATGTATAGTATGTGACACAGCAATGACAAACATCTAGGTAATGACCTGATAACAAAGGTACATGTAAAGTATTGTAACGGTCTGACAGGGTCGGTACATAAATGCTGACCGTAGCCTGTAACAAATATATAGGTAAAGTATTGTAAAGGTGGGGTGACAGTTAGATGCTAAACTATAAAAGAAATCTTTGAGTCCCAAATTGGGTCTGACAGAACCCAAAAATATTTGTTCTCATAGCACAGTGATAACAAGCAAATTCAGTGAATTCATGTCTCCCGCTGGGCAGCAGTTTCAAGGGGAATTAATGAATTCAGTGGAATATAGTTGAGTTGCAAGTGGAAGTTATTTAGAAGAGACAGAACAGACAGTGCTTCACACAGTGGTTATCAGATTTATTTTCACAGAGGTCACTGTCAAAGCAAGTGAAGTGATGTGGAGTATAACTGTGAGAATCACTAAAAATTAAGACTGTATGATAAGACATATTACATTAAACTGATGTGAAAAGTAATCCATATATGAAATTTCATCGAAATCGGTTGACTCTAAGGAAAGTTAGAGCCTGGAAACCAACAGCCAATCAAATTTAAGCAACCTAATTAAATATGCACGGAAAATGCCCATGTTTGAACTTGGACCCACAATTGTTGAAAGTGATCTACTACCCAAATTTCATCGAAATCAACTGACTGTAAGGAAAGTTAGAGTCTGGAAACAAAAAACACAGAAGGTGTGCACTTACTGTGTATTAGAAGTAGCACTGAATAAATCAAAGTTTCCCTAATTTGCAAAATTTTTGCACCAGAACAAAACCCGTATTATATGTGATGTATTGCAGGTTACTAAACATTCATACAAAAATTTATTCAAATCTGAACTTTCATATAGACACTGTAGCTTAACTTGTCTGTGTGTTATGTTTGATGAAAAGGATAATGTTCAATGATTATGAAAGGATTATGAAATAAGACAAGAATTGTGATAATTGGGAATATGTTAATTTCTGTTCCCTGTATGCTATGTTTTCAATAAAAACAAGTGTTTGACCACCGAGGTGGTATTAGTCCTCTACGGCACTTTTGTGACATAAGGTGTTTTTGTCACAGAAGATGCAAGAGTATATAAGCATCTTGGATTTTGAAAAAAAAATATTGAGCGTGCATAATCCCCTCACAACCCTTTATCCATGTACTATATATGAAAGGCGTAGCTTGAACCATGTTGGAGGGAGGGGTGGTAACATAAAATAGAGAAAAAAGCTTAAAAAACACAACAAAAATGGCCACCATTCTGCCATCTTGGATTTTGAAAAATAAATATTGACTGTGCATAATCCCCTCAGAACCATTTATCCACGTACCAAATATGAAAGGTGTAGCTTGAAGCATATTAGAGGGAGAGGTGGTAACATAAAAACAGACAGACAGACAGACGGACAGACAGACAGATGTTAGATTTTGAAAAAAAAAATGCTGAGCGTGCATAATCCCCTCACAACCCCTTTATCCATGTACCATATATGAAAAGTGTACCTTGAACCATGTTGGAGGGAGCAGTGGTAACATAAAATAGAGAACAAAGCTTAAAAAACACAACAAAAATGGCCGCCATGCCGCCATCTTGGATTTTGAAGAAAAAATATTGAATGTGCATCATCCCCTCCCAACCCTCTATCCATGTGCCAAATATGCAAAGTGTAGCTTGAACCATGTTGGTGGGAGGGGTGGTAACATAAAAATAGAGAAAAAAAGCTTAAAAAACACAACAAAAATGGCCGCCATTCCACCATCTTGGATTTTGAAAAAAAAATTTTGAGCGTGCATCATCCCCTCAGAACCATTTATCCATGTACCAAATATGAAAGGTGTAGCTTGAACCATGTTGGTGGGAGGGGTGGTAACATGAAAATAGAGAAAAAAAAGCTTAAAAAACACAACAAAAATGGCCACCATTCCGCCATCTTGAATTTTGAAAAAAAATTTTGAGCGTGCATCATCCCCTCAGAACCATTTATCCATGTACCAAATATGAAAGGTGTAGCTTAAAGCATGTTGGAGGGAGAGGTGGTAACATAAAAAAAACAGACAGACAGATGGATGGATGGACAGACGGATGGACAGACAGACGGACGGAGTGCAATCCTATAGTCCCCTTACGGTTCCCGTAGGGGACTAATAATATGAGATGTAGACTGTACTAAAGAACTGAGGGGTGGGCTAATGTGGCCCTCACAGTTAATGTATGTGGTCTCACAGTTAATGTATATCAACAAAAGTTACCAATTTACAGTGAAATTATTCCAAAACGAGTCATCCTATCAAGTTACAATGAAATCCCTTCATAAATACGGCTTGTAGACTGTGCTAAAGGCTTTTGGGCTTCGAGCATGTGTAGCCATCACGGTTGCAACCAAAAGGGGACGTCCACATCTAGACATTATACTGAGTCATGTTACCAAGTTACAATGAAATCCCTTCATAAATATGACCTGTAGTTTGCGCTAAAGCTTTTCAGGTTTTGGGCTAGGGTTGCCGTCATGGTTGAATGATCGTGACCAAAAGGGGACCTCCTCATCTAGGCATTATCTGGAGTCATCCTACCAAGTTACAATGAAATCCCTTCATAAATATGACCTGTAGACTGTGCTAAAGGTTTTCGGGCTTCGAGCCTCTGTAGCCATCACAGTTGACCAATCGCGACGTTATCATCTAGACGTTATATGGAATCAACCTACAAAGTTACAATGAAATCCCTCCATAAATACTACCTGTAGACTGTACTAAAGGTTTTTGGGTTTGGGCTTGGGCAGCTGTCAGGGCTGAATGATCGTGACCATAAGGGGGCGTTCTCATCTAGACATTATCTGGAGTCATCCTACCAAGTTACAATGAAATCCCTTCATAAATATGACCTACATACTGTGCTAAAGGTTTTTGGGCTTCGGCTTTCAAGCCGTCACAGTTGACCAATCACGACCAAAAGGGGACTTTCTCATCTAGACATTATATGGAGTCAACCTACCACGTTACAATGAAATCCCTCAAAAATATGACCTGTAGACTGCGCTAAAGGTTTTCGGGTTTTGGGCTCGGGCAGTCATCACGGCTGACAGATCGCGACCAAATGGGGAAGTTCTCATCTAGACATTATACAGAGTCATCCTACCAAGTTACAATGAAATCCCTCCATATTAAATATGACCTGCAGACTGTGCTAAAAGTTTTTGGGTTTCGGGCTTGGGCAGCCTCACGTTTGATAGATCATGACCAAAAGGGGATGTTCTCATCAAGATATTATACAGAGGCATCCTACAAAGTTACAATGAAATCCCTTAATAAATACAACCTGTAGTCAGTGCTAAAGGTTTTCAGGTTATGGGCTCGGGCAGCCATCACGGTTGACCGATCGTGACCAAAAGGGGACGTTCTCATCTAGACATGACCCCAAACCTGCATATGAAATTTTGTGGCGATCGAATAAGAACTACGGGGTGTAGCCTGTGAACAGACTTACAGACTAACAAACTTCCGCACGCGTGATGGCAATAGCTTATCTTGACTTTGTCAAGTTAAGCTAAAAACTGATTACACCCAATTTCGGAACAAAATGGCCGTTGGCGGCCATCTTGAATTTTGGACCAAACCCCAAAACACATATTCTGGTCTCACAATGATAACAAAGATACCCAAGAAGTTTCGTGAAGATCAGTTCATAAATACGACTTTTAGTCCGAGGTGCGTTGACGCACGGGGCAGACAGACAGGCAGATGGACAGATTTTCAGTACAAAATTTCCCACATTCGAACATGACCTAGGTATTGATAAAAGTAATCCATATTTGAAATTACATCAAAATCGGTTGATTTTAAAGAAAGTTAGAGTCTGGAAACCGTCAGCCAATCAAATTTCAGCAACCTAATTAAATATGCACGGAAAATGCCCATATTCGAACTTGGACCCACAATTGATGAATGTGATCTACTACCCAAATTTCATCAAAATCAATTGACTGCAAGGAAAGTTAGAGTCTGGAAATGAAAAACATGGAAAAGGACCGAAGGATGGAAGACGGAAGGATGGAAGGACACCCCGAATTTAATATCTCCCGTTTTTTTCAAAAGGCGGGAGACAACAAAGGCATCCAAGAACACTCGTTCCTGTCACAAGGTGATAACAAAGGTACCCCAAGAAGTTTCGTGAAGATCGGTTCATAAATGCAGACTCCAGCCCGAGCCGTATTGACATGTGCACTTACTGTGTATAAGTAGCACTGAACAAATCAAAGTTCATCTAATTTGCATAATTTCTGCCCGGGAAAAAAAACCTGTATTATATGTGATGTATTCCATGTTACTAAACATTCCTACAAAAATTTATTCAAATCAGAACTTTCATACAGAAGTTCTGTACAAAAATCTGATTGCACTACTTTTGGTACAAAATGGCTGCTGGTGGCCATCTTGAATTGTGGACCGCACCCAAAAACACTTATTCTCATCCCACAATGATAACAAAGGTACCCAAGAAGTTTCGTAAAGATCGGTTGATAAATACGGCCTCTAGCCCGAGCCGTATTGGCATTTGCAGTTATAGTGCTGAAAGTAACACTAAATAGATCAAAGCTAGTCTAATTGGCATAATTTATGCACGAGAAAAAAATCCGTATTATATGTGATGTATCCCATGGTACTAAACATTCACACACAAAATTATTCAAATCAGCACAAAAAACTGATTGCACCTAGTTTCTGTACAAAATGGCCACTGGCAGCCATCTTGAATTTTGGACTGCACCCAGAAACACACGTTCATGGTACTAAACATTCACACACAAAATTATTCAAATCAGCACAAAAAACTGATTGCACCTAGTTTCGGTACAAAATGGCCACTGGCAGCCATCTTGAATTTTGGACCGCACCCAGAAACACTCGTTCTCATCCCAAGGTGATAACAAAAGTACCCAAGAAGGTTTGTAAAGATCAGTTCATAAATACAGCCTCTTGCCCGAGCCGTATTCGCATTTGCAGTTACAGTGCTGAAAGTAACACTAAATAGATCAAAGTTAGTTTAATTGGCATAATTTATGCACAAGAAAAAAATCTGTATTATATGTGATGTATCCCATGGTACTAAACATTCACACAAAAAATTATTCAAATCAACACTTTCATATGGAAGTTCTGCACAAAAATCTGATTGCACCTAATTTTGTACAAAATGGCTGCCAGCAGCCATCTTGAATTTCAGACCGGACCCCAAAACACTCCTTCTCGTCCCACGGTGATAACAAAGGTACCCAAGAAGTTTCGTAAAGATTGGTTCATAAAGACGGCCTCTGGCCCAAGCCGTATTGGCATTTGCACTTACAGTGCTGAAAGTAACACTAAATAAATCAAAGTTAGTCTAATTTACATAAGTTACGCACGAGAAACAAACCCGTATTATATGTGATGTATCCCATTGTACTAAACATTCAAACAGAAAATTATTCAAATCAGAGCTTTCATATGGAAGTTCTGCGCAAAAATCTGATTGCACCTAATTTTGTACAAAATGGCTGCCAGTGGCCGTCTTGAATTTTGGACCGTACCCCAAATCACTCGTTCTCATCCCATGTTGATAACAAAGGTACCCAAGAGGTTTTGTAAAGATCGGTTAAAAAATACGGCCTGTAGCCTGAGCCATGTTGATGGCGTGACGGACGGACAAACAGACAGATGGGCCATGACAATACCTCAAATTTGACTTCGCCGAAGTTCAGCTAAAAATTAATTTTTTTCAACTGCTTCATTTGTAAATTATGTGGGAGGATGCAGCCACTAGTTAACCCTTTACCTAACACAAAAAACAGACGACACTTGCAAATAAAATTCTTGAAGCACTAATTTTTTTATTTTTTGCATTAAAAACATAGCTTATGACCCCTCATTGGAACGAGCTTGTTGAGCTTCTTCCAATGAGGGGTCAACTGCTATGTTTTTGTGACAAAAAATTAAAAAGTAATAAAAATTGAATGATGAATTTTGTGAATACAGCTGGCCGGTTTTGGCCGTTATGTTGGGTAAAGGGTTAAAAGGGTTAAATTAAAAGCACTTCTTTGTTGAAACTGACTATGGGTCTTTGTGATTGCAGGGACCAGGGTGGTAATGACCCCACCACACTCACATATGCATTCACCTGGATCTGAAGCTACAGAATCACACATTTCAAAACTGGTCAAACACATGGTAAGTACTAGTAAACTTGAAACATATCTAGCACTCCACAATGAGGTCTATATGATCTCATAACTAACCAATTTTGTGTAAGATAAGCTATCTTGCCAGATGCAGTATCCAAATAGACACTTCAACACCTGTTCCTTTACTTCAGTCTTCTATAAA
Source organism: Pictodentalium vernedei (assembly GCA_031216915.1). Classification (NCBI taxonomy): domain Eukaryota; kingdom Metazoa; phylum Mollusca; class Scaphopoda; order Dentaliida; family Dentaliidae; genus Pictodentalium; species Pictodentalium vernedei. The sequence continues at coordinate 312,096,305 of CM062291.1, forward strand.
GTCTACCACATGTCTCTGTAACTATAACTATGATAGAGTTGCAGACTTGGAAGTACACTTGTTGTTGATAATATTTACTGGTGATGATAAACTTCTCATAAGAATCCATTAAGATCAATGTTATCCATAATTATGACAGATTAACAGGCCACCACATGTCAAGTTTTGATAATCTGTAGATCTTTGGTAGCAGAAATACAAGTGATAAATTATACATGTTTCTCTAACCCCTGATTCTAAACTGACATTACCCAACATTCAGTAGTAGAGTGTAACAAAACAGTTAACAGTAGTAGTGCCTGTTAACAAAACACAGATTTTGCCCCCAAAATACAAAAATATGACCATTCATGAACATATTAAACAGAGAATATCTACAAGTGGAAGTGAAATATAATACTTTTAGGTCCGCACAAATGAGATTATTCCCAATATTCACTAAAACAGTGTAGATTTTCTTTTTAATATATGCTACATGACATTTTACTGTGCAATATTCAACCCAATTCAACAGCATAGTTTCAAGATAATAACAAAAATCTACTGATTGTTCCTTCAAGGCGCCATCATGTGCCGAAGCGTAACGTCATTTAGGAACCTACTGAAAAAATTCACCATGTGGACCTGAAAATATTATTTAATAAAACTTTCAGGTCCACACTCATGAGATAATTCCAGATACTGAATAAAATAGAGTAGATTTTCTTTTTTATTATATGCTACGAGACATTTTATTGCACAATAGTCAGCACAATTCAACCTCAAATGCATGTTTCAAAATAATAACAAAGATCAGCTGATCGTTCCTTCAAGGCGACATGATGCGGCGTAGTGTGATGTCATTTTGGAAGCTACTGAGGGATATTCCTCAATATCCATCAACTCAATGGACATCTTTTGATAATTTGCGATAATTCACAGGCTAGTATATAATAAATAATTCTATTCACTTGCTGATGGCAACATTGCTTCATTTCTGTCAATACATGGTCAGTCAAAAGAAAAATGAAAGTGTCAATGACACTGTAGCTTAACTTGTGTGTTGTGTTTGATGAAAAGGATAATGTTCAATGTTTATGAAAGGATTATGAAATAAGACAAGAATTGTGATAATTGGGAATATGTTCATTTCTGTTCCCTGTATGCTATGTTTTTGATAAAAATAATATGAGGTGTACAATGTACTAAAGAGCTGAGGGGTGGGTTAATATGACCTCTCAGTTAATGTATGTAGCCCTCACAGTTAATGTATATCAACGAAAGTTACCAAGTTACAGTGAAATTATTCCAAAACGAGTCATCCTATCAAGTTACATTGGAATCCCTTCATAAATATGGCCTGTAGACTGTGCTAAAGGTTTTCGGGCTTCGGGCCCCTGTAGCCATCAGTTTCCCAATTGCATCCAAAGGGGACGTTCTCCTCTAGACATTATATGAAGTCAACCTACCAAGTTACAATGAAATCCCTTCATAAATATGACCTGTAGACTGTGCAAAAGGTTTTTGGGCTTTGGGCCTGGGCAGCCATCATGGTTGAATGATTGCAACCAAAAGGGACATCTGGGAATCATCTGGAGTGATCCTACGAAGTTACAATGAAATCCCTTCATAAATATGACCTGTAGACTGTGCTCAAGGTTTTCAGGCTTCGGGCCCCTGAAGCCGTCACAGATGACCAATCACAACCAAAAGGGGATGTCATCATCTAGGCATTAAATGGAGTCAAACTAACAGGTTACAATGAAATCCTCTATAAATATGACCTATAGACTATGCTAAAGGTTTTGGGCTTTTGGGCTCGGGCAGCCATCAAGGCTGAATGATCGCGACCAAAAGGGGACGTTCTCATCTAGACATTATTTGGAGTCATCCCACAAAGGTACAATGAAATCCCTTCATAAATATCACCTGTAGACTGTGCTAAAGGTTTTCGGGCTTCAGGCCCCTGTAGCCGTCACAGTTGCTTAATGGTGTCCAAAAGGGGCTGTTCTCATCTAGACATTATATGAAGTCAACCTACCAAATTACAATGAAATCCCTTCATAAATATGAATTGAAGACTCTGCTAAAGGTTTTCGGGCTTTGGGTTCGGGCAGCCATCATGGTTGAATGATTGCAACCAAAAGAGGACATTCTCATCTGGGCATCATCTGGAGTGATCCTACGAAGTTACAATGAAATCCCTTCATAAATATGACCTGTAGACTGTGCTCAAGATTTTCAGGCTTCGAGCACCTGTAGCCATCACAGTTGACCAATCACGACCAAAAGGGGATGTAATCATCTAGGCATTATATGGAGTCAACCTAACAAGTTACAATGAAATCCTTCCATAAATACGACCTATAGACTATGCTTAAGGTTTTTGGGCTCGGGGAGCCATCAAGGGTGAATGATCGTGACCAAAAGGGGACGTTCTCATCTAGACATTATTTGGAGTCATCCTACCAAGCTACAATGAAATCTCTTCATAATTATGACCTGTAGACTGTTCTAAAGGTTTTCGGGCTTCGGGCCCCTGTAGCTGTCACAGTTGCCCAATCGTGTCCAAAAGGGTCCCGGACGTTCTCATCTAGACATTATATGAAGTCAACCTACCAAGTTACAATGAAATCCCTTCATAAATATGACCTGTAGACTGTGCTAAAGGTTTTCGGGCTTCGGGCCCCTGTAGCCGTCACTGTTGCCCAATCACATCCAAAAGGGGACTTTCTCATCTAGACTTTATATAAAGTCAACCCACCACGTTACAATGAAATTCCTCAATAAATATGACCTGTAGACTGTGCTAAAGGTTTTCGGGTTTTGGGCTCGGGCAGTCGTCACGGTTGGCAGATCACGCCCAAATGAGGAAATTCTCATCTAGACATCATAAGGAGTCATCCTACCAAGTTACAATGAAATCCCTCCATATTAAACATGACCTGCAGACTGTGCTAAAAGTTTTTGGGTTTCGGGCTTTGGCAGCCATCACGGTTGACAGATCATGCCCAAAAGGGGACGTTCTCATCTAGGCATTATACATAGGCATCCTACCAAATTACAATGAAATCCCTTCATAAATACGACCTGTAGACTGTGCTAATGGTTTTCGGGTTTTGGGCTCGGGCAGCCATACCAGTTGACCAATCGCGACTAAAAGGGGACGTTCTCATCTAGACATGACCCCAAACCTGCATATGAAATTTCGTGATGATCAGACAAGAACTGCGGGGTGTAGCCCATGCTAAAGGAAAATGTGAACAGACTCACGGACGAACAGACTCACAGACTAACAGACTTCCGCACACGTGATGGCAATAGCTTATCTTGACTTTGTCAAGTTAAGCTAACAAAGACCTAAATATAATTTCTGAGACATGTTGCTCGGAATAAGAATATGTTAAGCAGTTAGGAATATGTTTTTGAAAAGTGCTGTAGTTATGTGTTCATTTGTAGACACAGGGCCTGCAAAACTTCGAGATTCAGTTCAATTTCAAATCTTAAGCTGCTATTTGTTTCAATTCGAATGATCAAATCGGCTGCACAATTCGTTTCCATTTGAATCATTTCACTGGAATATAGCTTAGCACCAGTCGACTTTGTATTCTCTCAATACATATGGTTCTGGTGGAAATTGCATGTAAATAATATTGAAAATAAAGACTGAGTGCAGTTTCCACAATCTAAACAGAAACAACATCTGTACCCAGGCCACCAGCCATGCTAATTCCAGTCTCACTAGACATTACCACTTTTGAAAGAAAATTTAAAGTTTCCAGGCAATCTCTGCACCTGCCACCAAATCTTCTTTGAAGTTGTGCATTTATTTATTATTCATTTATTGGTGTTTAAGGTCACTTCGGTATATATGATTATATCATAACTGCAACACAAGTATAAAGTCATGTTTAACCAATAATTTATATCTATTCTATCCACTTTGGAGAACATACAGTTCCGGTAATGGATACCAGGTAATATTTTACAAGTACAGCAGAACTTGTTTACCATTTAAACAACCAATACTCTTAGAATTCCCATGAGGGATGAAGAGATGTATCAAATCAGGCTTGGCATTTTGAGGAGAGTGATTTATTCGCTCACCTACTGCTCGCCTAAAAAAAAAATAAGGAGGGTGAAAAACTAGTCCTCCTGGACTTAGAAAATGATGATTACTATAACCGCCTACTCCTAAAATCCACATCATTTCAGATCTCTACTGTGTCAGTTGTCTCTGTAAGATGGCCACACTGCCCCTCCCACACCTCCGGGTCTTGCCGAGGCCCGGCTGTATGGGAGGGACAGTGTAGCCATCCCACAGAGACTACTTTGTTAGCACACCAAATAAAATGTACAAAAAGCCCATGAGGCAGAATTCATTAATTGTAAAACTTCATTTTGTCACTTTTAGCTTTTGTAAGCTTGAGGAGAGCTAATCGCTTGCCTAACCCACGCGAGGGGAGCTTTTTAGCCCTCCTGCATTTTTAAGAATGCCAGGCTTGTCAAAAAGAACCAGACTGGCACCCAGATGAGGTAGATGTCATCAGAGGGGAAATTACCAAGCTATTCCCAATTATCCTTGTCCTATGGGTGTTCTGAAATATGGAAGCATCCAGGCCAAAGCAGGTGGAATATTTTTTTTCTTCACATTTTTCACATTTTTGACCCTCAATTTCAGTGAAAACTTAAAACACAGAAAAACAAGTATGGGTTTAGGCCTAAAAAAAGAAAAAATCTGTTTCTCAGGCCCTCCCACATGGTCATTTTGGCTATCGCATGCTCTCTTTTTATAACCAATATAAACTTAAAAAAAATAAAAATTAAATGGTTTATGTCTGATATTTTACCCAAGTTAAAAAAATTGATGAATTTGTCCCTTGAGTGCAAGAAGGCTTTGCAATGCTTTAGCATTGCAAAGCCTTCTTGCACTCAAGGGATGAAATACACCATCACCCATGCTATTCTGTAGATTGAGGCCTAAAACATGAACCAAGAACATGAACTTTTGATGGCAAAAAAGTAATTACTGAGATAAAAAATAAAATAAAAAAACGCTCGCCCGCATGCAATTTCACAAATAATGGCCTGAGAAACAGAAGATCTACTTTGTGTGGCCTTAACGTACTTCATTGCAGAATATATCATCTATCTGTCTTAGTTTCCGAACAGTATTCAAACACCAGAACAGACATTCATTAATATATTCTAGAATGAAGCATGTAAATGTTCTAAAATTAACTTAAATTTCAACGCTTTTTCAAAAAAAAATTTCTGAAAAATCTCCATAAAATTATCAATTTCAAGAGTAGAGCTGTGCAATATGGATAAAAATTTACAGCATTGTATTGGAAATAAACTGATGTGAGAATCATAAAAATCAGTTCACATCAGGTTGAGATAATCCAAAAAACTTAACCAAGATAAATAGATAGATGATAATAATATTCTGCAAATAAGTATGTTAACCCTTTGAGACTTTAATTATCCTGATGTTCAAACGTCACTGGGAATTCAGTTTCTTCAACGTTTTTCAAATGCGACGTCAAACGTCGGAAAGTACAAATAACAATATATTTTTCACATTAGTGATTGAGAAGTCTTGACAGCAGGATTATATTAGTATTTTAAGCTGTGATATTTTCAAGTGATCCTGCTTGTCAACAGTGTCATTAAACCCCAATAATTACATAAATAACTGGTTGAGTACTAAATTATTTATCAAGCATGATTTGAAGCATGGGTATTTTTTTCAAAGATAACATGCTACCAGCAAGAGTAGCCTTAGTTTTGCAAGATTTTGTTCATAATTGTTTTGTTACAATTTATTGGAGACTGCCAATAGTCACTCTCCAATAAATTGAAACCAAACAATTTATATAAAAAACATTTTCTTCTACTACTGAGCAAACATCAAGCTAATGCATACAGTATAAAGCCACTAAAGTGATTTCCTGCACTTTTAAATAGAGCCATGATAGTGGCTTCTAGCACTCTACCAGTTTTTTATTTATTCATTTATTAGGGTTTAACAATACTTCAACAGCCAAGGTCATACTGTGTCGGTGAGAGTGGAGGAAGCCAGAGTACCCGGAGAGAACCATCAAGCTCCCCAACATCGTAACTCCACACTTCAGCACAGGCAGGGTTAGATTGGTTGAAGGCATGCGCACCATTGATGTGCAGTATGCCTTAGTACACAGTATCATCGAGCCGCCATGTGGACAATCGGGGTTAAGTGCCTTGCCCAAGGACACAATGCGGGAGTCCGAAATCGATTGCTCAGATGGTCACCCATCCAAGGACTAACCAGGCTTGACGTTGCTTAGCTTCGATGATCTGATGAGAACCTGCTGCTTCAAATGTTGGTATATTGACATCAATGTGTAGGGGGTTAAAAGTGTATTTTCAAGAATTTTTATGCTGCAGGCAAATACCAAAATCAAAATGCTGAGTTGGGGAAATGTATGGATGTGATGTGCATTTTGCATTGGTGTGACCAGAGCCTTGGGTCTCCCCCGAAGAAATGTTTTGAAAATAAGCTCCAAATGATACTATTAGAAAGAACACCCATTTTTCACCAAGCATGGTATACTATCTATGGTTTCAAAAGTTGACACCCTTGGGAAATCTTGGAGGTGAAACAGTGCTTGTTGGCTGTGGTAGGAAGCCAGAGAACCTGAAGAGAACCACCGAGCTCCCCAACGTCATAACTCCGCACTTCAGCACAGACATGGATTAGATAGGTTGAAGACATGTGCACCATTGATGTGCAGTATGCCTTAGTACACAGTGTCATCGAGCCCCCATGTGGACAATCGGGGTTAAGTGCCTAGCCCAAGGACACAATGTGGGAGTCCAAAATCCATTGCTCAGATGGTCACCCATCCAAGGACTAACCGGGCTTGACGTTGCTAAGCTTCAATGATCTGATGAGAACCTGCTGCTTCAAATGTTGGTATACTGACATCAATGCGAAGGGGGTTAAAAGTGTATTTTCCAAGCATTTTTATGCTGCAGGCAAATACCAAAATCAAAATGTTGAGTTGGGGAAATGTATGGATGTGAAGTGCATTTTGAATTGGTGTGACCAGAGCCTTGGGTCTCCCCGAAGAAATGTTTTGAAAATAAGCTCCAAATGATACTATTAGAAAGAACACCCAGTTTTCACCAAGCATGGTATACTATCTATGGTTTCAAAAGTTGACACCCATGGGAAATCTTGGAGGTGAAACAGTGCTTGCTGACTGTGGTAAACACGCACTGTTTTACTGGTAAAATAGGGCCCAGTCACCAATGCCTGGGGTGGAAGTCCTCTAAAATAAGGAACATGGGTATAAACGATTGACTAAATTGGACTTTACCTCCATGTTGCGGTATTCATTAGCCATTATGTAAAGCCATGTGACATTAATCACCAATAAATAAATAAATATTCAGAAGTTGACATCCCTTGCATATTGCAGAATTCATGATTTTTAGGGGGTAGGGGTGGGGGTGGGGTGTGTGATGTGTGATGTGTTGGGATACCCCCCCCCCCCCCCCCCTGCCCCCCAACACACACACACGTCACTGAACTGGCCAGTGCTATTCACAATAAATTATCTTTGAAATTGCTCATGACTTCATTGAGCACTTTCCAATGAGGGGTCAAAAGCTATGTTTAGCATGCGCATCATCAACATGCAGTATGCCTTTGCTTCATCGTGCCCCCATGTGGACAATCGGGGTTAAGTGCCTTGCCGAAGGACACAACACGGGAGTCTGAATCGATCACACAGACATCCATCCAAGGACAAACCAGGCTCGATGTTGCTTAATTTCAGTGATCTAACAAGAACCAGTTACCACAACACCACCACGCCCCCACTCTTCCAGTTAACCATCAATGTACTTGGTATGGTTTTAGAACATGTACTTTAACATACAATCAAGACATGGACAATAGTCAAATTACCTTGGCAATGGTTTCTAGTCAAGTCTAGGCAGCCTCTAAAGGCAGTTAAGACTTGACTTTAAATCATGACTAAGTTGCTCGACTCACAAGGTGTGGTGTATTGTAACAATTTGAGAAAATTGGCCAGTGCCTTAAGGATTAAAAAAAAAGACTCACTTTGTTTTCTTAGATTTATTGCGCAAGCACAACTATTGAAATCACTTTGTTTATCAGAAATTTCCAGGGCAGGAATTCAAGACTCTCCTTAATCAAGCAGGTCAAAGAGGGAGAAATCGATTGCATGTCTCAAAATGACAGGCTAGAGTGGACTCAGGAAGACCTTTCCGACCACATATTACACTACCGCATTACATCACCAAAGTTAACCCTCTGCATATTGATGTGAAAATATTAAAATTTTAACCTGCAAATTTTTTCCATAGTGCAATTAAGAATTTAAACAATCCATTCTTGTTTAATAGAGCTCATTGAGCTCCGTCAAACAAGATTGAATTGGTTAACTTCCAAACTGTATCATGGGAAAAATTTGTATGCTGAAATTTTGATATTTTGATATCGGTATTCTGAGGGTAAAAGAGCACTAGCTTTATCATCATATTTAATAAGATTGTGGTTCTGGAAGAGACAAAAAATAAATATCAAAGACTTTCTGGTGATTTTTTTTCTGTTTGCCCAAGGTCTAGTCAGTAAAGTGGTTGCTCTGTTTCAATTGAGGCAGATGGTACATGTGTAGGTAAACAAAGTGACTGTGCACCTAATTTGTTCAGACCTGCACTCAAAATTCTTTGCAGGATAGTCACCAGGCAAATTTTCTTTGGACTGCATCAGATGCAGTGACTAGTCTGGGGGTAAATTAACTTCTCCCTCTACAGACTTTCAGGAGAAGTCATATGAAAACAATAAGAAGTGAGCCAGAAGGGGAGGCATGAATGAGCTTTTGCATGATTGTTCCATTACATAATTTTCTCACATGTATATAACTCTCACTAATACTGAGAAAATATATGTTTATACAGGCCTGGCATTCTTTAGGAGCACAGGAGTGCTGCACGCCTACTGCACGCCTAGAAAAAATTGAGGAGTGCAATTTTTTGCATCCCTTGATTTTCTGGAAGGCTAGACCTGTTTGGGACTGCCTTTAAAATCTATTATCATTTTGTCAGGCCTGGTTTTTCTATGTAAGTGGTAAATAATTTTCGTAAAGTACAGATCACACTTCATGGTTATGAATTCAATGTTTATTTAGCTGCTTGTACCTGATTCAATATTTTCTGGAGCAAGAACACTTAGAAACTAATAAAGTGCACCCTAATGTCAACAAGACACGGACGTCTTTCAATTACCCACTTGATACTTCAGATACAAGTAAGAAGTAAAAGTGAAGTCTTCACCCCAAAAGTGCTGTTTTCTTGAAAAATTGTCCAATATAAGCATTTTTATTAGGAAAGTAGTTGTTTGAAGGAATGTTTGAGCACAAAATGACATTGTCTTCTACTGGTTTTCACCTATTTTCACTCTAAGCAAAAATGAGTTTGGTTTGGTAACACAGAATTATTCATTCAACATTTTTATCTGGTAATTAAATTTTTATTTAGTATGAAAATTAACTCCAACACCACTTAATACTTTAAATGTATTTCAGATGGTTATTTTTGATACTTTGCATGGTATTCACGTAATTTCGGGGTATAACAGTACTGAATATTTTCCCATAGGCAGCCATATCGTTCAGGTGAAAAAAAAAATATGATCAAATATGATCACATCATTTTAATTTGGACATTCAAATATTTGTCAAGAATAGCTCAACAGACAACTTTTTCTTTCGTCAAAACCAGTGGACGTGCAACAAATGAGAGAGAATGAAAGTGTCAATGACACTGAAGCTTAACTTGACTGTGTGCACTTTTTGATGAAAAGGATAATGTTCAATATTGTGCAGACTTGCGATGTTGAAGAGCTGGCAGCTGGCAGCTGCTTGTCGTCGCTCAGTGGTTCTCTCCAGGTACTCCAGCTTCCTCCAACCGTAAAACTGTCGTCGACATGATATGACCTTGGCTGTTAAAGTGTCGTTAAACCTTAATAAATAATAAATACATATTCCAAAACGAGTCATCCTACCAAGCTTGTTACATAAATATAGCTTGTAGACTTTGCTAAAGGAATCTAGGTCATGTGACGGTTTGGCAGACATGGTTGACCGATCATGACCAATATAGGAGAGTCTCATCTGAATATCATACCAAGTTATCCAACCAAGTTACAATGAAATCCCTTCATAGAAACAACCTGTAGACATTCCTAAAGGAATATAGGTCACATGACCAGGTGGCGGTAACGGTTGACCGATCGTGACCAAAATAGGACAGTCTCATCTAGACATCATACCAAGTTATCCTTCCAAGTTACAGTGAAATCGCTTCATAAATATGAACTGTAGACTGTGCTAAACAAATCTAGGTCACGTGCCTGTGCAGCCATCACGGTTGACTGATCACAGCTACAAATTTACAATGAAATCCCTTCATAAATGCAAGCTGTAGCCTGTGCTAAAGGGATCTAGGTAGTGTGCCCCTGCAGCTGTCATGGTTGACTGAACCTGACCAAAATAGGACGTTCTCATCTAGACATTATACAGAGTCACCCTACGAAGTTACAATAAAATCCCTTCATAAATACAACCTGTAGACTGTGCTAAAGGCTTTCGGGTTTCGGGTCTGCGCAGCCATCATGGTTGACCGATTGTGACCAAAAGGGGATGTTCTCATCTAGACCTTACAAGAGTCATCCTACCAAGTTACAATGAAATCACTTCATAAATACGACCTGTAGACTGCGCTAAAGGTTTTCAGGTTTCGGGGTAGCGTACTCGCCATGATTGACCAATCGCGACCAAAAGGAGATGTTCTCATCTAGACATTATTCGGAGTCATTCTACCAGGTTACAAAGAAATATCTTCATAAATACGATCTGTAGACTGTGCTAAAGTTTTCCAGTTTTGGGCTTGCATGGCCATCCCAGTTGACTGATCATGACCAAAAAGGGATGTTCTCTAGGACTGAAACGGTTGGCTCATTTTTGTAACCAACTAACCAAGAGATATAACCGGTTATCTGTGGCCATTATTTCACTGAATATGGGATCAAAACTATAGGAATTGGAAAGCAGTATTCTCAAACGGCCACTGTAGGGAAAGTTCGAGTCTAGAAACGAAAAACACAGAAGGACGGAAGGACACCCCAAATTTAATATCTCCCGTTTTTTCAAAAATAGGCCGATGAAATCGTCAGATGTGTACCCATATGCGCAACTGGTAGAAAGCTGTATGACGGAGGGCCACCACGGATGCCGACATTATGTACACCATACAAGGTATGGTTACATATAGAAATGGATTGGAGGAGTGTCTAATTTGATGGATAAAGGGTTAATATCTCCAGAGCAAATTGTCAGATTTACATAAAAAAACTATACAGCACAGCACATCAGTAACCTGAATAAATATATAAAGTAACATGACAATCGGATTGATATTTTTTGAGTTATCTCATGCCAAAGGGATTGGAGGAATTTTCAATTTGAAGGATAAAGGGGGTTAATATCTCTGGATCAAATTATCAGATTTACACCAAAAACTATACAGCTCAGCACATCAGTAACCTGAACACAATTATAAAGTAACCTGACAATCCAAGCAATATTTTTCAAGTTATCGAATGCCAAAGGGATTGGAGGAATTTTCAATTTGAAGGATAAAGGGTTAATATCTCAGGATCAAATTATCAGATTTACACCCAAAACTATACGGCTTGGCAAATCAGTAACCTGAACACAAATATAAAGTAACTTGACAATCCAAGTAATATTTTTCAAGTTATCGAATGCCAAAGGGATCGGAGGAATTTTCAATTTGAAGGATAAAGGGTTAATATCTCGGGATCAAATCATCAGATTTACACCAAAAACTATACAGCTTGGCACATCAGTAACCTGAACACAAATATAAAGTAACTTGACAATCCAAGCAATATTTTTCAAGTTATCAAATGCCAAAGAAATAGATACGGACGCCGGACGGATGGATGGACAGACGGATGGACAGACAGACAGACGGATGGACAGACGGACGGACAAAGGATGGACGAAAGACGGATGGTCACCCCGGATGCTGGCATTATGTGTACCATACATAGCATGGGTACACATAAAAAGCGGGAGACAATAAATTACATAATTCTCTTATTGGTTTTGTTCAATGCGATGTAGTGATTTTGTTCACACTGACAGCTCTCACATTTATGTCCAGTCCAAACATGGACTAGAAGTTTGTAATTTATTTTTTTTTTTATTTTGGTATGTCCTTTAGGAATATAAAAATAAATTCGACCTTACAGCCCATGTTTATTCCGAAACCTGTCCATTTAGCACACTGGAGAAAATCTGCCTACCCAAAAGATGGGTGGATGGGTCGCTGGTTAACTCCTTGCCTGCTGGTGGTGGATATTCCTGTGCGGGACACAAAATTTCTTGTCACTAATATATGTATAATTAGGGCACATTTAACCAATTTTCCTCCCTGTAAATTAAACAGACCTTTTGGTCAATGATTTCTTGAGTTAAATTTAGATGACTTTTTCATCAAATCCAGTCATGGCTGTTTCACAGCAGCCATGACTCAATTTAATGCAAAATATTTTGAAAATACTCAGCGGGTTAAGAGTTAAACCACTGCTATAGATACTCTCCCATGAACTGTAGCAAGGAAACGATATACAGATAATGTGAACCACATCCATAGACTATGAAACCTTCAAGTTTTGGTACCTGCAGTTAGGAAGGGAGCCCAAATATGGCCCAGCATTCAACCCGTGAAGATGCAAAATAACTGGACATCCCAAATGACACAAAGTTACACTATTACAGGTGCCAGAAAGTGGTGTACCTGGAGAGAACCAACCCCAAAGCATCCTGCTCGCTAACATTTGAAGTGCTATTGTTGAGTCCCAGCATAATTTGTGATGTATTCTTCACATTTTCATGCACTCCTCGCATTATTTGGCCTACTTGCATTATGTGGCCTACTTCCCATTAATAGATTTCAACCCTTTTCAGAAAACAAATGATATAAAAAATTTTGTAATTTTAATTTTTTTCACCCAATTCTAACAAAAATTTCAACAAAACCAGATCATGTGTCCCCTCATTGGAATAAGCTCCCAAGCTTGATATAGTTTTGTTGAAATTTTTGTTTCTTCTATAGAACTGCAGAATTTGGCTATGACACAGTAGATGCTGTCGATTTAAGTAAGGGTTAATCACTCACCAGGTGGAACCGAGGTGTGCTGTTGTTTACTCACAAAAGTAGAAATTGCAGGTGCAAAGGTGCTCAAGAGCAACAGCTCGCATCAAAATGAAAAGATTGGGAAGCAGAAAAGTAATGGTCAGAATTTCCAACTTATTAAGCAGACACATCAAGTTTCAGTTCAGATCACATTTTATTTATTTTATTGGGGTTTAACACCACGTCTAACAGCCAAAGTCACCTCATGTCGGACGACAGTTTTACGGGTGAAGGAGAACCACTGAGCAACAGGCTGGCAAGCAACTATCAGAGTCCCTAACATACTATTATTTATTATTTATTTATTGGTGTTTAAGGTCACATATTTCTGCACAATGGCTAACCATGACCATGACAGTTTTACGGGTGGAGAAAGCCGGAGTACCCGGAGAGAACCACCGAACAACTGTCATCTCCCCAACATACCAATTCCACACAAGCAGGTTTAGCATTGGTTGAAGACAGGTGCACCATCAACGTGCCATACGCCTCAGTACACAACGTCACCGTGCCCCCACGTGGGCAATGGGGGTGAAGTGTCTTGTCCAAGGACACAACCCAGTTGCTGCAGGTGGGATTCAAACCGAGGAGCTCTTGGCTTGCACCTCTATCAACTGAGCCACCATGCCCCAACATACTAACTCCGCACAAGCAGGGTTTGCATTAATTGAAGACAAGTGCACCACCACCATCAGCCTTTTTATAACATTTGCGGGAGTAAATTGTCACAAGGATCCCTCATACCAAATTTCATTGATTTCCATCCACTCACTGCTGAGATATTGCCGCAGACGGGAAAAAATCATGAAAAATTGACAAAGTAAGGACGGTAACTCTGGTGAAAAATATGTGGGCAACTTTTTTATAACATGGGCAGGAGTGGCTTGTAACAAGGATCCCTCATACCAAATTTCATTAGAATCCATCCCCGCACTGGTAAGATGTCGCAACATACTGGAAAAACTATAAAAAATTGACAAAGTAAGGTCCATAACTCTGGGGAAAAATAGACAGGAAACTTTTTTATAACATGTGCAGGAGTGGCTTGTCTCAGGGATCCCTCATACCAAATTTCATTGAAAACCATCCACTCACTGCTGAGATATCGCTGAGGACGCACAAGCAGATGGATGGACAAATCAACCACTATATGCTCACCTGAAATTTTTTTTTGGGGAGCATAAAAATTGTTTCACTTCTGGAAAATTCTTTATCTCTCACCTGTCATGGGAGTCATAAGTCAGAAAAATTCAATTTTTTTCTGATTTTCATGAATTTTTAGTATTTTTTGGACTCCAAAAAAATAGGAGATACATGTTTTTTTGTTGTTTGAAATTCTGCCATTTTGAAGTTTTTATGTTGTATAAAATTTTAGCATATTCTTATTACACACGGTGATTTTGTGACACTCATACCTCCATATTTCTTGAAGATGCAGCTTTCAAACTTCACACATATATTTTGGGTTATCTGAAGCTGATCCATCAGATTTCACTTTTTTGAATTTCAACACTACATTGGAAGGAGCCGGATTCTAAAAGTTTTTTAAAGATTACAATTTACAGTTCAATATATTTATTTATTTATTTAATGGTGTTTAAGGTCACATACTTATGCACAGTGGCTAATCGTGACCGTGACAGTTTTACGGGTGGAGGAAGCCGGAGTACCCGGAGAGAACCACCGAGCAACGACGAGGAGCTGTCAGCAGTTCAATTTTAACTATATTTCTGAAATATTGCAAATATAACCTTCGCAAAAAAAAAAAGGTATCTAAAAATGTATTGCCGTTTTAGAAAATTCTCAACGATTTAATATACCTGAACACTGAGGTGATGTCATACAGGGACATGTGGTCAAAAATGAAAATGCATCGGATTTTTCTCAAATTTTACAATGTTGTAGAGCTAAAAATTAGGAGATAGCTGGGTTTTTTGTGTATTCTGATTTAACGCCATTTTGCTGTTTTTATGTCACTTTGAAGTTTAGCCTATTTTTCACATATTTCCTTAAAACAAGCGACAAGGCAGTACACTTTATTGAGCGACTAACATGTTGTATGTAAAGCAGAGACAGACACCTTCCCCATATTGTTGTGTCCCATGGGGCAAATGCAAAGTGGCTGCTCCCAGATCTTTGGCCACAATCTACTCAACATGGATGGTACTGTATTCCAAGTGCTTGATACGCGCAGGCTGAAAGTGGGTGGAAGTCGCAGCGGTAAGGTTAATGGGCAACTTGGTACATGAAAAGGTGATAGACAACAATTGAACATCCTCTCGATGTGGAGTGAACCATCATTGGTCATGCTTCATTGGATGGCTTCTAGATAATTGCTCTGCAATTTCAAAATCTTCTACTTTATATGACTATCACTGCACTTTTTGTGTTACATGTAACAATGATCAACAGAAAGAGGAGTAAAATTACAGTATCATTACGTTATTCACCCATAAAATATTACAGTCATAGTCTCCAGCAAAACATACAGTCTCCAAGTATGTACAAATTTATGTTGAAAGCAAACAATAATTACAGAACTGGAAGAACAGTGATTAATTTTTAAGTACAACAGTCAGTTCTTCCTCAGAATATTGCTGAGCATTTACCATTATAATATTAGAACGTTCCTTTTCATGTTCTATCGGTCGATAGTACCTGAGTTTGTGTGATTTCCGAAATAAAACCTGAAGCAGCGAAGCTGCTGAAGGTTTTATTTCGGAAATCACACAAACTCAGGTACTATCGACCGATAGAACATGAAAAGAAACGTTCTAATTATTTTATTATGTCGAACAAAATATGACTTTCATTGTTAAGCGTTAACTGCAACATGCCATCAATCTTGCGAGAACAATGTAGTCGAATCCAAAAACATGACGTCATTTCGAACGAATGACGTCTCTTCAAAAATGAATTGTCACAAGTGCCGTCGCTTTGGGAGTTTCGATATCAACAAATGCCAATGTTTACAACTGCATCATGCTGTTCATGTTATAATTCATTGTTAATGCTTGTTATGAAGCTTGTGCTGAAAATTTTCGGTTTATATCGCATAAACCGAAGGAAAACAACAGTTATTTCTTAAATATAATTGACTGAAGTCATAACTGAGACTCATATTCAGGATTCACAGTGAAGTGGTGAACAACACGTGAGAGTGAGTTTTTAATATTTCTGATTCTTTTGAATTCATTGTTTGCAGTTAAAATTGATACATACCCACTGAAGAAGATATATTTGTTGGTAAGTTTGTGTCTACTGGTGTTGAAAAAAGTTAAACGGACACGGAGCCAGCGTTTGGTGTTGAGAAATTCCAATTGACGCTGATCAATGGAAGTGGCGCTTACATTTTCTTCGTTCTCTTGTCTCCAGGGAAAAACGTTCCGATAGTACCCGTGTTTTGCCCCAAAACTCCAGTACTATGACTTTTAGGAGGTGTCAAATTAACCAATCACGGCTGATGTTACAAACTTGAGGCATAATAATAAACTGATAGAGATTATAATGGTTAATTATTTCATTATATTACATTAAGCTAGAATTGTGTACTGTCAATCCTTTAAAACAGTGATCTAATAAGTTACAAGAACAGAGATAAAACTAAATCATTACTGATAATGGAAATACCACCTGTAAATACTGAGCAATACCTGAAGTGAGATCACCTGGGAGTGCTACAGTATCATACTCTCTAATGTATAGTCTCCACACTTATCACTCTCCAGGTTTCTAAGTTCCATTTATTTCCCATCCCATAACCATTCCTATATTTTGTATGAAGAGATAAAGATATTTTTTCAGAACCTCAATTTACTTTTGTTGAAATTCCCAAAACAGGTTCATGTAGGTCTACTCTGTAGATGGGCAGTACACCATAAATACCATTTGTTATCAGTATTAAGCTAATACCGATATACCATGGTGAGGGAATTTCAAAATATTGAAATTTTGGTATTGAAAAATATTCCTGACATAAGTTGAAAAATGAAAGTGTCAATGACACTGTAGCTTAACTTGTCTGTGTGTTGTGTTTGATGAAAAGGATAATGTTCAATGTTTATGAAAGGATTATGAAATAAGACAAGAATTGTGATAATTGGGAATATGTTAATTTCTGTTCCCTGTATGCTATGTTTTTAATAATGAAAGTGTCAATGACACTGTAGCTCAACTTGTTAAGACATGTACATGTATAGTATGTGACACAGCAATGACAAACATCTAGGTAATGACCTGATAACAAAGGCACATATAAAGTATTGTAATGGTCTGTACATAAATACTGACCGTAGCTTGTAACAAATGTATAGGTAAAGTATTGTAAAGTTGGGCGACAGTCAGATGCTAAACTAGAAAAGAAATCTTTGAGTTCCAGAGTGGGTCTGACTGAACCTCAAAATGTTTGTTCTCATAGCACAGTGATAACAAAGGCACCCAAAAACACTTGTTTCTGTCCCAAGGTGATAACAAAGGTACCCAAGAAGTTTCATGAAGATCAGTTCATAAATACGAGCCGTATAGAAGTTGACAAAAAACTGATTGGACCTAATTTCGGTATAAAATAGCCACTGGCAGTCATCTTGAATTTTGGACTGCACCCAGAAACACTCGTTCTTGACCCAAGGTGATAACAAAGGTACCCAAGAAGTTTCGTGAAGATCGGTTCATAAATACAGCCTCTAGCCCAAGCCGTATTGACATGTGCACTTACTGTGTATAAGTAGCACTGAAAAAATCAAAATTCATCTAACTTGCATAATTTCTGCACGAGAAAAAAACCTGTATTATATGTGATGTATTCCATGTTACTAAACATTCATACAAAAATTTATTAAAATCAGAACTTTCATACAGGAGTTCTGTACAAAAAACTGATTGCACTAATTTTGGTACAAAATGGCTGCTGGTGGCCATCTTAAATTTCGGATCACACCCAAAAACACTCGTTCTCATCCCACGGTGATAACAAAGGTACCCAGGAAGTTTCATAAAGATCGGTTCATAAATACAGCCCCTAGCCCGAGCCGTATTGACGTGTACTTACTGTGTGTAAGTAGCACTGAAAAAATCAAAGTTCATCTAATTTGCATAATTTCTGCACAAGAAAAAAACCTGTATTATATGTGATGTATACCATGGTACTAAACATTCACACAAAAAATTATTCAAATCAGCGCTTTCATATGGAAGTTCTGCGCAAAAATCTGATTGCACCTAATTTTGAACATCATCCTACGTAGTTGCAATGAAATCCCTTCATAAATATGACCTGTAGACTGTGCTAAATGTTTTCGGGCTTCGGGCCCCTGTAGCCGTCACAGTTGCCCAATCGCATCCAAAAGGAGACGTTCTCATCTAGACATTGTATAAAGTCAACCTACCAAGTTACAATGAAATTCCTCCATAAATATAACCTGTAGACTGTGCTAAAGGTTTTCAGGTTTTGGGCTCGGGCAGTTGTCACAGTTGACAGATCGCGACCAAATGGGGAGGTTCTCATCTAGACATCATACAGAGTCATCCTACCAATTTACAATGAAATCCTTCCATATTAAATATGACCTGCTGACTGTGCAAAAAGTTTTTGGGTTTCGGGCTTGGGCAGCCATCACGGTTGACAGATCATGACCAAAAGGGGATGTTCTCATCTAGACATTATACAGAGGCATCCTACCAAGTTACAATGTGCTAATGGTTTTGGGGTTTTGGGCTCGGGCAGCAATACCGGTTGACCGATCACGACTAAAAGGGGACTTTCTCATCTAGACAGGACTCCAAACCTGCATAGGAAATTTTGTGATGATCAGACAAGAACTACGGGGTGTAGCAGACTAACAGACTTCCACACACGTGATGGCAATAGCTTATCTTGACTTTGTCAAGTTAAGCTAACAAGAGGCACCACAGGCCCTGAAGTGCTCACCTTGAACAGAACCCGATATAAACAGAGTCCAAGAATGAATCTACATTAAGCAAACAATCGCCATAGGATCCACTGTTAATCCTTGAGCCCTTCAGGAGTGACTAAAATAGTCCAAGCATCATGCCTTTCCTTCAGTTAACCATAATGTAAAAAGTGGAGCTCCCCTATGGAGCCCCTCGATATAACCTATGTGGATTAATCTTAGTTACATACCCCTAGAGGGCTCTTAATAAAAAAAATTATAATTCTTAAGCTACATGGCCAATTCCGGCTCCCATGGGGAGCCTAAATATTAACCCAGGCACTCAATTTGAACAAACTTGAATCTCACCCCACCAGAGATGTTGTATACCGCATATGGAACGCTTTCTGACTGGTGGATCTGAAGAGGAAGATTTTTAAAGAAATTTCCTCATATTGCACCAAGTTAAAATTCGGGCTACCATAGACAGCCCAAATAATAACCCAGGGACCTGATTTGAACAAACTTGAATCACACTCCCCTGGAGATGTTGTAAACCAAATATGAAAGGATACTGACTGGTGAATCAGAAGAAGAGTTTTGAAGAAATTCCCTCATATTGCACTAAGTTAAAATTTGGGTTGCCATAGAGAGCCCAAATATTAACCCAGGCACTCAATTTGAACATTGCACCAAATTCCTGACAAGAAGAGACCATGTACTGTATATTTCTAAAGGCAGTCACCACTGGTCATTTTTTGTAAGAAAGTAGGGAATTTCCTCTCATTCTTTTTGTTGCATCAAATGACCGATTTAGAGTACCCATGTTGCTTCCAACATTTTGACACTCTAGGGGCTTTGTCTGCTGTAAAATGATGAACTAGAGTTGCGCTGTATACCAAAAATAACATTTGATCATGTTAGGACAGTGGAGTCCACTTAATTGGTTATCTCTTAACTGAATAACCCTGTTAATTGAATATAATTTCCCAACACAAAACCATTTGCCATACCCCCAGTACAAATTTGACCTGTTAATTGAATATAGGTTGTAGAGGTTGTAGAGTAAACTCCTGTTAATTGAATAAAACATCTTGTAACCTGTTGAGAAATTACCCTGACTCTCCCTTGTTTTCCTTTGTTTATAGATCTATGTGGCCAAGTACATCTAATACAGGCATTTAATCTATCATATCTTGATTGAAAGAGCTCATGGAGTTCTGTCAAACAAGATATAATAGAATAAATGTTAAGTTTATCTCTAGAATAAGGAAAGTGACACAATCCCTGTTAATTGAATACTTCTGTTAATTGAATAATTTTCATTGGCAAAGTGGTTATTTAATTAACAGGGTTCCACTGTATTGGAATGAGTACAGGTATGTTGTTGACACTGAATACCGTACCAATATCGATGTAAATCACTCTAAAAATATCAGTACCAAAACTGAACTTGAAATTTCAATACTGGCCAACTGTAGTCCACTCTCACCGATATTTCTTGAGTCAATTTGCTATAGTTAGTCTTTCATGTTCTGGGTACTTAACCCTTTATCCAACGCAGACGATATAAGAATTTATTATTTTAAAAAAGTTATTTTGGAGCTCGTTCCAATGAGGGGTCGCATGATATGGTTTTGTTGAAAGTTTTTGAAAAATAATATTTTTTCAACTGCTGAATTTGCATATCATGAGGGCGGATGTGGCCGATTCGCTGGGTAAAGGGTTAAGCCTTCAAAACGTACTCAGGGTTCTCCAACTGACATGAAAAGTTATTTTTTCCCCGGGAAGGCCCTGAACCTAATTCACCTATGGAGGATACATACTCTTAACTCAGCACAAGGTGAAAAGAAGTTGGGGGAGGGGGAGACACTGACCCACAGAAAACTAGTTTGTCCCCTCTACATTACTAAGCCTGGCTACGTCTCTGAAAGAGCTGATTATTTATTTATTTACTGGTGTTTAAAGTCGTATATTTCTGCTCGATGGATTATTGTGACCAAAATATGAAGATAAAGTTAAGTTCAGGCAATCGTTTATACCCATTCCACCCATTGTAGAGGATTTCCACTCCAAGCACTGGTGACTGGGTCCTACTTTACGAGTAAAAACAGAGCTTGTTTACCACAGTAAACAAGGCTCTGTTTCACTTCCTGAATCCTGATGTTCCCACGGGGAAAGAGCTGATCAGAAGTTGCATAAAAAAGACAGTGGCATACTGTTAATATACTTGAAAAATCTTAAGTTGTTCAAGAAAACAAAACTTAAGTAAAAATAGACATGCCCTAAAGTGTTTACCATAGGCATTTGGCCGTTACCATTTGAGTTCAGTGTGCTGAAATCTTTGCAAATGCCAAGAAGTGGCTGCATACACAAAATTATGATATGTTTGAAGCTTTTTCCATAAATGATCCATGTAAAACAAAAGGGAAAAGACTAAAAACTGTTGCTGCAGCTGAATAAATTAAGATTATGTTCATGTTTAATTATGATCATGTTTGTTAATCCTTTCCCTGCTACAGCTTTTGAATGGTTAAATGCAACCATATAATCTTGGGCATGAAAGGAAAGTTCATTATGAAAGTAAAGAGGTGAGAAACATTAAATTTCAAATCCCCTGCCATAAAGGGATTTGAAATTTTGTATTGCTCTCCTCTTTACTTCAATAAGTTCTATCACTTGGTTTATTTATTTATTTATTTATTTATTTATTTATTTATTTATTTATTTATTTATTTATTTATGAAGCAATTAATCAAAGTTTTTCTAAAGTTTTATTCTATTTCTCCTTGGGATATTCCAAAGTGAATGTTAATTCACCTCCCTGAGTTAACCCTTTACCTAGCGTAACGGCCAAAACCGGCCAGTGCTATTCTCAAAAATTGCCAATTAATTTTCACTTTTTTTTTCATTTTTTGTCTCAAAAACATAGGTTATGACCCCTCGTTGGAATGAGCTCATCGAGCTCATTCCAACGAGGGGTCATAACCTATGTTTTTGAGACAAAAAATGAAAAAAAAGTAGTTATTCAAGAATTATTTTTGCAAGTGTCGTCTGCTTTTCATTTTAGGTAAATTGTTAATATGGTGAGGGTTAAAAGTAGATTAACCCTTTACCTAACATGACAAGCAGATGAAACTTGCAAAAAAAATTCTTGAATAACTAATTTTTTCATTTTTTGTCTCAAAAACATAGGTTATGACCCCCTCATTGGAATGAGCTCAATGAGCTTGTTCCAACGAGGGGTCATAACCTATGTGTTTGAGACAAAAAATGAAAAAAGAATGAAAATTAATTGATGATTTTTTAGAATAGCACTGGCTGGTTTTGGCCATTACGTTGGGTAAAGGGTTAAATGATAGGTTACTGCACATCTCAAATTTTGGGTTAAATCGAATTCCGAATCAATTCATACAGAGGAATCCAATCTCGTCTTCAATTTGATCTCAAGACTATTCAAGGTGTAAATATTGTCATTCTCCAGTTAGGTATTGTATGCAATGGTGACTTGTCTGTTTAGGAAAATCAATAAAAACAAGGTGGAATATGCCAGAAGGGAATCAAAATTGTTCCGAAAGTAGAACCTTGTTTAACTTTTTTCTATCATGACGTTAACTGTGTGACTAGTATATTGATTTCATTGAACTCTTCTTCTGTCATCAGGTTAACTGTACAGGGGACCTGATGATAAAACAAGAGTTCAAGAGGACAAACGCCTTGCAGGGCCCTATAAAATGATAAAAAATTAGAATTCGAGTTGGGCATATTCTCAGGTAAACTCAGGTAAAAAGCAATGTTTTGTCCATAAGATTTTGGAAGCAAAATCTGAACAGCAGTCCTTGTGCTCAGTACTATATGTAACTGGATTTGACAGCTTCTTTCGATAATGGATTCATTTATTTATTGGTTTTGTTAAAAATTTTTGTAAATAATATTTAAAATAATAAATTTTGATATCCTGTGCAATATTGAGGGCTAACCAGACATGGTGGTGTTTATTCTCCCACCTCTGCCAGTTGTGACATCAGAGGTTTGAATTGGTTGGGGTTTAACAACATATATGTATGTAAATAATCTGTATCGGGTAAAATCAATATTATAAACAACACTTTATTCACTATATGTTAATAAATGGCCAAGTACTGGCCCTTTCTGGACATGAATCTTACTTCAGTCATTGAGACTATGTCTCAGACGCAGGAGCATTGATAAGCCGAGTGTGGCATGGTTGCGTCGTCCAGAGCTGATGCAGACCCGGTAAGGGGGCTGCCTCACTCATATAGAAGGTACCAGAGACACAAAGGGGATTTACATAGCCAAGCATGGCTGTGTAAATAAGTTTGTGCCTAACGGTACTTAGACATCTCTTACAAGTCACCATCAGTCATGGTGGCATATGTTAGAGCTGCGGCACGTCTGGAAAGACCCTTATCTAATTTGTATAGACAGCTAAATCCCAAGCCAGGTCAAACAAGGGACAATGTGATAAGGGTTTCTCAATAATCCAAAACACATGGTTCCAAATTCGGCCAATGACCATCGGACAGACAAAGAGATTTATTAAGGTGTGTGGGAATGCAGTACGTATAGCTGCATTTTCATTTGGAGCTTCATGGGAACAAGTCGGGAATCAGGTCCCGCCATCGTTTCATTACTCTTTTCCCACCCTGGGCATTCCATTCCCTCCCTTTTTCAATGGCTACAGTTCTGCAGGCGGCGGTGTTTATTCTCCCACCTCTGCCAGTCGTGAGGCGTTTATTCTCCCACCTCTGCCAGTTGTGACATTAGAGGTTTGAACTGGTTGGGGTTTAACAACATATATGTATGTAAATAATTTGTATCGGGTAAAATCAATATTATGTACAACACTTTATTCACTATATGTTAATAAATGGCCAAGTACTGGCCCTTTCTGGACATGAATCTTACTTCAGTCATTGAGACTATGTTTCAGACGCAGGAGCATTGATTGATAAGCCGAGTGTGGCATGGTTGCATCGTCCAGAGCTGATGCAGACCCGGTAAGGGGGCTGCATCACTCATATAGAAGGTACCGGAGACACAAAGCAATATTTTGTCCATAAGATTTTGGAAGCAAAATCTGAACAGCAGTCTTTGTGCTCAGTACTATATGTAACTGGATTTGACAGCTTCTTTCGATAATGGATTTATTTATTTACTGGTTTTGTTAAAAATTTTTGTAAATAATATTTAAAATAATAAATTTTGATATCCTGTGCAATGGGTAAAGAGTTAATTTATTTGCATGAATAACAGACAACACTTTCCAAAATTTCCCATTTTTGTCTCACCAACAAAGCTTATGATCCCCTCAATGAAAAGGGTTTAACCCTTTACCCAACGTAACGGCCAAAACCGGCCAGCGCAATTCTCAAAAATCGCCAATTAATTTTCAAAATATTTTCATTTTTTGTCTCAAAAACATAGGTTATGACCCCTCGTTGGAACGAGCTCGACGAGCTCGTTCCAACGAGGGGTCATAACCTATGTTTTTGAAACAAAAAATGAAAAAAATTAGTTATTCAAGAATTTTGTTTGCAAGTGTCGTCTGCTTTTCATGTTAGGTAAAGGGTTAATAAGCTTTCTCAAATGCGGGGACATTAACTATGTTTTGAAAAAATAATAAAATTCAGATATTTGTAAATTGAGCTGGTCAGTTAAGGGTTAAAGAAAATGTCATCAGTTTGCATCTTCAGTTTTTCATCTAATTTAACTGGTCAAGTGATAAATTATGTTTGGTTGTCAAAAGTTCTTCATGTGTCTTTGGTTTGTTACTATTTATGGGAGAATGCCTTCAGGCCAAAATACTCGACCATAAATTCTAATAAGACAAATCCATGCAGACTGAGTAATTGTTTATTTATTTATTATTTATTTATTGTGTTTAAGGTCACATATTTCTGCACAATGGCTATTCGTGACTGCAACAGTTTTACAGGTGGAGGAAGTCGGAGGAATACCCAGAGAGAACCACTGAGCAATGGCAAGCAACTGTCAGCTCCTCAACATACTAACTCCACACAAGCAGGGTTAGCATTGATTGAAGACATGTGCACTATTGACGTGCAGTGTGCCTCAGTACACAATGCCACCATGCCCCCACATGGGCAATGGGGGTGAAGTGTCTTGCCCAAGGAAACAATGCAACGGTTGCCACAGGTGGGATTCAAACCTCTCAGCTTGCAGCCTGCACCTCTACCTACTGAGCCACCTGATTGGTGGATCTGAAGAAGATTTTTAAAGAATATTCCCATAGAGAGCCCACATATGGACCCAGGGATTTGATTTCAATAAACATGTGAAACAATGTTCCAAAGCTGTTATTTGTGAAATTTGAAAGCTTTTGGAGCAGTGGTTTGGGAGAAGAAATGTTTTTCCCATTACCCACAGTGTTAAAAAATGCTGACTCAGCACTTTTTCAAAGTCCCGAAAAAGTACCCCATGATAAAACAGATAGCAATTTTTTGGGACCGTTCCATTCTGTTGGTCCTAAGGAAGCTTCACAGCACATAAGAATTCTCAGTGCCGTGTAGTTTGGAAAATATGGGTGTTTTAAATCTTTTCTATTTTTAGCTCCTGCGGTTCCCATGGGGCGATGGGAAAATTTGTTTTGGCATAAATTAAGTACTTATGACCCAATAAGCCCTCATATCAAATTTGGTTCAAATCAGCCTCTCGATTTGGAAAACAGAAATTTTGGACGGGGCAACAATTCTTGCCTCTCCCATAATGAAGGCAAATATAGCTCCCCGAACTTCTCTTGAACAAATCTGAGTCTATACCTCAAAAAGAAGCTGCACACCAAATATCAAGTCTTACTGCTGGTTCATGAGAAGATTTTTTAAGATTTAAGCACACTTTTTGGGCGTGGCCCTACCGAGGCAACTTGATTTGAACAAAATCAAAATGTGATGTCATAATAAACAATTATCTCAAATTTCACTTGAATCGGTTCAGCGGTTTTGGAGAAGACACAAACATCATGTTCACGGATGGTGAGTGATAACTGTAGCTCGCATGACTTTCAGTCAGGTGAGCTAAAAATATAAACACTGTTGGCCTCCCCACAAATGCAGTCCTGTCGCTGCATCATAAATTGTTTTGAATGCCTAGTGTTTTTCTTGGATATCTGAAGCACGTTTGACCACAAAATTGTTCTCCTGTAATACTATTTTATTATCAGTCCTGGTATGAATATGGTACCAGATTTCCAGGGACCATTGATGCCTGTTGTCAACTTTGAGAGTTGATTGAATATATTTTTTACATTCTGTTAATCACAACCTTCATTTTGATGTATAATTTGGATATATTCAATTTGAATTTATGGAATATCAGAGGTGGGAATTTCAAAGTAAACTAACTCCTCAGCTGACTGAGGGCTAGATTTTTTTTTATGGTCGAAATTCTTTATTCAAAATTTATTTTATTATAAATTATTGGAGAGTGCCCACAGGCACTCTCCAATAATTTGTAATAGAACAAACTTATAAAAACAAAATATTATTTGCAATTGACTGAGTAGGTACACTCATTTATATTTTGAAAGCCCTGATAGTGGCTTCTTGCACTCAACCAGTTAAGGGTTACGTGAGTACAATTATGTACAAGTCCTCAAGTCATATGGTAATTATGAAAATCAAAACAGATTTCCTTCTACTTGGTCTAATGGTAAGAGATTCATATGATTGAAACTTATCAAGCTGTGAAGAAGACTAAGTTATCAAATACAAGATTTAGTATTACAAAAAATCGCACCAACTACATGCCTCACATGTTAAAGGTAAACAAGAACAGTAGTGTAGTTTTAATTATGAACTGTGAGTCATGCCCATGTACATTTCCAGCAGAAAGATTTCATGTACCTTAGAAGAATGTTGGTATACCAGTGGAGTTAATTAGCAAAGCTATTCCTGTTTCACATCAAACATGCAGTAGACATATTGTCAGGTAGATTGCAACACACAGGCTAAACATACACAAGTTGTGACTGAAACTGTTTTTCATAGGGGTGTACAGTGGAAGGTGAAATAAAGTGAGAAGTTGCTGTCCAGGGATGTGGCAAGAGGTTTCCGATTGTGGGATGTAGGGTAGTGAATTTCCAACTGGGGGAGGGACTGGGAGGGGAGAACCCCCACTCAGTCCCTCCTCCTAGTTGGAAATTCACTACCAAGAAAAAATTTGAAAATGAAGCCTTAAAAGGGGGGATAAAATTGATTCTATAACTGAAATGCCTACACAGTTATGATAGACTTATCAGGTTATTATTATTTGGTTTTATTCTGGGAATTGAATATGTGCAAAACAAATGCTTAAGCTTCGAACTTTGAGCAATTCACACTGTCCTAACATTAAATTAGATCTTCTGCAGGAATAATAAATTTTTTATGTTTTCATCATTTTGTAATGCGATTTTCTTGAAGTGCATTTCTAGGATGTTTTTTATTACGATAAGTAAACATACTATAGAAATCTTGTACTGACTGACATAATACATACTATGAAGCTCGATATTGTGTACCCTGTAGTTGTAAATAGTAACAGTTGGAATTTTTGCCGATTTGAAACCAAGTTGGAATTTTGGGAAGTAAAAGAGACATCAGCATCACCAAAGAAGCTCTACAATCGAGATCGATGGAATTTCCAAATACTCATGACTTGCCCTCCAAATTTCCAACTATAGGAAATTTTGCACAGGAATGGAGGAGGGGGTGGTGACACCCCACTCCCCTGTCGCCATGTCCCTGTTGCTGTCATCATTTCAAATGGTATAACTGTTTTTTCTGGTGGTGGGCAAAATCATAAATTTGGTATCTGAGAGAAACATTTTCATGAGTCTGGCTTTCAGCAATCAATTTTCTGCCTTCCAATAGTGGAAACAAGCCAGAAAATGAGCAGACTGTCATCTTCCAAATGAGGTCCTCAGAGGGTGAATTTAGTGGTGCTACCTGCACAGCAGGGTAGCATCACTAAATTTACCCTCTGTGAACCTCAATCTGAATAAGGGTTTCAGAACAAAATAGAAAGAGGTACCCAGAAGACAAATTGGCCCAATGTATGGGATAGCATCATCAAATTCACCCTCTGGGGACCTCATTTTGCAAATGTTAGACTGCTTATTTTCAGGCCTGAGTGGAAATCAACAATTATTCAAAGAAAACAAATATGACAGAACCTAAACTTTTCTGTCAAAACCTTTCTACACCCCTGATAATTCCAATGATTCAACCATGCTTATACTATAGCATCACTCTTAGTGGGGATTCCCCAACAAAGAACCTGGGTGTGGGTCTCCAATCAAGTCTATCCTGCAGGCCTGATGTTTTCAAAATTTTGCGTAACCCATTTATCATTCACCTGCTCTGAGTGAGCTTTGATAACTTATTGTTCGTTCCCCTGTACTTGCTTCAGGTAACCTAAATATATGTGTATTGCAACTATGCTGATATATGAACTGTTGTATCATAGCCAAGTTCTTGCTCCTGTGGGCAATATCCTGATGAATAATGATGAATCCTTAGGAACAATAATGAGGCTGTGTTGCAGCAATTCAAATACAAATTAGTTGCAGTTATAGCCTAATCTTGGCAGGGGCAAGCATGCTGCAGAAGAGTATGCATCCATAATCACTATTTGTGGCAGAGACATGAATTACCGTATTTCCATTTCCTGATTTTGAACCTACAGTTAAAACTAGAAGTCCTGTCACGAACTGTGCACTTATCTAGGCTTAATTGCGCGCAATATCAAATGGCATCCAAAGCATGTCAGGTTCTCCTGGTTATTCATAGCAAACACAGGCAATGTTTCTGCTAATGGACCTCCAGGTCACCTGGAGGTCCATTGGCTGAAACATTGCTTGTACACAGGCTACATGTACAGAATTTGATAGCCTTACTATGGTCATAATGCGTAGATTAACGCGCATATCGACGTACTATTTGTGCACATTTCATGACAGGATTTCTAGTTTTAACTGTATGTTACATCTTAAGATGATCAACTTTCATTCTTACTAGATCGTTCAAAGTGGCGACAATTTTACGTGACCTGGCAACAATATGGCACAAGACCATTTTTTCTTTACATGTTTTTCATTTTAGGTAACCTCCATGTGACCCAAATGGCCGTTCGCCTCAAATTGACAGGCCTGTCTTGGAGACATCACATCATTAGAATTACCAAAACGGCATGCTGGGATTCCTCAGACGCAATCTAAGATATTCAAGTTAAGACACAAAGAGCAATGCTTACATCACAATGGTCAGATCAAACCTAGAATATTGCACTACTATCTGAAGTCCATATCAGGATGATCTTAACTGGCTGAGTTGTAAAATCCACTAACAGGACTTTCAAAAATATGAGGGTCCCAGAGCAAAAGCCAACGTTTTGCTTGCTCGTGTTTCATATTCAGTCAAACCCAAATAATATTTTGTTTATATAAATTTGTTCTATTACAAATTACTGGAGAGTGCCTATACATACATGTAGGCACTCTCAAATAATTTGTAACTGAACAAACTTTGAACAACAAAAAGAATCTAGCCCTCAACTATTTAAATGCAAGTTGGAAATGGAGCGGCAACTGGCTGCCAGGTTCACCTTAAACTGCTACCATAACATGGGCTGCATATGCAATGGAAAACGTGTTCGTAAGCACAGCTAATGAAATACCACCGGAATGTGCAGGCCAACCTAAAATATCAAGTAGATTTTTAAAAATATTTTAGCACATTGTACAGGTGCTTCATTTTGATGCTCAGAAAAGGAAAGGAAAATACCTCCACTTATTTGACAATCCAAGCCTGACTATAGGTATACAGTTTTTGGGTATTTACAAATTCTAAGTCCATAAAGGGCAATGATTCTGGCAATAGAATCTCAAATGACACCTGCATTTCACTATGAGTATACAGCAATGGGATACACTTGCATACCAAATATCAAGTCACTCAACTAAGTATTTTACAAGTTATTCATGATTGAATTTCGGGACGGATGGATGGATGGACTGACGTAATGGATGGGCAATGACCCTGGCAATAAAATTACCAACGACACTTGCATTTCACTATAGGTATACATCAATAGGGTACATTTGCATACCAAATATCAAGTCACTCAACCAAGTATTTTACAAGTTATTCATGATTGAATTTAGGGACAGATGGACTGATAGACAGTTGGATAGACAGACAGATGGACGGACCTTGTACTGTGGGTAGACACCAATAAGATAGAGTTGCACATCAAATATGAAGTCATTCCACTGAGTACTCTGCAAGTTATTCATGAATTAATTTCAAGGCGGACAAATTCTAAGTTCATAAAGGGCAATGACTCTAGCAATAAAATCTCGAATGACACCTGCATTTCACTATGGGTATACAGCAATAAGATACACTTGCATACCAAATATCAAGTCACTCAACCAAATACCTCACAAGTTATTCTTAATTGATTTTTGGGACAGACAGACAGATGGACAGGTGGGCTGATGGATGGACGGATGGATGGACGGATGGATAGATGGACAAGGCAAATCATATATATACTCCCGCTGGGGTTGTAATAAAAACCTTGGTAGGCTATGAAAAACTTTGTAAATCAACACTGAATTTCCATGGTTCTTGTGGCGGGTTTCGCTTACAATTTGCTTTGAATTCAAAACATTTTGTAAATTTTTACTTTGGAAAACACTAAATCAGCAATAAAGCAATTTCTTACAAAAGGCAAGAGTAAATCTGTGCATGCTTTGTCACAAACTGCCTCAAGTTACAGAGGTCTTGGGTAAGAATAAGTATCACCAGGCTTATGATGGGAAAGTGGACTGGGAGAATAATGGACATGTGGTATGATGGAAAAGTGGGCTGAGAGAATGAAGGACATGAGGTTAGTGAGTGACACAAAGGATAGCGTTAATATGCTTATTGGAGTGAGTGGGAAGAATGGGGCATGGGATGTCATCAAGCAGTTCATCTCCAAATGTTGGAAGGCGAGAAAAAGCATAGGAATAAGGAGGGAGTTGGGAGCATAGGGATAACTAAGGCCTTCTCACCTGTGACCCTGTTACAAATCAGTGGCCAGCCAAAGTGTTGTTATTATCATTATTATTATGGGTACCAACAAACAATTATGAACCAAAGGAACCACATACTGTGAATAGTGATAAATACCAGAGGCCTCACAGGGCCTGAAGTGCTCACCTTGAACAGAACCCGATATAAACCAAGTCCAAGAATGAATCTATATTAAGCAATCAATCTCCATAGGATACATTGCCAATTCTTGAGCCCCTCAGGAGTGACTAAAATAGTTCAAGCATTATGCTTTTGCTTCAGTTGATCATAATGTAAAAGTGGAGCGCTCCTATGCAGCCTCTTGATACAACCTATGTGGATTAATCATAGTTACACACCTCAAGAGGGTACTTAATAAAAAATTTCAAATTCTTCAGCTACGTGGCCAATTCCGGCTCCCATAGGGAGCCCAAATAATAACCCAGGCACTTGATTTGAACAAACTTGAATCACACCCCACTAGAGATGTTGTATACCAAATACGAAAGCATTCTGACAGGTGGATCTGAAGAAGATTTTTAAAGAAATTTCCTCATAATGCACTAAGTTAAAATTCAGGCTACCATAGGGAACCTAGATATTAATCCAGGGACCGATTTAAACAAACTTGAATCTGACTCCCCTAGAGATGTTGTAAATGAAATATGAAAGCATTCTGAATGATGGATTTGAAGAAGAAAATTTTTAGCACAAAGGTAAAATTTGGGCTACCAAAGCAAGCCCAAATATTACCCTAGGGACTTGGGTTGAACAATCCGACCCTCGTAACAATGATGTATACCAAACATTAAAATATTCTTCTGACTGGTGGTTCTGAAGAAGAAGATTTTTAAAGATTATATATCATATTGCCCTAAGTTAAAAATTTGAGCCCAAATATGAACCAAGGGACTTCATTTTAACAAACTTGTATCTGAGCCCCCCCCCCCCCCCTCCCCCATTCCCTCCCCTATGGATGCTGTATACCAAATATCAAAAGATTCTGACCACTGGTTTGGGAGAAAAAAAAAATGGTTTTAATTTGCAGTGCATTTTTTCGAAGACCCCCCCCCCCCCCCCCCCTCCCCCTACTGGTCCTAAGGATGCTTCATACCGAATAACAGTACTCTGTTCTGTGTGGTTTGGGAAATATGGGTGTTTGAAAATATTTCTATTTCAGCTCATGGGGTTCCCACGGTGACACAGGAAAATTTTTTTTGCATGAATCAAGTACTTATGACCCAATAATACCACATACCAAATTTGGTTCAATCGGACCATTGGTTCAGAAAATAGAAATGTTGGGCGGGGCCAAAAATCTGGCCCCTCCCATTACAAATGCAAGTATTGCTTCACAAACTTCATTTGAACAAACTTGATTCTACACCAAGGAATCTCCATACCAAATATCAAGTCATTGTACCCACTGGTTCATGCAAAATTTAAAAAATATTTTGGAGTATTTTCCTCCACCCCCCTCCCTATGTGGCTGGGCATGTTGAGTTGAACAAAATGCAATGCCCCTTTGGGACCATCACTCACACAAACTTTCACTTGAATTGGCCCAGTGGTTTTGGAGAAGACTAAAACATGGTGTTGACAGATGACAGATGGACAGATGGATGGATGGACGACGGTTGGAGAGCGATTAGATAAGCTCAGCTTACAAAATGGTTACTTAGCGACCTAGACACAAAAGAAACAATTCTCCTGCACTCAGTGCGAACCTGAAAAACAGCTAAGCACAGGCCTAGAAGTGCTGAGGTTTGCTTACACAAAGAAACAAGTTCCATTGGAAAGTCACATTCAAAGATCTACCAGTACTTCCAGTGGACACCAGCAAAGCTGAAAAAATTGAAAAACTTTCCATTAAGCTCTCAAGGGGCATTAAGGAATGTTTTCTCATTCAGATTTACCTGGAAAATAGGATCTGCACTGGTCCTGGAACACAGGAAGATATCAACAGTAACTAGAAACTGTTTTAGCACACTAAAACATATGTCTCCCCTTCCTTTCTATTTAATGCACTGCAAATTCACATGCCAAATATCTAAGGTCTAGGTCAAAAGACAAAAAAAGTTCTGTTCCGGACGAAGTTTCCCTTAAAAAAGCACATAAATCTGACCTTCAGGTCAAAGGTCAAGGTCACATGAAGGTCACTATGGTACGCTACACACCGGCTCATGGTGATACATCCACATGCCAAATATCTGAGGTCTAGGTCAAAAGACAAAAAAGTTATGCCCCGGACAAAGTTTCCCTTAAAAAGCACATAAATCTGACCTTCAGGTCAAAGGTCAAGGTCACATGAAGGTCACTATTGTACACGACACACCGGCTCATGGTGATGCATCCACATGCCAAATAAATTTCCCTTTAAAAGCACATAAATCTGACCTTCAGGTCAAAGGTCAAGGTCACATGAAGGTCACTATGGTACGCGACACACCGGCTTGTGGTGATACATCCACATGCCAACTATCTAAGGTCTAGGTCAAAAGACAAAAAAGTTATACCCCGGACAATGTTTGTATGAGAAGAAGAAGAAGAAGAAGAAGAAGAAGAAGAAGAAGAAGAAGAAGAAGAAAGAAGAAGAAGAAGAAGAAGAAGAAGAATATGCACTAAAACAATATGTCTCCCTTCTGGGAAGGGGAGACATAATGAACCTATAGATGGATATCAACAGTAATGAACCTATAGACGACCATGAATATACCTCTGAAAGTACAAATGAGATAGAAGAGCCAAACACGACATGTCAACCAGGGTATTTTGACTGTCAGGAACAAAAACCATAAAAAAACACTGCAGTTGGCATCTTTATGCTCTCAAGAGACCAACTATTTGAAAAATCTTAGGCCCAAGGTTTTTGAGTTAGAGCCTGGAAACTGTTTTAAGGCTGGTGACTCTGTGACCTTGACCCCACCCCACCCAAATTTACAGGGCTCATTCCTGTCCTCCAAACAATATACCTGTGAAATTTCATGATCCAAGGCCAAAGCATTGTCATAAAAGTCTGGAGACCATTTTTGATCTTGACCTTTGTGATCCCCAAATAGACAGGGTGCAATCCTTCAACTGTCTGTGAAGTTTCATGATCCGTGGCCAAAACATTGTAAAGTTAGAGTCCGGAAACATTTTTTAGGTTAGAGCACTCTGTTACCTTGACCTTTTCACCTAACCCAACAGTGTTCATCCTTCTCTCCTTGGCAGTGTGCCATGGAGGTTTCAAGGTCCTAGACCAAAGCAGTGGCAAGCTAAGAGTCCAGAAACCGTTTTTGATCAGAGCATCCTGCAGCCTGTGACCTAGATCTTTAGACTCAATCAATAGGTTCATCCCTTTCTCCTAGGCAGTGTGCCTGTGACGTTTCATGATCCCAGGCCAAAGTGTTGTAAAGTTGGTGTCTGAAAATCAAATCAGAAGCACCCTGTGAGTGTGACCTTGACCTCAAATTAACTGAGTTCATCCTTTCCCCCTAATCAGTGTACCTGCAAAGTTTTTATGACCCTGGGCCAATGCACTGTCAAGTTAAAGTCAGGATACCAAATCAGACAAACGACCACACGGCTGAATGCATGCATAGACTGTGTTGGTGGGGCCCTAATTATTAATTAAATTAATTAGTATGAGGATGTGGAAAAGTTATATATTGGGCATCACATGCTTTGCTTTAGCAGTGCTTCATGTTTGTCAAAATAAGGTGTGTCAAAAATAGTGCACCTGAATCATTTATTAACCCTTTACCTAACACGAAAGGCAGACAACATTTGAAAACAAAATTTTTGAATAACTAAATTTTTTCATATTTTTACATCAAAAACATAGCTTATGACCCCTCATTGGAATAAACTCAACAAGCTTAATCCTATGATGGTTCATAAGCTGTTTTTGAGACAAAAATAATGAAAATTGAATGGTGATTTTTGTGAAAAGCGCATTCCAGTTCTGGTTGTTACATTGGGTAAAGTAAGTTAAGTGCAATGTTAGGAGATCTAAAATTGTCAGCAGATGTTAAGGGCAAGTGATTTTTGAAAGTGTCTGTTATTTTCTTCATACAAATACATTGTATAACTGTAATATTAAGAAGTATACATGTACTGACAGGGCTTATATTTTGAAAATCGATTCACGCAACAAAACCAGTGAGAATCCATGTAGATTCTCTTTGCACCTCTGCTAGAATTCGAGTGAAAGGAATTGAGTCAATTTAACCCTTTACTTAACATAGTGGCAGCAAATTAACCAATACAAGTCTAGCAGGACCCGAAATATCCTGACACTTTGTCAATAAAATTGAACAAATATGGCTGTCATTGGAACAAAAAGCTGGTTCCAATGACATCCATATTTGTTAAGGTTTTATTGGTAAATATTGTTTATTTTAAAAAAAATTCATTTTATGCTTTAAAAATTAAAAAGCTGTGTTGGGTAAAGATTTAACATGTGTTATCAGTATACAATAGGGGTTCAATGATGGTGGCCTCATGGGATCCTGGGACACTGATAGCAGGTATGGATTCTCACAACCATTTTTGTGAGAATCCAAATGGATTCTCCCACATTTTGATGAAATATAAACCCTGTTTATTTGTTATTTATATATTTATTGGTGTTTAACGACACTTTCGACCTTGTGTCGGAATAAGCCCTGTACTGATAAATTTTTGAGTCAGTAGCTGTTATAACATGATGTACAGTGATGAAAATAACTGATAAGATAATCTCCAAGAACAATTTATGCAGCACCTCAAACCTGTAGGCATGGGCAAGAAAGTTGAAATTAAGTCTTAGAAGCCGGGAGTCAAGTTTTCTTGCCTGTGATGTAATACAGCATGTAATCTGGCTGTGACAGTTCGGCTATCTTTGGGCTGGGGGAGAATTAAACACTGAGCAGGTGCTTCTAGTCAATTGTCGTCTGCCTGAATAGGCAGATGACACTTGACTAGAAGCACCTGCTTTACTATAAGTTTTTCGAGGTGTGTCATGTTCAATAAATTCATTCTGATTGCCTTCTAAGAGTTAATGAAAGTGTCAATGACACTGTAGCCTACCTTGACTTTATTCTGCATTTGGATTAATATCAATTTGACCTCATTTTATTCATTTATTTATTGGTGTTTAAGGACATATATTTATGCACAATGGCGAATCATAACCATGATAGTTTTATGGGTGAAGGAAGCTAGAGTATTTGGAGAGAACCACCGAGCAATGGCGAGCAACTGTCAGCTCATCAATGTACCAACTCCACACAAGCAGGGTTAGCATTGGTTAAAGACAGGTATACCATCAACGTGCAGTACGCCTTAGTACACAATGCCACCGTGTCCCCACGTGGGCAATGGGGGTGAAGTGTCTCGCCCAAGGACACAACTCGATTGCCGCAGGAGGGATTCAAACCGAGGACCTCTCGGCTTGCAACCTGCACCTCTACCTTCTGAGCCACCGCACCCCCAAATTACCTAAATAGTGTTGCATTCAAATAAATTGTGGTATAATTATTTACTTTTTGTTTACTATCTGGGAAAGAAAACTTGAAAATAAAAATAAAATGAGTCATGGCAGCCATTCTTGGCTAGGCAGCCAACAGTGAAGGAAATGCGACATTCTCATCTACACATCATACTGTCACTCTGCCATGTTTCAAGAAAACCAAGCCATAGGTCTAAATGCAACCTGTAGGGAGTGCTGAAGAAATCCAAGGTGGGGGGGGGGGGGGGCGGGTGCCATGGCAGCCATTGTGAGCAACTGACCTTGACCAACATTTGATGTTCTCGTCTACTCATCATACTAAGGAAGTGGTCTGATCTTCAAGAAAATTAATACATAAATGCAACCGCAAGTTGTTCTGAAGAAATCCAAACTACCTGATGCAGCAGAAATTATGTGTGGCCAATCATTACAAAAATAGGATGTTCTAATCAACTCTTCTTACTAAGTGACCCTGCCAAATTTCAAGAAAATTGATTCATCAGTGCAACCGGCAGCCTGTTCTGCTGCCTGCAGCGACCACTGCAGGTGGCCATCTAAGACCACACTATGACATTCTGATCTACGTATGAATCTACACATGCATATGAAATTTAGAGCTGAGATGGTTAAAGGGTTTTCTTGATCGCTTAATCACATGGATTAATCTTAATTAATTAA
The DNA here is from genome assembly GCA_031216915.1 of Pictodentalium vernedei. Classification (NCBI taxonomy): domain Eukaryota; kingdom Metazoa; phylum Mollusca; class Scaphopoda; order Dentaliida; family Dentaliidae; genus Pictodentalium; species Pictodentalium vernedei. Next base: position 312,133,705 of record CM062291.1, read on the forward strand.
TCAATTAATCACCTGCCCTAATAGGTAGTTGAATAATTGCCATACCATTGATGGTTTACTGCATTAACCCTTTACTCAACATAAATGTTTTTAATTTTTGTCTCAAAAACATAGCTTATGACCCCTCACTGGAATGAGCTCACTGAGCTCGTTCCAATGAGGGGTCATAAGCCATGTTTTTGAGACAAAAATTGAAAATTTTCAGTTATTCCAGAATTTATTTTGAAAGTATCGTCAGCTACTCACATTGGGTAAAGGGTTAAAAATCACCATTTCCAGCTACTGATACAGTATAATGACCATGCAAGTGAACAAGTATGTCAGCATGTAACTATGCTTTACATGCTTTACTCGGTCTCATATAACTGACGTGAGTCAGTGTGACAATGTTTGCCTGTTTTGGGGCAAGTTTGTTCCTTTGTTAACCCATATAATACAGTAGCTCAAAATAAACAGTTAAATGATCAATTACTTTTTTGATCGATCAAGATGTTGATCATTGATTAATTGATTAATCGGTTAACCGTTTCAACTGTAATGAAATTTAGTGATGATTGGGGAAAGAACTGCAGGCTGTTGCCCTAAATATAATTGCAGCTTTGCAAAGAAACTTTCCAAGTTTCAGGTTTCACTGTTTTATTTTTATTTTTAAACACAACAAAATAGTTCATGTATCCAATTAATTTATGAGACACAGCCACACTATTTATAGTCCTGGCAGAAAAATGCTCTCTTGTTTAAACTGAAAATATCCCCTTTAAAAGGTTTTATGACCTAAATCTAAAATCTAAAGTCAGAAATCTTTCTTTTTCTCAATGAAGATCCACTTGAGTAATGTGTTAAATAACAAAGGAAGTGAAATTTTTAAACAATTACAAGGTTAGTAAAGTCAGGAACGTACATGTGTCAGTTTCCTGAGTGTCTCTAATCCATTACTTTGAACAGAGAAACAAGCTGAGCTGTGTTCAATCCAATTTGTTAAGTAAAGGGTTAATGTTCTGAAGGTGTTTATTAATTTTGGTGAGATATGTAAAAAAATGTAGCTCAAACAGAAGTTGCAACAACAGGAATAATTAGGGCAACAATGTTGAGACAGACATCATAGGGTCAAAAATCCATTCAGATTTGCTAGAATCCAAATGAGAATCCTACTACACATTTGGTACTATGGGTAGAGATGGGCAATATACCGAAAAACCGAACCGATACCAAAATCATGGGGACACTGAAAAACCGAACCGAACCAATCATTAAATACTGAAACCATCTGTATTTTCAAATTTTCCTGCATTTGCTATTTATAAGACCTTGTTGAGGCTTGATAGCATCTGAAGTGTTCATTTCTATGAAAGGAGTGACTGATTTTCTTTTCAAATTTGTTAACTATTAAAGGCCTAGGCAACTGTCCCAAATTTCCACTAGACCACAACCTGTAAATGTCCAGTTGCTTAGCAGTGATTTCTAGTCAAGTTTTGGCTGCCTGAGACTTGACTAGTGACTAGAAATCACTGCCCAAGAGATTTGTCTATTATCAGTAGGATCTCCTAATGATGGCAAGTTAAGGGCACATGCTCGAAGATGACAAAAAATGTAAAAGGTCAAGGTGTGTTTGGAACATGACACAAAATGACTGTAGATAAGATTTGTGTTAGCAAAAGAAAGCCAGTGTTGAGGTCATTGGAAGTGGCATTTATGGCGTTGTAGTAGAATGGTACAAGAACAACTTATTCAGTATTTTTCTGATGTGAATTCCCCTTTGGTACTATCAACAAATCTCAGACTATTCAAATACTGAACCAATACCACAGTATATCCCCCTCAAACTCAAAATTCTTATACTGCCCATCTCTAATTGTGGGATGTCCAACAGTATGCAAGATGCTCTAGAAGAATCAGATTCTGCATTCTCACTAAATTTTGAGTCCTGCATCATATATTTTCTCTCCCCCAACTTCATTGCCCCCACTTCATGTGAGAAGACCATGTGATATAAATATCTATCTCACATGACACACGTGACTGTCTTATTAGCATATTTAATGAGAGCACAGACTATTTAATCATCGCACGATAGACATTTGAAGGAACATAAATATGGAAAGCAAATAATGTCAAATGACTGTGCAGAATTTCCATCGATCGATTGATGCACGTGCCCAACTGACGTCATTGGAAAGTGTCAATGTGCATTTCGCTACAAATCTTTAATCCCTGTCTTGCTGGCATTGGGATTTTTTTCGTGGTATATACCTATGGTATATACTGAACTTTTGTGCACTCTTTCTGATAAGCAGACTTTTTCCAGAAATGGACAACAAAATTGTTCAATATAGCTGCACGTGCACCTGGATTACTTTTGATGACATCAGAGTTTTTTGGTGGGGGAAAGGAAAATTATCCCTGATGGGGTGGGTGTAAGATGGGGAAATCTCACCTGAGGGACAAGATATTTGGTCCAGACACTCAGCAAGCCTCGTGTCTGGCCCAAATATCTTGCCCTCAGGTGAGATTTCCCCATCTCACACCCACCCACATCATAATAATAGTCTCAATACGACTTCAATCATTCTATAGTCAACCTTCTATCTGATCTGATACTATCTGATCAAATTTACTAGGTTGAGAGCTTGAAGCCCATGATTGGACTCAACTGACAAGTGTTTGTTCCATGAGTGAAAGAGGTCAGGCACTGTCAATGAACTTCACATTCTTTTGAAAGCAAACATATTTTATTCATAAGGATTTGTTTTTGTTATATTTATTGAAGATTGCCTTGCCTTTTGAGGTGCTAACCAATCTAACAAATTATAACAAAAATCTTTCTTATGAACAAATTGTGACCATCAAAATTAATCCAGTGGTCCAACAATTAATACCTGCAATGGGGAGCCTCTGAATGAAAGTTTGAACTTCTTGATGATACAAATCTTTTGAGTTATATTTTTCCAACAGACTGAATTGAGGCCATATTATTGCAGCACCTGGATTGCCAAAAGCATTCAAGGGTAAGAAAGCAAGGGTATCAAAAAGGGCACACGACTCTGGATATGAGTTAGTACTAGGAGTTTACAATATATCATAAATTGTAATGTGACACTCATTGGTATTGGCATTATATATAAATAAAGCTTTTTAGAACTCACCGTGCTGATTGTATAGCTTCTTGGTTTTTTGATTATCAAAATTTTGTGTACTAAATCTTCAGGGCTTTAGATTGGTCTAATTTGGGGACACCAGATTCTAGTCAAAAATGTCCCCAGAAATATGAGAAACTTTATGATTGGTCAATTTACATACAAATAGAATATAATACAGGGCTTTCTAGGACCTATTTTGCATGGTGCAAAAGTATTTATTAACAAATATATTCATTTTAGAATGTTACAACAGGCTGTTGGTAGCCATCTCCTAATATGGGGATACACTTTAACAGCTGAATTTGGGATAGTATAAAGGCCTGCAATTTTATTCATGAAATATTGGCAGTTTTTTGACACTAGTAAAATAAGTCAGAAATAAAAACTCAAGAGTTTCTCAGTTAATGTTTTTGAGACAAAAATTGAAAGTTTTTAGAAATTCATGAATTTACTTTGCAAGTATCGTCTGCTACCTGCAATGGGTAAGACCATTTCCAGCTACTGATACAGTATGATGATCATGCAAGTAAACAAGTATGTCAGCAAGTAACTTGCATGCTTTAATCTGTCTCATATAATTGATGCGAGTCAGTGTGACAATGTTTGCCTGTGTTTGAGCAATTCGTTCCTTTTTTAACCCATATAATACAGTAGTTCAAAAGTAACGGTTAATCAATCAATTACTTTTTGGATCGATGAAGATGTTGATCATAGATTAATCGATTAATTGGTTAACCGTTTCAGCTCTAATAGATATTAGGCAAACAACTGCATCCCGATACTTTTCACTTCAGTTTGATAAAAGGACAAGAGTAAGTTATTAAAGATTATTATGTTACAGTCTCTTATTATTAGGGCTGTCATGATTTTTAATTTGGGAATCGATTAATCATCACAAATAATCGATAATAATCAATTAATCGTACCTTGATGACCCCCCTCCCTCTCTTTGAAGTTGTTATAAATGGAGTTTCAAGTCAGTTGACATACCTCAAGTAAACAACGGAGACGATCCTCTTTTAGGTACATTCAAAGCTTTGATGTTCTGAACTTTTAAACCATCAGTGTAATAATCACTAATCAAGACCAGTCGGCAGTTGCGAACTTTGCAAGTTCGCAACTGCTGACTGGCCTTGATTATTACACTGATGGTTCAAAAGTTCAGAACATAAATGCTTTTAATGTACCTATAAGACGAATGCTTCTAACAGCTTTTTGAGGTTTAACGTCAACGTTCTTAACCTTTTACCTTTAGAAACAATAGTTTTCTCATCAAATTTTTTTTAATTATTAAACGTTTAAAATAGGGTCAAATTTACTGATTCTTTGACAACGAAAAATACTAATTGATTTCGACGTGACCGATCAACAATCAATTAATCAAGACAACCCTACTTATTATTCTACCAAAGGATGGACTTTATTGTTGAATTTGTAATTTTATGTCCAAGGCCAACCATCAGAAAAAGACTGTATGCACCGGAGAATTCCTCGGTTTGATGTTATTGAAAATACTTTAACTGTTTCAGTTCTAAGAGACACTATTTGGGCTCTCCTGATAAGTTAAAAAATTTTACATTTGAACAGAGAACATAAAAACCGATACCTAACTTACTAAGCAACTGCATGAATACTTCAAGTAAATCTTAGAACAAAGGGTCACATGGAATCATGTTCACCCCCACTCTCTGTAATCTCTATTAACCCTTTACCCAACGTAACGGCCAAAACCGGCCAGCGCTATTCTAAAAAATCGCCAATTAATTTTCAAAATATTTTCATTTTTTGTCTCAAAAACATAGGTTATGACCCCTCGTTGGAACGAGCTCGTCGAGCTCGTTCCAACGAGGGGTCATAACCTATGTTTTTGAGACAAAAAATGAAAAAATTTAGTTATTCAAGAATTTTTTTTGCAAGTGTCGTCTGCTTTTCATGTTAGGTAAAGGGTTAAACTATTCTTATACTATTAATAGATAACTTGTCATTTGCCTTTGAATTCTTACACTTTTGAAGCTTTTGCTAAGTAAGCAATTTAAATTTTAAAGCACAGTCGGTGTCCTGAATTGGGGGTCATTAAGCCTCAGAAAACCAATGGTTTTTACGACCAACCAGTTCAGGATGGAATTGTGCAATCAATTTTTCTTTAAGGGGCAACTGAGATTGGGAAATTTTGGTTTGGGAATCCAGAAGAATCATGCTCAAATGCCATTCGGAAAGGGACCCATAATCGGCCTCTGTAGACACCCAAAAGAATCCCTGCTGTAAACAAGCATCAATAGTCATTTTAATTTATTTAGTTATTTATTTATTGTGATAACATTTTTGACAGCCCGAGCTTGGTCAAACAGTTTGGCGGGTGAAGAAAGCTTGAAAGAATCACCATGTGACAAGTTAGTATCAACCTCTCCAACTGATGTCATTTTTAAAAAAAATTAAGCTGTTTTTAAGTATCAGGAAAAGGCAGGACGACAGTAAATCCGGTTATGCCTTCTCCTCATCCCCAGGGTTCATACAGCTGAATAAGTTTGGTTTTCCATAACTTTTCCAAACATTCTCCATACCTCTGACATTACATTTTCATAATACCAAAGGTTTAATGTAAGTCAATATAAACTTTTATTTTTTCATTGTCACTCCTTGTTATATTGCCCCCTTATTATATCGAGATTTTTTTTTGGGGGGGGGGGGGCATTTTCTGACTGGTCTCACTCATTTGCACTGAGTGACCTTTGTTTACATCTTTGTTACACTAATCTATCTTACATATAGCTGTTGATTGTTTAAGTAGGTCAAGGACCTTGTTTACTTGAATTATGACAGAATCACCTAGAAACTGATAGAACTTGTAGACATTTCATCTTCTAGGACATTCTATCTGGTTACTATATAAAGATTTGTCAACAGAATTCAGAAACTCATTTTTAGAAAGCCATTTCAGAAAGACTCACTTCAATTGTTTCTATTGGAGATTATTATTGTTTCAGAACAGTGCATTTATTATAGAAGCAGTGCTTCTTTGTGAATTTGGAAGATTGATTCCAAAAGAGAATTTTGAAGAGAATTTATTCATCTTGGAAAAGAGAATTTATACTTTCTGTGAAACAGAATAATATTATTTTGTGAAAAGCCAGGATTCTACTGGATTATTTGGAAATTACCTGTGGTGCCAATACTTCTTGGATTTTTACTCCATTTGAATTTTGCAGAGCATTTTATTACATTTTATTGGAGACTACTGAAATTTCTATGTGAAAATTTTATTACAAATCTACAGGATACTGTTCCTGAAAACACATTCTTGGATTTAATACCACCAGCTGGAAACTTTCTTCACGAGATACTTCACCATTGGATTACTGGATTCTGTTCAAACTGTATTTTGAACTAATTTTATAATTGATAAGTACCACTGTTTTTATTTTCTGTAAACCAATTAGTGTAAAAGATCTTTGTATCATTTTTTTGTATATTATTTTTTTTTAATTAAATTTCAGAATAACTGAATTCATAGTTATTGTTGCTGATTCTCAGATTTCTTTCTGAAACCAATATCAATAATATTTCCATACCGTAACAGAAATTGGGGACTCATTGCCGAGATTGAATATAAGATAACGAGAAAGCTTTATTTGCATATTGCAATTATTATTTTGGCTCACTTTCAAAACATTTAAACTTTCTTAGAAAATTTCAGTATTATTATTTACTGTATATAATCTGAGAACCAGCAAACCTTTTCATCATGGTGTTTATTGTGACAGAATTTATATGTGAATTTGAAAGCTCTCCCAGTTTGGCCCTTTTAGAATCTCTTAAGAAGGAGGATTTATTCCAACTTGCTCATTACCTAAAATTACCTGCCACCCCTGGTCTGAACAAACATAAACTTAAACAGCTCATTGTTAATCATTATGTGGAGGAAGGCCTTTTGCTTCAGTCTGAAACTCTCCCCTCTGAACCACAACCTACTGATGCCCTTGAACTCAAAAAGTTAGAATTGGAATTAAAAAATTAGAAATGCAACAAAAAATAAGGGAAATTGAAATTCAGGCCCAAAAAGAAAGGGAACAAATTCAGGCCCAAAAAGAAAAAGAAGAAAGAGAAAATTAAATTAAATTAAAAGAAATTGAAGCTCAAAAAGAAAAAGAGGAAAGGGAATTAAAATTAAAAGAAATTGAAGCTCAAAAAGAAAGGGAACAAATACAGATTCAGGCCCAAAAAGAAATGCATTTAAGAGAACTAGAAATTCAGGCCCAAAAAGAAATAAAAATAAAAGAATTGGAATCTCAACGTCAAGGCTCAAATGTAATTTCACCAAGTAGATTTGATGCAACCACACATGTTAGACTAGTTCCCCCCTTTCAAGAAAAAGAAGTTGATAAATATTTTTCACATTTTGAAAAAGTGGCACCAAGTTTAGAATGGCCAAGGGACGTCTGGACTTTGCTGTTGCAAAGTGTTTTGAAAGAGAAGGCCCAAGAAATCTATTCCGCTCTATCTTCTGGGCAAAGCAATAATTATGACACTGTTAAAGAGGCTATACTTAAGGCTATGAACTTGTTCCAGAGGCCTATAGGGAGAAATTCAGAAATTATTATAAAAACGAAAATCAAACTCATGTGGAATTTGCAAAATTTATTTGACAGGTGGTGCCATTCCAAAGAAATAGGGAAAGATTTTACAAAATTAAAAGAAATGATGCTAATTGAAGAGTTTAAAGGAAAGATACATTCAGATATAAAGGCCCACCTGGATGAACAAAAAGTTGACACTTTGAGCAGAGCAGCAGTACACCAGATGACTATGCCTTAACTCATAAAATGAGTCGTAACGCCACAAAATTTTGGCCCCACAAGAATTCTTTCCAAAGTGGACCTAGACCAACTTCAGATAAAAGTCATCATTCCAATCCTCCACACTTTTCACCACCTAAATTTAATTGGAAGCCTAATGAGAATATATCATCTAATGCCAGCCCTACACCATTGCGACCCAACAGTTCAACTAAAACTTGTAATTACTGTAAAAAACCAGGGCATTTATTATCTGATTGCTGGCTGTTAAAAAGGAAAAATGAGTCCTCTACTTCACAGAATGCTCTAGCATGTGCTCCATGCCCTGAAAATTATGTAATAAAGCTAGATGCTTTAAAAAATTATAAGCCATTTATTTCTGAAGGCTTTGTTTCCCTTGATGGGGATAAGTACTGTTCCTTACCAATAAAAATACTGAGAGACACAGGGGTAACTCAGTCATTAATGTTAGAAGACATTTTGGCCATTTTCTGAAGAAAGTGCTACAGGGGCACAAGTTCTAGTATCAGGTATTGAGTCAAACTCTTTAAATGTCCCACTTCATAAAATAAATTTGAGAAGCAGTTTCGTAAATGGGACTGTGACAGTAGGAATCAGACCTACTCTACCTGAAAAAGGTATTTCTTCATTGTTGGGAAATGACTTAGCTGGTGACAAAGTCACTGTAGAATCTCAAGTGGTGGATTAGCCGAGCACAGATAAAATATCATTAATTTGAAGGAAATTTTTCCTTTTGCCTTTCCAGCATGTGCTGTGACTCAGTCAACGGCAAAGAAAGCAGAGATTGATAACAACCTTTATTGTGTTGATTTGAACAGCAAAGCTGAGGATAAGAACAGTCACAGAATTACAGATTCTGAAGACATTGATTTGTCTCAGACATTTTTGAGTCAGTGTGATGACTCCTCCAGAAATTGTAAAGAGGCCACTACACACTGAGAGTGATAGGGGGACCTCCTTGAATGTCATTTCCCGGAATTCTTTAATTCAGGAACAGGAAAGTGATCCTGACCTTGCCGAGCCATGTGAAAGGGCTCTAACAGAGAAGAAGCCCAGAACTCCCCTGTCTGTTATTTAAAGACCTTCACCTTGCAGATGCGGCAGAAACTATTATACGCGACACACCTTCTGACTGTCCTTAACATTTGTAAAAAAGTTTAACAATTGTACTATGATTCATTTCCGAGTACTGGCTGAGACACGAATATTGACCGATTTTTAGTGTGACCTTGAAATGTGACCTTGACCTTGAAGGTACGAATCCGGCTATGGTGTGTGACACATCCACCCATGGTCCATTATAATTGTGTGAAGTTTAATGACTGTGCCCCTAACAGTTTTCGAGTTATCGGCTTGGACACACGCACACTTCAATCACTATATGGCACCCGACCCAAGTCGGGGGGGGGGGGGGGGGGGCATAAAAATCTGATGTACTCATGAGGAAATGGCGACCACCAGAAGTACCCTCCAAAAGTGATTGGGAGGTTATTTATCAAATAGTTGTCCCCACTAAATACCAGAATGAAATAATAGGCCTGGCTCATGAAAATCCAATGGCTGGACATTTGGGAGTTAGGAAAACCAACTCTCGCATTCAGCAATGTTTTTACTGGCCCAAGCTTCGACAGGATGTTGTTGAATTTTGTAAAATCTGCCACACCTGTCAAATTGTAGGAAAACCCAACCAGAAGATTCCGCCCGCTCCCCTTCAACCAATGCCTACTTTTGAGGAGCCATTTAGCAGAATTATTATTGATTGAATATCTTCTTACCATCATGTGTCCTTCTACACAATTTCCTGAGGCTATTCCTCTAAGAAATATTATAACTAAGACTGTAATTAAGGCCTTTATAAAATTTTTCACGACTTTTGGTCCACCCAGGTCAGTGCAATCGGACCAAGGCTCAAATTTTATGGCAAACATTTTCCAGCAGGTGATGTATGAGCTCAAAATTAAGCAGTACACATCAAGTGCCTACCATCCCGAAAGTCAAGGAGCTCTAGAATGTTTTCATCAAACACTGAAGACCATGATAAAGGCCAATGCAGAGGATAATGAGAAGGATTGGGATGAAGGAGTACATCTCCTCATTTTTGCAGTCCATGAGACTTACAGGAATATCTGGGGTTCAGCCCTTTTGAATTAGTGTTTGGACACTCAGTGAGGGGTCCACTCACTGCTTTGAAGGAGAAATGGCTTGAGGAAGAGCCAACTGAAATTTTTCTTCTGGACTATGTGTCCACTTTTAAGGAAAAATTGCACCAGGCCAGAGAAATGGCAAATAAACATTTACAGAAAGCCCAGAGTCATATGAAGACCTGGTATGATAAAAAGGCGAAATTTCGAACCTTTAAACCTGGGGACAAGGTGCTACCGTAACACTCCTCTACCCTCCTACTCTTTCACAACTCTTTTAACCTGAAAGGACGAATTTCAACTTTGATCACATTGTACTGCAATAAAACCGAGGCGTGAACATTGTGGCTTTAGGTAAACTTTCAAGTTAAATTCCCCAAATACCTTAGCAGTTGATCTAGGCAAGTCTTGGCTGTCTATACATATACAATTACCTTGTTATATGCTTGTATGCTTGTACACTGGTAAATAAAAAATATATCAATTACATCAAGTCCTTGGTCAAAAAATGTTTTCAAATCTTTTGAAAATGATATGCAAAATCCAAGCACTTAGAACTCTTGAGCTCTCTTTTTGAATAAGAAAAAAAAGTGGCACAAAACAGGGCTTATGATTCAGCGTGAATCCAAAATCAGATTCTTGCAAACTTTTGGACATCCCATAGTAAGGTATAGTAGGATCCTCATTTAGAATCATGAAAACTGAATGGCATTTATTCCCTAAAACTGCAAAACTATCCTCCATTTGACAAGAAAACAAATTATAGTGTTCCTGCAAATTTTTTCAGTGAAGGGTATGTTACTGGCGCATTTCTGGGTAAATATCAGGGGTGGCACTAGGATTTAATCTGACAAGGTGGCTTGTGCTCCCTGGTGGGGAGGGCTAGGTTATCCCCCAGCCAATAATAAAAAGAAGGTAGTTTTCCCCATGGGGGTGCTATCTCTCTCTGATAGGGGGGGCTGTAATCCCCCCCCCCCCCCTGCACTACCATTGATCAATATGTTCTACTTTGGTTAACCCTCTTGACATTGATGTCAAAATATAAAAATGTCAAGTCCCAATTTTTTTCCTATAATCCAGCTACCCTTCCTGTCCTCGAACCACGGGGGTAAGAGGAGGCAGGCAATGCCCTTCCCAGGATCATCATCAAATACTTTTCAATGATTTATTCTTGAAGTAAAGCTAAAATACACTCCAAACTCATTCTGGAAGCTTTCTTAATTTAATTAGTTTCCTGGGGGATGCCCTTGGACTTCCACCCAGGAAGGGGTTAACCCCTCCCAAATTCTCACCAATCCCGGCCCTACAATTCACCCCACTCAAGATAAGCATGCCTTTGGCATGTCATGTCCAGGCTGCTAGTGCTAATATATGCCTTTTTCCCAGGGTCTGCCCCTCCTGCACTGAAGTGCTTCTGCCAACCCTGAACTTGGCCTGAAGGAATGTAGGTATTTAACAAATTCTCACTGAGCTCTGTCAAAGAAGACTGAATTGTCTTATCACCTTACAGTACGTGGAGAGTGGATTGTAACTAAATCACCCGTGGAGTGGAGTTATCACCCAGGCTATAACTTTCAAATTTTGTCCATATTGACAAAAAACACAAGCAATGTTTCAACCAATGGACCTCCGGGTTTAACCCGGAGGTCCATTGGCTGAAACTTTGCTGGTGCTGGTTATGCTTTTCAACAAATTTGCAATTATTCCTCGGGTGGAACTTCCACTCTGCAGGTGATATAGTGATAATACACTCTCCACGTACTGTACCTGATGGCATTGTTTTAAAATATTCCTGTGGGAAGATCCCTCTCTATAATGCTTAAACTTCCTAAGACAGCTGATGCCCCCTGTGCTTGCCACATTTGCTTTCGAAAGCTGTGGATGAACTGTTTGTAGTTCCAGACAAAAAACTTTTCGGTTATCTGTTTAGATAACCACAGAGGAACAATAAAATCATTCCTATCAATTTTATGGCCTGATTTAATCAATGAACAGGAGGGCCATCGTGGACAGGTCCAAATCTCACAGGTTGTTATTTTTTCCACGCATATAATTCAGAGATGATCCGCTATATGACACCTAGCAAAATTTCCGCCAAAGAAGCACCTTGATTACCCCGGTGCTTCATTGGTGGAAATTTTGCTAGGTGTCATAGCTTATCATCTCTGAATTATATGCGTGGAAAAATGCCCACCATTTTGACCCTTCCATGATGGCTGTACTGTAATCGGTCCTCTTTATTATATCCAGATGAATGGTAAACAGGTTGTCTCAAAATTCGGGATTATATTCTTTGTTAAATTCCCAGTTGCCTTGTGGGAAAAAACTGCTACTTGCACCATCACTGTGACATCCGTGAGCAGAAAGTTAAAAAAAAAAAAGAAGAAAAGTTGAGGTCAAATTTAGACATAATAAAAGAAAAATTAAGGGAAAATTTGATGTTTGGCAAATTTGATGTTGTAATATTTATTTATTTATTGGTGTTTAAGATCACATATTTCTGCGCAAGGGCAAATAGTGAGTCACTATTAGTGACTGCAACATGGATACAAAGTCAAATCCAGCCAATCGTTATACTCACTCATGTTGCCCATTTTAGAGGTATTCCACCCCCTGAAAGCATTGATTACTGGGTCCTTAACTGGGCTTATGTTGTGAAATGAAGGTTAACCCTTTACCCAACAGAATGGCCTAAACCAACCAGCGCTATTCACAAAAACCGTCAATAAAGTTTCATTATTTTTTCATTTTTTGTCTCAAAAACATAAGTTATGACCCCTCGTCAAGCTCGTTCCAATGAGGGGCCTTAACCTATGTTTTTAAGACAAAAAATGAAAAAAATTAGTCATTCAAGAATTTTTTTGTGTCGTTTGCTTTTCATGTTAGGTAAAGGGTTAAAAGAATGACTACTGTCCTTTATCATTATGCAATACTAGTATTACCTCTTTCAACGAAATTTTACATTTGTATCTGATATCGGTTCCATCCCTGATGAAATGTGGGTGTGGTTTGTCTTTTATAATAAAAACAATATCAGCAGGTATATTATTAGGAGTCTGGTCACCCTCTTTTGGAAAAGTTATTTTTGTGCCTGCCTTCCAGCCAGGTTTAATATCTATAGATAGGATTTTATCTTCCATTCTTGTTGAATGTCCATCTGGATTCAAGGCTTTTCTTGTAATTTTTAACTTTTTTGTAGCGCCTTTGAAAATGTCTTCTAGGGCGACCTGTAAATCCTTCACTATTGCCGAATCCTGCTTCTTGCTTCTTGAAGTTGGAGTGGACACCCCTTGACCGAAATGTGTAAAACCTGAATGACCAGAGCGACCAAACGAAGAGAATGGGTCGTCATCGACGTCCATGGGATCGTGCCCAAAATGTTGGAACATGCTTCTGCTGTGTCCGCCCATACCACTGCTGCCAAAACTAAAGAAACTTTGGAATGGATCTCCATCACCGAAAAACATTTTGAACGTCTCCCTCGGATCTCCGCGATAAGTGTATGTGAAGCGCGGGCCATTTCTCACACCGCTGCCTCCGACGTTACCCTTCAGGCCTTCCTCGCCATATTTGTCGTAGAGTTCCTTCTTTTTCGAATCGCTCAAAACATCGTAAGCTTCAGCAATCTCTTTGAATTTCTCTTCAGCTCCTGGCGATTTATTCTTATCTGGATGGTATTTTAACGCCATTTTACGATATCCCTTTTTAATTTCATCTTCCGTAGAATTGCGGGGGACGCCTAATACTTTATAATAGTCCTTCCCCATTTTCTCCACGTAGTCTGTAAAGAAAGACTAGCAAAAAGTTGTTAACGAACAACCCAAACAAACCTCAAGCACTGAAAGTAAGTCAACACCATTGACGTAAAAATTCTAATTTTAACAGGGGTTTTCCCGAACTTTCTCGATCATTCGAGAAAGTTCACTTTTCCAAGTTGTTGGTTATTCCCCTTATATTAAATTTCTATGAACTTGGTTCACAAAACATGCGATTCCAATGCCGGAGCGCCGGAGCGCCGAAGCTGCAGGGATGTGGGGGCAAGTGCCCCGCCCTGTGCTAGGGGAGTCACTTGTCCCCTGGCCTATGCCGAGGTGGGGGCATGGGTCCTCTTTCCACCGGTATGTACTTTACTCCAACTTTCTCTTTGACACGTTACATATTTCACTGATTGCCAGATAACTGTCAATCCGAGCAGGTACCACCACTACCGGCACCCTCACAATTTTGACTGTGCACGTATCATTACGGCTCCACGGCGGATTGTTAATTTAGCAATTAACTTTTATTGGCTCAAGGCGGGTTACGCAGTGCCTATTTTCGTTCTCTGGTAGCACATATGCCGCGAGTCCATTTTTACCCCCATCCCCTGCCCTTTCCATTTTTTGGCACCCCCTGATTCCCGTATTCCATTTTATAATTCTATAAAAAATATCAGAGTATGGGAAATCGTTATTTATTGGCATTTAGAGCGCATAACCGAAGAAAATAAATTAGCATGATGGACCGGGAAGGAGGGGCTGTTTGATCCCCAGCCTTAATGGCCCGGTTTGGCCAAAAATTATGTTTCGTTTCTGTTTGCTATTTATTTGTTTGTTTATTTATTTATATGTGTTTAATTTTGTTTCGATTGGTGTTCAAGGCTACATACTTCTCCACAATGGCTAATAACCGCAACATTGAGATATTTTAAAGACAAATTTTGTCAATCATTTATACCATGCATGTTGCCCATTTTAGAGGGCTTCCGACCCAAGCATTGGGGACTGGGTCCTATTTTACCAGTAAAATAGAGCTTGTTTACCACAATAAACAAGCACCGCTTTACTTCCCGGGTTCCCACTGGGGTACAGGCATTTAGGGTAAACTATTTCTGCACAATGACAATGACTAATCGTGATCACATAATGGAGACAAAGTAAAGTTCATCCAATCGTTTATACTCTTGTTGTCCATTTTAGAGAACTTCTACCCCAAAATTCAAGCAATGGTGACTGGATCCTACTTTAACAGTAAAATGGAGCTTATTTACCGCAGTAAACATGCAATCACTGCTTCACTTCCCGGGGTTCCCATGGGACTTCTGGTTTGCTATACAGTTTGTTTTTGCTTTGGGCAGTAGTGTGTTTGCGTGTTTGTGTGTGTGTGGAGGGTTGGGGTGGGGGGGGGGGTCTACTGACCTAACTCCACGAGAAAAACTGCCGAAGAAAGCTCAACATTGGTATCATGGTTCTATGAAAGTTAGCATAGGTCCTACCTATCTCTGTCCTTCTGTCAACCCCCCAAAACATCTTTTAAATCTTAACCTGCTGAGTAAATTTAAAATATGTTTCATCAAATCTAGTCATGGCTGCTTCACAGCAGCCATGACTAGATTTGATGAAAATTTCACTTCGAAAGTCATTGGTTAAAAAAGTTTACATCTGAATATTTGGTTAAATGTCCTCAAATTTCATTTATTTGAATGGCAAGAGATTTCCTGTCCTGATTAGGCGTGTAATCTTCGTGCGAGAGGGTAGATAAACTGTGTTGGGCTAAGTGACACCCGCATGCGAGGACGGAGATAGGACAGAATCGGAAATGAGTAGGTACAATGCACCAGCTATCGGATAGGCTATATAATTCTCATGTTGACCTTTCATGAACGGATCTGATGGGCAACAACTGGATGATGATTTACAACCTAGAAACCTGACGTCTAATCTACCCGCTCGCGATTACACCCCCGTCCACGGTATAAGCTTATTGTTGCGGATGAGGTTGTATGAGAAAAAATTCGGATTTTCCAAATATATTCATTTTGCGGGTTTGATAAGCTGTCGCAATAGAGCGGTAGCCCCATTTCCAATCGCCACTTTTCTACAGGGGCCTCAGAATTTCCCCAAATATAGAGATTTGTCCATTAACAAAACGTATTGTCTTCCCAAATATCCATCTGTCTTTGAAATTCAAATAACTAAATATATACTGAGTCAAAAAAAAGTATAATAAACTTTGAGGAGCACTTTTTTTAGTATTATCGACTTTAATCCCAAACAAATTATTGTAAATTCATATTTCGAGTCTAGCTGTATGAATTTGCATAATTTCATGTTCTTACAGTTGCCAGCGTCACGCCAGGACGTCGCAATTCAGACATGGGGTGAGATGAAAAGTTCACACATGCAGCCAATAGCGTGTTTGTCCACTGTTTGTCTCTTGGATGGCAAGACATCGACGGCGCATGGACATGATAAGTCTCTGGATATCACTCTGTAGTATATATATATACGTTCCACTCCTGCCTTATGACGTTACGTAAATCGCCTAACGTCTGAAGATCATGAAGTCGTACACGACGGTCCAATTGATCCCCAAAATACTCGATTGGCGACAAATCTGGCGAAAGTGTGGGGGAGGGGGGTGGGCAGGGAAGAAGTTCGATGATCTGCTCCTCTAGAAAGTCACGACAGATACGCGCCACGTGACATCGGGCACTGTCTTGCTGGAATAACTGCAATCCGACGTTAGCGTTGAACAACGGGACAACAACAACGTTAAGAATTTCGTCCCTATATCGCCGTCCATGCAGATTACCATCGATGAAGATCAACTGCGTTCGATGGTGCAAGGAAATTCCTGCCCAAACCATTACACTACCCCCGCCAAAACGGTCACATTCCCGCACGCAGGCATCAGGAAACCGTTCTCCTCGTCGGCGATACACTCTTGCCCTACCATCAGCGTGCCGTAGACAAAATCGTAATTCATCACTAAAAAAAAATGTGCTCCAACGCTACTGAGTCCAGCGAACACGCTGACGTACCCATTCCATTCTGACGGTACGATGATGTTGGGTAAGGATTGGTCCGTGGTATGGACGCCTACTTTGGATGCCGTGTTCAGCGAGTCTGTTGCGGACAGTGTGTGCACTGATTCTATTGTTAGTTCTACCAGGAGTAATTGCTGCTGTCCTCGTCGCGGGAGGAAGCGATCCCGCATGTGAGGCGTCTTGATGTGTCGGTCTTGTGCAGGGGTCGTAACTCTTGGTCGACCTGCACGCGGTCGGTTGGCAGTAGATCCAGTGGTTCTATACCTTCCAATGAGACGGTAAATAGTGGCCACGGTGACTCCGAACTCAGCAGCGAGCTCATCTGGAGGTATCCCAGCCGCATGCAAACCAATGGCACGCAACCTCTGATTTTCGGTTAACCATGGCATTTTTTTTTTAATTTCGGAAGACAAAAACTAGCGTGTTTTCTCAATAACCCAGGCTCTCTAGCTGTCGGGAATTTGAGGAATAATTGTGAGATGTCATAAACATTGCCAATTTCGCTTCGTTATTTCACTATTCCGGGAAATCCCGTGTTCCGTTTATATTGTTTCGTGTTTTTGTAATTGAAAGGAAGTTGTCAAAATATCACGATTTCGTCAAACCGCTTACAGTTCTTTTCACAATTATTCCTCAAACTAGCACAACATAATAGAAAGAAAATCGTCGGTCACCCATTCAATTTGGAAATCCGGAGCAAAATTGTGCACGGTTGGGTGGACAACAACAACATGTCATTAAACTCTTTGCGCGACTTCTTATCCACAAACATGCAACATTAGAACCATTATATTTCATCCTTTATGCTATTTTTCACATTTGTTTCTATTATACTTTCTTTTTTGACTCAGTGTAGTTAATATTAAGATACATTTTTGTTATTGGCGTTCTCCAGTATCGTACTGACACAATACATAAAAAAAGTTAAAAGTGATAAATTTAGGGAAAGATGGAGACTCCTGATTAAGAATGAAATTCAAATATCCCACCAAACAGATGTAAACGAAATGATCGGAGATATAAAAAATAACCCCAAACCATTTTGGAAATACATCTCATCTAAAAAGAAAGACACAGAAGGAATTCCCGCACTAAAAAATAAAGGTACGCAGTTTTGTGCTACTACGGATGCGGAGAAAGCAGTGGTATTAAATGAACAATTCTGTAGCGTATTTTCTAAAACGGATAACAATACCATACCATTTATGCCATGTAGTTTTCCACGTATGTCAGATATTTCTATAACGGCATCAGGAGTATCGGAAATATTAAAAAACTTGAATGCATCCAAGACATGTAGTCCAGATGACATTCATCCAAGATTGTTAGAAGAATTGTCAGACGAGTTAGGACCGCTCACCTGTTTCAAAAATCTATATATAAGGGTGTGGTACCCGATGATTGGAAACTTGCAAATATTTGCCCTCTTTTTAAAAACAAGAGGCCCCAAGTGGCCTTAATCGCTCACCTGCCAAAGTGGTTCAAAGAAGTATTTGGTTTCACATTCAGTTAGACATGGTTCATCAACACTACAAAGAAATTAAGTCATGAAAGGCAATTTTATGGAAAAACTCTAAGAAATGGATTTGAACAAACCTGAACCTAATATGCACCTCCCCTACACCCCCTCACCCAACCATAGAAAGCCTCAATAATAAGCCAGGGACTCAAATTAAACAAACTTGAATCTCACCCCTATGGATGATGGATACCAAATATCAAAAGTTTCTGATTGGTGAATCGGAAGAAGATTTTTAAAGAATATTCCTCATATTACACTAATCTAAACATTTGGGCTCCCATAGAGAGCCCCAATATGGACCCAGGATTTGATTTCAACAAACGTGTGAATGAATCTTCCAAAGTTGTTATATGAAAGCCTTTGGTGTGGAGCAGTGGTATGGGAGAAAATTCTTTAATGTTTTTCCCATTACTCAGTGTTAAAAAATAATGACTCAGCATTTTTGCAAAGTCCTGGAAAAGTACCCTATGATAAAACCGATGGCAATTGTTTTAGACAATTCCCCTTTCCGCTGTTCCTAAGGAAGCTTCACACAAAATAAAAATTATCGGTGCCGTGTAGTTTTGGAGATATGGGCGTTTTAATATTTTTATATTTTTAGCTCCTGCGGTTCCCATAGGGCAACAGGAAACAGTTTTTTTAAATAAATTAGGTACTTATGACCCAATAAGCCCTTATGTCAAATTTGGTTCAAATTGGCCTCTCAGTTCAGAAAATATTCAGTCTCCCACACGAAGCCCAAATATGAACCCAGGGACTTGGCTTTAACAAACTTATATCTCACCTCCCTAAGGATACTGTACACCAAATATCAAAAGATTATTGACCGGTGGACCCAGGGACTTGGCTTGAACAAACTTAAATCTCACCCTCCTAAGGATGCTGCATACCAAATGTCAAAATATTCCGACTACTGGATCTGAAGAAGATTTTTAAAGAAAATTCCTCATTTTGAACTAAGTTATCATTTGAGCTCCTACAGTGAACCCAAATATGAACCCAGGGACTTGGCTTGAACAAACTTGAATCTCACCCAGGGGGGGGGGGGATGCTTCATACAAATTAATTAATTCATTACATCCCAGCAATGGGAACTGTCCCTCATTCCACTGGGCGCCCCCATATCCACAAATGGTTGCGACTGGGGATGAGGTTGCAGCGGGAGGGTAACAGGTTTAGCACACTAAACCACACCCGAGGGTGTTTCTTTCCTGTTTTACCCTTCGCTGGTTGCGATCTTATTTAGGTTGATTTTAGTGCATTTGGAGGTGTCGGGGATCGCGGGCGTTTTTGTTCAGGGATAACATGTTTACACATAAACCTTATACAGTGTTCAAGCGTGATGTAATTTTAGTTGAGTCGGTGAATGCAGCCCTTTCTGATAGAAGGCCACAGTTAAGCTGTTAGTTCACCTCCTCGTTCCCTAGTTCTTTCGAGCAGTCTTAGTTTTGATTGGAATTTTGGGCTTTTGTCGGCTTTCGCAAATAGCTCCAAGTTCGGAAATTAGTTGACTGTCGGCTAGCCGGTCATGATTTTTCGCGGCCAGGGTGGCTAGGCGGTCTTTGATGGTGGGGATATCGGCCCTGTCGTGGGGTGTTTTAATGGGTGTGTCCCATGGGGCGCGGGGGGCGACCCTAAGCGCGTGATTTTGGACCTTCTGGAGTTTTCCCATATTAGTTTGGTTGAGCTCAGTTAGGATGATTGCCCGGTATTCGAGTACTGGGCGCACAAAGGCTTTGTATAGATTGAGTAGGGTGGACTGGTTGGCTCCCCAGGAGGTTCCCTTTAGCATTTTCAGTAAGTTAATGCGTTTGGTTGCCTTTTTCGCCATATCGTCTGTGTGTTTATTAAAGGACAGTTTTTGATCAATGGTGATCCCGAGGAATTTCGCTTCTTTGTATTCTGGGAGGACTTTATCCATTAGTGTGAGGTCAAAGTCACGGTTCTTCGTTTTTTGCGGGTAAAGGTGATTCGTTGGGTTTTATTGGCGTTCAGTTTTATTCTCCATTTGGCACACCAGTGTTCTAGGTCGTCGAGAGCGCGTTGCAGAGATTTTTGGAGTAGATAGGCCGTGCTATTAGAGTCCCAGAGGCCCTTATCGTCCGCGAATTGTGAGACTTGAACGCGATCCTCGGTGAATTTAAGATCGTTGACGTAGATGATGTACAGGAGGGGGCTGAGGACAGACCCTTGGGGAGTGCCTGCTTCTAGGGGGACACTGTCGGACATTTCATTGTTAACTTTGACTTTAATTTCACGATCATTTAGGAAGGAGGAGAGTAGTCTAAGTAGTTTCATTGGGAGTTTCATTGTAGATAACTTGAGGCGCATTCGGCTGTGCCATACTGAGTCGAATGCTTTTTCAATGTCTAGCAGAACAGCTGCGCATATTTGTTGATTGTCAAGCGCGGTTTTCATTTGGGTGACTAGGCGGTAGACATGCTCGATGCCTTCTTTGCGGTTTCTATACGCTCTTTGCCATTTATTGAAAAACTCGTTGTCTTCGAGGTGCCCCTCAGTCGATTGGTAAGGATTCGTTCAAATACCTTTCCAATGCAACTGAGGAGGCTGATTGGGCGGTAACCGGCCGGATCGGAGAGGTCTTTGTCAGGTTTTGGTATCATGACACCAATGGCTATTTTCCAACATTTTGGAAAGTATCCATGGGTGAGGCAAGCATTGAACCATAATGCCCTCCAAAATAATGTTATTGTTATAATAACTCGGATCGACGATCGTGACAATATTGATGTCTTCAACGACGTCCGTCAAAACTATTCCAATATTACTGCACTTCCGATCCACACTTCCTATCCGACACTCCCAATATAATGAAACCCTTGTTAACCCCAAAATTACATAGACTCCTGAACGATCGCGAAATCAAAGTTAGAGTCAACAGAGAAATGTCAAAAAGCATCACACTGGTAGCCGGTGCACCCCAGGGGTCAGTACTCAGCCCACTCTTGTTCATAATATATGTGAACGTCTTCAAAATCACTTCGGAACGTGTCCAAATTTCACAATTCACAGACGATAAAGGCCTATGGGACTCCAACAGCTAACCCCTTCCCTCCAAAAATCACCCCAAAGCGTGCTAGATGACCTTGGAAACTGGTGCGACAAATGGAGAATCAAACTAAACATAAACAAGACTCAGAGGATAACCTTCTCCGGTAGAGGAAAAAGCGCGACTTCGATCTCCAACTAAAAGGCAAAACCCTCCCAATGTGCACCGAAGCAAAATTCCTGGGATTCACCCTCGACTCGAAACGCCGCCACACAAAACATACCAACAACGTAGCCACGAGAGCAACCAAACGAATAAACTTACTTAAAATTCTAAGGGGCACCACCTGGGAGGCAAACGAAACTGTACTACTCAAGCTGTACAAGGCCTTCGTACGACCAGTAATTGAATACGTGGCCCTGGTCCTGACCAATACCCACAAGACCAACATTGCCAAACTCCAAAGAGTCCAGAACCAAGCACAGAGAATAGCCATTCAAGCCCCATACGACACTCCCATCAAACTTCTCCACCAAAGGGCCAAAACTGTCAAAGACCGCCTCGCCACGTTAGCTGCCAAAAACCTAGAACGGTTCAAAGGCAGCACACTGATACCTAAACTCAAGGAAATATGCGACAGTAGACAAAAACCAAAACAATTGCCGGATAATAACTAAAATGATCAAAACATCAAACGGAGAGAAGAACAGGAAAGTAACACCCTCGGGTGTGGTATTGTGTGTTAACCTGTTCTTTGCTCTTGTATTTGGGTATTGCTGAAATTAGATATGATGAGAGATTATGTCACTAATCTCTCATCATATCTAATTTCAACAATACCCAAACACACAGCACAGACAACTAATCGATAACCAAACATAGAATCAGACATCCGACCGACCAACACCACTCTGGACCACCCATCGATCACCAACAGAAGAGCTTGAGGCAGATTATACTTGCCAATGATAGCTCCAACACTTATCTAATGGCAGACTATACTTGCCTGAAGAAACACATAAGACACAAGAGACAGCCAAACCACGAAAAACAGCCGATAGAACGCCACACAGCCAAGCCACGCGGAACAAGAACAGAAGCTCACAGACAGTGTGGGGGGGGGGGGGGGGGGGGGTCTCTAATCATTCTTAACTTTTTCAATTTCAGCCACAGTGGAGACACATGATAAACCACCACGAACACACCAGTTCATACACCACAGTAAAATAGACTCCTCGACCGCCAACAAAGCAACATCACAACAGCCAAAACAACCAACAAAATAAGAGCTTGAGACAGAGTATACTTGCCAGTGATAGCTCCAACACTCATTTAAGCGGCAGACTATACTTGCCTGAAAAACACCCATAACAGAAACACATCCAGAAAAGACATTTCAACCGCACATATTTCCTTACTCTACTCTATCTTTTGCTGCTTTAACTCTAAGGTTTTTTTTTGTAGTATCTTTCAGACTCTACCTTCCTCCCCAATAACCGCTATGGACATCATTAACCGCTATGGCAATCCAATAACCGTTATGGCTTTAGTACATTCTTCACTCCATCCCAGAGGTGGGCATCCACCCCCAGGGAGGCGAGCGTTGGTCCTGCGCCTCGCTTTCTTGACCATTTTTGTAAAGCGTTTCTTTAGAACACAACATGTCCCGACCCAATGAAAATAGCAGGCCTGTTTCCTGAACCAGGAATGTTCAGGTTGGTGGCACCTTGTGAAGGTCCGTTTTCTCTGAGCTTTCGATGACAGTCAATAATCGCACACGCCAGCAACAGAGCCCGAGGCAGGCTTTACTTGCCGATGAAGGCCTATCTAATCTACAATACTACAAGCGGCAGACTATACTTGCCTGAAGATCAATAACAAGAAACATCAACACCCACTCTCTTCCACCTTTACACCGTTCAGACATAATGCTGATGATGCTGCCTCAAATTAATGGAATTATATCGTACTGTAAACGAGGGTCGAAAGGGCATGCCCCGCAACGTCCCAGTGCCCCTCCGGCGCGCTAAAACCATTCGATTCATTCATCACCAAATTCATTTCATCAGACTTCAGTCCAACCATGAGACCTATACGAACCCCCCACATGTCGGAGAGACGACAGAGAGCACAGAGATATATACCTTATATCGCTTGAGGACCCATCTTTAGGATGCCTCCATTGGATCCAAGCCTCCCTCCCCAGGAGGCGAAAACTTCACAAAAACATAAATTCTGTGATGCTTGGACAGATTTTATAAGCTCAACCACCTGGTCTTACACCGTCAGCAGGCCGCCAATCACCTCAGGTCTACCCGACCAGGACAATCTAGATCACAAACTGATGGAATTGGCTGCATCACAGAAGGAAGCTACCCGACAAGCCATCCTAAACCACATTACTGAACACAGAGAAAAAGAGGCCCAACACGAAAAATACGGAGACGATCAGCTAGCGGCCCTCGCCGCCAAAGTATCAGTCATGGTGGCCGAAACTCTCCTGAAACAGACACCAACATCCATCAAAGAACCAGCTACACCTAGTAGCCAATGAGGCCTTGCTCTATGACCTCATCAACGGCCCTTTGCAGGGCCACCCAAGTTATCAAAAAGTGTACTTAATCATAATACACACCCACTCGTGCTTTCCACGTTACCAAAAACTACAATTTTCCCTTGATTGCATGATAACTAACCTCCACCACAAATAATACAGGTTAACCCCGTAACAATAAAAATATCCATATACCGTTCCCCCTCAAACTTTTGTTTTCCCCTCCCCCTCTCCGAGGGCAACAGTTTGGTTTCTAACCACCTAAGTTTGTTATAATTACTGTGAGTGACTATCCCAATTAGTATCACGTTTAGAGATGTTCTCAGCCCCATCCCATAAATGCTACTCCCTATCCCACAAGGAGCCCGTCCTTGCATTTCCACAGTAGCTCCCCAACCCAATAAATAAAGGGCGTAGTAGTACCAGCAATCCTATATATGCCCCCCCCCCCCCCCGAGATTTTTGCCTTGCTTGGGGTAGGCCACTACCTCTTTACTTTTTCAAAGTCCCCAAAAAGTACGCTTTGATAAAACCATTAGCAATTTTTTTGGACCATTCCATTCTGTTGGTCCTAAGGAAGCTTCACACCACATTAAAATTCTCAGTACTGTGCAGTTTTGGAGATATGGGCATTTTAATTTATTTCTATTTTTAGCTCCCGCTGTTTCCCATGTGGCGACATCAATTTTTTTTTTGCATAAATTAACTACTTATGACCCAATAAGCCCTCATATCAAATTTGGTTCAAATCAGCCTCTCAGTTTGAAAAATAGAAATTTTGGGCGGGGTAAATATTCTTGCCCCTTCCATAACGATGGCAAATATAGCCCCTCGAACTTCTCTTGAACATATCTGAGTCTACACTTCAAAAGGATCGAAGCTGCACACCAAATATCAAGTCTCTTCTACTGCTGGTTCATGAGAAGATTTATTAAAGATTTAGGCACACTTTTGGGGCGTGGCGCTACCGAGGGGCAAGGCACCTTGATTTGAACAAACTTGGACTGACATATGATAGGGAACATGCACGCCAGATTTGGTTCAGTTTGGTCAAGTAGTTTTTGAGAAGAAGTCGATAATGTGAAGTTGACGCTGGATGACAGCGACAGACAGAAAGTGATTAGTGAAGCTTCGCTCAGGTGAGCTAAAAATGATAAATCATCTCCGGCAAATTATAGACCAGTATCTCTAACATGGATATTGTGTAAAGTCCTTGAACATATAGTCTGTTCAAATATGATGAGTCATTCAGAAGAACATTCAATATTATCTGCGAGGCAACATGCATTTAGAAAAAAAATCATAGCTGTGAATCACAACTTCTAACCGCCGTTGATGATTGGGCAAAATATTTAGATCAAGGAAAACAAGTTGACATTTTTATATTGGATTGTGAAAAAGCCCTTTATGCTGTCCCCCGTGAATTATTGAAATCAAAATTAAAATAAATATGGTATATCCCTAAATGTTATCAACTGGATTGATTCCTTTTTTATGTTATAGTAAACGGGACAAAATCAGAATGGTCTCCGGTAGTATCCGGGGTACCACAGGGTACAGTCTTAGGGCCCATACTATTTACACTACATATAAATGACATCCAGAATGACATTCTGTTGCTCAGAAATTTGTTTATTTGCCAATGACTTTGTCTTTTATAGAACAATAAATTCAATTAAAGCCTCAAAATTGTTTCAGAACGATTTAAATTCTTTAGGAAATTGGGCCCGTAAATGGCGTAGGAAGTTTTAACCAAATAAATGCAATATAATGCACCCAACAAGGAAAAAGATAAATTTAAACAAACACTTATTCTTTAGAAGGTGCGGATCTTACATCTCTCAGTGCCATAAAGTATTTAGGTGTTACAAAATAACTAATGATCTTCGTTGGGATAAAAACATAAATTTGACGTATGCTCTAAGGCAAATAGTACATTATGCCTTATTAAAAGGAACCTTGCCCAATGCGATGTAGATGTCAAGGAAACGGCATATAAGGGTTTAGTCCGCCAAATCCTGGAGTATGCTAGCCCTGTATGGGATCCGTATAATATTAATCTACAGTAGGAAATAGAAAAGGTCTAATGCAGAACCGCTAGATTTGTCCTTTGTGATTATAATTATGAAATAGGCTCCATGACTAATATTTTAAGTAAGTTAAAATGGAAACCACTTTTACAAACACGGAAAGAGAATAAATTAATTTTGCTTTACAAGAGTATTCAAGGTCAACTTGCAATTCCAACTTCAGATTGTCCTTTGTGATTATAATTATGAAATAGGCTCCATGACTAATATTTTAAATAAGTTAAAATGGAAACCACTTTTACAGAGACGGAAAGAGAATAAATTAATTTTGCTTTACAAGAGTATTCAAGATCAACTTGCAATTCCAACTTCAGATTTACAGTGTACGGAATGTAACACTAGAAGTTCCAACACAGATAAATATATTCAGCTTTTTGATAGAACGAATGTTTATAAATATAGTTTTTATTCTCCACTCCACGAGAGTGGAACGCTTTGGATAATCAGATTATTCCGAACTCAAAATTTTCCCAACACCCAGCAGAAACATTTACAAAAGATATAAGGAGTAGGGATATTTAGACGAAAGAGGCCTTCCAACTGTCGCAACGGTTGCACAAATGTCACACGACGTAGCAACTATAAAGATGAAGGTATGAAGGTATAAACACAGGGTATAAGTGGCTGAAACGGAAATTGTGAGCTGTCAGATGAGACTCACCTAACCGAAACGTTGGAAATTGAAAAATTACACGCGGGTCACTGGTTATTTTTGGGAGATTGTGTTCATTTAGCGGATGTACCTAGAAAATCCAGCCAACACGCAGTTAGTAGAATAGTTGACTGTTGTTTCTAGAACAAACTGAGGTCCAGTTCTGAGTGATCTAGACATTAAACGTAGAATTTGTTGACTTGACTCACAATATTTGCATTTTTTTTTTGCGAACGAGAATGTGATAAATGATACCGAAATACAAGACCAGTAGCATTTTAAAAACATTTGACTCTCAAAATGCTTAATAAAGTCACTTTCCACTTCATTGGGTCCTTCATACGGAAAATCTGTAACACATGAATCGAAAACCGGGCTCATATCTGGGGCCACTGTAGTCTCCCTGACTGTACAACTAATTACGAAGTACCCGTCTGTCTGACTAACTGAAATGTACCCAATAGTTTTTGACCGCCCAACTGTTCCAATACAACTGTAAGAATCCAGGCATATGTTGCAGTGCTTCTCTAGTTTTCATTTTTCATGTTAGTAATGCCACACTGGTAGAAAATTAAGTTATTAACTTCATAAACACTAGTAATACATATTTCATCAACAGTTCGATAGTGCTATTTAGGCTTTTCCCTCCGGAAAAGACTGTTGTTTTTCTACGGATTATTATTTTTTTATTTTTTATTTTTTTTTTCCCTCACACATTTTGTCCGTACGATTCAGAAGCTATTTTCGAACCGATTTTCACAAAATTTTGCACACTCATAGAGGGGCCCAAAATCTAAAAATGTACCGAAGCGGAATTTTCGATTTAACCCTCATTTCGTCATAATTGGCAAAAAACTGTCAAAGTGGGGGTTTATCGGCATTTTCTCGAAACACGTCTAGTAAATTTTTACTTAAACATTCATCATTGCTAGATCTGCCTGTGACACGACCTTTGATACACACGACATATCAGGCGATGCATATGGTAACCATCCACAGGCTGCCAAACATCGAAATTTTGATGAAATGGGCCGGTTTCAGGCCCGCACGGCACCCAAACGATGCACGAGAGATAAAAATAACTTCTTTTATTGGAAGAGGAATTCACAGAGGATCATTTTTGTAAGTAATAAGGGTGTTCAAAAAACCAAGCGTTAACCCGTTTTGGGCTGGTTAAACAGAAATACCCCCATAAAGCTAAAAAATTCATGTTTTCCGTGGATTTCTCTAAACGAGTCTTGTAGATTTTCAAGAAAAAATTGTCACTCCCAGGCCGTGGTGTGGCAATAGAAGCTGCATGGACAAAATACTGCGGTGAGCATTTGTTAACCCTCCACGAGCTGCTAAAAATAAACATTGTGATAAAATGGGCTGTTTTTGGACGCCAACAGCACCCAATGGACACGCCACAAAGAAAAGTGCCTTCTTTTATTGAGCGCACAATCTATACGAACACATTTTTGTAAGTAGAAAGGGTAATCAAAAGTCGAAGTCTTAACCCATTTTGGACATGCTAAACAGAGAGACCCCTTAAAATCCTGATAGGTTTTCAAGAAAAATTGACTACTCGCAGGTCTTTGTGTGACATTACAAGTTGCATGGACAAAATATTCCGGTGAGCGTTTATTAATCTACAGGCTGCCAAGCATCGTAATTTTGTTGAAATGTTTTCGGACACGCACATCACCCATCGTGTACCTGAGAAATAAACATAATCTCCTTTGTTGGAAGTGGAATTCGCCGAGAACCATTTTTGTAAGTAATAAGGGTATTAAAAAAAACAAGCGTTAACCCCCTTTGTGGTTGTTAATAGTGATACCCATCAAAAGCTTACGAAATTATGTTTTCCCTGGATTTGTTTACAAACATCTGGTAGGGTTTTCAAGAGAAAATGGCCATTGATAGGTCTTGGTGTCACATTACCAGTTGATTGGAAAAATTATTCGGGTAAGCATTTGTTAACCCTCCATGGGCTGCTAAATGTCAAAATTTTGAAAAAATAGTCTGTTTTTGGACGCCAAGAACATCAAATGGAATGCAACAGAGAAACATAACTTCTTTTACCGGACGCAAAACTGACAGGGAAACATTTTTGTAAGCAGTAAGTGTATTAAAAAATCGAGGTCTTAACCCATTTTTGACTAGTTAAGGAGATATACCCCTTAAAAGCTGTAAATTCCAGGTTTCTGTTGATTTCTCAAAAAAATAATTTCAAGAAAAATTGACCATTCGCAGGTCTTGGAGTGACATTACAAGTTGCATGGATAAAATATTTCGGTAAGTATTTGTTAAACCTTCAGAGGCTGCCAAGCATATCCATTTGGAGAAAATGGGCTATTCTTGGGCAACCATAACACTAGATGTGTACCTTCGAGATAAACATAACCTCCTTCATTGGAAGTGGAATTCACCGGCGATCATTTTTGTATGTAATGAAGGTATTCACAAAACCAAGCATTAACCCGTTTAGGGCTGGTTACAGAGCTAGCGATACCCCTCAAAAAGTTAAAAATTCATGTTATCATGCAGAGATTTCTCTGAAAACTTCTCATACATTTTCAAGAAAAAATGGCCATTCTCAGATCTTAGTGTGACATTACAAGTTGTATGTACAAAATATTCCTGTAAGCATTTGTTAACCCTATGCAGGTTCTCAAACATCAAAATGTTCATAAAATGTGCTGTGTTTGCGTACCCACAGCACCCGAAGTTGAGAGGAGAGATCAAAATAAGTGGAAGTAGAATTCACTGAGAATTATTTTTGGAAGTAATAAGAGTATTCGAAAAATAACACTTAACCCGTTTTGGGCTGGATAAACAATGATAGCCATGAAAAGCTTAAAATTCATGTTCTCCCTGGATTTCTCTGAAAACATCTTGTAGATTTTAAAGAGAAACTGGCCATTCGCAGTTCTTGGTGTGACATTACAAGTTGCATGAATAAATATTCCTGTTAGCACTTTTTAACCCTCTACAATGCTGCCAGACATCAATATTTTGGATACATTTGAGATAAAATGGACCATTTTGAAATAGCCACAACACTCAGTGGGTATGTGTCAAACAAACATACCTCCTTTTGTCGGTCATTAACTCGGACGACGATGCTGATATTAACCCATTCCACCGTTAATGATGGTTTTTACCTGACCGTTTTTTTTTATCAAACTGAGTCATTTGAGACTACTATACTCACATTTCTCATAACTCAATGAAGGAACTTCAGTGAGACAGTTAAAAACAATTCATCAGACACTGTGGGGTCATGAAAAATCATGGAATCTCATCGGGAAAAGCCATGATTCTCCAGAATCATAAAGTCTAGGTGCTAATGTGAACTTGTTCTGTCACACTGAAACATACATGTGTAATATTTGATATTCAATCAACATATCAACATCCCCTGGAAACACAGAACTTATATTTCGGCGAAAATCTTGATTTTAATCACGAGTTTTGTAGCAGAATTCTCATTTGGATTCTCACTAAGGTGAAAAAATATAAACCCTGGTTTCCGAACATGCTAATAATAAAATCTGATTTGTATTTGAGCACTATTTGGATTCTTCTCTTTTTGGATGAAAATGTAGGTCTGTAGTAGTAACCCAATGGTTCATTGAGAACGAGAGGTGAAGATGTTGGAGGTATAGAGAAGTAGAGAGATGGGGGTGGTGGGGAGAAATTAGATAGATAGAAGAGAGAGAGAGAGAGAGAGAGATGGGAGGGGGGGGGGGGGCTTGGAGAAAAGTTAACTTTTGATCAATTTACCATGAATGGATTTATGGGGGTTTTGATCAAATAAATATAGTCAGATGTGTATGAGGGTGCAAACGACACTTGTTAAAATAAGCCCACCTGCCCGCATCATCCCCTCCCCACCCCTGGTCCGGAAGGGGTAGTGAATGGGTCATTGTATGATTTTAACTTTGCTTTAAAATTATTTTTCAAGGTCTTAGACAAATTTTGTGCCAAGCACATTCTTGCCCAATTGACCCTACTGGGTTTTGTGTGCGGTATGGGCTGGGGGTCATTTTTTCTCAAAGACAGGCACCAAAACACCCCTATTATTTGCAGGCTATCTACAGAGTATTTCAAACCTTTTCAGCAGAATAACAGGTTTCACTAACCCTACAGACAACATGCATAGAGAAATGACACTTGCAAAACAAATTCAAAAACTAAAAAAATTCATTTTTTTAAAAAACTCGAAACCAATACTTATAAAGAAACTCATTCCAATGATGTATACTTTTTGTGAGGCAAAAAAATGCAAAAATCAAATCTGAATGGTGATTTTGTGAATAACACTGACTGTCTGGATATGACCATTGTATTAGGTAAAGAGTTGTATTTTGATCTGCTCAGGACAATCAGAATGGACACAAGTAATAATATTTGAAACTGTCAGATGTTCAAGTGCTTTTTTTTCTACCAAGAAATAGGACTTTTTGCATGGTCCAGGTGTGTGAATAAGTAAAATAATAGGGCAAAGGAATGGTGTTTCCTTAGTTTAGTAACCCCTTGCACTCTGGTAGAGCAACAGAATTTGAAGAAAAGAAATTAATTCAAATAAATTTGGGTAGAAGGTTAAAAGTTTGATTTCTTCAACTGTCTCGAATGGCAAGGCAAACATTGTATTCACCAAGCCATCATAATTAACTGGTAGAGTGCTGGAAGCCCATATTTGGGCTTTACTCTGAGGTGAAGGTACTGCAACTCGAAGGCTTCATACTCAATAGATGTGCTTCGTATTATCTTTGAAGTGATATTATTTAGTCTGTAGGGACTTGTCTTGTTACAATTTATGGGAGAGTGTCTGAAGGCACTCTCCCATAAATTGTAACAAGGCAAAGACATGTGAACAAATTTTGATGGCCAAAAATAATTCAGCACTCTACCAGTTAACGATGCACTGGGATGCCACATGAGTGGAATAGTGGCAGTTTTGTGCATTATTAATTTTGGTTTGGACTGATTATACCGGTATATACGGGAATGCCAAGTCCATTTTTCTGTTTGCAACTGATGAGGTGGATGCGGCCAATTCATTAGATAAAGGGTTAAGAAGCCACATGAGATGGACAAGACTGTCAATACAGTAACTGTTCATTCCATTAGCAAAATATTGAAACGTAAATTTCTCCCAATTTCCTAAAAATGGACTTTCAGTTTTCCTGAGAATTTATGGGGAAAGAAATGGTTATTAACCTCTTGCACAGCGGTGGAGCAACAGAATTTTCTCCAGTCAATCTATTTTTCTCTTGTTTAACTATGAATTTAACCAATAATATCTTGTTTGACATATTTATTTATTTATTGGTGTTTAAGGTTATTTACTTATGCACAGTGGCTAATCATGATCGTGACAGTTTTACGGGTGGAGGAAGCCGGAGAGAACCACCGAGCAACGACGAGTAGCTGCCAGCTCATCGTAACTCTGCACTGCAGCACAGGCCGGGTTAGATTGGTTGAAGACATGCGCACAGTCGGCGTGCAGTACGACTTAGTACACGGTGTCACCGTGCCCCCATGTGGACAATCGGGGTGAAGTGCCTTGTCCAAGGACACAATGCGGGAGTCTGAATCGATCGCTCAGACGGTCACCCATCCGAGGACTAACCGGGCTCGACGTTGCTTAACTTCGTGATCTGGCGAGAACCAGTTACCGCAATGCCACAAGGCCCCCAATCTGCATTTAACAAGTCCACTTTAGTATTGAAATGCTTTGTTGATTGACAATGATTTGAAATTAACAGAGCTATTGTGAGCGCGGTGGCTTAGTAGGTAGAGATGCAGGCTGCAAGCTGAGAGGTCCGAATCGATCGCTCAGACAGTCACCCATCCCAGTGGCGTAGTGGAAAATCTTGTGCCCACCCCCCCCCCCCCCCCCCCCCATTCCCGCGAGATAGAGACGAGGGCCCTTTCTTAATGGTGGTTGCCTTTAAAATGGGAGCAAATTTAGTGTTGTTACCGTGCACAGCATACAGGATTTCACGTAGTACAAACGCCATAAATTAAATGAAGATATAGCCTATAGGACCGATTCTAAAAGTACGACTTTGTAGATTTTTTCATTACATGTTTTAAGTCTCACCCCCGCCATCCAACGATACACACATACACGCCAAACATGTGTGACTTGAGAGGCACCATGTATGTATATTGTTCATTTCTCATCCCTATCAGTTACAATGATGTAGCGTTCAACTTCACTTAAAAGAATAATACACAGACTACAAAGAGTACGTCGTGCGGAAGTGAGAGTTGGAAATTGTGTGTATTTGGTACACTGTGGACTGTGCAACAGTCACACAGGTAAACATATCAATTCATACACAACCTGGCAGTCAATCGAGTCTGTGTGTAGAAGTCGCCACATTGCATTCACTTTGACAGGAGACAACAATACACTTTGCTACTTCTATTTTTTTTTTTTCTGTCAACCCCATTCCTCCTATCTATTTGTTTATTTCATTCTATCTGTCATTATTTACTGCTATCGTTTATTTATCTCTCTCTTCCTCTACTCTTTTTAGGCTTTCCTAAACCCTTTTTTGGGAAAGACTATTGTTATTCTTCTTTTTCAAAATTTTTCTTCTCTATTTTTTTTTTCTTTTTTTTTAGGCTTTCCCAAACCCAGTTTGGGAAAGACTATTGTTATTCTTCTTTTTCAAAAATTTTTTTTTATTTTTTTTTTTTATTTTTTTTTTTTAGGTTTTCCCAAACCCAGTTTGGGAAAGACTATTGTTATTCTTCTTTTTCAAAGTTTTTCTTCTCTATTTTTTTTTTTCCCTCTCTGAATTTTGTCTGTTGAACTGCTCGAAAACAAGCTGAACGATTTTGACCAAATTTGGCACACTTATGTAATGTCATAAAATCTAGTGAAATGCGGTATCGTCATATCTGTGAAAACGCGTGTTTTCAAAATATTCTGCCAAAACCTTCAAAATTTCACCATTTTTCGAATATCTCAAAATTGTTTACAGTTATTTAGCTCAAATTTTCCACACATTTAGAGCATAATATGATACAGCACAATCACCACTCAGATCTTTCAACTTTAACACCCACTGGCCAAAAATGCCATGAATATAGAATTTTTCTTCAAAATTGACCAACTTAAAGGGCAAATTTCTCTAATAACAAGGTTATTGTAACAATTATTTTGGTGTGGATAGATGCAACAATGATGGCGGAAGAAAGGTACTGTTTACTTTTTAATCTCAGATTTAACCCTCAAGCACAATAATGGTGAGAATAAGAGTACCGTTTGAAAATGCCAAAATTAGGCAACTTTGGTTGCCTTTTCCATCATTTTGGAAAAGGGTTAATTTCAAACACTTTTCGTGTACGTATTCACAATTGACTACCGAGCATATTTGCTGTTATAAGTTTGGTTGTAAAGTTTAACCCTATCCCATTCTGGTTGCATAAAAGTAGGTACCGTCCAAAAAAAACTCCAATTTTTTCAGAATTTGGTAAGTTTAGGTGACGATTTACTACATTTTTAATTGCTTGAGCTCTGAATGTTTTCTATAGCTGCTTGCAGCAGTCAAAGTATGACAGATTTTGTTCTATATGTTATTATTAAAAGTTTAACCCTTGGCAGATTTGAGACTTCCCATCAGGGTACTGTCGGAATATTTGTTATTTTCGCCAACTTCAAGAGCAAATTTTTCTAATTACAATGTAGTTGTAATAATTATATTGGTATGGCTAGATGCAACAATGATTGTGGAAGAAAGTTACTGTTTACTTCTTAATCTCAGATTTAACCCTCTAGCACAATGAGGGCGAGAATAAGCGTACCGTTTGAAAATGCCAAAATTAGCCATTTTTGGTTGCCTTTTCTATCATTTTGGAATGGGTTAATTTCAAACACTTGTCATGTACGTATTCACAATTGACTATCGAGCATATTTGCTGTTGTTAGTTTGGTTGTAAAGTTTAACCCTATCCCAATCTGGTTGCATAAAAGTAGGTACCGTCCAAAAAATTTCCAATTTTTTCAGAATTTGGTAAATTTAGGTGGCGATTTCCTCCATTTTTAATTGCTTGAGCTCTGAATGCTTTCTATAGCTGCTTGCAGCAGTCAAAGTATGACAGATTTTGTTCTATATGTTATTATTAAAAGTTTAACCCTTGGCAGATTTGAGGCTTCCCATAGGGGTACTGTCGGAATAATTGTTATTTTCGCCAACGTTTACATGCACTTTCTCAGCACTGGAGCCATATTGTCTCAAAACCGTTTCCATGAGAGGATTGGGCCTTCATCCAAGAACAATTTTGCTGTTATATATTTTATTCAAAGTTTTAACCTTCACCCAGTTTTCGGGCCTTGAATTTGAGTGCCCTAAAATTCTTCATAAAATTGGCTAATTTGGAGCTCACTTTTTTCCATTTTCGAAAGGAATATCGAAAAATGACTTACATGTTCGTGTTTACAATTGCCTACTGAGCATATTTGCTGTCGTGAGTTTGGTTGTAAAGTTTAACCCTATCCTCGTTCTAGTTTGCATAAAGATAGGTGCAGTCCAAAAAAAAACTCTCGTTTTCAGAATTTGGTAAGTTTAAGTGACGATTTACTCCATTCCTAATTGATTGAGCACTGAACGTTTTCTATGGCTGTATGCAACAGTCATAGTATGACAACTTTTGTGTTATATGTCATTATTAAAAGTTTAACCGTTGGCAGATTCGAGACTGCCCATATGGGTATGGTCGGAATAATTTTAATTTTCATAAAATCACTGAATATTGATAAGCGTGCAGTGGTAGTTTGGAATAGAATATCCGAAAATGCTTTCGAAATTCACATTCACAGTTCAATTCCAAGAATATTTTCTATTATAAGGTTGCTGTAAAGTTTAACGCAATCCCTGTCTCAGATGCATAATGACAGATGCCGTCGAAAAAAACTCATTTTTCAGACTTTCGTAGGTTTAAGTGACAATTTACTGCATTCCAAATTCATTGAGCGCTGAATGTTTTCTATGCCTGCATGCAGCAAGCATAGCATGACAGCTTCTTTTTTATACGTCATTATCAAAAGTTTAACCCTTGGCATATTTAGGAGTTCCCATGTGGGTGTAGTCGGAATAATTCTTATTTTCATAAAATCAATCCCTGAATATATTGGTAACCGTGAAGTGGCCTTTCAGTGGTGCTACATGAAGCCGCAAATAGTTAAGGTTGAAAAGTTCATTAAATAGACAAATATAATACCTAACTCAGCCAGTGACAGGTAAATAATGAATGGAAAAGTCGTTGAGTTGAGAATAAAGTAGGGACGAATCGTGCCCTCTGTTTCCACCTGATCCACGGTATTTCCACGCGGTCTCGGCACTTGACAAAGATACTAAACTGTCGGGCAGGGACAGTAGGAAACATTCTGAGAATTTCAAGTTGCTGCCTTGCATGATCGGGACATAATTGGAATATATCCGACATTGTATCTGTCGGATATATTCCAATTATGTCCCGATCAATTCACCCCGGCTGTCCGCATGGGGGCACCATGACGCCGTGTACTAAGGCATACTGCACGTCGATGGTGCGCATGTTTCAACCAATCTAA
Source organism: Pictodentalium vernedei (assembly GCA_031216915.1). Classification (NCBI taxonomy): domain Eukaryota; kingdom Metazoa; phylum Mollusca; class Scaphopoda; order Dentaliida; family Dentaliidae; genus Pictodentalium; species Pictodentalium vernedei. Next base: position 312,170,010 of record CM062291.1, read on the forward strand.
CCCTGCCTGTGCTACAGTGCGGAGGCACTATGTTGGAAAGCTGGCAGCTGCTCGTCATTGCTCGGTGGTTCTCTCTGGGTACTCCGGCTTCCTCCACCCATACAACTGTCACCGACATAATATGACCTTGGCTGTTAATGTGTCGGTAAAACGTAATAAATAAATAAATAAATAAATCCAGTACCAGTTTTGTTCGTACAAATATTAGTACCGTCAGACAAAATTCATTTTCTGATTAATTTCATACTTTTCTGTACTCACCTTCCCTGAGTAAGATTGGTACAACTTTTCAATCTCAGATTTAACCCTCAAGCACAATGAGAGTGAGAATAAGTGTACCATTTGGAAATACCCAAATTATCCAACTTTGGTTACTCTCTACTATCATTTAGGAAAGGGTTAATTTTAGACACTTTGCTTTGCTATATGCAGAGATGTTGAATCAATAAATCCGGCTTTAGTTATCTTCTGGGACTTAATGAAACATGTGCTTTGGCCACTTAAAAATAGCACTGTCCGCAAAAAATGACTTTGAGTGAATACTCACTTGTCCAAAAACAAAAAGGAAAGTGCTCTTCGAGCTTTTCATAACTGCTTTCAAAAATCAATGGGGAACAGATTTTGTGTTATATGTTTTGGTGTTCCGTGTTATCCAACACCAGTTTGGCCGTACAAATATGAATACCGCCAGGAAAGAACGCACATTTTCTCAGTGGTAGACTGTTTGACTTCTACGATAGAGGTCCCGAGTTTGATTCCTATCTGGGACGACTCACGTAATGTCAATGGGCCCGATTGCCAACATGGGGGCACGATGATGCCATGTACTAAGGCGTACTGCATGTCAATGGTGCACATGTCTTCAACCGCTGGTACCCTGCTTCAGCGGAGCTTGAACATAATTAGAATGTTGAGCTGACAGTTGCTCGTCGATGCTCGGTGGTTCTCTTTTGGTCCTCCGATTTCCCCCACCCGTGAAACTGTCACGGTCACGATTAGCCATTGTGGATAAGTATGTGACCGTAAACACCAATAAATAAATACCGTCAGGGAAACCCTCTGTGGAATCCTTCTGTCAATAAATAGCAAAGTAGTAATGTAATGCAAGAAATATTAACAAGCTGTTCAACATCCCTTTAATCAACCCATTTTGACTGAACTGTACCCATCACTGTGTATACTAGCTCTCTAGATGGTTTAACCATATCAAATAAACAACTAATTTGTGTGTGACAGTAACTCATATTACATGTATTTCATTGTATCTGAAACAGATATGTTGGAAAAATTGTGAAATCATGGAGTAGGAAGCTTACCCTCGTTTGTTGACAAATCCCACACATTCACAAACAGATAGAATGATAGAGAATAAATTAATTATTGATATTTAAGGTCACTTCCATCATCTACAGCTATATCATGACCATAATATAGGTATTTATTAAAATCCAGGTATTCATTGCATAGGCGTACAGGGCTATTTTTCAAGGGGGGGGGGGGAGGATGAACCCTTTAGCCCGAAAAAGTGGAATCTCAGGAAGAAATGGCAAATGTGGGTATGGGAGGGAGGGTCTCCCTCCCATTGAGTACCTGGAGAGAACCACCGAGCAATGGCAAGCGACTCAGACTCCCCAACATACTAACTCCACAAAAGCAGGGTTAGCATTGGTTGAAGACAAGTGCATCCTCAAAGTACCCTTAGTACACATCGCCATCATGCCCCCCCCCCCCCCCCCCCACGTGGCAAATTAAATTGGGATGAAGTGTCTTGCTCGAGGACACAATGTGGTTGCCACAGACGGGATTCGAACCGAGGACTTCTTGGATTGCAACAATCATCTCTACCTCCTGAGCCACCGTGCTCCCGTAATATGCAGTAATAGAACTCTTTATATGTACTTGTGTGATTATAAATGAATAATATTAATGTGGATACGGTTCCACTTAATCAACTTGTACAGTATACTGGTCAGTTTACTTGCAACTTCTAAGTGATGAGATAGGAAAACAACATTTTGCGTGGAAAACCAAAATGTTTTGTGGTCATTTCTGGCAACTAAATTGTCCGAAATTTTCTGGCATATTGGCCGAAAAATCGGCTCCTTCCTGACTCAGGGGTGGGTTGGGGCACAGTCCCTCATGAAACCCCGGCCCGTACTCCCATAATTCATATGTACTAATTTTTTCCAAAGCACAAAGGACATCGCTTGTTTTGCTTTCTATGAAAATATTCTGTAATTATTGAATAGAAAATTTTGTGTTAAATGTTTTGGTGTCCTGCTGTATCTCAAATATCTGTTTTGGCTGCATAAAAACTAGTAGCATCACAAAAACTTTGATTTCCACTAAATTTTCTGTTTTCAAAACTGATCGATAGATTTGTGTACAACACAGTTTGCCTTTTCACATTAAAAAGTTGGGAAAACCCGTAATTTGTCCAACAAATTACAATTCTCTAGTTTTTTAGGTTTTTTTTTAGTTTTTTTTCCTTCTTGAATTTTGTCTGTTTCGGCATACTTATGTAATGTCATAAAATCTAGTGAAATGCTTTATCGTCATGTCTGTGAAAACACCGTAATTTTCAAAATATTCTGCCAAAACCGTCAAAATTTCACCATTTTTCAAATGTCTCAAAATTGTTTACAATTATTTAGCACAAATTTTCCACACATTTAGAGCATAATATAATACACCGTGGACATCACTCAAATCTTTCAACTTTAACCCCCATTGACCAAAAATGACATGAATATAGATTTTTTTCTTCAAAATTGATACAGTTGTTATTTTCGCCAACTTTTACATGCACCTTCTCAGCACTGGAGCCATATTGTCTCAAAACCTTTTCCATGAGAAGATAGGGCATTCATCTAAGAACAATTTTGCTGTTATATGTTTCATTCCAAGTTTTAACCCTCACCCAGTTGTCAGGCCTTGAATTGGAGTACCCTCAACTTGTACAAGATTCAAGATTAGTCCATGTCTCTTTTCAGACACTCAGTCTACGATTGATGTTCACACATTTAGAGCATAATATGATACACTAAAATCACCACTCAAATAGTTTAAAATTAACTCCTATTGGCCACAAATGATAGGAATATAGCATTTTATCTTTGAGATTGACTAACTTCAAGCGCTAATTTATCTAACTGCAATGTTGTTGTAACAATTATTTTTGTATGCATAGATGCAACAATGCTGGCAGAAGAAAGTTACTGTTTAGTTTTTAATCTCATCTTTAACCCTCAAGCATAATGAGGGTAAGATTTCCATTCGTAAGCTAAAATTAGCCAACTTCTGTTACATTTTCCTGTCATTTTGGAAAGGGTTATTTTTAGATACTTTGTTTTGCTATAGGTAGAGATGCATAATGAACAAATCCGCTGCTGTAAGTTATGCTTTGGGGCTTAACCCAAAACATGATTTGGCCACGTAAAGAATAGTATTGTCCGACAAAAATTGATTTTCAGTGAATTTTGCAAACATCTGTACTCGTTTCCTCTAATTGCAAAGTTGTTGTAGCAATTATTTTGGTATGGATAGATGTGACAATGATTGCAGAAGAAAGTTACTGTTTACTTTTTAATCTTAAGATTTAATCCCCAAGCGCAGTGAGGGTGAGAATAAGAGTACCGTTATAGAATGCCAAAAATAGCCAACTTTGGATGCTTTTTGTCTATCATTTTGGAAATGAATAATTTCAAGCACTTTGCTTTGTTATATGTAGTCTGCATTTTCACATTGGAAAGTTGGGAAAGCCCGTAATGTGTCCAACAAATTCTCTAGTTAGTCTGTGTGAAACACACAGACTATTGTTTTTGTACGGTTTCTTTTTCTTTCTTTTTTTCTTCTTTTTCTTCTTCTTCTTATTCTTCTTCTTCTTCTTCTTCTTCTTCTTCTTCTTATTCTCCTGTCTTCTGTCTTCTATGCACTTCCTTGTCCTCACGATAACTCGTAAACGAATCGTCCTATCCCGCTGATTTTTGGCATACTGGTGGACAGTCAAACGTTCTCGGCCACCTACGTTTTTCAGGTCGCTAGACCCACTGAGTATGGCCTAATCGGCCACAGGGCTTTCACAGCCTCCAATTTCCTGATACAGTAAATTCTCCCCAAGCAATATGATGCTATGTTATTCACACTGGAGATAATGTAAACACCAGTGGAGTAGCTGTCAAGCAATGAAATATAATCTACTAACCTTGTTATGATAATGGGATGTAAGTTCCTGGAACTAAGTTGAGAGAAACCCTTCACCTTGCAAGGAAATAGATTTTAAATTATTCAGTTCAATGCTTTTAACCCTCTCAAGACTTCAATGTGGATTGCATATATTTTATTTCAGGCAGAATAAAGTTAACCCTTTCCATAAAACTGTACTGAATAATTGTAAAATTTGTTGAAACCTATCTTATACAGTTCAATGCTTTTAACCCTCTCAAGACTTCAATGTGGATTGCACATATTTTATTTCAGGCAGAACAAAGTTAACGATTTCCATAAAACTGCACTGAATAATTGTAAAAATTGTTGAAAGCTATCTTATTCAGTTCAATGCTTTTAACCCTCTCAATACTTCAATGTGGATTGCACATATTTTATTTCAGGCAGGATTAAGTTAACCCTTTCCATAAAACTGCACTGAATAATTGTAAAATTTGTTGAAACCTATCTTATTCAGTTCAATGCTTTTAACCCTCTCAAGACTTCAGTGTGGATTGCACATATTTTATTTCAGGAAGAATAAAGTTAACCCTTTTCATAAAACTGCACTGAATAATTGTAAAATTTGTTGAAACCTATCTTATTCAGTTCAATGCTTTTAACCCTCTCAAGACTTCAATGTGGATTGCACATATTTTATTTCACGCAAAATAAAGTTAACCCTTTCCATAAAACTGCACTGAATAATTGTAAAATTTGTTGTAACCTATCTTATTCAGTTCAATGCTTTTAACCCTCTCAAGACTTCAATGTGGATTGCACATATTTCATTTCAGGCAGAATAAAGTTAACCCTTTCCATAAAACTGCACTGAATAACTGTAAAATTTGTTGAAACCTATCTAATTCAGTTCAATGCCTTTAACCCTCTCAAGACTTCAATATGGATTGCACATATTTTATTTCAGGCAGAATAAAGTTAACCATAAAACTGCACTGAATAATTGTTGAAACCTATCACAAAACTGTCAGGGTGCCGGTAACAATACTGACATGGTCGACTATACTGTTAACTGTGTTAGTGCTATGACTGTTTAAAACTCATTTGTTAGAGGAGTTCTATAGTCTTTCACTGCGCTCGGCTCGGTCTCACCGAGAGTGCAGAAACCTTTGGTGCCAAAGTGCCATTAAGAGAATGTCTCTGATTTGTGCCGTTCCATCCCCCCGGAGTTCAAAAGCAGGTACTGTCAGCCGAGAAACTAAAAGTTTTTCGCTTTATTTTCTTAATATTTAATTCTATGTGGAATGGGACACCCTTTCAGTGTGCCTTCCAAAGTAAGGGATTCGTAACCCTTTAGCCAACATAACGACGAAAACATTATTCACAGAAACGTCTATTCAGTTTTAATTACCTTTTCACTTTTGCTTGAAGAACATAGCTTATGTCCCTTTATTGGATTGAGCTCATTTTTAGAGGATTATTTTTTCATTGGTGTTTAATGTCACATATTTCTACACAGTGGCTAATCATGACCACGGCAGTTTTTCAGGTGGAGGAAATCGGAGTACCCGGGAAGAACCACCGGGCAACAACGAGCAACTGTCAGATCCCCCACGTACTAACTCCACACAAGCAGGGTTAGCTTTGGTTGAAGACGGGTCCACCATCGATGTGCAGTACGCTTTAGTACACAGCGCCACCATGCACCCACGTGGGCTATGGGGTGAAGTGTCTTGCCCAAGGGCACATTACGTACGTCACGCCTTGCAGCCTGCACCTCTGCCAGCTGAGCCACTGCGGCCCTATTTAAAGGATTAAAATGGAGTATTTAAAGGGAATATTTTAACCCTCTAAGGATCTTAATATGGGGGCATTATTCAGAAAGACTGGGAAATGCATTTTATTACACCTTAATGCATTTCTAAAGTTTATGAATGTATTTCATCACTCAAATTAGTGGGCAGAGCCAAAAATGTCCATTTCTGATTCGTGTATCAAACCCTTTGAATGCTGGTCACATATATTCCATTTCTGGTTTCTTATAAAAATCTTCCAATTCCTGTATGAATATCTGCAGATACTGCTAACGAAAACCCATTTCTGATTTGTTCAAAAATATTTTACTCCCGAAAAATAAGCCTCCATGAATTCTCTTTCTTTATAGTTTATTCCTGATACTTTAACCCTTTTCACACAGACTTGAATTTACTGGTGGCAGTAAATTCTGTCTCTCTAGTTTTATTTTATTTTTCCTCCCCGAATTTTGTCTGTTGAACTGCTCAAAAACAAGCTATACAATTTTGACCAAATTTGGCATACTTATGTAATGTCATAAAATCTAGTGAAATGCGGTATCGTCATGTCTGTGAAAACGCGTATTTTCAAAACATTCTGCCAAAACCTTCAAAATTTCACCATTTTTCGAAAGTCTCAAAATTGTTTACAGTTATTTAGCTCAAATTTGCCACACATTTAGAGCATAATATGATACAGCACAATCACCACTCAAATCTTTAAATATTAACCCCCATTGGCCAAAAATTACATTAATATAGCTTTTTTCTTCAAAATTGACCAAATTCAAGGGCAAATTTCTCTAACTGTAAGGTTGTTGTAACAATTATTTTGGTATGTATATATGCAACAATGACTGTGGAAGAAAGTTACAGTTTACTTTTTAATCTCAGATTTAACCCTCAAGCACAATGAGAGCGAGAATAAGAGTACCGTTTGAAAATCCCAAAATTGGCCAACTATGGTTGCATTTTCTATCATTTTGGAAAGGGTTAATTTCAAACACTTTTCATGTACGTATTCACAATTAACTACCGAGCATATTTGCTGCTGTACGTTTGGTTGTAAAGTTTAACCCTAACACATTCTGGTTGCATAAAAGTATGTACCTCCCAAAAAACTCCATTTTTCGGAATTTGGTAAGTTTAGGTGACGATTTACTCCATTGTTAATTGACTGAGCTCTGAATGTTTTCTATAGCTGTATGCAGCAGTCAAAGTATGACAAATTATGTTTTATATGTTATTATTAAAAGTTTAACCCTTGGCAGATTTGAGGCTTCCCATAAGGGTAGTGTCCGAATGATTGTTATTTTCGCCAACTTTTACATGCAATTTCTCCGCACTGGAGCCACATTGTCTCAAAACCTTTCCCATGAGAAGATAGGGCATTCATCCAAGAATAATTTCGCTGTTATATGTTTTATTCCAAATTTAACCCTCACCCAGTTGCCAGGCCTTGAATTGGAGGACACTCAGCTTGTATATGTTCATTCAAATACCAAAATTCAAGATCAGTCCATGTCTCTTTTCAGACACTCAGTCTGTGATTGTTGTTAACACATTAAGAGCATAATATGACACACTAAAATCACCAGACAAATATTTAAAAATTAACCCCTGTTGGCCACAAATGATATGAATATACCATTTTATATTCAAGATTTACTAACCCCAAGGGCAAATTTCTCTTAATTGCGAGGTTGTTGTAACAATTAGTTTTGTATGCATAGGTGCAAACAATGCTTTCAGAAGAAGGTTACTGTTTAGTTTTTAATCTCGTCTTTAACCCTCAAGTAAATGAGGGTAAGAGTACCATCCGAAAATGCCAAAATTAGCTAACTGTGGTTGCATCTTCCCTGTCATTTTGGAAAGGGTTAATTCTAAACACTTTGTTTTGCTATAGGTAGAGATGCCTAATGAACAAATCCTCTGCTGTAAGTTATGCTTTGGGACTTAACACAATATAAGCTTTGGCCATGTAAAGAATAGTACTGTCAGAAAAGAAATTGATTTTCAGTGAATTTTGCAAACATCTGTACTAATTTCCTCTAATTGCAAGGTTGTTGTAGCAATTATTTTGGAATGGATAGATGCAACAATGATTGTAGAAGAAAGTTACTGTTTAGTTTTTAATCTCAAGATTTAACCCCCAAGCAAAATGAGGGCGTGAATAAGAGAACCGTGAGAGAATTCCAAAATTAGCCAACCTTTTGGATGTTTTTTTGTCTATCATTTTGGAAATGGTTAATTTCAAACACTTTGCTTTGCTATATGTAGTCTGCATTTTCACATTGGAAAGTTGGGAAAGCCCATAATATGTCCAACAAATTACAATTCTCTAGTTGGTGTTTGTTTTTCCTCGATTGCACGTGAAATACAGGAAAAAAAAACACAACTAGGATCGTTGAATGATGTCCCCCGTCCACCACCGTCGTTGTGTTCTGTCTTAATATCCATTCCGTTTTGTTCAGTGTCGGCATTACCCGTCGGACAATTCCACATCACCCCATCTCCCAAGCAGATAGGTAATCTATGCGATCGAACAAATGAGCAAATTGCTTAGTTTCTTCCTCATCACACCAGCCACATTCTTGATCGTGTTGGACTTCAACTGGTGTAAATAGATTACATATATATAATTAGAGACGTATGAGCCGATGGTGACACAGATGACAAGTGCCCTTCCCCCAACTTAATAGAGAGAGAGAGAGAGAGAGAGAGAGAGAGAGAGAGAGAGAGAGAGAGAGAGAGAGAGAGAGAGAGAGAGGCAGACAGAGACAGACAGACAGACAGACAGAGAGACAGACAGACAGACAGACAGACAGACAGACACAGACAGACAGACAGACAGACAGACAGACAGACAGACAGATCATCGTGTCGATACCCATGGTCAGGCCTGGTAGTCTAGAAAATCAAAGAGTGCAAAACAGTTGCCCTCCTCAGATTGCTTTGGTAGTGCAATTGCACCTGAAATTTTCAATGCAAAAACTTGTATGCTATTTTGGTTATATTCACTTCAAGGTATTATTATTGTGACTGGAACATTGTTCTACATTCAGCTACATAGTGGAAAGATTGGCGCACGCATCTCATTATTCAACATGTTGCATTCAATTCTATGTGACTGTCTTCTTCGCTCAAAATCTATCGAAATGCGATATAGAATGGGTCATGAAATTATTTCGAATCAATGCAATATTGACAAGTCGTCCACTGAGTTCTAATGTGTTCTCTGTGCCAGTAGGCACAGAGAACACATTGGAACTCAGGGGACAAAATGATAATAGATTTCAAAGACAGCCCCAAACAGGTCTGGCATTCTAGAAAATCAAGGGGTGCAAAATATTGCCCTCCTCAATTTTTGTCTAGGCGTTCAGCATTCCTGCACGCCTAAAGAATGCCAGGCCTGCATGGTTTGGTCGTGCCCCCCCCCCCCATCCCCATCAAATTGTGGAAAATGCTTCCTACGTCATTGGATATAGTTTTTTTTATATCAATTTAATCCTGTATAATCTGATGTTAAAATGCCAAAATTATCAGCAGCGAAGTCTTCTCACAATGCATTAGTCAATCATGTTTTCTTTGGCATTGTTCATTGACCTCTATTAAAGAATTTATAATTTGTAACTTAAATGAAACTTAAACGTATCCAAGAAATTTGTTTCATTCAACCAAAGCACAAATGTTAGCTCATCAAAAAAGTTGCTCGGTCATCTTTATTTTCGACGTCTAAAAAAGGGGAAGAAAAACAAGAGTAAAGATTTAGCCGCAAAAGCCACCTGAAGGCTTCATATGAAAGAACAATTCAATTATTTTTGTATGGGAGGACAAGTACCCCCCCCCCCCCCCCGCCCACCCCCACCCCCACACACACTCAAACAAATCTCTACGGTTGCTCATTGCATTCAGATACTGTAGAATGCCCCCCTCCCCCAACCCCATTGGAAACCTTCATCTTCCCCACTCCCATCACGTGAAACATTTTCTGGCGGCACCACTAGCTCTGGGTGCGCATTTTCACGATTTGTTAGCGCTGAGCTAACCTTGAAAATTCTGTATATTAGAAGGGCTCTCTTATTTAATCTCGGTCCAAATTTCCTTGCAGTTGTTTGTTTTATTTTGTGTTGCTAGTTTTTTCACCTGACATTTAAAATTGAAGATCGCGCCACAGTCGCCCCGAACTGGATTGGGTTTACTTCAAGGGGCGACTTTATCAGTCGTCTCTTTGCAAGAAAATTCAGGCGAAGTTAAAAGCTCAAGAACATCATCCAAGTGATGCTTTTGAATAAAAAGATGAAATAGATACGACAAAATGATCTCCCCTTAACATTTACAAGCAACAGGCTGTAATGGAGAGGTGGCGCATGCGTTTAGAGCGCCTAGAACGACAACCAGAAACAGGTCTAATAGTGGGAAAGCGTTGAAATCTTTTGATCATTTTTTCATTCAAACTTTTACTCTATTTGTTACTATTAGACTCGTTTCTGATAGTCGCAAAATTTTCATTTTTGTGGTCTAAGGGAGATAACTCGAACGCATTTTCGCGTTTTTAACGATGATTTTCTGAATATCACCACAAACGGAGATTTGACAGTTTCTTGGTAAAAAATCCGGTTTTCTCGGGCGATTTAAGGGCGATTCCTCTTTCATTTTACCACCGTTAAGTCGGTAAATGTTATCTGGGGACGCTGGACAATATGTTGTCAATTTTATAACGGACAAAAATCCTTAAGATCACTATTTCAATGAAATAAAGAAACTCGCTGTCACAAACACAACGCTGTTTAATTGAAGCCGACAATATATTTCTGCTCATTTTCCTGTATATGCTGAATAAAGTAATGAACTGAACATATGTACGTGATAAAAGTCTACAACACTGTCACAAACCAAGCATAGCGGTGAAATTTCACAATTTAAATTAGAAATTGAAGGTAATTGGACTCGAATCTCAACTCTTCAGGTAACAAGACCAATAAGTTACCCCTGCGCCAAGTAGTAACACCAAATGACGAAGAAAACGAGTCAATAAAAATACTATCAAAAAGAATGCAAGAAAAGTTTTTATATGTGTTGCAAACAGCAGAATTTGAGATTATGTGTTTATTGTCGCGAGTGGGAATCGAACCGCGGACCCCCATGTTTGAAATCCAGCGATCTACCACTAAACCACGAACACACATCAACGCTCAATGTAAAATTCCAATATGAAGTCATTAGAAATTGGAGCTGTAAATGACTTCAGATACGGATTTTGAATGACTTCATATGAAAACTTTGATAAATGAAATTGCGTGCGTCTGTGGATCAGTGGTGACTCGCTGGATTTCAAAGCTAAGGGTCGACGGTTCGATTCCATGTGCTGTCATTTTGTATTTTCTATGTAAGCGGCCAACAGAATAACATTATTCTGTTTGGGTGATAGTTTTATTGACTCGTTTTCTTCTTGTTTGATGTTGTCACTTGGCGCAGCGGCAACTTATTGGTCATGAAGTTTGAAGGTTTGCTGTTCGAGTCCAACAAGCATCATCATCGAGTTTAAATTATGTGACGCTCTGCCACTCACATGTGCTGAATCGAACGTTTTATTCGGGATAGACAAGAAAATAATAATATTAATAATGTATTGAAGGCCTTAAATAAACCAAATGCCTCTTGATCTGCGTTCTGCTTGTGATTACGAGTTTATTTATTTCATCCAAACAGAGATCTCAGGGATGTTTATCCGCTATAAAAATAATACAGTTTATCCAGCAAAATCACTATATACAATTATTTGATGAGATAGTAGCAGAACGGAGGAGAAATCCCCGTAAAATTGTCCGAAAAAAACTGGCTTTTCTACCAGGAAACTGACAAAACTCCATTTATGGTCCAATTAAAAAAATCATCGTTAAAAACGCGAAAATGCATTCGAGTTATCTCCCTTAGACCACAAAAATGATAATTTTACGACTATCAGAAACGAGTCTAATAGTAAGAAATAGAGTAAAAGTTTGAAAGGAAAAATGATCAAAAGATTTCAACGCTTTTCCACTATTAGACCCGTTTATGATTGTCGTTCTAAGTTTTCTAAACGCATGCGCCACCTCTCCATTACAGTTTGCTAGCTTGCAAATGTTAAGGGGATATCATTTTGTCGTATTTGTTTTCTCAAAAGCCTCACAAAACCGGTGATCTTGAGTTTTTAATTCGATCGAATATCCTTGGCAAGAGACTTACACAGTTTCATCTTATTGAAAATTAATTTATATTAAATTTCTAGTTGCATAAAATGAAAATTCTCTACTTAAAATTTGGGTATTTTGGAATCAGTTTCTATGGGATGTTAACCCTTTACCTAACATGAAAAGTAGACGACACCTGCAAAAACATTCTTGAATAACTAATTTTTTTAATTTTTTGTCTCCAAACATAGGTTATGACCTCTCATTGGAACGAGCTCGTTCCAATGAGGGCTCATAACCTATATATTTGAGACAAAAAATAAAAAAAACAATGAAAATTAATTGGCAATTTTTGAGAATAACGTTGGCAGGTTTTGGCCGTTACGTTGGGGAAAGGGTAAAGGTTGGCTTTGCAAAATGCAGTTTGTTTTTTAAGTTTGTAATATCCATATTCTCAAGTTTGCATCACTCCTTCGGCGTTTGTTGCAAACAACCGGCCAGCTATTTGGTAGACTGGTTGTCACATGACTATTCTTAGAACCCAAATGATATCATGATGGCATTTGGGCGAGAGGAAAAATACCCACGATGAGTTTTAGGTGTGAAATGAGGAAAGCCCCCAGTCCCCCCCCCCCCCCCCCCCCCCCACCGGGTGGGGGGGGGGGGGATTTGCAGAAAACACGGGACTTGTCCACTATGAGGTAGATCGGGTGTCACACGTGACAAATCTCTGAACCCCAATGATGTCAAAAAATATCGACGCTGGGTTTTCGCTGAGGGATAGGACAAAATCTCACCCTGTGGTGAGAGATTTGCGCCAACACGATGCAAGCCTCGAGTCTCGCCCAATCTTGCGCGGGTGTAAGATTCATCCGTATCACATCTACACCCAACAGAGGTGGCGGGTTGTGGGGGGGGGGGGGGGGGAGCAAAAATTACAAGTTTCCCTCCACTTTTGTTCCACAGGCATGTTACGCGGTTACATAATGAGTTAAAATGGTCGCCTGCAAACTGTCATTATACGAGTATTCCTGTAATTTATTATTTGCAAACCCAAAACCCAAACAACATTTGGCCAAAGAATCCCACCTTCGGTCGCTTCAGTCCGTTTTTTCCACAGTGATGACACCAGGATTTCAATTTAGGGGGGGGGGGGGGGGGCTAAGTAAGATATGGGGTGTGTGTGAGTGTGTGTGTGTGTGTGTGGGGGGGGGGGGGGGGGTCCAAGGTTGAGATGCTGAAGGCATCTCCCGAAAGCCGCAGTCCTGAGCTAGGGGAGGAGGTAGTTCAGCAATCTGAACGTAGTGGCCACTCCCATGTAGTAGCCACTACATTCAGATCGCTGAACTATGGAGAAGGGTGCCCCCTCCCGTTTGTGAGGGGTGTGGGGTATCTACCCAGGGAATATTTTCATATTTGGACACCCTGGGAGCGATATCTGGCTGTTTTTACAATACCTGACATGATGTATATTGTTGTGTGTTGTCTGCGGGTGTGATATTGGGTGGGAAAACTGCAGTCAGATAGTAATTTGAAGTTTGATTGGGGGGGGGGGGGGGAGGAAGTGGTGGGTCCGGGCTCCCTGTGGCGCCGCCACTGCCGGAAAGTAAGCACATCGCAGCATGATCATCTAAACGAGAGGCTATGGTGTGTCACGGTACATTTTGCGATATAGGATTGTGAATTTTCTCAGACTGGGCCAGACTGGGCCAAACCATGGAATCCTTGAAAAATGGACACCTCCACTTTTATCGAGCCTCCGCCGTCTCTGATACCCAACAAGAATAACGGTAGTCTCAACAAATACGCGTCCCACCCTGGGCACATGTACGTATTACTCGCTTTTATCTCAAAAGGCAGAGAGTGGGAGAAAACAGCTACACTTGTATCTCGTTCACTGATGTTTGCTGCTTGATATTGGGTGATTGGCAGTTATTAGGCTAGTAGTATATCATGTACCCGAACGTGCCCCATTGGCAGGACCCCGGGCAGGACCCCGGAAGTGACGTCATGTCACGTGACCTGGTGACGTCATGTTGTGTTGTCATGGTAACCAGCGTGAGCGGCCATCTTGTGACGTCATCTCCATAGTGATACGTGGTGTGAGTGCGCATGCGCAGCGCGTGTTGTTAGGGTGATACGTGTTTCCGTCGTCCATTTTGTATACTGGGGGCCGCCATCTTGGTTTCTATGGTAGCACGTGATTGCTATATTACGCAATTGTTCTGCAATAGGACGGGGTATGTTTAGAGGGTATATTCCTTTGTAGAAGAGTAATTTCCCGATTTGTAGAATAACCACAAACAACCCGACAATCCTTCCAAATCACCAAAATCCACCCGAACTTTTACTATTTCGAATTCTTCCAGAATTCTCTGCTTCTATCTATATAAACAATAGTTTTCCTCTACCTAGGCATGTTTCTTTATTCTAGAGTATACTCCAGTAACGTAGAAGAGCCTATTAGTTGGAACAGTTTACCTTATTATTACTATATTTAGCAATTTCTGGTCTATTCTTGTTAGTTCTGACCCTATTCCAAGTACTCTTGTTGTTTCATTTATCTAGATCCTATTTATAGAACATAACTAACCAATCAGATTGCTTGATTTCCCATAATCTGTATGCAGAGTTATCTCCCTTCTGTATAATGAAAGACTATATCCAATGGCCATATCCCATGGAATCCCATTTTGGAAAACGCCCGTGGCTATGGGATCCCTTTTTTGTCGTATGAGGCCATGAGGGCTATGTAAAAGCCCTCAATGAGTCCTCATTTATTATCCCTCATACCCTCATTGAATTTTGAGGTTATGAGGACCATTAAAAATCCCTCACTGAGGAAGAATTTACTACGACTCTTATCCTCATTTCAGTATTTAACAGGTATATCCTATGGAATCCCATTTTGGAAAATGCCTGTGACTGTGGAATCCCTTTTTTGTCGTATGAGGCCATGAGGGCTATGTAAAAGCCCTCAATGAATCCTCATTTATTATCCCTCATACCCTCATTGAATTTTGAGGTTATGAGGACCATTAAAAATCCCTCAATGAGGAAGAATTTACTACGACTCTTATCCTCATTTCAGTATTTAACAGGTATATCCTATGGAATCCCATTTTGGAAAACACCTGTGACTGTGGAATCCCTTTTTTGTCGTATGAGGCCATGAGGGCTATGTAAAAGCCCTCAATCAGTCCTCATTTATTACCCCTCATACCCTCATTGAATTTTGAGGTTATGAGGACCATTAAAAATCCCTCAATGAGGCATAATTTACTACGACTCTTAGCCTCATCTCGGTATTCGAGGATACCTGGCATTATATTATTTGAGGATACTAGTTGGAATTTACATCCGGGTACTTCTGTTGGGATAGTAGATAAAAAAAAACAACAACAATATACAACATTTCTTATATTTTAAAAAAAAATGACTCCCTACAATTTAAGGATCAAGACTGCAGTTTGAGCGCCAAACTGACCAATCAGATCGAAGTTAACCAACCAATCAAATTACTGTATTCCTATTGTGTTTCTTTCCCATTGACTTCTATACTAATTTTCTTAATTTTCCAACTTTAACCTATAATCCTATAGGAAACAAACACAAACCCCAACCAAGAATCAAAAACTCATTCAGAATTTGTTGAACTGGGTGATGTTTTCAATCACTTCCGTCAAAGATATATATGATTAGGCAAAGCATGGACTTGGCATCATTCACGATCGAACCATTGACCAAAGAAAATGTTCCGACTTGGCACCAAGCAGACTTATGCTAAGGTCACCCCGTACCAGGGTGAACTGAAGATACATCTTAGAAGATACTTTGAAGGAAAAGACAAAAAGCTTTATCCAATCAAGACTGGGATTGCATTATCTTTAGAAGAATGGAATGCCTTGAAATCTCAAATAGAAGAAGTAGATGCAGCCATCAAAATCCAACAAACAACTTTAACTGAAGTTCCTGAAGACACTAAACCTACTAACCATGAAAACTTCAAAAAACCAATTCAAGAACCACCTTTGAAGAAGAAAGAGAAAATCACAGTGAGAATAACCCAACGACGACCATTGATCGTTGATGAAATTGATAGTGAACTCAGGCAAGTTCGCTTGCAACATGAACTTTGCTTGGCATATGCTCATTATGTCGAAGAGAATATTGGAACTATCGCCAGAGAGAGGGGTTATGGTGTTCATGTGGACGAGAGTGGTAAAACACATAACGGTCTTCTAGTGACAGCTACCGAAAGAATCATTGCCTGTTTTAACAAGAATGATGTTCATCTACTGTGGCACCATAATACTTCTGGAATGAATCCACCACCAGTACAGAAAGAATATGAAGATATGTTCGAGAAACCTCTCACAAATGAACAGAGACGTTGTATTATGAATTTGGTGTTTGAAATGGCGAAGAGTAAACCTGTTACAATTGGATTCTAATTGAAGATGTAAATAGATGTTGTAAATTTTTATAAAAAAAGAAAAAAGAAGAAAAAAAGTATAAAATGAAGAAACAAGAAAAAAAGGTGGTAATGACGCTTAAGTTATTTGATGTTTATCTTCTTGACAAATATCAAACAAACTTAACCTGTCCCCAGCCAGTAAGTCAGAGGGCCACCCACGTGAGTCATTTTTTTTTTAAATATAAGAAATGTTATATATTGTTGTTTTTTTTATCTACTATCCCAACAGAAGTACCCGGATGTAAATTCCAACTAGTATCCTCAAATAATATAATGCCAGGTATCCTCGAATACCGAGATGAGGCTAAGAGTCATAGTAAATTATGCCTCATTGAGGGATTTTTAATGGTCCTCATAACCTCAAAATTCAATGAGGGTATGAGGGATAATAAATGAGGACTCATTGAGGGCTTTTACATAGCCCTCATGGCCTCATACGACAAAAAAGGGATTCCACAGTCACAGGCATTTTCCAAAATGGGATTCCATAGGATATACCTGTTAAATACTGAAATGAGGATAAGAGTCGTAGTAAATTCTTCCTCATTGAGGGATTTTTAATGGTCCTCATAACCTCAAAATTCAATGAGGGTATGAGGGATAATAAATGAGGACTCATTGAGGGCTTTTACATAGCCCTCATGGCCTCATACGACAAAAAAGGGATCCCATAGCCACGGGCGTTTTCCAAAATGGGATTCCATGGGATATGGCCATTGAATATAGTCTTTCATTATACAGAAGGGAGATAACTCTGCATACAGATTATGGGAAATCAAGCAATCTGATTGGTTAGTTATGTTCTATAAATAGGATCTAGATAAATGAAACAACAAGAGTACTTGGAATAGGGTCAGAACTAACAAGAATAGACCAGAAATTGCTAAATATAGTAATAATAAGGTAAACTGTTCCAACTAATAGGCTCTTCTACGTTACTGGAGTATACTCTAGAATAAAGGAACATGCCTAGGTAGAGGAAAACTATTGTTTATATAGATAGAAGCAGAGAATTCTGGAAGAATTCGAAATAGTAAAAGTTCGGGTGGATTTTGGTGATTTGGAAGGATTGTCGGGTTGTTTGTGGTTATTCTACAAATCGGGAAATTACTCTTCTACAAAGGAACATACCCTCTAACCATACCCCGTCCTATTGCAGAACAATTGCGTAACATAGCAATCACGTGCTACAATAGAAACCAAGATGGCGGCCCCCAGTATACAAAATGGACGACGGAAACACATATCACCCTAACAACACGCGCTGCGCATGCGCACTCACACCACGTATCACTATGGAGATGACGTCACAAGATGGCCGCTCACGCGGGTTACCATGACAACACAACATGACGTCACTTCCGGGGTCCTGCCAATGGGGCACGTTCGGGTACATGATATACTACTTAGGCTTTCCCAAACCCAGTTTGGGAAAGATTCTTGTTATTCTTCTTTTTCAAAATTTTTGCTATTTTTTTTAAATTTTTTTTTCCGCCGTGAATTGTGTCTGTTGAACTGCTCAAAAAGAAACTGTACGATTTTAACCAAATTTGGCATACTTATATAATGTCATCAGGGTTGGGGTATTCGTATTCAGTATTCGTATTCAGTCGTATTCGAATACAGTTTATCAAGTATTCACATGTATTCAGTATTCACTGAATGTTATGAATACATGTATTCGTATTCAAATACATTAAAATTTGAGCTGTATTCATGAATACATTTTGAATACTTTTTGAATACTTTCTATATTTTGGAATTAAAGAACCATAAATTGAATAAAAGGTTTTCACAGATCAAGCCCATGGACTCCAGACAACAAACTCACACCTCATATCAATATTAAAGACTTAAGACCGAATGGAATGGTTTTACGCGCCGAAGGCGCACAGGGACGGTATGGGGGACAAGCCCCTTTCGACCCTCAATGACTGTAAATGATCAATTTTCACATGTCTAGGCGTGTTGAAGGAGGAACAGGTTCAGGAACTCGGCAGGTGTCACAGGTTGCGGCGTGATGGTCTCTTTGACTGATGTCGGTTGAACCCTCGGGTGAGGACCAGTGTGAGAGGTTGTGTCCTCTCACAAAGATACTACCTCTCCCCGAGGGTGCAGTCGATCTGGATTTTCAGGCAAGTATAGTCTGGCACTTCGGAGATGATATTGAGTGATGGCCAACACTGGCAAGTATAATCTGCCTCAGGCTGTATCTGTTTGGTAGGACGTCTTTGAAAGAAACAACAACGACCCCTTTCGGGGACCACCAGAAAGAAAACCCGAACTTCCCTGGTTCGGGGGCAGGCCTGCATTGTGGTACTATTGGGTTGGGACTATGCGTAATGCGCTTACAAAAAGGGCAGAGTCGGGACGCAGGACCAACGCTCGCCTCGCTTAAAGTGGTCGACCACTTTTAGGGATGGAGTGGAGGATGTTCAGGACCATGGGGGTTACCGTTTCCATAACGGTTAGACTGCCCATAGCGGTTATTGGGGTGCTGGTCAAAAAGCATCTTCTGTGTACCTGCTTAAAAGAAGAAGGCAGAATTAGTTTTCATTAGAATATGTAAAATGTAGAAAGATAAAAGTAGCACATTTTGTTTAATTTATGATTTAATCTTTAGCTGAGTCGGTGAAGGCAGCCCTTTCTGGTAGAAGGCCACAGTTAAGCTGTTAATCTGCCTATTCGCTCACCTTCTCGTTCCCTATTTGTCCTCAAGCATGTTTAGTTTTTTAAACCTGATGTAATCTTAGTTGAGTCGGTGAAGGCAGCCCTTTCTGGTAGAAGGCCACAGTTAAGCTGTTAATCTGCCTATTAGCTCATCTTCTCGTTCCCTATTTGTCCTCAAGCATGTTTAGTTTTTAAACCTGATGTAATCTTAGTTGAGTCGGTGAAGGCAGCCCTTTCTGGTAGAAGGCCACAGTTAAGCTGTTAATCTGCCTGTTAGCTCACCTTCTCGTTCCCTAGTTTTACTCGAGCGGTTTTAGTTTTAAACAGTCTTGGAACGTGATCTAATTTTAGTTGAGTCGGCGAAGGCAGCCCTTTCTGGTAGAAGGCCACAGTTAAGCTGTTAATTTACCTGTTAGTTCACCTTCTCATTCCCTAGTTTTTTCGAGCGGTCTTAGTTTTGATTGGAATTTTTGGGCTTTTGTCGGCTTTCGCAAATGGCTCCAAGTTCGGCGATTAGTTCACTGTCGGCTAGCCGGTCATGATTTTTCGCGGCCAGGGTGGCTAGGCTGTCTTTGATGGTGG
Organism: Pictodentalium vernedei; assembly: GCA_031216915.1. Taxonomy (NCBI): domain Eukaryota; kingdom Metazoa; phylum Mollusca; class Scaphopoda; order Dentaliida; family Dentaliidae; genus Pictodentalium; species Pictodentalium vernedei. The sequence goes on from CM062291.1 coordinate 312,189,872, forward strand.
GGATATCGGCCCTGTCGTGGAGTGTTTTGATGGGTGTGTCCCGTGGGGCGCGGAGGGCGACTCTAAGCGCGCGATTTTGGACCTTCTGGAGTTTTCACATATTAATTTGGTTGAGGTCAGTTAGGATGATTGCCCCGTATTCGAGTACTGGGCGCACAAAGGCTTTGTATAGTTTGAGTAGGGTGGACTGGTTGGCTCCCCATGAGGTTCCCTTTAGCATTTTCAATAAGTTAATGCGTTTGGTGGTTTTTTCGCCATGTCGTCGGTGTGTTTGTTGAAGTACAGTTTTTGATCAATGGCGATGCCCAGGAATTTTGCCTCTTTGCATTCTGGGAGGGTGTTATCCATTAGTTTTAGGTCAAAATCACGTTTATTTGTCTTGCGAGTAAAGACGATTCGTTGGGTTTTATTGGCGTTTAGCTTAATTCTCCATTTGGCACACCATTGTTCTAGGTCATCGAGAGCGCGTTGCAGGGCTTTTGGAGCAGATTGGCCGTATTATTAGAGTCCCAGAGGCCCTTATCATCCGTGAATTGGGAGACTTGAACACGATCTTAAGGTCGTTTACATAGAAGATGTAAAGGAGGGGCTTAGGACGGATCCTTGTGGATGCCTGCTTCAAGGGGGACACTGTCAGACATTTCATTGTTCACTCTGACTTTAATTTCGCGATCATTTAAGAAAGAGGATAGTAATCTTAGCAATTTCATGGGGAATCTCATTTTTGATAATTTGTAGCGCATTCCATTGTGCCAAACAGAGTCAAATGCTTTTTCGACGTCTGACAGGACTGCCGCGCCTATTTGCTGATTGTTGTAGAAGAGTCATCCTGGAAGCAAATGACTACATCATAGAAGACGACATCTTATACCATATTTACTATCCGAAAGGTAAGGGTCATAGAGTTGATCGTTTAATTAAGCAGCTTGTTGTACTACTTAACTTGAGAAATGACATTTTACTATCTTATCATGACTCATTGCTGGGAGGACATCAAGGTATTGATAGAACTTACCAATCCATAAGATATAAATATTTCTGGTCAGGCATGTACACTGACATCCAATTTTATGTAAAATCTTGTTTGCAATGTCAGAAAAACAAAAACATGACCCACAAACACCCAGCGCCATTGAAACCTGTGCCAGTCGACAAGTCATTTAGTCGTCTTCACATCGATATTTTAGGACCCCTTAAAACATCGCCACAGGGATATAAATATATTTTGTTAACTGTAGATGCTTTCTCAAAATGGCCCGAAGCATTTCCGCTCAAGACAATGGAAGCATCTGAAATAGCTAGGATCTTATATTCAGAAATAATTTGTAGATATGGGGCCCCCAAAACACTTCTATCGGACAGAGGACCAAACTTTATGTCAAAATTAATTAAAGAACTCTGCAATCTTTTTCAGATCACGAAGCTCCAGACAAGCAGCTACCACCCCAGACAAATGCCACGTGTGAAAGGATGAATTTTTCTATAACCAAAACACTTAGGATGTATTGTGATGATAAACAATCAAATTGGCCGGAATTGCTACCAAGCGTGTTGTTTGCTTACAGGGCAACGCCATGTACAGAGTCAACCCAGCATAGCCCTTTTCATGTGTTGTTTGGACAGCAGTGTCAAATGCCAATCGACACTGAACTCATCCCATCAACGGACGTCGGAGCAGATGCGCGTAGGTGTCTTGACGAAATTCTAAAGAACTTTCAGACCACCAGAGAAATAGTGAGGAAAAATATTGGAGATGCACAGCAGAAAAACAAACACCAGCATGATCAGAAGGCCAAACCCCCAACATTCTCTGTTGGTGACAAGGTATGGTTGTATAACAACAAGACTCCTGTTGGGCTGTCTCATAAACTATGCCAACGCTGGACGGGACCATACTATATTACAGGCGACAAAAGCCCGAATTATACCATCCGCCGAAACTCGGAACATATGCAACTAAAGTCACCAGTGCATGCAGACAGGTTGAAACCATTCGTCGACCCAAAAGATCGTCCAACAACTGTTTTAGACCAGCACATAACACAACAGCCAGCCACGCAGCAGCCAAAACTTCAGAACTCACCAGCTGAACACCTACCCACCGACCAACCCCAGAGCAGAAGCAAGGCTGCGAATGAACGAGATGAGGAAAAGGAGGTTGAAAAAACATACTTAGTGAATAAAATTCTGGCGTGCAAACGGATAAATGGGCAGAAACACTACAAAATTAAATGGCTCGAATCAAAAGCCACAACGTGGGAACCAAGCGACAACGTGCCAGAGTATATGGTCCAGCAATTCCGTATTTCAAAAACCGCTAAAGGGAGTAAAAGAAAAAGAAAACTCAGAAAAAAACGTCGCGGCAATATCAGATTCCATTAGTGCCCGGATTCTCCACCAAATTATGACCGGAGGACTGGTCGTGAAGATATTTCGTACCGGGGATCTCACTTCACAAACTACTGAGACTAAAAGTCTTTACACTATGTAACAAATTTATTAACTGGACTGCAGCGTACATGTAATAAATAGTGTTGACGGGAGCGGTCACCAAACTCTCCGTCCAACGTTCTTGCAATGGGATATCCGAATTACCAAATTTACAGAGTTAACATGCTTTTATATGTACAATATCTAAGTAACATTATTAAAATAAAACAATCAACATTGGTAGGTGTGAAAATAACATGTGGACTCTTGTAATAATCAAATGGGCATTGTGATGGATCGTATGAGTGAATAACATCTTAATGCGTTAATCCATCTATTCGTTAATTTATAAATCTATTATTCACAAAGTATCTGAATTAACCCATCGTTTCCAGACTCCAAATTTTAGCTGGTCATAATACCTCGCTGCCTCCCAAAAAATATGCCTCCTGGCATTTGGGTGCATTATTCCTGAATATTTTAGTAGTCAGGAGTGGTTCTCATTTAGCACTAGTAAAAGTAATATGCGAAAAAAATGAATTGACTGCATTTTAGTGACATAGATGAACATATTAGTGCACATAATTTTATCCTCTAAACCAAGTAGACCAGTTTGGATCTAGTCGGTCTCTTATAACAACAGGAACCGATTCGAAAGACACTTATTCTATATCGCCATCACAATACTCGACACAGAAGATTTTTGAACCATGTGGTGAAATATGTCCACATAAAATGTCCACTATTTCATTTGGATCTCCAAACCTTTTATTCGATTCTATGTTTCTGCGACGGGAATTGACTTTCTGGCGTTTTGGTAAATGTATAGAAACCGAATTGCCATGATCACTGTCCACTTTATTTGATGAATTAATTTTAGAGCCCCTGGACGAGACACTAAATTTCTTCCGCGTGTTTCTTTTTCCGACAGTTTTGTCACCAGAGGAATAAATGTTCTTAGCTTCTGAAGGGATTTCACCTTTCTGGTCGGCCTTTTTCGTCGCCATGTTTTTTGACATCATAGTGCCGAACGCGCTAAGTTCAGATGTACCCGACAAGGTGGCTTTTCGCGTGACGAACTCTTTTTCTGACATATCTGATGTAGCAAACACATTTTGGGTGGGTCTACTAATGCCATTTGGTTGAGATTTTTTGTCCAAGTTTACAGCAGATAAAGAAAACGTTTGTTTACTCACATCAGGTTTCTTCCCAGTATTCGGAATAGAAGCACAAATATCCTTATGACCATTTCCACTACCTTCACGGACGTAAACGTCTCTTTGCTTCCTCATAATGAAATCTTCCTGACGCGTTCGGTCGCTGGAACGTTTTGCTGCTGATCTTGGTTTCTTTGCACATGACGCGGGTTTCTTCCACTTAAGCATAAGACTGGTCTCGTGTGTTTCTGCTTGAAGTTCCCAAGACAGTTCTAATCTCTCCACGTTTAAGCTCTGCAGTTGGTTCACAATGTTTTGGGGAATCACACTGCACATTTTTGACTCAGAAATGTCCTTCCGATATCTCAAGGTGAGCTAAAAAGTCACCATATGCCTGGATTCTCCACAAAATTATGACCGGAGGAACTGGTCGCGAAGTTATTTCGTGCCGGGGATCTCACTTCACAATCTACTGAGACTAAAATTCTTTACACTATGTAACACATTTATTAACTGAACTGCAGCATACATGTAATACAAAGTGTTGACGAGAGCGGTCACCAAACTCTCCGTCCAACGTTCTAGCAATCGGATATCCGAATTACCAAATTTACAGAGTTAACATGCTTTTATATGTACAATATCTAAGTAACATTATTAAAATAAAACAATCAACATTGGTAGGTTTGAAAATGACATGTGGACTCTTGTATTAATCAAATGGGCATTGTGATGGATCGTATGAGTGAATAACATCTTAATGCGTTAATCCATCTATTCGTTAATTTATAAATCTGTTATTCACAAAGTATCTGAATTAACCCATCGTTTCCAGACTCCAAATTTTAGCTGGTCATAGTTGATAGCGGTTTTCATTTGGGTGACTAGTCGGTAGACATGCTCGATGCCTTCTTTGCGGTTTCTATAGGCTCTTTGCCATTTATTTATTGAAAAAACTCGTTGTCTTCAAGGTGCCCCCTGAACCGATTGGTAAGGATTCGTTCGAATGTCTTACCAATGCAGCTGAGGAGGCTGATTGGGCGGTAGCTGGCTGGATCGGAGGGGTCCTTGTCAGGTTTTGGTATCATGACACAAATGGCTTTTTTCCAACATTTGGGAAAATAGCCATGGGTGAGGCATGCGTTGAACAGTTTGTTTAGTTTTTTGATTAGGGAATTTGGGCTTTGTTTAAGAATTTTGTAGCTCACTTCGTCTTCGCCGGATGAGGACGAATTTTTGCATTTTTTAATGACGTTGATGATTTCGTCATTGGTGATGGGGTGACGAGGTCATCGTCACCCCCGTCTTCTGGCTCGTTAGTGTCGACCTTGTCTTTGTCGGTGCGCGTAAAGGAACCGCCTTCCCTTTTAAGAGGTTTGCCAGCGGCTTTGCCGCCCTTGTTTTTTTGCCCAGTTAGGATTTTGAATGAGTACCAGAATTTTTTAGCATCTTGGACCTCATTTAGAATGGGTGTTACCTTTTCCCAGTTGGCTTGTTTTTCAGCTTTGAGGGCTTCCTTGACTTCGCCACGAAGGCGGTTATATGGTTTTTGAGGAGCTTTCCGTTTAGTTTTGATTAGTGACAGTGTGTCGCCCGACATAGTATTTCTCCAGTGGCTTACTTCTTTTGGGCATATTTCGTTTAGGGTTGAGTTAATGGTTTTCTCTATGCCCTCGCACTGGGTTTCGAGTTCCGCTGCGTTGGATTGGGGGTAGGGGGTGGGGGGATGTCATCGATGATGTCGCGGTAGAGGTTCCAATTAATTTTTCTAAAATGTCTGCGGAGAGTGTGTGTGTGTGTGGGGGGGGGGGGGGGGGGGGGGGGGGGCTGAGTGGGCCATTTCCTAGCTGCAGTGAGGCATGGACCGGGAGGTGATCACTGCCTAAATCATCATCGCCGACCCAGTGGTCATCGATGTGGTTTATCAGGGAATCACTGGCGATAATTAAATCGAGGATATCAGATGAAAATAGTGGGTTGTTACTGATATAGGTTGCTGAGTTGTTCATAACCACATGGAGGTTATGTTTTTTGTTATTTCGAGGAGGGCTTCACCGTTGGGGCTGGTTTTGTTGCAGCCAAAGTACAGGTGTTTGGCATTGAAGTCGCCGAGGCAAATGCAGTGTTTGTATTTCCTCGTAAAGAATTCAAAGACAGTGTCAGAAACAATTTTGCTTGGGTCGTTATAATAACAAACAATAGCGATGTTTTTATTGTCGACTGTGATTTTAGTACAATCACCTCTGCATCGAGGTGATTGGTTTTTATTGTTTTAGTTTTGATGTTCTGCTTTATCAGAAGAGCGACGCCGCCACCTTTAGTGATTTGTCGGTCGCTTCTGATAGTGCTGAACCCGCTAACTGAAAAATTTTTGCTGGGTTGAAGCCAACTTTCGCAGATACAGACAATGTCTGTATCTTTGAAGTATCGGCTGATCTGAAGCTTTTTGTTATTAACGCTTCTAGCGTTCCACACGGCTATTTGTAATTTATTCATGACGGGGTTGTAATTTAGTCGCGGTGTTTGGTTGGAGGTGATTAGAGGCTTTATTGGATGTTGATTGCGGCTTTAATTAAAGATTCGGATATTTGGGTTTTGAAGAGCCGGGACGCTGACCGGCTAACATATTGACAGATGTCAGACAGACTAGTGCTGACGTGTTTGTTTAGAACCGAGTAGAGCGCTACAGCGACAAGGGAGCATATTGTGTGGGGTGAGGAAGCGTTGTCGGGTTTATTTAAGTTAAGGTTTTTCAACTCTATGTTGGTTTTCACTTTTTGAAGTGGGGGCACCCCCGATAATTACTGGTGTGGGGACCCTTGCAGTTAGGGCAGGAGGGGGACTTTGACCTGCATGCCTTGGTGAGATGGTTGTCTCCACATTTCATGCAGGTCAGAGTGCCCCTGCATCTGTTGGCTACGTGCCCAAATTTTTTACATTTATGACATTGGATTGGGAGAGGGGTTGATCGGTACTCCTCTGTAACGTGTTTTCTACCATCGATTGTCACCCCTTCCGAAATTATTTTCCGTTTAGTTGTACTGTTAGGGCAGATCACCTTCAGCTTTCACGTGTGATTGCCCGTGGCTCTGGAGGTGAATCTTTCCCACTTGCAGCCTGGTATACCCTGGCTGGTGGCATCTATTGGGGTGTCGGGGTGTACTCTTGTTACCACAGCAATATTAACTGTTGTTTTTTTCCCCTAGAGGTTGTGTAGCCTGCTTATCTTGTTTTTTGTTTTTGTCCATGGGTACCCTCGTGGGTATCTTCTGTACAGCCCTCGTGGGTGTCCTTTTTATGGCCGCGGAGAAGTCTAAACTCATAAGTTGAGTGACTTCCTCCAGGCCGGTCTCTCTGACTGTAATGTTTTTGTTGGCAGTGGCAGTGAGATCATTATCGTCAACAGTTAAGTTTTTCTTATTGCCATTATAAGAATTAGTCCTGTTAGTACTGTTGACCTGAGTGGAGCTGGAAGAGGGGGGATGTTGGAGGCTTCTGCACTTCTTCACCGCTCTAGGTGTCAAAGTGGAGAAACCATCAGCACCCGTCACCTCCTGCAACTCGCACTCAGAATCGCAACTATTTTGTTTTCTTTTTAGGGGGTCTCCCCCCCCCCCCCCCCATTTTGGCTCATATTGCTGGGGCCACTAGCGGGAACAGACTCCCCGCTGTGCTCAGTATCGTGACTGGAATCTATCCCACTAGCCTGCGTGTTAAGTAACTGTGACAGAGATCTATCCGGGTTAAAGGATTTGGTTCCCAGAGGATCCACTGTGATTTTTGTATTTGCTTTGGAGTTGACTCCACGAGCACGTGCAGCCTCAGCATAGGATTTTGGGCTGCTACCCTCCTCCGATGCTGTGGCTGCTGAACTTGTGGATTCTCTTTTACTTGTCTTTCCGGCTCCACGGCTATTGGCATTATTGTTGACGATATTGACGCTACTGCTTTCTTTTTCAGAAGGAATGCCCTCAGAGGCAGCCAGGACCTCTATCGGGCTGGACTCATTACTGTCTGGAACAGAATGGATCTCTGTCACTACTTGGATCTCTTTAGCTGGAGATCAAGGTGATAGTGGGGATTGCATAATAAAAGAATTTCTTAGCATCTCAGAAATTTGGAGGTCTTTGGCCCTAAGCGCCTCCCTCATCTGGACATCCTTTGCTTTGAGTTCTTCCCTCAATTCGGCAGTCTGCTTTGTTAGAGCTTCTAGCTGCTTTCCCAGAAACTCATTGCTCCCCCCTGACTCCCTATTCGCTTGCCCTCCGGAATTTTTAGAATTACCAGCACTAACCTTGTTTCCTGCTGACTCTCGTCTTGCAGCTATCTCCCTGTCCTTCTTGTTTTTCCTGTCAACCTTCTTCTCATCTCTTCTCTTTCCTGAGTGTTTAATGCTGACGATGATTTGGTGAACTGCGTCATTTTCCTAGGTTTAAATCTATTTGTGTTAGGATCTATGTGTATAAGTAAGTTATGACTCTTTTAATTTTTCCAGAATATGATTGTAATCACTTTCCTGGAAGGCTGATGAAAATCTTGTGGTGTTAACAGCTTGACAGTAGAATTGCAAGTGAACGAAAAAAAAAAAAAAACCAAAAGACTTAATAATCCCTGATATTATTTATACCACCAAACACCTTGTCTGAAATTTATGCATTGAAAGCGGACCATAGACTTAATTATCAGTTAACTTGTCTCAATACAACCTACATGTATTTGTGTAACAATGGCCACATATCCCCATGGCTTTTTAAATTCTTGAAAACATGGACAACAAAAATAAAACAAAAAAACTTGTGTTATCGGATACAACTCAGTTATTCAATTATATTATATTCTAAAATTTTGCGATTTATTTAAATTTTTTGTTTAAACAATATTTATTACAAAAAAGGCAAACAATAACAGAAATAAATTGCAAACATTAATGTGAATTCGGCAGCAAGCTGAAAGCTGATACAAGGCCGTTTCCACCAACACAAGATCACAAAGATACGTCGATGACAACAGCAGGTATGATTATTAAGGACAAACAGTGTTTATCTGCATAAAACAAGCGTTTGAAAAGCGACAGTGACTAAACTTGTACAGAAACAGTCAGGGATGGGTTGAGCAGCAAGAAAAGTTGGAAAGTGCGGGGTGGATGCATTCATTGCGTAGAGTTATTTATTTGTATCTAAAGTCACACACCTATGCAAAATGACTGACTCAAGTTTTTCTATTTATCCATTATTTTACAGTGAAAACACATATTTATTTATTTATTTATTCCTGTTTAAAGTCACCTTTGTACAGCTCAGTATGTCTAATTATAATCGGTGAAAGCACGTAAATATTATAAAGAAAATACTACTGCTGTTAGCAAACTTTCAGCCAACAGACCTCCAGGTTTAACCATGAAGTGCATTGGCTAAAACTTTACAAGTCCTTTTTATGTGATGTCATTGCAATTGATACTTAACGTTCAGGAGGAAACGCCAGTCTGTGATTTTTTATAGGTAATCCACTCACATTTTGTGATGTGTTGTCCATGGAGAGTAGTCTAATTACTATGGCACCCATAGAGTGGATTTTCCATCAGGTAATTACTTTAGTTTTCCAACAAAGCATGGTAAGCACAATTAAAGCTTCAGCTAAAGGACCATCAGTTTAAAAATGACTTTTAACCCAACAAACAAAAAATTTAAAGGCCTTGCTATAAATACATCTAATTTAAAAAGTATTCAAGTATTCAAAAATGTTTTCATGAATTATTGAAATGTATTTGTATTCGTATTCAAATACATTTGAAAATTTGTGTTTTTGTATTGGTATTCGTATTCATGAAATTTCAAAGTATTCGTCCCAAGCCTGAATGTAGGGAGGAGGGATCGCAATATACGTCAAAACAACAATTTCCTTCAAGGTACGACCAGACTTAGAAGTTCCCCCACTTGAAAGCATGTGGATCAAAGTCTATACTGGTAAACGATCCGTCCTGCTCGGTGTTTTCTACAGACCACCAAACAGTACCAACGAAGTGTGGGATATGATTACTACATCCATTGAGAAAGCTAAAGACTCTGGGATTTCGGACTTAATTGTTACAGGGGACTTTAATGACATTCTCTTCCGCCCGTTCGGGGAAAAATTTGTGATATTGCCGATTACTTTAATCTTAGACAGCTGGTGTCTGAGCCTACGTTCTTCACCGAATCCTCGGCAACCCTATTAGATTTAATTGCTGTCAGTGATACAGTAGACGTTATATCCTGCGACGTAGGTGACTATTTTATTTCCAGCTTAATGCGTTATCATTGCCCAGTTTACATTGAAATAAACTTTAAGAAAATAAGAGTTAACAGTTTCAAACGTAGAATAGGGAAATATGACGAGGGCGATTTTGAAGGACTAAACAATGCATTAGCGATTTACCAGTGGAACACTATTCTCGATCAGACAAACTTGGATATCATGGTTGAGGACTTTTGCTCTACGGTACTCGAGTTAGCATCCGCATATGTCCCAAATAAACTGATTACTGTAAGGAGGAAAGAACCCAAATGGATGCATAATGAAATTAGGCTACTGATACGGCAAAGGAAACGTCTTTATCGTTCAGCCAAATCAAATAGCAGACCCGAGGCATGGGACAAATATCTCTTAAAACGTAACGAAGTTGTCGCTGCGATCAGAAAATCAAAGGCCAACTATTACGAAAGAATACAAAATACATTAAACAGTACTTCTACTACCCCAACATTATGGTGGAAAACGCTCAAACTGCTTCTGGGTAATAAAGTGACTGACATTCCAAACTTGCTCCATCAGAAAAAAATTATTACTAGAAATGTAGACAAAGCAGACACATTTAACGACTACTTCTGCGATATTGCGACACTCGACGACAGGAACGCACATCTCCCCCCTGAGCCATTCGAAGAACGCCCTTCATTAACTCTTTACCTAACATGAAAAGCAGACGACACTTGCAAAAAAAATTCTTGAATAACTAAATTTTTTCATTTTTTGTCTCAAAAACATAGGTTATGACCCCTCGTTGGAACGAGCTCGACGAGCGCGTTCCAACGAGGGGTCATAACCTATGTTTTTGAGACAAAAAATGAAAATATTTTGAAAATTAATTGGCGATTTTTGAGAATAGCGCTGGCCGGTTTTGGCCGTTACGTTAGGTAAAGGGTTAAATAATATACTAATAACTGAAAATGACGTTCGTAATTCGCTCAAGTCTCTGAAAATTTAAAAGGCATCTGGTCCGGATCTCCTGAGCCCTCGTCTCCTGAAAGGGTGCATTGCCTCTCTCACAAGACCACTCACCACTTTGTCTAATACTCTACTTAGTAACTCCCACTTCCCGATGTACTGGAAAAGGGCCAACGTAATCCCATTTCTTAAAAAGAATCCTCCAAATTTGGTGTCCAATTATCGACCAATATCATTACTCAGCTGTTTAGGGGAAGTCCTCGAAAGGTGCGTGTTTAAGCAATTATGGAATTTCATTGAGGAGAATAATATTCTTAGTCCTTTCCAGTCAGGTTTTACTCCTCGCGATTCAACTGTTCTTCAGCTTACGGATAAAAATGATGCGTTCAGTGGAGCACTTGATGAGGGCAAGGACGTGAGAGTGGTATTCTGTGACGTAAGCAAAGCTTTCGATAAGGTTTGGCATAAGGGCTTGATGTATAAATTGAATAAAATGGGAATTTCTGGTGAACTCCTTGAATTTTTAAAATCTTATCTCAGTGATCGCCAGCAAAGGGTAGTAATAAATTCAGAAACCTCTTCTTGGAAACCAGTCTCCTCAGGTGTTCCCCAGGGATCAATTTTAGGTCCCTTGTTGTTTCTTATATATATAAATAATATAACATTTGACTTGACAAGTTGCATCCGATTATTTGCGGACGATACAACTCTGTACTTGATCGTTGAGAACCCTGATCGAGTGTCACAGCTTCTAAATAATGACCTGATGAAAATCGAGCAATGGTCTAGAACATGGCTTGTGGAATTCAACTCTCACAAAACAGAAACAATGATTATATCGCGCAAAATAGAACCTGTAGGTCACCCCACTTTAAATATGGCCAATACAGCCATCACAGAAGTCACAGAGCACAAACACCTCGGTGTTATTCTCAACTCGCGATGTACATGGGATCGCCACATTAAGACATTTGTGAAAAGACCTGGCCACGACTAGATTTAATTAGGAAAAATAAATTCATACTCGATCGCAAAACCCTGGAAAAAAATTATTTTGCGCTCATTCGGCCTCTGCTGGAATATGCAGACACAGTCTGGGACAACTGTACCGACCAGGACGCGATGAAACTTGAAGGCATCCAAATTGCTGCGGCACGTATTACGACTGGCGCTACCCTAAGCGCAAGTAAACAATCATTATATGTGGAAACTGGTTGGGAAACACTAAAAAAAGACGGGAGAAGCACAAGTTGATTCTGTACTTCAAAATGTTTCACAACTTGGTCCCCCACTTATCTATCGAATAGAATCACTCCCTCTATTTCGGCTGACCAATCTCATGACCTTCGCAGTGCAACCAATCGTCGCCTTCCTTTCTGCAGAACAAGGAATTATCAATCATCGTTCATACCCTCAGCTACGAAACTATGGAATGACCTCCTCCTGAAGATTAGAGACAACAGTTCGTTGGTTGAGTTTAAAGATTATATGAACAGACACGTCTGTCGGCCGCCACAATATTTTTTCGAATCCACCTCCCGAAAGGCACAAATATATCACTGCAGATTACGACTTCGTTACAGTAATCTAAACGATCATCTCTACAAGAACTATTTAACCCTTTACCCAACGTAACGGAAAAAACCGGCCAGCGCTATTCTCAAAAATCGCCAATTAATGTTTATTATTGTTTAAATTTTTTTCTCAAAAACATAGGTTGTGACCCCTCGTTGGAACGAGCTCGTCGAGCTCGTTCCAACGAGGGGTCACAACCTATGTTTTTGAGACAAAAAATGAAAATAAAAGTTATTCAAGAATTTTTTTTTTGCAAGTTTCGTCTGCTTTTCATGTTAGGTAAAGGGTTATCTAACACCCCGGTTTGTGCTTGCGGTGACCGCGAGAATGTTGAACATTTCCTTCCGAGGTGCCACAATTACTACCGTATTAGAAACGAAACCATAGGACTACTTTCGTATGCCCTCGACACTAATATCTTACTGTTTGGCTGTGAATTTTATAGTAATGTGGACAATCGAGCAATTTTCGAAGCTGTTGAAAAATTTATTATCCTTTCTGCAAGATTTAACTGAACCACCAAGTCTTGATATGCCTATCTCCGTCACAGATTTATGTTTTAAAATCATCTTGAATTATTACATTAGTATAAACAATATTTATTCAGAATTGAACATGATATAATACATACAAAAGATTGATAATGTTACATTAACTGTACAGAATTTATATAAAAGGTTTGCAGTACAGCAAGACATATAGAAATAGCTAACAATATCAAAGGAGAGGATTCGGCAGAAAGCACTTAGCTTATATAAGCCGTCACCTTAATTATTACATTAAGTCCTGATAGCGCCCAGAACGTTCAACGCTTTCGTCTCATTCCACTAAATAATAACTGAACACATACACTAAAGCATTTGGTACACTTGAGCCTTTCAGGGTAGGCCCCTGCGATTGTGCGAACATGCTCATGCGGCCAGTGTGATTCTGGGGGCGGGGAGGGCCACAAGTCGCAGCCATATCCAAAAGGACATTCCTCGGATTTTCATAATTCTTTCATTTAAGGTTTGGCTACATTTGACTAAGCACCTTATCGGTTATAGCTGTTCATTATGTGAGCTATGACTGTGTCGTCCGTTCCCTAATCTTGTCTTCCTACCAATAATCTCTCTATAGTTACCTAGATTATCAGAGAATACTCCCACGCGAGAATACAGCCAAGTAAGTGGCATCGTCACACATCCAGCGTTGATAGTGGTCGACGCACTACACATAACGGAGGCGGGACCTCTTATCAGTTCTCACTCACTACCTCGTTTTTGGATTTCGGCATTCTATCTACTACCCGACTAGAGAGATCGCCCATTATGATTCCTGGTGCCCAATTAACCCTTTACCCAACGTAACGGACAAAACCGGCCAGCGCTATTCTCAAAAATCGCCAATTAATTTTCAAAATATTTTCATTTTTTGTCTCAAAAACATAGGTTATGACCCCTCGTTGGAACGAGCTCGTCGAGCTCGTTCCAACGAGGGGTCATAACCTATGTTTTTGAGACAAAAAATGAAAAAATTTAGTTATTCAATAATTTTTTTGCAAGTGTCGTCGGCTTTTCATGTTAGGTAAAGGGTTAAGAGATCTTATTGTTCGTCCGCGTGGAAAATGTCCCAGGCCCCCCGGTCATTGCCATCAGCACTCGCGTTTCTCCTCGAGGGTGGGGGCTGGAGGGGATGGACGGGTGACGGGAACGGTGCCACGAGCTTTATTCAACCAGCACGCTCATATCACGGAGCTTGTAGCCTCTCAGTAGGCCTATTTACTTCATTGCTATCTTCATCTTTGACTGTTCTCTGTCTTCTATATTCCCTAAATTCATAAATGTGTTTCCAACCTACATGTGTATCAAACTGTATCTGTAATTAGTAAAGCAGCTAACGGTATGGATTTAACTTATTGTATAGCTGTTTCTCGATATTTTATGTAATTAATCAATGATGTGGAATCGACCTTGTACAAGCCATTGGCTTTCTGTCGAATCCACAAAAACCTTTTCATTCTATGCTGTACCCATCGAAAGTTGAAATAAATATTGTTTAAACTAAGCCTGAATGTCATAAAATCTAGTGAAATGCGATATCGTAATGTCTGTGAAAACGCGTATTTTCAAGATATTCTGCCAAAACTTTCAAAATTTTAACATTTTTCGAAAGTCTCAAAACTGTTTACAGTTATTTAGCTGAAATTTTCCACACATTTAGAGCATAATGTGATACACCACGACAAATCAGCGGCTGGCCAAAGTGTTATTATTACCACAATCAACGCTCAAATCTTTCAATATTAACCCCCATTGGCCAAAAATGACAGTGATATAGTTTTTTTCTTCAAAATTGACCAACTTCAAGGGCAAATTTCTCTAATTATAAGGTTGTTGAAACAATTATTTTGGTATGGATAAATGCAACAATGATTGTGGAAGAAAGTTACTGTTTACTTTTTAATCTCAGATTTAACCCTCAAGCACAATGAGGGCGAGAATAAGAGTACCATTTGAAAATGCCAAAATTGGCCAACTTTGGTTGCATTTTCTATTATTTTGAGAAGGCTTAATTTCAAACACTTTTCATGTACGTATTCAGAATGGACTACCGAGCATATTTGCTGTCGTAAGTTTTGTTGTAAAGTTTAACCCTATCCTATTCTGGTTGCATAAAAGTAGGTACCGTCCAAAAAACTCAATTTTTTTCAGAATTTGTTAAGTTTAGGGGACGATTTACTCTATTTTTAACTGATTGAGCTCTGAATGTTTTCTATAGCTGCATGTAGCAGTCAAAGTATGACAAATTTTGTTCTATATGTTATTATTAAAAGTTTAACCCTTGGCAGATTTGAGACTTCCCATAAGGGTACTGTCGGAATAATTGTTATTTTCGCCAACGTCAACATGCAATTTCTCAGCACTGAAGCCATACTGTCTCAAAACCTTTCCCATGGGAAGATAGGGCATTCATCCAAGAACAATGTTGCTGTTATATGTTTTATTCCAAGTTTTAACTCTCGCCCAGTTGTCAGACCTTGAATCGGTGTACCCTCAACTTGTACATGTTCATTCAAATACCAGTATTCAAGATTAGCCCATGTCTCTTTTCAGACACTCAGTCTGTGATTGGTGTTCACACATTAAGAGCATAATAGGATACACTAAAATCACCACAAAAATATTTAAAAATTAACCCCTATTGGCCACAAATGATATGAATATATCATTTTATCTTCAAGATTCACTAACTTCAAGGACAAATTTCTTATAATAATAATAATAATACTTCGGCCGGCCGCTGATTTGTCGCGGTTCTCGTATGAGAAGGCCTTGGTTACCCATGTTCTACCAACTGCCTCCCTATTCCCGCGCTTCTTCTCTCCTCCCAACACACGGAGGTGAACTGCTTGATGACATCCCTTGCCCCATTCTTCCCAATCTCTCCGATTAGTATATTAACCCTCTCCTTTGAGTCGCCCCCTAACCACATGTCCTTCATTCTCCCATCCCACTTCTCCATTATACTCCCCGTGAATCTTGTTCTTTTAGACTGGTATTTTGGAAATTGGGCATTCTATAAGAAAGTGTTCCAGGGTCTCCACCACGCCCAAGTTACACATCTGGCACTCCTTTTCACTGTTTTTCCCGATTTTTCCCCTCAGCTCCAGGGACCGCGACCTCAGCTTGAACAACAGTGACCCCCCAAAGGTGCCATCAAGGTACTCTTCAAAACCAGGCTTCTCTTTATCACGCAGGCCACCCAACGATCTCTTTGATTTGACCCCCTCTCGATGAGTGGTACTAGAGAGCGTGGATTAGGCTCACTCAATCATTATGTTTATAGAAGAGAATAGCCTTGTGCCTTTGGTCTCTGGTAATCCATTCAGTCTCTAAGAAGACTGTGTACACGACTGGTATCAGTGTGTTAAGAATGGTCACGCAGGCCACCCAACGATCTCTTTGATTTGACCCCCTCTCGATGAGTGGTACTACAGAGCGTGGATAATGCTCACTCAATCATTATGTTTATAGAAGAGAATAGCCTTGTGCCTTTGGTCTCTGGTAATCCATTCAGTCTCTAAGAAGACTGTGTACACGACTGGTATCAGTGTGTTAAGAATGGTCACGCAGGCCACCCAAAGATCTCTTTGATTTGACCCCCTCTCGATGAGTGGTACTACAGAGCGTGGATTAGGCTCACTCAATCATTATGTTTATAGAAGAGAATAGCCTTGTGCTTTTGCTCTCTGGTAATCCATTCAGTCTCTAAGACTGTGTACACGACTGGTATCAGAATGGTGTGTTATGTAGACTTTGAGGCTACGCTACGTATATAACTGATTTGATTAGATCAGCTTGTGAAATTTTCACGTACAGTGAATGGATCGTTCAAACAGTGGTTATCAGCGCGTAGAGAAGTTGGTATAAGCCGTAGATTTTGTTTACCCTACGTGCAAGGCTGATGTGGATATGGTTTTATCAGCTATCAGTCTTCGGGTGGGTACCCCGGAATTATGTCGAGGTATTGTTTCTAAAGTTCATCTCGCACAATGGTTGTGAAGGAATCGTTGCACACCGTAGTTGCGCATGAATCTCAACTTCCACATTATTTGTGGAGGAATCGTCTCACGCAAAACGTGGAAGTCACCTCGTGCTAAAAGCAGAGGATTTGTAATCATAGAAAACAAACTCGAGAGTTGAGTTTCTAAAATCAAAGTGGGTAGGATAAACCTACGCTGAAAAGAAAGATCCGTTATAAAATCATGAATATAAGCACGTGAAGATATAAAACGAAGCGACACATATCTATTAATAAGCCAATTATAATGAATTAGCGAGATATTAGATGATTCCGTGTAATCAGTCTATCAGTTAGCAGTGGTGGCAAACTTGTTGTTTTAACAATCAAAATGGCGACGAGAAGATGTTTCTTCTTCTTTCTTCCTCTGTCAGTTAGTACCAGCGACATTGTTCTTGGATGAATGCCATATCTTTTCATGGGAAACGTTCTCAAAACGTTTCCCATGAAAAAATAGGGCATTCATCCAAGAACAATGTCGCTGTTATATGTTTTATTCAAAGTTTTAACACCCACTCACTTGTCGGGCCTTGAATTGGAGAACCCTCAACTTGTACATGTTCATTCAAATACCAAGATTCAATATTCCTCCATGTCTCTTATCAGACACTCCGTCTGTGATTGATGTCCACACATTTAGAGCATAATATGGCAAACCGAAATCACCACATAAATATTTCAAAATTAACCCCAATTGGCCAAAAATGAAATGTATATTTTTCTTCAAAATTTACTAACTTCAAGGTTAAATTTGTCTAATTCCAGGGCTGTTGTAACAATCATTTTGGTATGGATAGATGCATCAGTGATTGCAGAAGAAACTTACTGTTTACTTTTTAACCTCTGATTTAACCCTCAAGCACAATGAGGGTGAGAATAAGAGTACCGTTTGAAAATGAAAAAATTAACCAACCTTGGTTGCTTTTTTTCTATCATTTTATAAAGGGTTAATTTTGAACACTTTGCTTTGTTGTATGTAGAGATGCTTAATGAAGAAATCCACTGTTGTATGTTATGCTCTGTGGCTTAACCCAATCAACGCTTTAGGAACTTAAAGAATAGTACTGTCCAAAAAAAAAAAGAAGATTTTTAGTGAATTTTGCAAATGTTTGTACTCACTTGCTGTAACTGGAAGGTTGTTGTAGTAATTATTTTGGTATGGATAGGTGGAACAATGATTGCAGAAGAAAGTTACTGTTTATTTTTTAATCTCAGATTTAACCCTCAATCACAATGAGGGTGAGAATAAGAGTATCATTTGAAAATGCCCAAATTAGCACATTTTGGATGCTTTTTTTTCTATCACTTTGGAAAGGGTTAATTTCAAACACTTTGTTTTGCTATATGCTGTCTGCCTTTTCACATTAAAAAGTTGGGAAAGCCCATAATTTGTCCAACAAATTACAATTCTCTAGTTTACTATATATATATATCTCTCTCTCTCCCTTTCCCTCTTTCTTCCAGCTTTGGGATGTCCTTCAAGACGGGGCCCCCCTTCTAGCCAGGGCCCCCTACAATGTGGGCCCTGTGGGCCCATCCCCTACGCCACTGACCCATCCAAGGACAAACCGGGCTCGACGGTGCTTAACTTCGGTGATCTGACGTGAACCAGTTACCGCAACGCCACCGTGCCCCCATCTTGTTTGACAGAGGTCACTGATATCAAAATATCAAACTGCGTTATCGGAAATATTTGCTGCTGAAAACTTTGCCATTTTGACACCAGAGTGCAGAGGGTTAATATTTCAACTCTTTATCCACCACATCAGTCATATCCCAAAAAGCTACACACAAAAATTGAAATTGAAATTTGTTTGTTAATTTATTGGTGTTTAACTCTCAACCCGCTGAGTATTTTTAAGATATTTTTCATCAAAACTAGCCATAGCTGCTTCACAGACTAGATTGGAGAAAAAATTTATCTAAATTTAACTTAAGAAATCATTGAGGGAAAAAACATTCAGTTTACAGGGTGGAAATTGGATTTAATGTGCCCAAATCATACATATTTCAGTACCAAGAGATATCCTGTCCTGGGCAGAAATATCCACCAGCTGCATGTAAGGAGTAAAGGTCACATATTTCTTCACAATGGCTAATCGTGACTACACCATGGAGATAAAATCCAGACAATCATTTTACACGTCGCCTATTTTAAAAGTCTTCCAACCCAAGCATTGGTGACAGGATCCTATCATTTCAATAAAAACAGAGTTTGTTTACCACAATAAATAGCTTTCCTTCTCCTTATTTTGCAACTGGTTTCTTCCAACAATCTCAGTGGTAGGTACAGGGTCGTTCCAGTGAGACGCTATAAACTAGTTCGAAAGATAAAAACAAAACATTGGAGAAAACACAGATACTGCTGTCCTCAACTCCTGTAAGGTAAAGGATTAAATTAATACAAGAGGCCTCTCAGCACAGATAGCTCTGCCCAGGGTCACTGCTTTTAGGGGATGCTAATTACAAGACAAGAATCCAAGTGTTATTGCTTATGACCTTAACCTTCATGATATGACAATGGATCAAGGGCATGATGCAACGTTAGGTTATGGGTAAGAATTGTGTGAAGTATGAACAAGATCTGTCTCATAGATTCAATTATACAGACCAGACAAGACAAGGGCTGTAAAACAATATCAAAGTTTTGCTGCTTGTGACCTTGACAATATGACTTTGGATCAAAGTTGCAACACACCTTCAGTCATGAGCAATAATTGTACCAACTATCAATGGGATCTGCCAATCATACCAAGTTATATGGACTGGACAAGAGTCGTATAACAATATAAACGTTTTGCTACCTTTGACCTTCACCTTCATATGACCTTGGATCAAAGTCATGACACACCTTTGAGTCATGAGCAATAATTGTACCAAGTATGAATAAGAGCTGCTAATTATATGGAGCAGACAAGCGCTGTGTATATCAATATCCAAGTTTTGCTGTCTATGACCTTGACCATTATGATATAACCTTGGATCAAAGCCACGACACATTTTTGAGTCATGAGCACCAATTGTGCCACCTATGAATAAAATTTGTCAATAAAAGTTATATGGACAGAAGGGCTGTATAACAATATCAAGTTTGCTGCTTGTGACCTTGACCTTGATGAAATCTGCCACTTGGATCAAATTATATGGACCGGACAAAAATGATAATAAAATATCAAATGTTTTCTTGACTGTTACCTGATCTATGGGGCCAGTGGCATTCACCTTGATGGCACAGACCTCATTATGACTGATGACACACTGTTTAGTGACAGCACATATGGTTACAAAGTTTTATTAAAAAATATTCTGTGGTTAAGAAGTATGGCCTGGGCAAACAAAATGTTGACCACGGATGGATGGATGCCTTAGCATCAGAAAAGCTCTGCTAGCATTTTGTCAGGAGGAGCTAAAAACTTACTGTGTGCTCAAGGGTGCCATAGATGGGGAGGGGGCAACTGCTCCCTTCCTTTGAGATTAGGGGGCAGCAAATGCCTTTTTCCATTAGAAGTGGACAAGTGGAAAAGAGTTTACTTTTAGAGAACTTAGGGAAAATCTTGAGTATTCGTTTCTGCCAATCCGGGGCACTATAAAGTATAATGACAGGGACCGATGGATAATCACCAAACAAAGAAGCTCTACAATTGACAGGATGAGTTCCAAAGCTTGATATATATACAACATGAGTGTAAGAATGTGCCATCTGCAATGCTTTAGCAGCTGGTGGCACCTTGTTCCACTCAAAAGGCAATATATAATGTCAGTACTGTTGAGTATCACATTACAATTTATGATATGTTGTTGATGCTTAGTATTGACTTTTACACAGAGCTGAGTGTATTTTTTGATTCCCCTGCCCTCCTTGCCCTCAGATACTTCTGGCACCATAAAATGCACTGACAAAGATCGTAAGTTTTTTCAACAAAATATGTAAAATTATCAACCAAAACTGTGATGAATTTCATTGTTCTTAAATACAGAAGTTATATGGTGAAAATGGCTTCTTTTTGGTTCAAAGATAGAGGTTTCGGGACAGTTCAATCTTTGCCCTAACATAACAATGATAGAAACACAATTATCCAACTTTTACTTCAAATTGAAAAACAGAGCTTTTGGCCCCTGATGGGAATGAGCTATTCCCAGTGAGGGAGTCCCAAGCTACGTTTTTGAAGCAAAACATGAACATTTTTAGTTGTGAAAGGCAGATAAAAATAAGATTTCGGTTCTCAAACAATCCCTAATTGAAATTAAATCACGTCTTTAAAGGTTTTGTATTGGCTTGCAGAATCTTCCAAAATTAGTATGAAATAGGGAAAGCTTCAAATTATACCTTTTTTGATTGATGTATATTTATTTGCATGTGTTAGCAACAAAACATGATTAACTCTTTATCTGCTGCTGGTATATATTTCTGCCATGGCCATTATAATCTCTTACTGCAAGAATAAGTAAAATTTAGGCAGTTTTAATTAAATTTACCCTCTGTAAATTAAATCAAGGTTTTCACCTATGATTTCTTGAGTTAAATTACCAAAAGGATTTTCAGCAAATTCAGTCATGTCTGCTTTACAGCTGCCATGACTAGATTTGATAAAAATATTTTTTTTTATATTCTTTTTTTAAGAGTTAACATACATCTTTTTTTTATAATTGCTTTGTTAACATCAGGTTTTCTATGCTCTGCAATAAGTAACTCAAAATGAAAGTGTCAATGACACTGTAGCTTAACTTGTGTGTTGTATTTGATGAAAAGGATAATGTTCAATGTTTATGAAAGGATTATGAAATAAGACAAGAAATGTGATAACTGGGAACATGTTCATTTTTGGTCCCTGTATGCTATGGTTTTGATAAAAATAATCACAGTTAATGTATGTGGCCCTCACAGTTAACGTATATTAACGAAAGTTGCCAAGTTTCAGTGAAATTATTCCAAAACGAGTCATCCATCAAGTTACATTGAAATCCCTTCAGAAATATGGCCTGTAGACTGTGCTAAAGGTTTTCGGGCTTCAGGACCCTGTAGCTGTCAGTTTCCCAATTGCGTCCAAAGGGGACGTTCTCATCTAGACATTATATGAAGTTAACCTACCAAGTTACAATGAAATCCCTTCATAAATATGACCTGTAAACTGTGCTAAAGGTTTTCGGGCTCGGGCAGCCCTCCTGGTTGAATGATCGCAACCAAAGGGGACAATCTCATCTGGGCATCATCTGGAGTGATCCTACGAAGTTACAATGAAATCCCTTCATAAATATGACCTATAGATTGTGCTCAAGGTTTTCGGGCTTCGGGCACCTGTAGCCATCACAGATGAACAATCGCGACCAAAAGGGGATGTCATCATCTAGGCATTATATGGAGTCAACCTAACAGGTTACAATGAAATCCTTCCATAAATATGACCTTTTGCCTATGCTAAAGGTTTTTTGGGCTCGGGCACCCATCAAGGCTGAATGATCGCGATCAAAATGGGACGTTCTCATCTAGACATTATTTTGGAGCCGAGGAGTGGGTTAATATGACCTCACAGTTAATGTATGTGGCCCTCACAGTTAACGTATATTAACGAAAGTTACCAAGTTACAGTGAAATTATTCCAAAACGAGTCATCCCATCAAGTTACAATGAAATCCCTTCATAAATATGACCTGTACACAGTGCTAAAGGTTTTCGGGCTTCGGGCCCCTGTAGCCGTCACAGTTGCCCAATCACGTCCAAAAGGGGACCTTCTCATCCAGACAATATATGAAGTCAACCCACCAAGTTACAATGAAATTCCTCAATAAATATGACCTGTAGACTGTGCTAAATGTTTTCGGGTTTTGGGCTCAGGAAGTCGTCACGGTTGGCAGATCATGCCCAAATGGGGAAATTCTCATCTAGACATTATAAGGAGTCATCCTACCAAGTTACAATGAAATCCCACCATATTAAACATGACCTGCAGACTGTGCTAAAAGTTTTTGGGTTTCGGGCTTGGGCAGCCATCACGGTTGACGGATGATGCCCAAAAGGGGACGTTCTCATCTAGGCATTATACAGAGGCATCCTACCAAGTTACAATGAAATCCCTTCATAAATACGACCTGTAGACTGTGCTAATGGTTTTCGGGTTTTGGGCTCGGGCAGCCATACCGGTTGCCCGATCGCGACCAAAAGGGGACGTTCTCATCTAGACATGACCCCAAATCTGCATATGAAATTTCGTGACGATCAGACAAGAACTGCGGGGTGTAGCCCGTGCTAAAGGAAATTGTGAACAGACTCACAGACTAATAGACTTCTGCACGCGTGATGGCAATAGCTTATCTTGACTGTGTCAAGTTAAGCTAAAAAATAATGTGGGTGGTATTTATTTTTCGAAAAAAGTGCATAAATTAACTCAACACAAATATATTTCATATTAGTGTTAAATTATTCTTGGTTGCTCAAATTTTTTCGTGTCTTTGCCTTGTTATAATTTATGAGAGAGTGCCCCATAAATTGTAACAAGGTAAATCCTAACAGATGAAATAAATTTGCTTCAAATATAATGTGAACCACACTCACAGAAAATGAACCTTTAAGGATTGGAGCCCAACTCTAGGCTTCAGAACTCAACCAGTTAAATGAAAAGAAAAGAAGAAAAATAAAAAAAACCTCTCCCTCATTTGAAACATTGCTTGAGAACCAAATTTATTTCTTTTTAATGGCCCAAGAGTTGTCATCTGCTATTCATCCTAAGTGAAGGGCTTAAAAAAGACAGGTTTATCGTTAACTAGTGGGGCGACCTGTCCATGATTGGCAGCCCAACCTGTGTGATAGAAAATTTCTAGCTGCATAGCATACTAAGAGAGATAATCATAACTTAAAGTTCTAGCTGGATGCAGACACAGAAGAAATTAGACATGGATCTGGACATGGAAAGGATTAGAGACTCCCCATTTTAATAAGATAAAGGACAGCTCGAAATGCCTGCTTTATCAAGGGATATTTATAGCACCAATACTGTGGACCCCATTTAATAATCCAAATACCTGCAGTACAAATTTGACCTGTTAATTGCATATAGGTTATAGAGGGAACTCCTGTTAATTGAATAAAAAATCTTATATGTGGAGAAATGACCCTTAAAATCACCAAATTACTCCCCTTTATAGACTAATTTGGCCTTAGTACTACCAATATAGTAATTTAATCTATTATATTTTGTTTGATGGAGCTCAATGAGCTCCGTCAAAGAAGATCTAATAGAATAAATGCTCAGTTTATCTGTTTAATACAGGAAAGTAACCATATCTCTGTTGATTGAATACTCCTGTTAATTGAATAATTTTGATTGGCAAAGTCACTATTCAATTACAAGGATTTCACTGTACCATGCAATGTACAAGGAACTGTCGTATGGATTGAGTACAATGAAAGTGTCAATGACACTGTAGCTTACCTTGACAGTGTGTAGTCTTTGATGAAAAGGATAATGTTCAATGTTTATGAAAGGACTATGAAATACGATAAGAATTGTGATAATTGAGAATATGTTAATTTCTGTTCCCTGTGTGCTATGTCTTCAATAAGAATAATTTGACGTGTATACTGTACTAAAGAACTAAGACCTGGTTTAATGTGGACCTCACAGTTAATGTATGTCAACCAAAGTTACCAAGCTGCAGTAAACTTATTCCAAAATGAGTAATCTTTCCAAGTTACAATAAAATCCCTTCATAAATGTAACTCATAGACTTTGCTAAAGAAATCTAGGTCACATGACAGCTTGGTGGTCATGACTAAAATAGGAGAGTCTCATATCTAGATATCATACCAAGTTACAATGAAATCCCTCCATAAAAAAACAACCTTTACACAGTGCTAAAGGAATCTAGGCTGCCACATGACTAGGTGGCGGTAATGGCTGACCGATCGTGACCAAAATAGTACAGTCTCATCTAGACACCATGCCGAGTTTTCCTTCCATGTTACAATGAAATCCCTTCATAAATGCGACCTGTAGACTGTGTTAAAAGAATCTAGGTAACATGCCCCTGAGGCAGTCACAGCTGACTCAACCCGACTGAAAAAGGACGTTCTCATCTGGACACGACACAGAGCCATCCTACAAAGTTACAAAATGAAAGTGTCAATGACACTGTAGCTCAACTTGTCAAGACAAAGACATGCACATGTATAGTATGTGACACAGCAATGACAAACATCTAGGTAATGACCTGATAACAAAGGTACATATAAAGTATTGTAATGGTCTGTACATAAATACTGACCGTTGCCTGTAACAAATGTATAGGTAAAGTATTGTAAAGGTGGGTGACAGTCAGATGCTAAACTAGAAAAGAAAACTTTTGAGTCCCAGAGTGGGTCTGACTGAACCCCAAAATATTTGTTCTCATAGCACAGTGATAACAAAGGCACCCCAAAACACATTTGTTCCTGTCCCAAGGTGAAAACAAAGGTACCCAAGAAGTTTTGTGAAGATCAATTCATAAATACGAGCTGTATAGAACTTGTGACAAAAAACTGATTGGACCTAATTTTGGTACAAAATGGCCACTGGCAGCCATCTTGAATTTTGGACCGTACCCAGAAACACTCATTCTCGTCCCAAGGTGATAACAAAGGTACCCAAGAAGTTTTGTGAAGATCGGTTCATAAATACAGCCTCTACTCTGAGCTGTATTGACATGTGTGCTCACATTGTTCAAGTAGCACTGAATAAGTCAAAGTTCATCTAATTTGCATAATTTCTGCACGAAAAAAAACCCCTTAGAATATGTGATGTATTCCATGTTACTAAACATTCATACAAAAATTTATTCAAATCAGAACTTTCATACAGAAGTTCTGTACAAAAGACTGATTGCACTAATTTTGGTACAAAAAGGCTGCTGGTGGCCATCTTGAATTTCGGACCACACCCAAAAACACTCGCTCTCATCCCACGGTGATAACAAAGGTACCCAACAAGGTTCGTAAAGATTGGTTCATAAATATGGCCTCTAGTCTGAGCTGTATAGAAGTTGTGTACAAAAAACTGATTAGACCTAATTTCGGTACAAAATGGCCACTGGCAGCCATCTTGAATTTTAGACCGCACCCAGAAACACTCGTTCTCGTCCCAAGGTGATAACAAAGGTACCCAAGACATTTCGTGAAGATCAGTTCATAAATACAGACTCAAGTATGAGCCGTATTGACATGTGTACTTAATGTGTGTAAGTCACACTGAAATATCAAAGTTCATCTAATTTGCATAATTTCTGCACGAGAAAAAAACCTGTATTATATGTGATGTATCCCATGGTACTAAACATTCACACAAAAAATTATTCAACTCAGCGCTTTCATATGGAAGTTCTGTGCAAAAATCTGATTGCACCTAATTTTGTACAAAATGGCTGCCATCGGCCATCTTGAATTTCGGATTGGACCCCAAAACACTCGTTCTCGTCCCACGGTGATACCAAAGGGACCCAAGAAGTTTCGTAAAGATCGGTTCATAAATACGGCCTCTAGCCCGAGCCGTATTGGCATTTGCACTTACAGTGCTGAAATTAACACCAAAAAACATCAAAATTAGCCTAATTTGCACAATTTACGCACGAGAAAAAAAAACGTATTATATGTGATGTACCCCATGGTACTAAACATTCATACAAAAAATTATTCAAATCAGAGCTTTCATATGGAAGTTCTGTACAAAAAACAGATTTCTGCATCATCGGTACAAAATGGCGGCTGGCAGCCATCTTGAATTTCGGACCGCACCCCAAAACACTCGTTCTCGTCCCACGGTCATAACAAAGGTACCCAAGAAGTTTCGTAAAGATCGGTTCATAAATACGACCTCTAGCCAGAGCCATAGCCAATTGTTGGCGTACGGACAGACGGACGACGGGCCATGACAATAGCTCAAATTTGACTTCGTCAAAGTTGAGCTAAAAATCACTTCATAAATATGATCTGTAGACTGCTAAAGGTTTTCAGGCTCAGGGCCTATGTATCTATCACGGTTGACTGATTGCGACCAAAGGGGGACGTTTTCATCGAGACATTATACAGAGTCATCCTACTAAGTTACAATGAAATCCCTTCATAAATATGACCTGTAGACTTTGCTAAAGGTTTCCTGGTTTCGGGCAGCCATCACGGCTGACCGATCGCGACCAAAAGATGATGTTCTCATCTAGACATGACCTAAAACCTGCATATGAAATTTCGTGATGATCGGACAAGAACTACGGGGTGTAGCCTATGCTAAAGAAATGTGAACAGACTCACAGATTTCCGCACGATTGATGGCAATAGCTTATCTTGACTTTGTTAAGTTGGCTAAAAAGCAGTTGCTTTGTCAATCTCAAAGTTTCTTTTGGGTAATTTAAAAATTAACAATAAACAAACAAAAATTATTCATATTTTATTAACAGAAACAAAAATAATACAATTCAGGTATCAAATACATGGTTTTAAAACATGTACAGCTGGTGATGAAATAAGCAGAAAACTTCAAGCCTTTTTGAAATTATGGATGAACATGGTATGTAACAGGCTAAGGATATCTGAAATGCCCAAAACTTGTTTATATTATCAGAAAATGTTTCCTTTGTTTTGAAATGAAAGAATATATACATGTACTTTCATTGTAAATTATAAAACCCCAGTACTCTAATGTCAAAATGGCAAAGTTTTCAGCAGAAATATTTCCCATAATACAGTTTGATATTTAACCAAATATACCTTGTTTGACAGAGCTCAGTCAAACAAGATATAATTGATTAAATTCAAAGTTAAACAAGAGAAAAACAGAGTGATTGGAGAAAATTCTGTTGCATCACCCATTTGTTAGGGATTAATAACCATTTCTTTCCTCATAAATTCTCATGAAAACTGTCGAATTTTCATTTTCAGGAAAACTGATAAAAATTTAGTTTTCAATATTTTGCTAATGGAATGAACAGGTATGGTCTTGTCCATCCCATGTGCCTTCTTAACCCTTTATCTAATGAATTGGCCACATTCACACTCATGATTTACAAACAGAGCTGTTATGTTACAAACTTTAGCCAAAAAATATTCAGCGGTTCAGAAATTATGGCTTGGACAAACAAATATCAAAAATATCTTAAGATTTTCTTGATCCTGTGACCTTGACCCTGTGGATTTACAATAATTGATAACACACCGTCTATTGATAATACATATTGTTATGAAGTTTGGTGGAAAAATATTCAGCGGTTTAGAAATTATGGCAGAGACAAATAAAATGTTGACGACGGACGGACGGACAGACAGACGGACGACAGACGACGGACGAATCAGTATAAGAAAAGCTCTGCTGACTTTGTCAGCGGAGCTAAAAAAAAAATATCTAAAAAATTTGTTTTTTGATAGAACCAGATCATGTTACCCTTAATTAGAATAAGCTTGTTTAGCTTGTTCCAATAAGGTGTCACATGATGTATTTTTTGGAAATTTTTGAAAACATTTGAAAAAAAATTAGCAAATTTTGATATTGTGTGCATTGGGTAAAGGGTTATTGGATATTAATGATCAGCAGTACAAGCAGTAAACACAAGAATCACCATTCCAAATTTTACTGTGTTTTCATTTTTTGTCTCAAAAACATATCTTATGACCCCACATTGAAAAGAGCTTGTTACAAGGAGAGGTCATGATCATTGTTTTTTGAATTATTCAATAAAATCTAAGTGTTTTATTGCCTGTTATTCATGACAGATAAGGGTTTCAGTTCACAAAATATGAAGTTACAGTATTCAATCAGCCATTTTGTTTGTCACAATAATTTCAAGAAAAAACAAGCTTAATTGGATATCTCTTAATTGTATATCCCTGTTAATTGAAAATAATTTTCAAACACAAAACCATTTACCATACATTCAGTACAAATTGGATCTGTTAATTGCATATGGGTTGTAGAGTAAACTCCTGTTAATTGTATATAAATTTTTGTAATACATTGAAAAAATTACTGTGACACACACCAAATTCCCCTTATTTATCAACCCGTTTTGGCCTCACTACATCCAATACAGGCATTTATTCAATCATATCTTATTTGACAGAGCTCTATGAGCCAAACAAGATATAATAGAAGAAATGCTCAGTTTACCTCCAGAACACAGGAAAATGACCAAATCCCTATTAATTGTATACTCCTGTTAACTGACTAATTGTCACTGGCAAAATGGATATTCAATAAAGAGGATTCTATTGTATTGTGGGACAGAACAAAGAGTGAAAACAGAAAAATTTGGTAAATCCAAAATGTGAAAAAGGTCCATAACTCTGGGAAAAATTATTGGACGGAACCCATTCCTTGTGCATTTCCATTCCTCTATGCAGGTCTATCAGAATACCATAGGAGATCCAAATCTGACCAACAGCTTACAAAATTACAATGCAAAATGTTTGTATGGACAGACGGAGGGCTTCGCTGGATACCCCTGAATCCTCCATCGGAGGCTGGGGCATAATAAATGCTTGTGTTCGATCATTTTTGTGTTGTTTTCAGTGTAATAAATACAATCAAACATATATTTACTGCTGATGTTGCAAGTTACTTTTCCAAACATATCATCCTACATGACCATTCCTGAATTTGTGACCAATATGGCAGAGAAAACAGATTCATTGAACAAAACTCATCTTTGGTTTCTGTGTCACAAATGGTTTTGGTTTTGCTGTTGTTTGTTTTTAGCCCTTTACCAAATGCAGACGATATCAACAACATTTAATATTTTAAATATTTTTTCAAATTTTTCCAAAAAGTTCAAGAAAACCAAATCATGTGACCCCTCATTATGAGATCAATGAGCTCATTTACTAAGTGGTGACATAGTTTTGATGAAATTTAAAAAAATATAATATTTTTCAACTGCTGAATTTGTATAATAAGCAGGTGGATGTAGCAGATTTGTTATGTAATGGGTTAACCCTTTAAATAAAACAGTATTTTTAAAAAATAAATTAAATTTCGCATTGTTTTTTCCACAATTTTTCAATAAAGCCATAAAAATATGGATATCATTAGAACCAGCTCATTGAGCTGGTTCTAATGATATCCATATTTTTATGGTTTTATTGAGAAACTTCTGAGGTATGTTATGCTGTGGTAGGCTTATTCTGGTTAATTTTCAGGCCATTTTTGGCCACTATGTTAGGTAAAGGGTTAAAATGAAACCGCCTTACAAATGGATAAACCACACAGCCCCAGCAATTTCATATGGGATTTTTCCACTGCTTTGATTGACAGGCTCAGCAATGGGCAACATATTATGCCAGGCTGTTGCCTCTTATTGTCGGATTTCTGTTGAAATCAGGCAATAAGAAGGCAATAATCTAGCATCATAAAGATAATATTCATCCAATTTATATGCTTCCACCATCAAAAATGTGCAAGAATATTTTACCACCAACTGTTTTCAAGTACAGTGGAACCCTGTTAATTGAAGAGCCAACATGTGTGATATATGGAGATTTTGGGAGCGCGGTGACTCAGCGGTAGACTGTTGGACTTCAATGCTAGAGGTCCAGAGTTCGATCCCCATCCAGGACAACCAGCATTGTGTCCTTGGGCAAGGCACTTTATCCCGGTTGCCTGCACGGGGGCATGATGATGGTTTGTAAACACCAAGCTGCAGGCGAGGTGTTTAAATGAGACATCCAGGTATTAAATCTCCATATACCATACATGTTGGTGGAGATACTGTTTTTGCCCCGTATGAAACACAATAGAAACATAGGGGAAACAAATTTGTGGACTCATCTCTCACGCTCCAAAATCAGTTGGACCAAACTCGTGAAAAATTGTTTTGCTTTTACAAATGCAGAAGACAACAGATAGATTTACATCCCTTGGGTTATTACTGGAAATGTAAACATACCAGAAGCTAAATATTTGTTGACAAATTTGCTCTCATTTTATTTTTCTCAAGTTGTTTGATTTAATTATTCAACTATTTACTTGATAACTGCTAAGTATGAGAGAACTGTCAGAAATCTGATGATATTGTGACAATTTTCGGGTTTTTTGGTTCGAATTTTATAAAGAGGCGAGCAGATGTAAAAAGATTTCATTTATACCATATACCCCCAATGTTTCATGTGCTCTTATTCCCTGGATGTTACATGCTCTCATATACATTGATATTGGGTGTGCCCTTTGCCATGGCTATTTATCCTAGGCATTCTGACCAATGACCAATCAGAAGACAGAATTTATCGGGATATTGGACAAGAAAATTACTGAATTAACAGGGATTGTGTCAAGTTCCTGTATTCTAGAGATAAACTTAGCATTTATTCTATTATATCTTGTTTGATAGAGCTCCATGAGCTCTGTCAACAAGATAACATAGATTAAATGCCTGTATTGGATGTACTTAGGCCAAATAGATCTATAAACAAAGGAAAACTTGGGAGAGTGAGGGTTATTTCTCGACAAGTCAGAAGATTTTTATTTAATTTACAGGAGTTTACTCTATACCCTATATTCAATTAACAGGTCAAATTTGTACTGGAGATATGGTAAATTGTTTTGTGTTGGGAAATTATATTCAATTAACAGGGTTAGTCAGTTAAGATATATCCAATATTGTGAGCGCCACTGTATATAAAAATATATCTATGCTTCAGAAGCCTGATCAGCACTTCTTATTTTGCAAGAGTTTAGCAAAGCATTTGTATCTTAATATTGTCATAATGTAACAACATTAAGGCAAAATGTATTATTAAGGCATTAGTTACCCTACCAACTTTTTGCTTTACTGTAAGCTGTACTGTAAGTGAGAAGACATCCACCAAAGGTCAGGCAAACATTGCAGTCTCCTCGGAAAATCTAGATGTATACAGGATTCTGGAAGATTCCTGCAAAAGACATTTGCAAGAATCCAAATAGATTTATAAAAAATGAAAATGAAAAATATTTGTATGCATTTATTGTGTACAGTGTGGTCGCCGTGGGCTGGGCTGGTCTGGTCACTTTCTGGGGGGGGGGGGGGGGGGGAGGGGGGAGCAATATTTCCACAGATACAATAACATTAGACACCACATACTAATTAATAGAATAATTAACACATCACTTCCCATGCGTGTATTTTGACCAGTTCACAGCAGTCATGATGTAATGAAGGGCCTGTAAAATATGAAGTAATACTAGTACAAGTACTGTAAAGTATGAGATATACCTGTGTCTATAAAAAGATATATGGCATTAGTAATATATGAAATATGAGTTGCCTCCCCATAGTTGTTCATATACATGTACTTTTGAAAAAATTAAAAAAACGTGGCATAATTTCAGATGATCAACTGTGCATAAAATAAATAATAATATCTTTATCCAGAAATTTTTATTTTTTAAAAATTTTATTCAGGGTTGAATGACACATTAACAGCCCGGGTCATATCATGATGGTGACAGTTTTACGGGTGGAGGAAGCCGGAGTACCCGGAGAAAACCATCAACGAGCAGCTGTCAGCTCTCCAACACCGTAACTCTGAACTCTGCACCGCGGCACAGGCCAGGTTAGATTGGTTGAAGACATGCGCATCTTCGACATGCAGTACGCCTTAGTACACAGCGTCGTTGTGCTCCCATGTAGGCCATCGGGGTTAATTGCCTTGCACAAGGACACAATGCAGGAGCGCGAATCAGTTGCTGAAGAGAAAAATGGACTTGGGGTTCCTGTATATATATTCAGACCAAAACCCAAATTAAAGATGCATAACACTGCCACTGTTTCACTCATGTTGCAACCCAGTGCATCATTAATTTCTGTAAAGAATGTCCTGGTCTTGCAGCTACGGTCCACCTTTAAGAGAGAGTACAATCAGTACATGTATATTCTAATCTTCAAGTAAGCTCAAAATTTTGGGAAAAATACATTTAGATGTCAGAAATGATGTCGTCTCCTCCATTCTTATTGCCAACCACCATTTATCTCCATCTCTTTAATAGTCATACTTCCAGGAACTTCCAAGATTACTGGACCAATAACTTTTCTGTTAGGTTTGCAAATTGTTCGGACAAAAATTTTTCCCCAGGTGAGCAATATTTCCACGAACGCAACAACATTTGATTCCAAACACTAATTATAGGACTAATCATCTCAAAGTTAATCAATGAAGCACTGGTTACAACCCAGTGCTTCATCAATTAAAATTTTGATGATTTTTATTATATGGTAAACACATGCGTGGACACTACTGTCCACGCATGGATTTCGACCAATCCATGGCAACTATACATTATCTATGATCCTAGCACAGGTAGAAGATTATGCCCACAGAATGTGATGTTTTCAACTTACAAATTTAAGACTAATGTTCAATTAACCCTTTATCCATCCACCCACGTAATATGCAAAATCAGCAGTTGAAAAATATTGTTTTTCAAAACATTCGTTGAGCTCATTCCAACGAGGGGTCACATGATATGGTTTTGTTGAAAGTTTTTGAAAAAATTTAAAAAATGATATTTAAAATAATAAATTTTGATATCGTCTGCGTTGGGTAAAGGGTTAAGAGTAATGCTCAAAATAAAAACATCAGATTCTAATTCTCAAAAACTCATAAATTTGGCTTCTAACATACCTGTAAGTCAAGCAGATCTTAACACAATACACGATGTGAACAATTATAGGTTGGAAAAACTCAACATCTCAAGCATTAACTATCCTTTCAAATACATTATAAATATACATGTAGATGCAAAATCACAGCAAAGATTATGTCCAGGTACATTTATATACATTTCCCTAAAAGAAAACGAGAATAATCCTTAACAGTCCTTGAAATCTGAGTAGTGTTTTTCCATGATGGCTTGGTGGATACAATATTTGCCTTGCCATTCGAAATAAAACCTTTAACCCTCTACCAAAATTTATTTGAATTAATTTCTTTTCTTCAAACTTTTCACAAAATTTCAACAAAAAACATATCATGTGACAATTGGAACGAGCTCATGATGCTCAAGGTGAGCAGAGTCACATGATATGGGTTGGTTGAAATTTTTTGAAAAACAGTTTATTTTCAACTGCTTAGTTTGTAAATCATGTAGGCAGATGCTGCCAATTAGTTAGGTAAATGGTCAGCCCTTAAACCCAACCTTGCTGCCATATACAGACACAACTGCTCGCAAATACAATGTATTATCATTCTTATTTTCCAGATCAAAGCTTACTTATCAAAGAACTCCCATAAGAACAAGGTTACAAGCTATGTTTTGGAGAAGAAAAATGGAAACAGAACAGGATCCCCAACATATGTTTTCTAGGTAAATTCGAAGTTACATTATAAGTGCCTTTGCAGTTGTTCCTAGGTAGGTATAATGGAAACCTAGAATTACCTAGAAAGAACTGCAAAGACACACACAGGATATAGACTGTCAAAAATGTATGAACCTGCCCTCCCCCCCCCCCCCCCCCCCCCCCCTCCAGGCCTTTCAGGGTTAAATCACTTCTTATGAAATTGGACAAAAAAGCATAAAAAAACAATCCAGCCTATCCATCTTGTCCTCTAATTTGGGAACATTCCTGTAATTGGGGACATTGGTGATCACCATGAGTTCAGTGTAATTTACAGTCCTGAGATGGACACATCTGCAGAATAACCCGGTTTAAGAAATATAAGTGTAAAGTTTGTGTCCAGGCCCTGAGGCCAAGTTATGTGAACACAATAAAGTTCCAACAATGCCTTCAATCCCTTTCCCATGCCACCATAGCATACATGTAATGAAGACTATTTTTGTAGACTATAAATAACATATTTATAAATGTAAATCATCAATACAAAAACATTGCCATTTGAATAAGGTCTCGATTAGTAATAAATTTGTTAAACCAGTCATTATTTGTGGATAATGAATGCCTTTTTAATGTCTTCTTAAAATGAAGACCAAAAGCAATTCCATCAAAATATGGATATCTCTTAACTGAATAACCCTGTTAATTGAATATACTTTAATTGGATATAGGTTATAGAGTTAACTTCTATTAATTGAATAACAAACTTGTGTAATATGCAAAGAAATTACCATGAGAATCACCATATTCCCCTTGTTTACAGACCTATATGGCCGCAGCAAATCCAGCAGCCATATGATCTATTGTATCTTGTTTGACAGAGCTCCATGAGCTCTGTCATACAGGATATAATAGAATAATTGCTCTGGTTATCGCTAGAATACAGGGAAGTCGGTAATTCCCTGTTGGCTGAATACTTCAGTTAACTGAATAATTCTCACTGGCAATGGCAGTCCACATAGAGAGCATTCTGGTATACCGACAGTCTATGCAACCAGATCCATTTCACCTGTTGGTCATTTTCACAAAATTTCATGTACCGACACATGTTGGGCTGCATCAATTTTGGGGCCTCAGGGGAGTACCCCCAATAGGAGACACACTGGGAATTTTCTCAGTGGATCATATGGCCGGTCAGCCTATGTGTGTTTGTCGGAAAGTTTCTTCATTGGCAGGCTTGGCAATTTCAGGAGAGCGATTTTTTAGCTCTCCTTACTGCCCTCCTGAAAGAATTAAGGAGAGCGAAAAAATGCCCTCCTAAATATTTTGGTCTGGGATGATTGAGATTACATGTATTATGCTCACATTAATTTTTTGTTGTAAAGCAAAAATGTAATTTAACTTCGAAGTCACATAACATCACGTAATTTCATTTTGAAAGTGGTTTAGTGGTAAAAGGTAATGGCTGCAACCATACCCAAACACAGCTGCAATCATTTGAAGCAAAATGGGTCACAGCAATATTTTTTTTTCTGTCAGTTTCAAGTTCAACAACTGACATCACAGTTTGAGGTGTAATTTTTCAGGGAATATTGACACTATAATATACTACCATTACTACTATCCTGTCACTTGAAGCACTTGCACCAGGATATGACTGTAGATTCAAGCAGACCTGTTGTCCAAGAAAGTCATACGCCTACCACTACCACCTTCAACCCCCTTGGGGGGTTGAAGGTGGTAGTGGTAGGCGTATGACTTTCTTGGACAACAGGTCTGGGTACACACACAGGTCTTGTCAAGTGTGTGTTCGGTTGTTGAGTGAGACATCTAGATGTCTAAGAGATTTCGCTTTACCTTAATAAAGTTAATAAAATCACTGATGTAGTCTGTTGGTTTCAGTTTCAATGAGTTCGTTCAACTGGATACTTAAAATGCTGTGTAAAGCTATTTGCTCTCCTAAGCTGATTGAGGAGAGCGATTTTTTGCCCTCCTGCATTTTTCAGAATGCCAGGCCTGCATTGGGTTCATCCTAACTTCCCTGTCATCATTCTTAATCATTCTAGGGGATCACCTGTTATGCCTATTGAGTCAGGAAACATATAAAAGGATAACAAATGAATAATGTTCATCTGATCTATGTTGTGTTCTCATTGTCTCATTTTCTCCCTTATTGACTCATCCAGTGGATGAGTCAATAAGGGAGAAATTGTGACAATGAGAAAACTGCTGGGTAGACTAAATGACAAGAGTCCATAGGGGCCACTAGTCCAGTTCCCTCCCAGTAAGATAGTTTGATCAGTACAAACACAGTAAAATCGTTTGGCTGGTTTGGGCTTGGTTTTGCAGTTTGACTTCCAGTTTGCTGCAAAAAAATGGAACTGAACTGGACAACACCTCCGAAAGAAGCTGAGCTCTACCAGTACAGTGCTTCTGAGAGTAAAAACTGAAAATATAATGAAACATAAAAAACAATTTTGGTGTATAAAAGTATCAGGATGTAACCAATACATTGGGAAGAGGATTAACAAAGATAAAAAATACCTAAAGATTCTATGATAATGATCAGTTAACAGTTAAAATTAATGCCATTTGAACTGTATTATTACAAAACCTTTCTATAATACAGCGTGTGGAGATCAGATTATCACTAATCCAAAAGTGAATGAACAAAATGGACAAACATAAGAAAATGATTTTTTGGTCGTGCAATACATGTGAACACAATACTGGCTGATTTGGTCTGTTGGGTCCAGTAAATTGTTCAGTCTCCTGCCATCTGTAAGTTAACTTAAAATTTCAGCTCTTTCACTGATAAAGCCTACTAAAGGGAGACAACAATAAAAAAACATGAAAACAAACAACTGATTTTTCCTCCCTCAACTCCAACAATAAACCTGTCTGCACATTGTCATTCATCACAATCAAAGCTAAGGTAAGTGCATGTACATGTAATCTGTTCTCATGAATGGATATACTGAACCAGCTAAAGTCAAGGATACAGAACATGTTTGCATTTTAGAATACAATTTCACCCTACATGTTCATGCATATGATGTGGACAACCATCCAAATTTATTTTGATTTTGCTCATGGACACAATGTATTTAGCATACATGTATGTAGTCTTTATTTTGTAGATTGTCCAACTTGGGTGAAACTCTTTTGATCTGTATGTTCATTACAATGATGACATTGGTGCCAAGTGAAAGTACAAACTGATGTATCAAAGCACAGCACTTCACCTTCTGTCCATATTCAATTTGACTATTCTGCATACTGTCGGGTCAAGGGAGCATGGTGGTTCAGTGGTGATGGCACTGAACTTCAAACCGAGAGGTCTGCAGTTTGATCCCTGTCAGGGATAACTGCATAGTGTCCTTGGGCAAGGCACTTAATCCTGATTGCCCATGTGGGGGCATGGTGGCACTAGTAACGATTAGTCGACTAGTCGATGTCGACTCTGGGCATACCAGTAGTCGACTCTCAATTGTGCAGTCGACTAGTCGGATTAGTTCAAGCTTTTAGGTAAATAGTATCCCTGCTGTGCCACTGTCAGACAGTTTGAACAGCAATATTGAGCAATCAATCTATACATCCATTGCCATCTAATAGTAGTGACAGTAGTTTGTTTTAACTGGTACTAGTAGAGTGCTGAATTATTTTGGGCTATCAGGATATGTTATTAATTTGCCTTGTTGCAATTTATGGGAGAGTGCCTATAGGCACTCTCCCATAAATTGCAACAAGGCAAATTAAATAAGACTATATAATTTCACTCTTAGCATAATTAGAAGCACATTAACAGAACAATGTTCCAGTAAGTTGCCCAAGTGAAGCCAAATTTGGACCTTCAGCACTCTACCGGAACACCAACACTGTTATAAGGAGACAAGTTATCACCAATGACTAGTCGAAGTCGACTTGACTTTTGGGTATTGACTAGTCGACTTTGGAATTCAGTAGTCGTTTGAGCACTAGGTGGCACTGTTCACTAAGGTGTACTGCACGTCAATGGTGCACTTGTCTTCAACCAATGCTAAGCCTGTTTATGTGGAGTTTGTACATTGGGGAGTCTGGCAGTTGCTCGCTATTGCTCTTGGTTCTCTCCACTACTCTGGCTTCCTCCATCAGTCAAATTGTCCAAAATGACCCTGGCTGTCAAAAATGTTGTTCAACCCTAATAAATAAAATAAATAAATACTGTCAAGTACATGTATTAGCAGTGATACATAACATGCCATAGCAGCGGTCTGTAAATTTTTTTCACAATAATTTAAGGCATATTATATCAACCCTTGAAAGCAAAATGGTGCCAACAACAATGCTTGAGCATTGCAGTTGGCACCTTTATGCCTTCAAGGGATGCAATATACCTATTCTGTTTAAGAGATGCCAAAGTATACATGTATGAGACAGTTCAAAGCGAGATTCGCCAATGTCCTTACCAACAAAAATATACTGGAGTTACAACTGGTATCTCTACATACATGTATGTCATGATTTTCTACCCTGTACTTTCCATCTGCAGTGTTCTTGATTAAATTTTGGAGGAATTTCCTGGTGATGTGCTTCATATCATATTTGAATGGAAATTATTTAGTCTCTATGGAATTGCCTGTTCACAGTTTACAGGAGTGTATATCTGTGGGCACTCTTCCATAAGCTGTAACACAGCAAAGATATGTAAACAAATGTTGAAAATGTTGACAACCAAAATTAATAAATCACTCCACCAATTAACCATGGGAGTGTACCTGTAGGCACCCTTCCATAAGCTGTAAGAAGGCAAAGATATGTAAACAAATTTTGACAACCAAAAATAACTAGAGGTGTGACTGTCCCAGATAGGCCTGTCAATATCCCCATCGCCATATTCTAAGGCATAACTGTGGGAAAAAAAGTTCCAATCAAAACTATAATCACAGGTACACAGGTTCCCATGGTTGTGATCATCCATACCAAATTTCAATGAAATCGAACCATAAACATCTGAGAAAATCTCCAGACAAAATTCTGGACAATTTCAGGCATTATTCTAAGATGAAAAGAGGCGTAACTCTGGCAAAAAAAGGATTGATCGAAACTATATTTGCAGGTGCACAGGATCCCACGGCAGTGAACATCCATACCCGGTTTCAAAGTAATCGACACATAAACATCTGAGAAAATCCCCGGACAAAATTCAGACATTCTAAAATGAAAAGGGACATAACTCTGGCAAAAAATGTCCGATCAAAACTTTTATCGCAGATGCACAGGTTCCCATGGTAGTAAATGGCCATATCAAGTATCAAAGGAATCAACCCATAAACATCTGAGAAAATCTCCGAACAAAATTCTAGGTCTGCCTTTTTAAGTCAAAAAGAGACATTATCCTGGTAAAAATAATCGGACCAGAACTATAATCGCAGGTGCATAGGTTCTTATGGTGGTGAATATTCATACCAAGTTACAAGCAGATTGGTCCATAAACGTCTGAGAAAATCTCCGGCCAAAATTATGGATGGATGAACAAGGTGATTACAGTAACCCCCCCCCCCCCCCCCCCCCCCCCCTTAAAAGATACATGAAAATTCGAATGGGGAGTCTCAGTGTAGAAAAATTGTTAAAAATAATGTTTTAGTACAATTTACTGGAGAGTGCCAATTGGCACTCTCCAGAAAATCTTACCAAAACTATTTTCTGTGGATATTTTTGCAGAGAAAAGCTAATGCACATAGAACACTTAATACAGCCATAATTGTGGCTTCCAGTATTCAACCAGTTAAATTGTCTTATGCACTAACCGCCTAAGTGCCAGGCTAATTCATTAAATACAATGACATGTAATTTTCAATAGCTTGTGCATGATACAGAGTCAGTGCGTTGTGACCTTTGACAGATGAAATGCAGAGACTTTTGATTGTGTAATCACGTAATACTGTTGTATTGGAAGTTGAGATTCTTGCTTAACAATCAAGAAACTGGGTTGTCTAATGGGCTGATCAACATTTTTCATAACTCACAGCAGGCCTGCTGTTTTCAAAATTGTGCATAACCCATTTATTGTTCACTTGGTCTGAGCTTTGGTTACCTATCGTTCATTCCCCTGTACTTGATTCAGGTAACCCACCAGGTTACCTAAATATATATGAGTCCTAACAATGCTGATATATGAACTGTTGTATCACAGCCAAGTTCTTGCTCCTATGGACAATATCCTGATGAACAGAGATGAATCCTTGGGATTAATAATGAGGCTGTGTGGCAGCAATTCAGATACAAATCAGTTGCAATTATAGCCTAATCTTGGCATGTGCTAGCATGCTGCAAAAGAGTATGGCATCCATATAAAGCTAATGTGAGCGTACTAGACCATTCAACTTGGCGAAAATTTTGCATGTGACCCCTTTTTGTTCGCATGTTTTTCATTTTAAGTGACCTCCATGCATCCCAAATGGTCGTTCACTTCAAATCGACAGGCCTGTCACAGGAATAGAAAAAAAGAACCTTTATGTATATTGTTAACAGTTTATGCTCTGTAGCATGGCAGTAACCAACAGGAAAAAAAGTGTTGTGATGCCTTTCTGCGTTCCCTTAACTCTTTCAACATGAGAGGCTGCTTTTCCGGTCCAGTAACACGATATGTCATAATTTCACTAAGTAGGATGGTTACTAAGTGAATGTGAGTGGTAGAACAATTAATATTTTCAACGTGCAGCCTGAAGGCTGCATGTTGAAAATATTAATTGCTCTACCCCCAAATAACGGATATGGACTCTTCCAATTTCTGCCATTTAACTAGCATGAAAGACACAGTTAAAACTAAAAGTCCTGTCATGAAATGTGCACAAATAACATGTCGATCTGCGCGTTAATCTACACATTATGACCATAGTAAGGCTATCGAATTCTGTACATATGGCCTATACACAAGCAATGTTTCAGCCAATGGATCTTCAGATAACCCGGAGGTCCATTGGCAGAAACATTGCCTGTGTTTGCTATGAGTAACCAGGAGAACCTGCCATGCTTTGGATGTCATTCGATATGACAATTGCACACAATTCCTACACGTAATTGAGCCTAGATAAGTGCACAGCTCGTGACAGGACTTCTAGTTTTAACTGTACCACCCGTGTTGAAAGGGTTAACTACACCAGACATGTTGCTTACATATACGTCTTAATGGAATTTCCACCAAAATAAATAGCAACAACCAACACATGGTAAGGATATGACTGTGCATTAGTTGTTGAAATTTACCTGGACAGAAATTCGGTTAGATATGATCTGCATTCCATTCCGTTCATATGTGGGTGCAGTGCACAACCTCTGAGTTGAGTTAGTCCTGAAATATTGTCATGCCTCACTGGCAAACATGCGGGACTAGGAATTCAATTCCTGCTGAATTATTTTGTTGTAACCTGTAGTTTGTTTGTGTATTTTAATTGAAGTAACTTCCATTTAATCTAAACAATTGTCTCAGGTTATTTCGAAGTGTGAACTACATGTGAATGGCTGAATAATGGAGTTGAATACAACAGACCTGTCTGTAGCTTAACTCTTAGAAACTGGGAGTCGAGTTTTCTTGCCTGTGATGTAATACGTTAGGTAATCTGGCTGTGACAATTTGGCTGTCTTTGGGCTGGGGAGAATAAAACACTGAGCAGGTGCTTCTAGTCAAGTGTCAACAGACGACACTTGACTAGAAGCACCTGCTTTACTGTAAGTTTTTCGCGGTGTGTCATGTTCAATAAATTCATTCTGATCCCCCGGCCTCTAAGTTAAAGTTAGATGCGAATAACTTATCTAATTTTGTACCCTGAAACTTACATGTATGTGCTCTTTCATAGCAACAGCACATATCTTCTGTAGAAAAACTAAACATCTGAGGAATTAAATACAAACAAAACAAACTTCCAGCCATCAAATCTAAACACATCTTACAATGAAGTCTCATGTCATCATCGTGGCAAACAATCTGCAAGTATTTCTTTTGCACTTTCTGAAATTGTGTCGGGAAATGCTATGTCAAATTCAACTATAAGGTCTCCTCGTCGACTTTGTTGTTTAGGATAAGGAAGTCCTTCTCCCTGGATTCTTTTGAGTGTCTGTGGTTTAATCACTTCTTTAAGGTGCAAGGGCACCTTCCTGCCATCAATTGTAGGAACATGAACAGTTGCACCACACAATGCCTGAAAATAAAAATGAAACATTTCATGTTCAGGACCTGCAGTCTTCAGTATGGCCACTATGGAATACAGTTAAAACTAGAAGTCCCGTAATGAAATGCACACAAATAGCATGTTGATTTGCGTGTTAATCTACATGTTATGACCATAGCAAGGCGATCAAATTCTGTACATGTGGCCTGTGCACAAGCAATGTTTCAGCCAATGGACCTCCGGGCAACCTGGAGGACCATTGGCAGAAACATTGCCTGTGTTTGTTATGAGCAACAAGGAGAACCTGCCATGCTTTGGATGCCATTCGATATGGCAATTGCGCGCAATTCCTACGTGCAATTAAGCCTAGATAAGCGCACATTTTGTGACAGGACTTCTAGTTTTAATCGTACTAGTAGCCACTTTCCACAGGGCAATAATGTATTTCCATGGACACAATAATATTTGATTCCAAACACTAATTATAGGAATAATCATCAAACATTTAATTGATGAAGCACTGGGTACAAACTGGTGCTTCATTAATTAAAATTTTGCTAATGATTTTTATTACCTGGTAAATGCATGCGTGGATATCATTGCCCATGCATGGATTATGACCAGCCTACAGCGACTGGATTGTACATGTACATGTATGTTTTCGACATATTGAACATTTATGAGATTTGAGTACCCTTTTTTAAGAATCTTAATTGTCTCAAAAACTAATAATTTTAAGAAAAGTAAAATTAGTAAATACATTATATACATGTACATGTACATGTAGATTTGTTTACCGAGATTGAAAAAGTAGTCTCTTCATCGGATGATAACGTGGGTGTGAAATGCTTATACAATACCCTAGTTAACTTGGACAAGATTTCATAAATAAAAAATAAGGCAAATTTGGGCAGCATGGTACATGCATTTATCTACATGTATTTATTGGTGTTTCAAGGTCACATATTTCTACACAATGGCTCATCATGACTGCAACATGGATTTAAAGTAAAGTCCAGCCAACATTGTTTATACCCATGTTTCCCATTTTAGAGGACTTTCACCTCAAATATTGGTTACCAGGTCCTATTGCACATGTAAAACAGAGTTTGTTTACCACAGTAAACGAGAACTGCTTCACTTCTTGGTAGTGTTCAACCGATGATTGGAACTGGCCACCACAACCAGCCATTTGAGAGCAATCGGATGATAATGGCAACAGTTCCTGGAATATCGGTGCAGCCAATAATTGCTAAGCATTTTGTGATGATTCATGAACAACATATTACTATCTTCTGCAATTGTTCAACTGTTAATGTAAAGTGATGTCAATGATACTATTCAATAAAGTTGAGATAAAACCACAATGCATATTCTTAATCTCTCTAGACGCTCATTTATGAGATATCCAATGTACACGTTGAAAAACATGTAAAGTTACAATGAGCATACTTGTGGCAATTATCAGTTCGTACCGGAAAAGTGATGGTTGCACTCCATGGACTCAGGTTGCAGTAAAATTACCAGTCACAGACATGTCGATTTGAGGCAAACAGATGTTTGGGTCCACATGGAGGTTACCCAAAATGAAAAACATTTGAACGAAAAACAGGTTTATGTTAAACTGTCTCTGTGTCACGCAAAACTTTTGCCAAGTTGAATAATCTAGTACAAATGAATGGTGAGATGATGTTGTGCATCAACCAATCATCAGCTGCATAGGTGTTTGCATCTGCCTGGAGTATACATGCAGCTGCTCTGTTGTTCAATTATTGGCCCACAGAGCAGCTATATGTCAGGTAAAATTAAATGCACACATGTACATGTACATGTATGCTGATAATTGGTTGATGCGCAACATCATTTTAAACTGTTGATCATCTTAAGATGTGACATTATCATTGACATACATGCAGGTACAAAATCAGGAAACGGTCATAATTCATGTCTCTGCCATGCATGTGAAAGACAAGAAACTCACTAAAATTGGAAGTTGTCCCTTTAGACAGGGGCGGACTGGGCCAAGAATTTGGCAAGAAATGTAACCAGGAAATGCATCAGGGCAGGCCCCGGATCCAGAGAAAATTTTGATATTTCAAACTGAACAGGCGCTGCTTCCTTGCATCTGAGTGATCAATGGCAGTTCACACAGAGGACATTTCAATGCCATTGTTGGATCATCTTCATCATTCATTTGCCA
Organism: Pictodentalium vernedei; assembly: GCA_031216915.1. NCBI lineage: Eukaryota > Metazoa > Mollusca > Scaphopoda > Dentaliida > Dentaliidae > Pictodentalium > Pictodentalium vernedei. The sequence goes on from CM062291.1 coordinate 312,234,406, forward strand.
ATGGGAGAAAATTTAGATTTTTCAAATTAAAAGAATGCTGTTTCCTTGCATATGAGCGATCAGTGGCACACTAATTGGCAGTCCATGTACCGATTGCAGATGGTAAATCCCATAATATCTTGGTTCTGCATATCCTTAAATATTCTGCTATGCTCTAGTCAACTCTACACACGTTTATAATGGGGAAACTTGACTGAAAAGGCCAGATATCAAAGAGATTTTTAATAGTCAGTGTTAAATATAGAATAACCAGAAATTGCCGGGTTTTAACTGTCGGTTGTCATAATCAGCAGATGCCACATAACCGGACGGTTCCAATTGCCGATCATTGGTTCATCACTATAGCTCGTGAGAATCAAAATCGATAAATCGATTCTTGTAAACCGGGGCAAATTTTAAAACCTGTGTACAGGCACAGTACAGCTTTGGACTGGTCGTAATCCACATGTGGACAGTGATGTCCATGCATGCATTTACAAGGTACATGTGCTGGTGATAAAAATCATCGTCAGCAAAATTTTAATTTATTAAGTGCTTCATGAATTAAATTTTTGATGATCATCCCTACAATTTGTGTTTGGAATCTAAAATCATTGCATCCTTGGAAATATAGTCCACCTGTGGAAAGTGACCAGTCAAGAGAAGGTGTACTGTACATTGTACCAAATCATCTGTGCATATTACTGTAAATGTATGCAATGTTTGGTAGTGTTCAACCGATGATTGGAATCACCCACCCCAATTGACCGATTGTGGGCAATCGAATGGCAACAGCAATGTCTCTTGGAATATCGGTTCAACTAATTGTTACCTGGCAGTTTTTCTTGATGATTCATTAACCACATTTTATTATCTTCTGCAATTGTTCAATTGTTAATGTAAAATGATGTCAATGAGAGCATTCAATAAAGTTGAGAAACAACCACAGCATGTATTCTTAATTTCTCTTGACGTCCCTTTACGGGATATACAAGTTAATCGACATGTAAAGCTTACAATTCAGCGTACATGTACTTATAGCAGTTGCAAGTTCATACCAGAAAAAGTGAAGGTTGCATTCCACTGACTCAGGCTGCAGTAAAATGACCAGTCGCACACACTTGGGTGATACACGTGGCAGCCGTGGCACCGCCTAAGTGTGTCCATCTGGTCATTTTACTGCGACCTGAGTCAACAACATTGAACACTGTGAAATATGTTCAATTTATACAGTTCTTTCAAGCCTTGACTCTTCTAGCAGTGCACAGTATTACAGGTGGAATCATACGAGTGTGAGCTCAAATGACCGGTAATTGGGCAGCGGCCAGTTTTGGTAATCGGTTGAACACAAATGTATGGGCAATGTCCTGTGTATTACATATACCTGTTTCAATGAAATTTTACACTTGTGGCGGATATCTGCACCATCCCTGGTATATTGTGGATGTGGCTTGTCCCTAATAACAAATACAATATCTGCAGGTACATTATGACGAGTCTGATCACCCTCTTTTGGGAAAGTTATTTTTGTTCCTGCTTTCCATCCTGGCTTAATATCTATCGACAGTATTTTTTCCTCCACTCGTGTGGAATGCCCATCTGGATTTAAGACTTTTCTTGTAATTTTAAGTCTTTTAGTTGTCCCTTTAAAAATGTCTTCTAGAGAAACAGGCAAATCCTTAACAACTGCACTGTCCTGTTTCTTGCCTGGGCCTGAACCTCCTTGTCCAAAGCGGGCAAAACCAGGTTGTCCTGATTGGTTGTAATGTCCGAATCCAGAAAAGGGGTCATCTTCGAAGTCCATATGTTCTTCAGGGCCACCAACACCATGTCCGTACTGGTGGAATGAGCTATGACTGACACCCGGACCACCGCTTCCAAAACTGAAGAAATTCTGGAAGGGATCGCCATCTCCAAAAAACATTTTAAATGTTTCACGTGGATCTCCCTGGTAGGAATAAGTGAAATGTGTTCCATCCATGCCTCCGCCGGGCCCACCATGACCCCCCTTCAGACCATCTTCGCCGTATGTGTCGTAGATTTCCTTCTTTTTCGAGTCGCTCAAAACGTCGTACGCTTCAGCAATCTCCTTGAATTTTTCCTCTGCACCAGGGGATTTATTTTTGTCTGGGTGATACTTGAGAGCCATTTTTCGGTATCCTTTTTTAATTTCATCTTCTGTAGCACCGCGACTAACGCCCAATATTTTATAATAGTCCTTCCCCATCTTCGATGATCTTACTATGTTGTTACTATTTCGACAAGTAAATTTCAACAAAATGCCCCGTCAACTTGTTAAAAACCACTATGGTGTACGTGACGTCAAAATGTTTAAAAATAAATGCTGAGGATTTCCCGAATTTACCAGAAGTTTCCAGAAACTTATCTTTTCCGTTAAGTTCGACCAATGGATAATCGCGTTTGAAATGAAATCACGCCCAGTTGAAAAAAACTTTTTAGAGTAAATTTGATTGGTTATTCCCTTTGACTAGTTTCTGTAGTTAGTAACACGACATAAATAAACACACGTGCTCCAGAGCATTCTTGAATATTCAACAATTTTATTGTCATTGGCGGAAATAAATTTACGAATTCGCTGATTATGCGACAGAAAGAAAATTCGCACAGAACACTTCACACAAGTTGAAAATCTAATAAATAACTTTTGTGAAATTTGGAACTCACATTACTCTCCTCACCAGTGATCAACAGCAATAATAACACTAACAAACATTTTACTGCAGAGGAGTTTTCATAACACAGGAGAGAGAAAATGTCATCAGTGAAAGGACCTGCCATTGGTATTGACCTGGGAACAACTTATTCATGTGTTGGTGTATTTCAACAGGGTAAAGTTGAAATTATTGCAAATGACCAAGGCAACAGAACAACGCCCAGCTATGTTGCATTTACAGACAGTGAGAGACTTATTGGAGACTCTGCAAAAAATCAAGTAGCAGTAAATCCACTAAATACTGTATTTGATGCTAAAAGACTTATTGGAAGAAAATACGAGGACACCAGTGTACAAAGTGACATACAACACTGGCCATTCAAAGTTATCAACAATTCTGGCAAACCAATGATTCAAGTTGATTACAAAAATGGAACGAAAACTTTCAACCCAGAAGAGATCTCATCTATGGTGTTAACAAAGATGAAAGAAACTGCTGAATCTTATCTTGGGAAAAGAGCTTCTGATGCTGTAATTACAGTGCCAGCATATTTCAATGATGCTCAACGACAGTCAACAAAGGATGCTGGTGCCATAGCAGGACTCAATGTTTTACGAATCATAAATGAACCAACAGCTGCTGCACTGGCATATGGTCTTGACAAAAATCTCAAAGGTGAGAAAAATGTTTTGATATTTGATTTAGGTGGTGGAACATTTGATGTTTCAATCTTAACGATTGATGAAGGATCATTATTTGAAGTGAAGGCAACAGCTGGAGATACACATTTAGGTGGTGAAGATTTTGATAACAGAATAGTGAGTCATTTCATTGAAGAGTTTAAACGGAAACACAAGAAAGATATATCCAAAAATGCTCGTTCAATAAGAAGACTGCACACAGCATGTGAACGTGCCAAGAGAACATTATCCAGCAGTTCCGAAGCTAGCATTGAAATAGATTCTTTATTTGAGGGTATAGACTTTTACAGTAAACTAACAAGAGCTAGGTTTGAAGAGCTGTGCACAGACTTATTCAGAGGTACATTACAACCAGTAGAGAGATGCCTTAAAGATGCTAAAATGGACAAAGGTAAAATACATGAACTTGTACTGGTTGGTGGTTCAACAAGGATTCCGAAAATTCAAAAACTCCTAAAGGAATTCATGAATGGAAAAGAATTAAACAAATCAATCAATCCGGATGAGGCTGTTGCATATGGGGCTGCTGTACAGGCAGCAGTGTTGAGGGGAGATGACAGTGATTGTGTGAGAGATGTTTTATTAGTTGATGTGACTCCTTTGTCACTTGGCATTGAAACTGCTGGTAAAGTAATGACAAAACTCATTGACAGAAACACAACAATTCCAACAAAGAATTCTCAGCTCTTTACTACCTACTCTGATAACCAGCCTGGAGTTTCCATTCAAGTGTTTGAGGGAGAGCGAGTAATGACAAAAGACAATAGATTGATGGGACAGTTTGAACTGTCAGAGATCCCTCCAGCACCTCGTGGAGTTCCACAGATTGAAGTATGTTTTGACATTGATGCCAATGGTATTCTCAATGTAACTGCTGTTGAAAAAGCTTGTGGAAAATCAAAATCAATTACAATTAAAAATGAAATGGGAAGTTTGAGTCGGGAAGAAATTGATAGAATGGTGAATGAGGCAGAACAATACAAGGAAGAGGATAATAAACAAAGAGAGAAAATATCTGCAAGAAATCAATTGGAAACGTATATATTCAGTGTTAAACAGACTGTATCAGACTCGGGGGATAAACTAACAGATGAAGATAAGAAACAAGCAAGGAACATGTGTGATGAAGCCCTGGGCTGGCTTGACAATAATTCATTTGCAGAAAAAGAGGAATTTGATAAAAAAATGAAAGACGTGCAGCATGTCTGTATGCCAATTATGTCAAAAATATATAATTCGCATGGAAGTTCACAAAATAATGGAGAACATTCTTCAAGTGGTCCATCAGTGGAGGAAGTTGATTGACAGTTACAAACAGGTTAGCTTAACCCTTTACCCAACGTAACGGCCAAAACCGGCCGGCGCTATTCTAAAAAAATCGCCAATTAATTTCATTATTTGTTTCATTTTTTGTCTCAAAAAACATAGGTTATGACCCCTCATTGGAACGAGCTCGTCAAGATCGTTCCAACGAGGGGTCATAACCTATGTTTTTGAGACGAAAAATGAAAAAAATTAGTTATTCAAGAATTATTTTTGCAAGTGTCATCTGCTTTTCAGGTTAGGTAAAGGGTTAAAAAACAGAATAGACACTGAGAAGATAAAATATATGGAGAGGAACAAGAACAATTCCATCACATTTTACTTTCATTGAATTACACTAGTTTATGATATCTTTTCTCAGAGAGCTTTCCACGAAATGATATCACAGGATTCTAGGTAAAGAACCAAGTTGTAAACCAAAAGAAATATTCTTTGTTACTTTTCACTCAATGATAATACCAGTTTTTGACAGTGAGTCTTTGAGAGAGCTTATCAAGAATCACCAAAAGTGGCTGGTCTTTTCTTCGAACGAAAATTAATTAATGTGTTAGTTAATTTCAACAAGAGAAAAAATCTGCCCAGAAGAGAAAAAATCTGCCCAGTGGTCTTCACAAAATTGCCTTTCTGGTTGGTTCTGTTATTTAATCAAGTGTTTCTGCCAAAAAGATAGCTAATAACACCTCACTGGAATGAGCTCATTGAAATGACTTGTCATAAGCTATATTTTTTGAAGAAGAAAAAAAAAGAAAATTTCTAGTGATTCAAGAATATTTTTTTGAAAGTTTTGTCCAATGGTTGTATTCAGGTAAATGATAAAGAGATAACTTTCCCAAAATTCCAACAGTTTATTTCATTTTGTACCTGTTGGTACTAGACTTTTCACGGTTTTTGTGTGATTTTTAATAAATGTTATCAGAGTTTTTTATGATTTAGTGATGGTAGTATTGGCAAAGCAGGAATCTGAGTTAACCAGTCTGGCAGTCATGTTGACTGAAAACTGTTCCAAATAAGTTAGGGCCCTTCGACCGTCAAATTTTGAGTCAAATTGAATCAAGCATCAGATTTCGATTCAAATTGAATCTTGAATCGAATCTCACCGCTTTTCAAGTTGTGGATATTGCACCTTCTTTCAGCCATTAATATTGTCAGCCTACATTCAAATATTGTATGCAATGTTGTTTCATGCATTGTATTAAGCAAAAATTGAAATATTCCAGACATGAAGCAGTATAATTGCAGATGCGGAACCTACTTGAACTCTTCTTCTATCATCAGGTCTCCTGTACAGGAGACCTGGTGATAGAAAAAGAGTTAAAGAGGAGACACTTTGTAGGATGTTGTAGGATTGAAGAGTTTTCAAATCGGTATGATTAAAATCAAATTGAATCAAATCGAATGATGGGGATTATTTTGAATCAAATTGAATTTTGAAACTTCACAGGTCCCTAAAATAAGTTACACAACGAAAAAAAAAATTTATATGGTATACTTCCAGTTGCACGTTTACTTTAATGGACAGCTAAAAAAAACATGGACCAATAAACAGATGTAGACTACTTGGTTTTACACAGTGAAATAATTGTTGAAATGTGTAGGTTTGCTCTTATTTTGGGAAACATCAAATAAGTTAGATGAAAATCGAGTAGCACTCAAATTGCATGTTGCTTCTGGCTCCAATAACTTGCCATAAATTCAATAATTATTTTTTTTTATCAATTGCTGATTGTTCAGTTAGTTGACTATATATATACATGTATATTGTGTTTTTAAAAAAATATGTGACAGGATTATGAATATTTTTCATGTTTCAACTTTTACAACAATCATTTGCCATATTTTATTTAATTCAATAACATTTTTTCTGTTGATTGCTCATTGTTTACAGAAGAATTCCATATTTGTTGACAACATGTATTTACCCAATTATATCTTGTGTGACAGTGCTCACTGAGCTCTATCAAACAAGGTATATTTGATTAAATATCAAACTGCATTATGCAGAATATTTGCTTCTGAAAAGTTTGCGTTTTGACATCGGGTGCACAGGGTTAATCCATACTGGGTATAGATAACATGTGCATAACAAAAATTTTCACCAAAAGTACAGGGAATTAACCAATTTTTAGCTAACTTGTAGCCTAACACAATTTGAGGATGGCACTTGCAAAAAAGATATTAACCCTTTACCCAACGTAACGGCCAAAACCGGCCAGCGCTATTCTTAAAAATCGCAAATTAATTTTCATTATTTTTTCATTTTTTGTCTCAAAAACATAGGTTATGACCCCTCATTGGAACGAGCTCGTCGAGCTCGTTCCAATGAGGGGTCATAACCTATGTTTTTGAGACAAAAAATAAAAAAAAATAGTTATTCAAGAATTTCTTTTGCAAGTGTCGTCTGCTTTTCATGTTAGGTAAAGGGTTAAATAACTCAACATTTTTCAATTTTTGCCTTCCAAACATAACCTTGGAACCCTTGAAAGGGGATCTCAGCCTTGTTTGGCATTTTTTTAAAAAGCTTTACAACATATAGGTTGTGTTTTTGAAAAAACAGGTGTCATAATTAGGCCTAAAAAAGTTAAACTTCTCTTTCTCAGGCCTCCTGTATAGTTATTTTGGCTGCCACATACTCTCTTCTTATAACTAATGCAAATTTTTAAAAAAAAAAAAATTAAATGGTTTCTGTCTGATATTTTACCCAAGTTAATAAAATTGATAACTTTGTCCCTTGAGTGCAATAAGGCTTTGCAATGCTGTAACATTGCAAAGCCTTCATGCAGACAAGGGATGAAATACACAATCACCCACGCTGTTCTGTAGATTATGAGGTCTAAAACATAAAACAAACCAAGAACATGAACTTTTGAAATAATTACAAATTTAAAATAAAAAATGCCCTCCCACATGCAATTTAACCAAAAAGGCATGAGAAAGAGAAGCTCTACTTTGTGGGGGCCTAACATTTTTTCTGTTAATTGCACATTGTTTACAGAAGAAGTCTGTATTAGTTGACTTCATAAAGGTTGTGGTTTTTTTTTATTTTAAAATCTGTGGCATAATTATACATATATTTTTCATGTTTTAACTTTTTCACCCTCTCTGTTTAACTGTTAACCATCTTAAGTATTTTAAAAATATTTTTAATAAAATCTAGTCATGGCTGCTGTGACAAGATTTGATGAAAAATTCATCTAAATTTAACTCAAGAAGTCATTGGTGAAAAAATCTATTCAATTTACGTGGGAAAATTTGATTACATGTAACTCCTTGAGTGTTGAATTACTTTTCAAAGGTGATTTGAACTGGAATATATTTTGTCCAGGACACCATGCTTCCAGCAAAGGGAGCACTATTTTGTTCATCAACAGCTGTTTTATTACAATTTATTTATGTCTATTGACTCTCTCCTATAAATTGTAAGAAAACAATTGTACATACAGTTTTGTGTTTCTGCTGCTGAGCAAACTAGCTACACGAATACAATGTAAAGCCACAAAAGTGGCTTCCTGCACTTTTCAATAGAACCATGAGAGTGGCTTCTAGCTCTAAACTTACCAAATGTACCCAAACTATACTTATTTACTGGCAAGAAAAATTCTGTCTTTGGCAGAAATATCTGCCAGCAACGTACAAAAAGTTAACTTGAGCAGAGCAGCTGTGGTGAAAACAGCCAATTTGACATATGTAACCACAGTTTATTAAAATATAGATAAAACAGGTACTAGGGTCGGAAATCAGATTTAAACCACAAACAGGATAAGGATTTTAACCATGAGGCTGTGCCGAGTGGTTAAAACCCTTATTCTATGAGTGGTTTAAATCTGATTACCAGCCATAGTAATCTATTTGTTTTATTTACATGTATACCATGCTCTTAATAAATAATCAACTTCGTCACTTAAAGTGGAGAAAAAAGTCATATTTCGATTAGAAGACGAGCGAACACATGGGTTTGTTTTGTTCAAATCTGCGCCAGTGAGCAGTACTTCTAGCTGCCCATGAATGCTTGATTGACAGCTACAGTGAGTTAAAACTAGAAATCCTGTCATGAAATGCGCACAAATAGCACGTTGATATGCGCGTTATGACCCGATTAAAGCTGTCATATTCTGAACATATGGCTTGTGCACAGGCAATGTTTCAGCCAATGGACCTCCGGGTCACCCGGAGGTCCATTGGCAGAAACATTGCATGTGTTTGCTATGAGTAAGCAGGAGAACCTGCCATGCTTTGGATGCCATTCGATATGGCAATTTCGCGCAATTCCAACGCGCAATTAAGCCTAGATATGCACACTATTCGTGACAGACTTCAAGTTTTAACTGTAGACACATCATCAAAGTTGATGAATTTACCTCGCTTTTTTTGTCAAATTATTATTATCAATTCTTAAATTTTATTTTAAATATTTAGTTGTTTGTATGTTAAACTAAATAAATCATTGCACATAGTAGATAGTACCGTGAAACGACAAATTGTTTGAATGAAACATCGCAAAGTATGAATGTATCAAAGTCAGCAAATTGGGTCCTGTCAAAGGTCAAGTTGGATGTACTTCCAACTATACATGTAGGTGTCACTTTTTGTAATGGAATTCCCATTGAAAAAGTTTTAACCACAGTAGAAGCTTTACACTGGTAATGGGGTTAAAATCTATAGTTTAACCCTTTACCCAATGCAGACGATATCAAAATTTATTATTTTAAATACCATTTTTTAAAATTTTTCCAAAAATTTCAACAAAGCCATATCATGTGACCCCTCATTGAAACGAGCTCGACGAGCTCGTTCCAATGAGGGGGTCACATGATATGGTTTTGTTGGAAATTTTTTGAATAATAATATTTTTTCAACTGCTGAATTTGCATATTACACGGGCGGGTGCGGGCGATTTGTTGGGTAAAGGGTTAAGATACAGGCTTTTCAAGGTAGTAACATTGGTGAGCTTGGAATAAAAGAATATTTATCCCCTGAATAATTCAGAATCTATTTTACCAACGTCTTCAATAAGCTTTGCTCAAAACTTTTTGGATAGAATACCCTTTATACTAAAATCTTGCCTGGAGCTCCACACATAGCTAGTTTACGATACGAAGTCTGCATCTCTCCTCTCTGGTAAGATGCTAAAATGCATTAATAAAAATCTAGTTGCTCAATTGACAAAACAAAAAGTTGTTGATCATAAAAACATTTTCTCACAATTTATTGGAGAGTTTCGAAAGGTTCTTCATGAAATTGTAAGAAAGTATTTTTTTTTATAAACCATCATATAAAATCAAGGTAACCACGGTTCTAGGCAAGTGGTACACTGAAACTTGACTATGCTGTAAGTGAGTAATACAAAAATCAACTAAATACAAGCTGAGAGAAAAGGATTATTACCAAAGATCTGATAAAACATTGACCGCGATTGCATTAACTCTCTACCTCAAGTAATGTCTGCGATTGCATTAACTCTCTACCTCAAGTAATGTCCAAGAATGTACAGCAATATTTACAAAAATAGCCATTTAGACAGTGATGTAGATATTATTTTTTCCTTTCTTGTCTCAAAAAAAGTTATGACCCCCGCATTGGAATGAGCTCATTGGGATCAACCCAAGAATGCTCCAAAGCTATGTTTTGGAGCCAAACGATGAAAAATTTTAGCTATTCAAGAATTCTTTTTTGCAAGTGTCGTCTGCGTTTTTCCTTTTTGGTAAAGGTTTAGTCACCCACTTATACAACTGGAGTGAAAGATATTACCTCTGGAAGTGACATTTCGGAGATAATCAAAATTCATGTAGGTACTCTCCTATAAATTGTAACAAAATTCCACAAGAACAAAAAATCATTTCCAGCTGAATATGAAGCCTTTGTGAAGATAAGTATATTATGACATTAACCCTTTTACCCAACATAATGGCCAAAACCAGCCGTTGCTATTTTCCAAAATCGCCAATTTTCATTTTTTGTGTCAAAAACATAGGTTATGACCCCTCTTTGGAATAAGCTCATCAAGCTCGTTCCAATGTTGAGTCATAACCTATGTTTTGGAGACAAAAAATTAAAAAAGTCAGTTATTCAAGAATTTTGTTTGCAAGTGTCGTCTGCTTTTCATGTTAGGTAAAGGGTTAAAAGTGGATGGACCCATGCTACATGTACGCTTGTTTTTTTTCGATAGGTGGCATTTTAGGGATGAATATTTTTTAAATCTAATTGCACGAATAAAGGGGCAATTCAATTTCAAGTTACCTTCCTCATACCACAGAACACTTCTAATTCATAAACTTGTTTTATCTGAAGTAAATTTTCCTATCTTGCGACACAGTTGCTGATTTTTGGTAAACAATCCAAAATATTGTCACCAAACATGTTGATGTAGTTAAGCAGATAGAAATACATACACCTGCCGAATTTGAAGTTGATGGGGCTGAAGAGGCCGAGGAGATAGGGCCACATCAGTCATGACAAACAGAATTCATGACAAACAGAATAATTCAGGTTATTGTATTGATATTATAGACAAGATTAGGACACCATCAGTTTAGAACTATTTATCTAAAACACAAGTAAAAGATGCCACTTGCAAAGAAAATTCTTGAATAACGAAAACAAATTAATTTTTTGCCTCAAAACATACATGTAGGTCATGACCAGGCCTGTCATTTTCAAAATGGGAGGAGAGCAATGGTGATCCGCCTTAAATGAATTTGGGAGGGCCATTTTTGGCCCACCTTAATTTGATACAATGAGAGCCACTGGGGTCTGTTGTTGAGGTTGGTAATTTTACCATATCTTTTCATTTTATTGTTTGGGATGTGCATATATTATCTTATGTTGGTTTGAAAAATACAATCATTTCGTGCTGAACATGTCAGGATTTCGACCTGAATTTTGTGTGTAATCAGGCAGTTATAGTCAGTATCTGATAAGTTAGCAAAATGGATACCAGTTAGTCTCTGTAAGACCCTTACACCTGGGGCCTCACAGAGACTAGCTACCAGTAAGCTTTTCGAGGAAGATTAAGATGCGCGATACCGATCACCGGTAGTGAACAAAGTTCACTTTCATGGCTCTCCTTGTATGTGGCAGGGAGGGCATTTACCATCCTCATAAATTTTTAGTTTAGGAGAGCCATTGATAGAAAGAGTGGGTGCCCTCCAAAAATGACAGACTTGTATGAGTGGTCGCCCTCCTTAATTGACAGACTTCCATGACCCTTTATTGTTATGAGCTCAGCTTTTGTTTTGGAGGAAAAATTTTAAAATAATAAAATTTGAGATAACTTTTGGAAATAGTTCTTGCCAGATATGGCTGTTATGTTTAGTAAAGTGTTCAAAAAGTCTAATTATGGTTTCTCATCGGAGTGATGAAATAGTTCCAGAAATATACCACTGAAAAGAGCATCATTAGCTCTCAAATTTCAGTATTCAATAACAGCATTTTAGAGATCTCATTTGCACATACAACCTTAATATTTAACCCTCTCCACACAGATATTAAAATGCCAAAATTTTCAGACGGAACAATTTTTCTCATAATGAAACTAGGAATTTAACCAATTCAGTTTTGTTTGACAGAGCTCATTAGTGAGCTCTGTCAAACAAGAATGAATCGGTTAAATTCCTACAATTAGATTCACTGTGGGAAAAATTCATGTTTTGAAACTTTGATATTTCGACATCGTTGGGAAGAGTGTTAATTAACCTCATTGTTGAACTCATTGTTATTGAGTCATGTGGCCAAGTTGAAGACACTGCCAGATTATGTATGTTTGTCTCTCATGATATTATACGCCTTTTTAATTTATTTATTGTAAATGTTTTATTGTATATCATCAGTTGGGTTGTTTATTTTAATTTTGCATCACTTGTCAGTACGATCACAATGCATATTTATTATCAATAAAAATTTAAATTCTTAAGATGTTGTCTTTCTAATCTCATTCCACTGCGAGAGTTGTTTAACCCTTTACCATATCAATTGGCCTTATCCACCAACATAATTGTCAAATTTAGCAGTTGAAAAAGATATAGTTTTCAAAAAATTTCAACAAAACTATATCATGTGACCCCCTCATTGGAATGAGCATGTCATGCTCATACCAATGAGGGGGTCACATGATATGGTTTTGTTAAATTCTTTTTTAATTTTTAAAAAACAATAATGGGTCTCCTTTACTCGTACCAATTTACAAATTTGGCACTCCTTGTTACCCTCATTTTCCCCCCTCCCTAAGCTCAAGTGACCTCAAGCTTAGTTTGAACAGCTGTGACCACCCAAAGGTGCCACACAGGCACTCCTCAAATAGTGGCTTCTCTGCATCATCCAGGCCACTCTTTGCTCTGACCCCTTCCCGCCATTTTCGGTTACATTCCTTCCATGACTCGCTCTGACAATTGTTTTTACCCTGTATTGTACCCCCTTCTGAGTCTGAGATCTTGGTTGAATAGTTAGACTCCATTAACCCACTCACTTGCTTACTCTACCTTTCTGGATATTATATTTCCAAATTGTTTGGAATATTAGTTTACACCATCAACTGTCTTTACCAGTTAGTTAAGATAACACAGTTTCATAGGTCTATCCTGTCCTTGATCCATATCAACCCAAGCCCAGCCCAGCCCAGCCCAGCCCAGCCCAGCCAGCCCAGCCCAGCCCAGCCCAGCCCAGCCCAACTGTTTCCAGTGCTGCGGCATTACTCGATCCTGTTATTCACCTTCCTGCCTCAGAAAGGGATTTCCAGTGAAACAGTGACTCTCGTCCTCTTTTAACTCTTTACCTAATATGAAAATAGACGACACTTGCAAAGAAAATTCTTGAATAACTATTTTTTTTCTTTTTTTGTCTCAAAAACGAAGGTTATGAGCTCGTTCCAAGGAGGAGTCATTACCTATGTTTTTGAGACAAAAATAAAAAAAATAATGAAAATTAATTGACGACTTTGGTGAATAGAGCGGGCCAGTTTTGACCGTTACGTTGGGTAAAGTGCTAAGAAACAAAAGTAAAGTTTCTGCTGCAGAACAGCCACTGTAGACTGGTCACTTTCCACGGGTGGGCAGTATATTAGATACCAAATACATGTACTAATTCTGGGAATAATCATCAAAAATTTAATTAATGAAGCACCAGATACAACCCAGTGCTTCAGTAATTAAAATTTTGCTGATGATGATTTTTATTGCCTGCTAAACACATGTGTGGATATCACTGCCCACACATGGATTATGACCAATCCACGGTGACAGTACTGTATTATAGACCTGTGTCCTTCGCTTCTTTGCTCCCAGCCCATACGATTTAGAGAAGTAATCCCATACCCCAGTGCCAGTTAAGAAAGCAGTCAAATTAATTATGACAAACAAATCAGCCCTCTGATTTTTCATCATTGATAATATTTGGTCCAGCTGATTTTGGGGAAGCTCTCTTTTAAGATCTTACCCAAAATGGCAAGAAAGTTAAAATTTTGTTGCGTCAATACAACAGCATATCTCACTGGTGCTTCACCAACATGAAAATGTTCATGAGGTACCAATTTCCAGATCTGACAACCAGAACTGAACCAAATACATATTTATTTATTATGGTTTAATGACACTTTAACAGCCAAGATCATATTGTGTGGGTGACAGTTTTACAGATGAAGGAAGCCGGAGTACCCGGAGAGAACCACTGAGCAATGACGAGCAGCGGCCAGCTCCCCAACACCGTAACTCTGCACTGCAGCACAAGCAGGGTTAGTTTGGTTGAAGACATGCACACCATCGATGTGCAGTACGCCTTAGTACACAGTATCATCATGCCACCATTTGGACATCAGGGTTAAGTGCCTTGCCTAAGGACACAACGCAGGAGTCCTAATCAATCGCTCAGATGGTCCACCCATCCAAGGACTAACCAGGCTCAATGTTTCTTAACTTCGATGACCTGACGATAACAGGTTATCGCAACACCACTGCCGCACCCCACCAAATATATATTGTGAAATGAGGTGACTGACAAACGTGAAAATTCTTTTATAGCTATTTTAACTACGCCATAACATTCTTCTATCTTTCAGATAATAAAGTATGACCTCCACTACCCAAATTAAAAGAGTGTTCTCAAGCCATTTTCCGCCCAACTCCCCCCCCCCCCCCACCCCACAAGATTCGTAGCTATCATTTATCCCCATACTGCCCATACTGCCCCTTCTACTTACACTTGTCACCTTATATACTGTATCAGTAGCTGGAAATGGTCTGGAAATTCTTAACCCTTTATCCATTACAGGTAGCAGACGATACGTGCAAAATAAATTCATGAATTACTAAAAATTCTCAATTTTTGTCTCAAAAACATAGCTTATGACCCCTCTTTGGAATGAGCTCAATGAGCTCATTCCAATGAGGGGTCATAAGCTATGTTTTTGAGACAAAAATTGAAAACATAATAAATTTGAATGGAAAATTTTGTATATGGGCTTACGGGTATATGGGTTTTGTTTGTAACGTTGGGTACATGCTGTAAATCATCAACGGTATGGCAGTTATTCAGATATCTATTTGGGCAAGTGATTAATCAATTAACCAGGGTTAATCCATGTGATTAATCGATCAAGAAAACCCCTTAACTGTTTCGGCTCTAAATGAAAGTGTCAATGACACTGTAGCTCAACTTGTTTAAGACATGTACAGTATGTGACACAGCAATGACAAACATCTGGGTAATGACCTTATAACAAAGGTACGTGTAAAGTATTGTAACGGTCTGTACATAAATGCTGACCGTAGCCTGTAACAAATGTGTAGGTAAAGTATTGTAAAGGTGGGCGACAGTTAGATGCTTAACTAGAAAAGAAAAAAAAGAGTCCCAGAGTGGGTCTGACTGAACCCAAAAATATTTGTTCTCATAGCACAGTGATAACAAAGGCGCCCCAAAACACTCGTTCCTGTCACAAGGTGATAACAAAGGTCCCCCAAGAAGTTTCATGAAGACCAGTTCATAAATACAGACTCTAGCCCGAGCCGTATCGACATGTGCACTTACTGTGTATAAGTAGCACTGAACAAATCAAAGTTCATCTAATTTGCATAATTTCCCCATGAGAAAAAAACCTGTATTATATGTGATGTATTCCATGTTACTAAATAAAATTACATTCCTACAAAAATTTATTCAAATCAGAACTTTCATACAGAAGTTCTGTACAAAAAACTGACTGCACTAATTTTGGTTCAAAAAGGTTGTTGGTGGCCATCTTGAATTTTGGACCGCACCCAAAAACTCTCGTTCTCATCCCACGGTAATAACAAAGGTACCCAAGAAGTTTCGTAAAGATTGATTCACAAATACGCCCTCTGGCCTGAGCCGTATAGAAGTTGTGTACAAAAAACTGATTGGACCTAATTTTGGTACAAAATGGACACTGGCAGCCATCTTGAATTTTGGACCGCACCCAGAAACACTCGTTCTCATCCCAAAGTGATAACAAAGGTACCCAAGAAGTTTCGTGAAGATCGGTTTATAAATACAGACTCTAGCCCGAGCCGTACTGACATGTGCACTTACTGTATATAAGTAGCACTGAATAAATCAAAGTTTATCTAATTTGCATAATTTTTGCACGAGAAAAAAGTCTGTATTATATGTGATGTATTCCATGTTACTAAACATTCATACAGAAATTTATTCAAATCAGAACTTTCATACAAAAGTTCTGTACAAAAAAACTGATTGCACCAACTTTGGTACAAAATGGCTGCCGGCAGCCATCTTGAATTCCGGACTGCACCCAAAATCACTTGTTCTCGTCCCAAGGTGATAACAAAGGTGCCCAAGAAGTTTCGTAAAGATCGGTTCATAAATACGGCCTCAAGCCCGAGCCATATTGGCATTTGCAGTTGCAGTGCTGAAAGTAACATTAAATAGATCAAAGTTAGTCTAATTGGCATAATTTATGCACGAGAAAAAAAAAACGTATTATATGTGATGTATCCCATGGTACTAAACATTCACACAGAAAATTATTCAAATCAGCACTTTCATATGGAAGTTCTGCGCAAAAATCTGATTGCATCTAAATTTGACAAAATGGCCTCCAGCGGCCATCTTGAATTTCAGACCAGACCCCCCAAACACCTGTTCTCGTCCCACGGTGATAACAAAGGTACCTAAGAAGTTTCGTAAATATCGGTTCATAAATACGGCCTCTAGTCCGAGCCGCATTGGCATTTGCACTTACAGTGCTGAAAGTACCACTAAATAAATCACAGTTAGTCTAATTTGCATAATTTACGCACAAGAAAAAAACCTGTATTATATGTGATGTATCCCATGGTACTAAACATGCATACAAAAAATTATTCAAATTGGAGCTTTCATATGGAAGTTCTGCGCAAAAATCTGATTGCACCTAATTTTGTACAAAATGGCTGCCAGCGGCCGTCTTGAATTTTGGACCGGACCCCAAAAACACTCGTTCTCATCTCACGGTGATAACAAAGGTACCCAAGAAGTTTCGCAAAGATCAGTTCATAAATACAGCCTCTAGTCTGAGCCGTGTGTATGGTGCGATGGACGGACGGATGGACAGACAGACGGACGACAGGCCATGGCAATACCTCAAATTTGGTTTTGCCAAAGTTGAGCTAAAAATGTCCATTTTGTACATTTTCAATAATTTATTTGTGTCAGCTTCTACATGAAGAAGTGTCAGATAATGAGGGTAAACCCTTTACCTAATGAATCCCCCTCCCCACCCTACATAATTTGCAAATTAAGCAGTTGAAAAAAAAAGTTCAACAAAACCGTATCATGTGGCCTCTCATTAGGTCGAGCTCACCGAGCATGTTCCATTGAGAGATCACATGAAATGGTTTTCTTGAAATTTTTTGAAAAATTAAAAAAAAACAGAAATTAAAATAATAAATTTTGATATCGTATGCATTGGTGGAAGGGTTATTAAATACAGTCCAGTAACTGGTTTTATCATTGAACTAAATCTATCATGAAGTTAGATTAATCCTCTGCACACTTGTGCACACTGATATCAAATTACCAAAATTTAATGTACATGTGTAGCCATTTTTTGCACATTGCAATTAGTAATTTAACCCTTAAGTCCTCAGATTAATTTTAAAGTATTTATGGCCTTTTTCTGTTTACATAGTTATTGATGACTTGGCAGTGGTTCTACATCACTGCTGGCTGCCTTTACAGGCAGCCAGCAGTGATGTAGAACCACTGCCAGGGAAAATTCAGTCTACACACAAGAGTAATAAAAAGATTACACAATGGAGCACCTGCTTCAATGCAATATAAAAGTGGCAGTTTGGGGCTATATGGGGGCTTAAGGGTTAAGCATTTCAGTCTTATTTCTCAGAGTCCATGAGCTTTTTAGATCACCTTGACAAAGTCAAGTTGAGCTAATCTAATCGCTCTCTGTCCATCGTTCATCCGTCGTTTGTCAACACCATGTTTTGGTCTTCTCCAAACCCATTGGGCCAATTCAAGTGAAAGTTTGTTTGAGTGATGGGCCTGAAGGGGCATTGCAGTTTTGTTCAACTCAATATGGCCAGCCCCGTAGGGAGAAGGTGGGGAAAATGCTCCAAAATATTTTAAAAATCTTCTTCTCATGAACCAGTGGGTACAATGACTTGATATTTGTTATGGAGCTTCCTTTTGAGGTGTAGAATCAAGTTTGTTCAAACAAAGTTCATGAAGCAATATCTGACTTTGTAATGAGAGGGGTAAAATTTTTGGCCCTGCCCCAAATTTCTATTTTCTGAACCAATCGTCTGATTTGAACCAAAGTTGTTATGTGGTATTATTGGGTCATAAGTACTTGACTCGTACAAAAAAAATTTCCTGCACCCCCATGGGAACCCCAGGAGCTAAAAATAGAAATATTTTCAAATGCCCATATTTCCCAAACCACATGGAACAGAGAACTATTTTGTATGAAGCATCATTAGGACCAGAAGAATGGAATGGTAAAAAAAATTTCCATCGGTTTTGTTTGGGTGTTCTGTAAATGGATTAAAAAAAATGCTGAGTCAGCATATTTGCAAAAATTTTTAAAAATCTTTTCTCCAGAACCAATGGTCAGAATCTTTTGATATTTGGTATACAGCATCCATAGGGGTTCAGATACAAGTTTGTTAAAATGAAG
This sequence comes from Pictodentalium vernedei, assembly GCA_031216915.1. Lineage (NCBI taxonomy): Eukaryota > Metazoa > Mollusca > Scaphopoda > Dentaliida > Dentaliidae > Pictodentalium > Pictodentalium vernedei. Next base: position 312,253,218 of record CM062291.1, read on the forward strand.
CCTATTGGTTCACATTTACGCTTGATAAAGGAGGCCGAATTTTTAACTTAGAGCAATATGGGGAATATGCTTTAAAAATCTTTTTCAGAACCACCAGTCAGAATCTTTTAATGTTTGGTATACATCATTGTTATGAGGGTCAGATTGAAGCCCAAATTTTAACTTTGTGCAATATGAGGAAATTTTGTTAAAAATCTTCTTCAGATCCACCAGTCAGAATGCTTTCTTATTTGATATACAACATCTCTATAGGGGTCAGATTCAAGCTTGTTCAAATCGGACCCCTAGGTGTGTATTTGGAATTGCTATGGTAGCCTAAATTTTAACTTAGTGCAATATAAGGAAATTTCTTTAAAAATCTTCTTCTTCAGATCCACCAGTCGGAATGCTTTCAGACCTGAAATTTAACTTAGTACAATACGAGGGAATCTCTTCAAAAATCTTCTTCTTCAGATTCACATGTTGGAATCCTTTCATATTTGGTTTACAACATCTCTTGAGTAGTCAGATTCAAGTTTGTTCAAATTGGTTACCTGGGTTAATATTTTGGCTCCCTATGGGAGCCCAAATTTTAACTTGGTGCAATATGAGGAAATTTCTTTAAAAATCTTCTTCAGATCCACTTGTCAGAATGTTTTCATATTTGGTATACAACATCTCTAGGGGAAGGGGGAGGAGTGGGGGGGGGGGGGGGGGGGGGGGTTCAGATTCAAATTTCCTCAAGTTGGGTCTATAGGTTAACATTTGGGCTCGCTATGGTAGCCCAAATTTTAACTTAGTGCAATATGAGCAATATGAGGAAATTTCTTTAAAAATTTTCTTCTTCAAATCCACCAGTCAAAACGCTTTCATATTTGGTATACAACATCTCTTGGGAGGTCAGATTCAACTTTGTTCAAATCGAGTGCCTGGGTTAGTTTTTGGGCTCTGTAGTTGAAGAATTAGAAATTTTGTATTCAGTACCCTCCAGAGGTGTGTAACTAAGATTAATCCACATAGGTTGCAGCAAGGGGCTTCATAGGGGAGTCCCACATTTTACATTATGATCAACTGAAGAAAAGGCATGATGCTTGGACTATTTTTGTCACTCCTGAGGGCCTCAAGGATTGACAATGTATCCTATGGAGATGGATTGCCTAATGTAAATTCATTCTTGGATTCTGTTTATGTCGTGTTCTGTTCAAGGTGAGCGCTTCCGGCCCGTGGGGGCCTCTTGTTTAGTTGCATTATGGGGAAAACTTGCATCCTCAAATTTAGATATTTCAGCATCAGTGTGCAGGGGAGTTAATGTTTCCAGGGAGATTCAATGTGCATAAACTGTTATAGCTAAAGTTCTATAGTTGTGTAGATATGGCGGGTTGCACCTAGGATTTTGTTGGATGTTCTGTCAGACTTTGATTTGTTGCATTCACAGTGGTAACTTCATGATGCTACTGTGATTGCCCATTGCCTTTTACTTTCAAGACAATTTACTTTGTCTCTCTGATTTTCATTTGAAAATTTTTTCAAGTTAAAACTAAAGGCACTCTCTTAATCCTTCACCCAATGCAGACAATATCAAAATTTATTATTTTAAATATTATTTTTCAATTTAAAAAAAAAAATCTACAAAACCATATCATATGACCACCTTATTGGAACAAGGCAATTCAACAAAACCAGATTATGAGCTCGTTCCAATGAGGGGGTTACATGATATGGTTTTCTTGTCTATTCCCAGAAAATGCTTTCTCTGCCACTATATTCCACACTACTCCACAGTTTTCAGAACAATTATTATAGCCCCTGCAATGAAATTGTGTGGCGAGGGGAGGGATACTGGAATCAGCTTGTCTGTCTCTTTTACCATTTGTCTATCTGTCCAACTATGGACACAATTTTGAAGCTTTTGTCAGTCATTTTAGAGTCAATATTTTTTTAAACTTGCGAGTGGAAGTTAACCACAACTTGGAATAGAAGTTAATCACCATGGGAACCTGTGTACTTGTGATTTTGAGATTGATCAGACATGTAGTTGCCAAGTTATTGCTCCTTTTGACTTCATTTATGCAGCTTTGTCTGAACTTGTATTCCTTTTGCAAATAAAATTCTTTAAAAACTAAATTTTTTCGTTTTTTTTTTGTGTCAAAATATAGCTTATGACCCCTCATTGGAACAAATGCACCAAGCTTGTTCCAATGAGGGGGTCATAAGCCATGTTTTTGAGACAAAAATGAAAATAATATTGAAAACTGATTGGTGATTTTATGAATAGTGCTGGCCGGTTTTGGCCATTATGTTGGGTAAAGGGTTAAAGCATTAAACAGCATGACAACCTATGTACCTGCAATTTTACAATCAATCAGAATCATATTGGCAAAAGTTTTGCCCTTTATTGACTAGGAGACTTTTGTCCTTGCTTGCTTTGGATTGACCATCATGGGAATCTGTGCACCTGCGATTTTGAGATTGGCCAGACTAAATTTGGCAGAGTTATTGTCCTTCTTAACTTGAGTACTTTAGTGGAATGTGTGTGTGTGTGTGGGGGGGGGGGGGGGGGGGGGGTATTCTATTGAGACAGTCACACCTCAAAGAATGTGTATTTAATGCAAAGCATTCTAGCAACTCATGCCTTCTTTGAGGTGTGACAGTCTCAATAGAATACTCGCCTGCAGATGGTACTAAATGCATCAGCCCGGGTGGTATGTAGGGTATCACGATCTCAACACATTACTCCTGTTCTGAGGGATATGCACTGGCTGCCAGTCAAGTACAGAATAATTTTCAAAACTTTATTATTAGTTTTTAAGACACAAAACAACATGTCACCAGCCAACTTAGAAGAACTCCTTAATACCAAGAATGTGTGTCAATGCAACCTGAGGTCCAATGGTAAAATGCTGCTACATGTTCCAAAAAATAGGTGTAAGACATTTGGAGATAGGTCATTCTCATTTGCTGGCCCTCACTTGTGGAATAATTTACTAGAACACCCAAAAAGACAGTCAAATGTCAACCTTTTCAAGAAAGATCTCAAAACATACCTGTTTCAAAAAGCCTATAAGTGATGTTCTGGACTGTAAGATACTGTATATATTCTGTCTGTATATTTGCACGAGCTCAGTAACATGTACAGCGCCTTAGAATATGGTTCTATATCTTCTGAACTATAATTTTGGCACTATATAAATGTATATATTATTATTATTAGAACTTTAAAAACACTCTCTCCAATGACTTGTGGCTTAGCTAACCTGATGAAATGACCACACCACTCGACCTAATCTCCCCACCCAAAGATCTGGCCAGGAGGCTCAATCCCCACCACCCATTCCACATGTGGCCCTGTGACCCAATCCAAGGGAGACAGCCACCTGATCATACCATTCAGGGTGACCCTGCATACCATCCATTCTGTATGCGGTCTTGCCTAACCAATCACTGAACACCTGTACCTTCTGAGCCAAATACCTAACAGAATGTTACCACCAGACCCAAGCACCTACACAGAGTCCACTCCCTACTCCATTCCAAGTATGACCAAACTCAGGACTTCAGGTTCAAAGTCTTGACAGTGTTTGTTTGCCGAGAACTCTTTTGAAACATGTGCCTACCCCTATAACTGGTAGATTGCTGAAAGCCCATATTTGGGCTTATTCTGAAGTGAAGGTGCTTCAACTTTTGGCATAATTTTTGGAGGATGAGCTTCATATCATCTTGAAGGCTAAATAATTTTGTCTGTAAAGGATTTGCCTTGTTACAGTTTATGAGAGAGTGCCTATAGGTGGGGCACGGTGGTGTTGCATTAACCGGTTCTCATCAGATCACCGAAGTTAAGCAACGTCAAGTACAGTTAGGAGTTGGATGGGTGACCATTTCAGTGACTGATTCGTGCTCCCGCATTGTGACCAGGCACTTAACTCCGATTGCCTATATGGGGGCACGATGACGCTGTGTACTAAGACATACTGCAGATCGATGGCGCACATGTCTTCAACCAATCTAATCCTGTCTGTGCCCTGGTGCAGAGTTCAGAGTTACAATGCTGGAGAGCTGACAGCTGCTCGTCGTTTCTCAGTGGTTCCCTCTGGCTTCCTCCACTGTAAAACTGTCACCGACATGATATGACCCTGGCTGTTAAAATGTCGATAAACCCTAATAAATAAATAAATAGTGGGTATAGGCACTCTCTCATGAATTTTAACAAAGCAAAGACACATGAACAAATTTTGATGACCCTCAATAATTCAGCACTCTACCAATTAATGGATCTTGGATTATTTGAAGGATACATTAGACTTCCAAGATAAAATGCTACTTGCTGGACATGTTTGATGCATTCCACTGTGACCATTCTGTATACCAGTTTGGTCATTATATGTAGTCTGTTGGTTCTTGATATGACCAGTTGGAGATGTGTTGGAGAGACCAAAGTAAAGTCACCATTAGTTTGCAAATCATATCAAGAGTGCTATTGTCAGGTATGGGGCCCACAATACAGTCAATTCTTAGAATGGAGACAGTTGTTCAACTTTTAGGCAAGGTTCTATGCTTGATTCTTGTCGTTTCAAGAGGGAATGTGTTGCCAAATCAAGGTAAAGTTATTATATTGCTGGTATTATTGTGAACAGATGCTCTCAACCTGAAAATGTTTCTTCAGAATGCAACTAGGAAGTTAACCAATTCATTATTGTTTGACAGATCTAATTGTATTGGCTAAATACCTAGCTGTATTTTTCTTTAAATTTGCTACTTGAATTTTCAGTATTTTAACATCAGTCGGCAGTGGGTTGGTTAATCAGAAAATCAAATTGAATTTCCATGAGTTACTTGTTTTGAAAAGTTCTGACAAAGATAATTTTTTTTGTGTCTCTATTTGGGATCTCCAGTTATTGTATTTATTTAAAGTAGTTTTTTTCTACTGCAATGAGTTGTGGGGGGTATAGTGGAATCACTTTGTCCATCCATGCATCCATCCATCCATCCATATGTTTGTCCATCCCTGGGCCAGTAGACATCATTTTGTCCAGAAATTTTCTCAGATGTTTGTGGTCCAATCTGCTCTAAACTTCATGTGAATGTTCACAACCATGGGAACCTGCGAATATAGTTCCGGTTGGCTTGTTTTTTTCCAGAATTATCCTCCTTTTCAACTTGAAATATCAGGCCTACAATTTTGTCTGGAGATTTTCTCAGATGTTTATGGATCGATTCCTTTGAAACTTGGTATGGATATTTACTACCATAGGATCCTGTGCACATGGAATTATAGTTTCAGTCAGACTTTTTTTTGCCAGAGTTATGCCCCTATTCATCTTAAAATGCAGGAATTTTGTCCAGAGATTTTCTCAGATGTTTATGGGTAGATTCTTTTGAAACTTGGCATGGATGTTCACTACCATTGGAACCTGTGACCTGCAATTATAGTTATGATCGGACTGTTTTTGCTAGCTTTATGCCATTTTTTGTCTTAGAATAATCATGATGGTGGGGTGGGGGGATGGACAGGCCCATCTGGGACAGTCACAGCCCCAGTTTATCCTGTGATATCCTGATCACACAATGATACCAAATTAAACTATGATGTGTTAACTTACAGTTCATGGGAGATGAGTATTCAAGAAAAAGTAGTTTCATGCTTCTTTGAAATTAATGAACACCTATTGTGCTGATTGCCAATATTTATTTATTTTTTAGTGTTTAAGGTCACATATTTGTGCACAATGGCTAATCATGACCACAGCATGGAAAAAAAGTCAAGTTTAGTCAATAGTTTATATCCATGTTGCACATTTTAGAGGACTTCCACCACCCCAAGCATTGGTGACTGGGTCCTATTTTACCAGTAAAATAGGGCTTGTTTACCACAGTAAATAAACACTGCTTCACTTCCCAGGGTTCCCATAGGGGATGATAACAATAACATGATTTTGAAGGATATTACAGTTTCTTAATGGCTGAACAGAAATGATTAAAGCCCTCATCTTATAAGTGACCAGAGATGCAATCAGGGGCATCGCTATGGGTTACAGAGGGGTGCAACACTGCCCAACCAGGTTCGCCAGGGAAAAAATCAGGTAAGATTATTTCGGCATGAACCTACCAAAATGAAATGTTACATTGTACACATTTGCAGTAACATTTGTTCATCTACTCTGCTGCGATTCGCTCTCTTGGGTTATCTGTGCTCCTTTCTTCTAGAACCTCATAAATATCCCCTTAGTTCTCTCAATATAACACACCAGGCAGTAGATCGAAAAATGTCTCAGCTGCGACAATTTTTTGTCTTTACAGTCCTGAAAATCACCATTTTTTCCATGGAGCCAAACCATTCTCAGTCTCCTAGGTTCGACACCACTGAAATTATCTTGTTATAACACACAACTTGGCTCATCAACATATGACCGAGATGAAAGAGTTGGGTGTCTTTTTGGTCCAGAAAATTACAGACTATTAGGGTTGTCAAAAAATACCCCAGGTGTGAGGATTTTGCCCCTTTTCAGGCCTGAAAATCAGAAATTCCTCTCACAGGGCTGAATCAGTCAGCCTTGTGAGTTTGGCACCAGAGCAATTTTTTCTCTTATTACATACAGTACAGTCGATGTAGACTGGTCATAATCCACGTGTGGGCAGTGTTGTCCACACATGCATTTACCAGATAATAAAAGTCATAATCATCAAAATTTGAATTAATGAAGCACTGGGTAGTACCCGGTGCTTCATTAATTAAAGTTTTAATGATTATTCCAACAAATAAGTTTTTAGAATATATTATTATTACTTCTCTGGAAATATTGCCCACCCGTGGAAAGTGATCAGTCCACGTCAGCTGTACTGTACTACCCACAGCATCCACAATACTTCAGGCACAAGGATTTTGCATCTTTATGATCTGGAAAATGAAAATTTTCTCACAGAGCTAAACCATGCTCAGCCTTCAAGCCATGTGGGTCGGATGCTAGAGAAATCATCTCTTATTTACACACAACACAGGGCATCAACAAATGTCTCTCAACCAAGCACTGAGTCCTGAATATAACACCCTACTCAGGGCATTGATAAATACTTCAGATGCGAGGATGTTGACTCTTTTCAGGCCTGAAAATTACAAGTTCCTCCAAGAGCACAATATCTCTGAAAATATTGGTGTGCATCCTGGCATTATTATGGTTCAATTCACCCTGTCCACGTTATTCCCAATTAAAAATTACTGCCAGGTGCCAAATCTCAACTTGTTATATCTGTAAAGGGTGTGCATAAGAAATAAAGAGAGAGACAAACATTTGCACATTCACGTTTGTAGCATACTTGGCAGAGACACATTTTTTCTAATATTTGAGTTTTCATTATCATGTGACTTTGACCTTTGTCCATTCAGACCTGGTAGAACTGCTCAGCACACCTTCCCTTTGTCCTTTATCCTTATGTGAAGTTTTGTGAAAATCCACCCAGCCATTACAGATTATGTTTCTGGATGGACAGACAAAATTCAGAGACAGATGGATGGACAGGCAATCCAGATTTAAGATGCCTTCCTTCAGGTGTATAAGAAGGTAGCAGAAATAAAATAGGGATTTATTAGAGTGGCTCATGTGATGTGTCTAGCTGATAATATCTTCTTTGCCGGACAGTTCATTTGTGGCTTTACAGCTTCCGATGATATGATATTTATTCTATTATATCTTGTTTGACAGTGAACTGTCAAAATACAATATATTAAAATCCTCCCCACTTCATGCTCACTACATGCAAGAAAAAATTAAAAATAAAACCCTCTCTCCCTTACTGATTTGAAAAAAAAAATGCCAGAGAATCAGTTTAACTTGTGTGGCCTAAATGGCTTGCAACTAGTTAAGGCCACACAAAGTAGAGCTTCTGTTTCTCAGGCCATTATTTGTGAAATTGTATGCGGGCGAGCGGTTTTTTATTTTATTTTTTATTTCAGTAATTACTTCTTAGCCATCAAAAGTTCATGTTCTTGGTTCAAATTTTATGCCTCATAATCTACAGAATAGCATGGGTGGTGGTGTATTTCATCCCTTGAGTGCAAGAAGGCTTTGCAATGCTAAAGCATTGCAAAGCCTTCTTGCACTCAAGGGACAAATTCATCAATTTTTTTAACTTGGGTAAAATATCAGACATAAATCATTTAATTTTTAATTTTTTTAAAGTTTAAATTGGTTATAAAAAGAGAGCATGCGGCAGCCAAAAGGACCATGCGGGAGGGCCTGAGAAACAGATTTTTTATTTTTTTAGGCCTAACAAGTTTATTTTTAAAAAGTATAGAATTTAGTGTGGGATTCTGTATTGACCTAGAAATGATCATCTGTTGCAAGTGTTGTATTTTCCCCATCCTTTAGCTGAATTTGCTCAGGTATACATCACATTTTTAGTAGGCCTTTTAGCACATACACAATTTGAATTCATACAGCTGATTTCAGCCCTATAAACAATGCACTTCAATAGAATCATTGAAAGAGAAATAACGACTGTCACATTTGTCACTTAATTGATGTGAGGAGTAACATCTAGCTTTTGAACGACCGTTCCAAACATTTAATATGTGCCACCATCTGTATCAAGTTGTCACCTTTGTTATTCTCATAATGTAACTTATCAGTAGTACTAACTTCCAGATTGTGTAAGGCATTTAATCCCGATTGCGCTCATGGGGACACGGTGGCGCTGTGTACTGAGGCATATGCCAAGTTGATGGTGCACTTGTCTTCAACCAATGCTAATCTTACTTATGCAGAGTTACTATGCTGGGGAGTCTGACCGTTGCTCGTCATGGCTTGGTGGTCTCTCTCAACTTCCTCCACCCATAAAACTGTCTGACATGAGTTGACCTTGGCTGTCAAAAGTGTTGTTAAACCCCAATAAATAAATAACTTCCACATAGACTTACTGAATATTTGCAGATACATATATATAGCTAGGGGCTATTTTGATCCAAGCAGTTGCCTCCCTCCCCCTCTCAGCGCTAATGTATAATGCACAGGAAGGTCCAATTACACCATTCTCTTATCATTTTGTTTGTTTATGAGTGTTCAAATTCAGCATAATTGGCAACTGGTATATCATGACAACACCAGAAGTATAAAGTCAAGTTTATACGAATACTGTCCACTTCAGAGGACCCTCTCTCCAGGTAGTTTTTATGAGGTCCTATTATACCACTGCAGAAAGCATTGTCTTCCAAAGAAAATAAGCCAAGATTCCTGGACTTCCCAGAGGGACTCTTACTTGGTAACAGGGCAGGTGGACATCAGCCCAAACACTTACTTACTGGCTCTATTGAAACTTTAGTTTTGAACAAGTTACAAGCAAGTCTGCAGTACACAGACTCACAAGCTGCCTTCCTGTTAGGCTACAGACTGCAAATTTGCCAATTGGGTTGCCAAGTTTCAACAGATCTTGGGTCTTGTGGGCACTTATAATGGATTGTGTTCCAATAAGACTAATATCCTCGCCCTCAGGTTGATTAGGGCACGAGTAGTTTCTTCTATGTTTATGGCTCCAGTAGCATATGTTACTATCTCATGTCACCATGTGCAATATTTGAAATGACATTGCCCCTTTTGCAATTATTCCATTAATGGAGTGACTTGCAAACCACTCCATTACACATGCAGCAGAAATATTCCGAATGAAGAATTGTTTAAATTACATGAGTTTACGATTTGAAGTTAGATGGAGTGACTGAAACCTTTATCTGTTTTATTGATTTTCTGCGGAACATCTCTGTTGAACATAAACTCCGAGCCACAAACCTCAGACCATGTTACTGTCAGTTCATCACAATAACCTATAATATCCATCCAATCGGTGGTGACAGGGATAATTTTGTAAATCGACAGGGGCTGTTTATGGGACCCTTTCCCAATGACATTTGGGCATGATTTTTCCCAATTCTTGACCCTGAATTTCCCACTCTCACTCAAACAAAAATTTAATGTACAACTGATGCCCTGAACTGGGTAGTCATAAGGCCTCAGAAAACCAATGCCTTATGACCACCAAGTTCAGGACACCAATCATACAATAAATTTTAACTGCTTGCCTAACAAAGTCCCTAAATTCAAAAGCAAATGACAAGATCTTTAGTTGTAAGAAAATAATTTAATCCAGATTTCAGAGACTGTGTGAATTTGATTATGTGACTGTATCTTACAAAACTTACTTGTAGTATACATGCAGTTGCTCAAGTATCAGTCTTAGTGTTCGCTGTTCAATTCGATTGTAAAACGTCTTAGTCTTTGTGTATTTTTTTCCCCTTCAAAATAAATTCCCAATAGGAGCCCCCATGATGCAAATTTTCCCAATGACATGGGCCCCTGACCCTTTCCAAAGAAGGCACAATAAACCCTGGGTAAGAATATGGGGAAACTAACTAATGGTCTGGAAAGATGCAAAGTGAGCCTTTACTGGTAAAGAGTTAAAGATATGATTTGGAAGTTAACCCTCTGCAATATGTCTAGCAGGAAACTTTCCCATATTGCAACTAAGAAGTTAATTCAAATTTATTTCATAAAGCTCGATGAGCTCTGTCAAACAAGATTCAATTGGTTAAATTCCTGGTTGCATTATGAGAAAAAAATTTCAGATTGAACTTTTAATACAGAAAACTTAATTGAATAGCCTAATTGCCACTTAAATTTTTTTAATTAACAAATGTATTCAATTAACAGGGATTTGGTCCTGTATTCTGGAGGTAAGCTGAACATTTAATCTATTATATCTTGTTTGACAGAGCTCATAGAGCTCTGTCACACAAGATACAATATATTCAATTCTTGTATTGGATGGACCGAGGCTGAATGGGTCTATAAATAAGGATAATTTGGTGACTGTCAAGGTAATTTCTTAACATATTGTAAGATATTTTATTCCACAGTTCCCACTATTAGAAAATCAAATTTAGGCTATGAAAAAAAGAACCTCTGTTTCTCAGGCCCGCGCGCATGGTCATTTTTGGTGCGCATGCAACCTTTTTATGACACCAAAAAAATCTTCCCAAAAAATTTGAGATATTGTGCTCATTTCGGTAAATCGATATCGATGCGTTCGCAAATTTTAAATTAACACACTTCAAGCTTTTTCTACATCATACCTTAATAAAGTGGGTGGGTTTTAGCAATATTCACGACAGAAAGTGTTTTATTCTGTAAAAGGTAAGTCATAATGACAGCAAGAAGGAAGGTGTCTTTCAGTCTGACAACAAACAGTCACAAAGGGGAATGGTCGATTCGCACCACGTTTGATTCGCACCAAACCTCAGAAAGTCTGTAAAGTCAGGTGCTATGTTGAATGGAACACAGTCTCCTGGCATTTATTTTTAGTAACATTTGTATTGTAAATGGCCGTCATTGGGAATTTGTGTACTGTTATTTGAAACCGTTACGAGTTTCCCAGTTAATTTAAATAAATGCATTTGAGATGCAGGATAATTGGATAACTAATAGTAACCGTTGCTTGATATAAAAGTAACAGTCATAGTTGAAAATAAATTGCATATAGGCAGGTATGTGAGGTCGAATTGGTTAATAAAAACACGCAAACATTCGTTTTGTATTTCATTTTCAGATTTAAAAAAAATATGATTTATGGATGAACTGCCCGTTCAAATGGGTTGTGATAATTTTGAATATAATGGGGAAAAATTGCGACTCACGATTTTATTAGGCAGGTTGTGAAAGGATTTTTTTTTTTTGTAAAATAAATCTCTGAAAGTGGGCACTTCGACATTTGATTTGTCCCAGAGACATTTCAACCCGAGACGTTTCAGCCACGAGGCGTTTCGTGACTTTCGTCTTGTGTTATAATTTTCACGTTTCACTGAAAAAACAAACATTCAAACCCCACTTCATTTACGACCCAACACCCCTGTGGTGAATAACCAATATATTTGCGAAATTCTGCGTGGTCCACCAGGCGTTTGGATGGGGGTCAAATTACCACAAACAACCTCTCGGGGAGAAAATAAAAATAAAAAAAAAAAAACCGCCCGCCCGCATGCTTTTTTGGAAAAAATGGCCTGAGAAACAGACAATCAACTTTGTATGGCCTTACCGGTAAGCATTATTCAAGGACTCTGACCATGATTTTCAAGGACTGATATAATTTTTTATATGAACTTACAATACCATGGCAACACAAAGAATTTTAGTCTCGAGGACCTGATCTCTGGAAAACCTAACTAGCTAGATATATATATCGTTCCTTGTATTCAACAAGGAACCATCTGCAATGCTAAACCTTTAGTCTCGAGGACCTGATCTCTGGAAAACCTAACTAGCTAGACATATATCGTTCCTCAAGTAACCATCTGCAATGTTGAACCATTGCAGATGATGCCTTGATGCACTCAAGGGACAATATAGAGACCAAATAAGCATGATTCCTCACTGATTTTGTGACATTGCATGTATGTGGGGAGGGTTATCCTAAGACTTATTTTCTCTGACGTAAAAAGGTAACGTGAATTTAAGTATTTTTCAAGGGGAGTGATGGGAAATCAAATACTTCTCAAGCCAAGAAACAATTTAAAGCACTTTTCAAGGAAGGGGCCAAAATTCAAGGCCTTTTCATTTGAGTGAGAACCCGTTATTCAATTAACAAGATTTTACTACCCACACCATTAGCAATTAACAGATGAAATTTGTACTGAAGAAATTTGTACTGAAGGAATGGTAGGTAAATGGTTTGGTGTTTGGAAGTTATATTCAATTAACAGGGTTATTCAATTAAGTGGGCTCCACTGTATTTAGACATCAGTGTGCAGAGAGTTAAAAGTAAAAATGAAAGTGTCAATGACACTGCAGCTCAACTTGTCAAGACATGTACATGTATAGTATGCGACACAGCAATAACAAACATCTAGGTAATGACCTGATAACAAATGTACATATAAAGTATTGTAACGGTCTGTACATAAATACTGGCCGTAGCCTGTAACAAATGTATAGGTAAAGTATTGAAAAGGTGGGTGACAGTCAGATGCTAAAGTAGAAAAGAAATCTCTGAGTCCCAGAGTGGGTCTGACTGAACCCCAAAATATTTGTTCTCATAGCACAGTGATAACAAAGGCACCCCAAAACACACTCATTCCTGTCCCAAGGTGAAAACAAAGGTACCTAAGAAGTTTCGTGAAGATCAATTCATAAATACGAGCTGTATAGAAGTTGTGACAAAAAACTGATTGGACCTAATTTCGGTTCAAAATGGCCACTGGCAGCCATCTTGAATTTTGGACCGCACTCAGAAACACTCTTTCTCATCCCAAGGTGATAACAGAGGTACCCAAGAAGTTTGGTGAAGATTGGTTGATAAATATAGCCTCTAGCCCGAGCCGTATTGACATGTGCACTTACTGTGTATAAGTAGCACTGAAAAAATCAAAGTTCATCTAATTTGCATAATTTCTGCACGAGAAGAAAAACCTGTATTATAGGTGATGTATCCCATGGTACTAAACATTCACACAAAAAATTATTCAAGTCAGCACTTTCATATGGAAGTTCTGTGCAAAAATCTGATTGCACCTAATTTTGTACAAAATGGCTGCCATCGGCCATCTTGAATTTCGAACCGCACCCAAAAACACTCGTTCTCGTCCCACGGTGATACCAAAGGTACCCATGAAGTTTTGTAAAGATCGGTTTTTAAATACGGCCTCTAGCCCGAGCCATATTGGCATTTGCACTTACAGTGCTGAAAGTAACACTAAATACATTAAAGTTAGTGTAATTTGCATAATTTACATATGAGAAAAAACCCCGTATTATATGTGATGTATCCCATGGTACTAAACATTCATACAAAAAATTATTCAAATCAGCGCTTTCATATGGAAGTTCTGTACAAAAAACAGATTTCTGCATCGTCGGTACAAAATGGCGGCCAACTTGAATTTCGGATCGGACCCCAAAAAACTCGTTCTCGTCTCACAGTCATAACAAAGGTACCCAAGAAGTTTCGAAAAGATCGGTTCATAAATACGGCCTCTAGCCCGAGCCGTATTGAATTGTTGACGGACAGACGGACAACTGGCCATGGCATAAGCTCAAATTTGGCTTCGCCAAAGATGAGCTAAAAAATGAAAATCTTAATCATGTGTTTTGTGCCGCATTGTGTAGCTTTCTCTAGTTCTTGTGGTAAAGGATTAACCCTTTATTTAACACATTAGGAAAATCAACCCAGTGATATGAACAAAATTGAATGTTACCATTCAATTATTTTTCTTCCTTTCATTTTTTTTCTTCCAAAACATAGCTTATTATCCTCCACTGGTGCAACTTCACTGAACTCACCCCATGAAGGGTCACAAGATATGTCATGAAACCAAAAAGTGAATTTTTTTTGTTATTTTGTAAAAAATATTGTCATCTGAAACTCATGTTAAGTAGCGGATTAATTCATTTATTTATATATTGGTGTTTAAGGTCACTTTTTTCTTCACAATGGCTAATCATATGAATGCAACATGGAGATAATGTGAAGTCCAGACAATCATTTGAACCCATGTTGCATATTATAGAGGACTTCCACCCCAACTGGGTCCTATTTTAGCAGTAAAACAGAGCTTGCTTACCACAGTAAACAAGCACTGCTTCATTTGCTGCAGTTCCCATGGCAGAGTGGGTTAATTAACTGGTTGAGTGCTAGAAGCCACTATCAGGGCTCTACTGAAAAGTGCTGGAAGCCGCTATAGTGGATTTATACTGTTTGCATTAATTGTTGTTGGCTCAGCAGTGAAATAAAAATATTAATATAGAAGTGTTTTGTTACAATTTATTGGAGAGTGCCAAATGGCACTCTCCAATAAATTGCAACTAAACAATTAATTATGAGCAACATCTTGATAAACTAAAGCTCCTTTTGCTAGTAGTGTGATATTTAAAAAAAAAAATACTCACATTTATTTATTTATTGGTGTTTAAGGTCACATACTTATGCACAAGGGCTAATCGTGACAATTTTACAGGTGGAGGAAGCCGGAATACCTGGAGAGATCAGCAACTGTCAGCTCCTCAGCATTCTAACCCTGTTCAAGCTCCACTCAAGCAGAGTTACAGCGGTTGAAGACATATGCACCGTTCGACGTGCAGTACGCTTCAGTACACTCTCGCATTGTGCCCCCATGTAGGCAACCAGGATAAAGTGTCTTGCCCAAGGCCAAAAAGTGGGTCGTCCCGAACGGGGATCGAACTCAGGACCTCTAGCATAGAAGTCCAACAGTCTACCACTAAGCCGCCGTACTCCTCAATACTTGCAATTAATGAATGTGTCAATGACACTGTAGCTTAATTTGTGTGTTGTGTTTGATGAAAAGGATAATTTTCAATGTTTATGAAAGGATTATGAAATAAGACAAGAATTGTGATAATTGGGAATATGTTCATTTCTGTTCCCTGTATGCTATGTTTTTGATAAAACAAGAGGCCCCACGGGGCCTGAAGCGCTCATCTTGTACAGAACACAATTTGAACAGAATCCAAGAATGAGTCTACATTAAGCAAGCCATCTCCATAGGCTACACTGTCAATCCTTGAGTCCCTCAGGAGTGACAAAAATAATCTGGGCATCATGCCTTTTCTTCAGTTGATCATAAGTAAAATGTACAGCTCCCCTATGAAGCCCCTTGATACAACCTATGTGGATTAATCTTAGTACCTCTGGAGGGTACTGAATACAAAATTTTTAATTCTTCAGCAAAATGGCCAATTCCGGCTCCCATAGAGAGCCCAAATATTAACCCAGACTCTTGATTTGAACACAGTTAAATCTGACTTCCCTAGAGATGTTGTGTACCGAATATGAAAGCATTCTGACTGTTGGATCTGAAGAAGAGAAATTGTAAAGAAATTTCTTCGAATTGCACTAAGTTCAAATTTGGGCTACCATAGCGAGCCCAAATATTGACCTATGGATCCGATTTGAACAAACTTGAATCTGACCCCCCTAGAGATGTTGTATACCAAATGTGAAAGCATTCTGACAAGTGAATCTGAAGAAGAAGATTTTTGAAGAAATTCCCTCATATTGTACTAAGTTAAATTTCATGTTCCCATATGGAGCCCAAATATTAACCTAGGCACTCGAATTGAACAACCTGGAATCTGACCCTCCTAGAGATGTTGTATACCAAATATAAAAGCATTCCGACTGGTGGATCTGAAGAAGAAGATTTTTAAAGAAATTTTCTCATATTGCACTAAGTAAAAATTTGGGCTACCATAGTGAGCCCAAATATATACCTAGGAATTTGATTTGAACAAACTTGAATCTGACCCCCATAGAGATGTTGCATACCAAATATCAAAGCATTCTGACTGATGGATCTGAAGAAGAAGATTTTTTTAAATTAACCTCCATATTGAACAAAGATAAAATTTGGGCTTCCGTAGGAAGCCCAAATATTAACTTAGGGACTTGGTTTGAACAATCTAGAATCTGACCCTCATAACAATGATGTATACCAAATATTAAAAGATTCTGACTGGTGGTTCTGAAGAAGATTTTTAAAGAATATTCCCCATATTACCCTATGTTAAAACTTCGGGCTCCTGTAGAGAGCCCAAATATGAACCAATGAGCTT
Organism: Pictodentalium vernedei; assembly: GCA_031216915.1. Taxonomy (NCBI): domain Eukaryota; kingdom Metazoa; phylum Mollusca; class Scaphopoda; order Dentaliida; family Dentaliidae; genus Pictodentalium; species Pictodentalium vernedei. The sequence continues at coordinate 312,269,798 of CM062291.1, forward strand.
TATTTCTACAAACTTTTATCTGACCCCCCTATGAATGCTGTATACCAAATATCAAAAGATTCTGATGATTGGTTCTGGAGAAAAGATTTTTTAAAATTTTTGCAAATATGCTGACTCAGCATTTTTTCAATGCCCATTACAGAACACCCTAACATAACCGATGGCAATTTTTTTTTACCATTCAATTCTACTGGTTGTAAGGATACTTCATACCAAATAAAAGCTCTCTGTTCCGTGGGGTTTGGGAAATATGGGCGTTTGAAAATATTTCTATTTTTAGCTCCCAGGGTTCCCATGGGGATGTGGAAATTTTTTTTTTTGCATGGGTCAAGTACTTATGACCCAATACTACCACAAACCAAATTTGGTTCATACCAGACCATCGGTTCAGAAAATAGAAATTTTGGGCGGGGCCAAAAATCTGACCCCTCCTATTACAAAGCCAAATATTACTTTACGAACTTCGTTTGAACAAACTTGATTCTACACCTCATATGGAAGCTCCATAGCAAATATCAAGTCATTGTACACACTGGTTCTTGAGAAGAAGATTTTAAAAATATTTTGGAGCATTTTCCCCCACTCCCTCCCTATGGGGCTGGGCATGCTGAGTTGAGCAAAAATGAAATGCCCCTTTGGGACCATCACTCACACAAACTTTCACTTGAATTGGCCCAGTGGCTTTGGAGGAGAAGACCAAAACATGGTGTTGACGGACAAACGGACGGGAAGCGATTAGATTAGCTCAGCTTGACTTTGTCAAGATGAGCTAATAATATGAGGTGTACACTGTACTAAAGAGCTGAAGGGTGGGTTAATATGACCTCACAGTTAATGTATGTGGCCCTCACAGTTAACGTATATCAACGAAAGTTACCAAGTTACAGTGAAATTATTCCAAAACGAGTCATCCTATCAAGTTACATTGAAAGCCCTTCATAAATATGACCTGTAGACTGTGCTAAAGGTTTTTGGGCTTTGGGCTCGGGCAGCCATCATTGTTGAATGATCACAACCAAAAGGGGACATTCTCATCTGGGCATCATCTGGAGTGATCCTACGAAGTTACAATGAAATCCCTTCATAAGTATGACCTGTAGACTGTGCTCAAGGTTTTCGGTCTCCGGAAGCCGTCACAGTTGACCAATGACGACCAAAAGGGGATGTCATCATCTAGGCATTATATGGAGTCAAACTTACAGGTTACAATGAAATCCTTCCATAAATATGACCTATAGCCTATGCTAAAGGTTTTGAGGTTTTGGGCTCGGGCAGCCATCAAGGCTGAATGATCGCGACCAAAAGGGGACGTTCTCATCTAGACAATATTTGGTGTAATCCTACCAAGGTACAATGAAATCCCTTCATAAATATCACCTGCAGACTGTGCTGAAGGTTTTCGGGCTTCAGGCCCCTGCAGCCGTCACAGTTGCCTAATGGTGTCCAAAAGGGGCTGTTCTCATCTGGACATTATAGGAAGTCAACCTACCAAGTTACAATGAAATCCCTTCATAAATATGACCTGAAGACTGTGCTAAAGGTTTTCGGGTTTTGGGCTCGGGCAGCCATCATGCTTGAATGATTGCAACCAAAAGAGGACATTCTCATCTGGAGTGATCCTACGAAGTTATAATGAAATCCCTTCATAAATATGACCTGTAGACAGTGCTCAAGATTTTCGGGCTTCAGGCACCTGTAGCCATCACAGTTGACCAACCATGACCAAAAGGGGATGTCATCATCTAGGCATTATATGGAGTCAACCTAACAAGTTACAATGAAATCCTTCCATAAATACGACCTATAGACTATGCTAAAGGTTTTTGGGCTGAATGATCACAACCAAAAGGGGATGTTCTCATCTAGACATTATTTGGAGTCATCCTACCAAGTTACAATGAAATCCCTTCATAAATGTGACCTGTAGACTGTGCTATAAGTTTTCGGGCTTCGGGCCCCTGTAGCTGTCACAGTTGCCCAATCACGTCCAAAAGGGGACTTTCTCATCTAGACATTATATGAAGTCAACCCACCAAGTTACAATGAAATTCCTCAATAAATATGACCTGCAGACTGTGCTAAAGGTTTTCAGGTTTTGGGCTCAGGCAGTCGTCACGGTTGGCAGATCACGCCCAAATGGGGAAATTCTCATCTAGACATCATAAGGAGTCATCCTACCAAGTTACAATGAAATCCCTCCATATTAAACATGACCTGCAGACTGTGCTAAAAGTTTTTGGGTTTCGGGCTTGGGCAGCCATTACAGTTGACAGATCATGCCCAAAAGGAGACGTTCTCATCTAGGCATTATACAGAGGCATCCTACCAAGTTACAATGAAATCCCTTCATAAATACGACCTGCAAACTGTGCTAATGGTTTTCGGGTTTTGGGCTCATACCGGTTGACTGATCGCGACCAAAAGGGGACGTTCTCATCTAGACATGACCCCAAACCTGCATATGAAATTTCATGATGATCAGACAAGAACTGCGGGGTGTAGCCCTTGCTAAAGGAAAATGTGAACAGACTCACAGACTTCCGCATGCGTGATGGCAATAGCTAATCTTGACTTTGTCAAGTTAAGCTAAAAATGACCATTGAAAAGTAATTTAGCACCCTACCACTTAAAATGAAAGTGTCAATGACACTGTAGCTCAACTTGTCAAGACAAAGACATGTACATGTATAGTATGTGACACAGCAATGACAAACATCTAGGTAATGACCTGATAACAAAGGTACATATAAAGTATTGTAACGGTCTGAACATAAATACTGACCGTTGACTGTAACAAATGTATAGGTAAAGTATTGTAAAGGTGGGTGACAGTCAGATGCTAAACTAGAAAAGAAATCTTTGAGTCCCAGAGTGGGTCTGACTGAACCCCAAAATATTTGTTCTCATAGCACAGTGATAACAAAGGCACCCCAAAACACACTCATTCCTGTCCCAAGGTGAAAACAAAGGTACCCAAGAAGTTTCGTGAAGATCAGTTCACAAATATGAGCTGTGTAGAAGTTGTGACAAAAAACTGATTGGACCTAATTTCGGTACAAAATGGCCACTGGCAGCCATCTTGAATTTTGGACCGCACTCAGAAACCCTCGTTCTCGTCCCAAGGTGATAACAAAGATACCCAAGAAGTTTTGTGAAGATCGGTTCATAAATACAGCCTCTAGCCCAAGCCGTATTGACATGTGCACTTACAGTGTATAAGTAGCACTGAATAAATCAAAGTTCATCTAATTTGCATAATTTCTGCACGAGAAAAAACCCCCGTACTATATGTGATGTATTCCATGTTACTAAACATTCATACAAAAATTTATTCAAATCAGAACTTTCATACAGAAGTTCTGTACAAAAGACTGATTACACTAATTTTGCTACAAAATGGCTGCTGGTGGCCATCTTGAATTTTGGACCACACCCAAAAACACTTGTTCTCATCCCACGGAGATAACAAAGGTACCCAAGAAGTTTCGTAAAGATCGGTTCATAAATACGGCCTCTAGCCTGAGCCGTATAGAAGTTGTGTACAAAAAACTGATTAGACCTAATTTCGGTACAAAATGGCCACTGGCAGCCATCTTGAATTTTGGACCGCACCCAGAAACACTTGTTCTCATCCCAAGGTGATAACAAAGATATCCAAGACGTTTCGTGAAGATCGGTTCATAAATACAGACTCCAGCCCGAGCCGTATTGACATGTGTACTTACTGTGTGTTAGTAGCACTGAAAAAATCAAAGTTCATCTAATTTGCATAATTTCTGCACGAGAAAAAAAACCCGTATTATATGTGATGTATCCCATGGTACTAAACAGTCACACAAAAAATTATTCAAATCAGCTCTTTCATATGGAAGTTCTGTGCAAAAATCTGATTGCACCAAATTTTGTACAAAATGGCTGCCATTGGCCATCTTGAATTTCGGACCGGGCCCCAAAACACTCGTTCTCGTCCCACGGTGATAACAAAGGTACCCAAGGAGTTTCGTAAAGATCGGATCATAAATACGGCCTCTAGCCCGATCCGTATTGGCATTTGCACTTACAGTGCTGAAAGTAACACCAAAACACATCAAAGTTAGTCTAATTTGCATAATTTCTGCACGAGAAAAAAACCTGTACTATATGTGATGTATTCCATGTTACTCATACAAAAATTTATTCAAATCAGAACTTTCATACAGAAGTTCTGTAGAAAAGACTGATTGCACTAATTTTGGTACAAAATGGCTGCTGGTGGCCATCTTGAATTTTGGACCACACCCAAAAACACTTGTTCTCATCCCACGGTGATAACAAAGGTACCCAAGAAGTTTCATAAAGATCGGTTCATAAATACGGCCTCTAGCCTGAGCTGTATAGAAGTTGTGTACAAAAACTGATTAGACCTAATTTTGGTACAAAATGGCCACTGGCAGCCATCTTGAATTTTGGACCGCACCCAGAAACATTCCTTCTCGTCCCAAGGTGATAACAAAGGTACCCAAGACGTTTCGTGAAGATCGGTTCATAAATACACACTCTAGCCCGAGCCGTATTGACATGTGTACTTACTGTGTGTAAGTAGCACTGAAAAAATCAAAGTTCATCTAATTTGCATAATTTCTGCACGAGAAAAAAACCTGTATTATATGTGATGTATCCCATGGCACTAAACATTCACACAAAAAATTATTCAAATCAGCGCTTTCATATGGAAGTTCTGTGCAAAAATCTGATTGCACCAAATTTTGTACAAAATGGCTGCCATTGGCCATCTTGAATTTCGGACCGGGCCCCAAAACACTCGTTCTCGTCCCACGGTGATAACAAAGGTACCCAAGGAGTTTCGTAAAGATCGGATCATAAATACGGCCTCTAGCCCGATCCGTATTGGCATTTGCACTTACAGTGCTGAAAGTAACACCAAAACACATCAAAGTTAGTCTAATTTGCATAATTTACGCACGAGAAAAAAACCTGTATTATATGTGATGTATCCCATGGTACTAAACATTCATACAAAAAATTATTCAAATCAGAGCTTTCATATGGAAGTTCTGTACAAAAAACAGATTTCTGCATCGTCGGTACAAAATGGCGGCTGGCAGCCATCTTAAATTTCGGACCGCACCCAAAAACACTCGTTCTCGTCCCACAGTCATAACAAAGGTACCCAAGAAGTTTCTTAAAGATCGGTTCATAAATACGGCCTCTAGCCCGAGCCGTATCCAATTGTTGATGGACAGACGGACAGACAGCCTGACGGACAACGGGCCATGGCATAAGCTCAAATTTGGCTTTGCCAAAGTTGAGCTAAAAAGGAAGTCATCTAGTGGGCATATGTGAGAATGAATATTTATTTCATTTTCCACGCTTCACTTTACTTTTTGTTCAAGAATCAAATTTCTTATATCTAGTTTGTTTGACAGGTCAACATGATAGGATCAATTCACCCTCTGTACACTGCTCAATGTACTCTGTCAAACAAGATTGAATTGTATAAATTCCGAGTCGCCTATTGAAAGTTTTATATTTTGACGTCGGTGTGAAGAAGGGTAGATTGTTTGATAGCAGAACATAGACAAGTGACAAAATTTGGGGTACCAGAATATTCATGTTCTTTTAACATTTTCAACTCACAAAATGGGTCTTCAATGAATAAGTTGGTAATGCCATCGACAGATTTCATATTGACTTGGATTGTCACTTTCAGCTACTTTGGCTATCTCACATTGGCAACCCAACTATTAACTAATTAACTTATAAAACGTGCAGCTACCATTTGTACACAGATTGTTTTATCTCTTTTTTTCAAACATCTTATGACTCATCTTCTAACAGCCATGATAAGCTTTTTCTAATAAGAAGCCTTACACAATGCACTGAAATTTGGAAACAAGAAAATATTACCAGAGCTGATGGATGCTCCCCGAATATGAATGCAAAAGTGATCATTCCACTGAATAATTTTTGGTCAGGGCAAAGTTAGAATGAATAAACAAAACACACACAGTCTGTGACCTTTACCTTGGAACTATCGCTGGGTCAAGGTCATGACACCCCCTTGAGTCATAACCAATCACTGTGTGAAGTATGTAAAGAGCGATTCATTGAATAATTTCTTTATGGACGGGACAAAGTTAGAATGGACCAACAAGCAAATGCATGCCCAATTGCCTTGACCTTGGAGCTGTGAGCTTGGGTCAAGGTCAGAACACATCCCTGTGCCATAAGCAACCATTGTGTGAAATATGAACAAAATCGGTCCCTTGAATAATTTTGCATGGACCTGACGAAATGGGAATGGTTGAACAAATGAACAGCTTGTGACCTGAACCTTAGAGCTATCACCTTGGGTTGAGTCATGACACACCCTCCAGTCAGCAATCATTGTGTAAAGTATGAGCAAGATTGGTAAACTGAATATTTGCTTTCACGTCAATAAATGTCATGGATTTAGAGGAGTTATTACGCTGATTTGATGCCATCAAAGGGGTGGAGTGTTGACCTTTTTCGCTGATGTTCCAGCATTCCAGTTGTATAGAGATCAGAAGTACAAGTGCACACATATATGAGGGAGTATTCAGTTGTTGTTCATTTGTAAATATGATATACATTATCCATAATGCAAGTTCCTGAATTGATATTAGTTTGAAATTGACCAGTGGCACACATTTTGAAACAAGAGCACCGCCTAGCATTACATAATATGCCTGGTAGGCTTTTTCAAATTGTACATGACTATTGTTTTGATCCATGGACCAACCATGTTTGGTGCTGATCGACAAATCCAAACTCAAGTTATCATCCAAAAAACCAAAATGTTGACAAAAATGTGAAATTTCTTAAGTTGAAAAGGGGCATATTATTATTTTATTAGTGTTTAAGGTCACATATTTTTGCACAATGGCTAATCATGACCACAACATAAGTATCAAGATCAAGGGTGAGGGTTAATAGGTCATGTTGCCCATTTTAGAGAGGGTTTGCACCTCCCAAGCATTGGTGACTGAGTCCTCTTTTACTAGTAAAACAGAGCCAGTTTACCACAGTGAAGAAAAGGGGCATAACTCTGGAAAGAACAGTCCAACCAAAATTATAATCACAGATGCACAGGTTCCCATAGTGGTGAATATGCATACCCCATTTCAAAAGAATCGGTTCAAAAACCTCTGGACAAAATTCAGATATATGCAGCAGATTATTTCCTATTCCAAGTCAAAAAGGGGCATAACTCTAGAAAATAGTCCGACTAGAACTATAATTGCAGATGCAAGGGTTTCCATGGCGGTTATTTGAAGTTGAAAAGGGAAATAACAAAAACAGAACCAGAACTATAATAACAGGTGCACAGGTTCACATGGTGGTGAACATGCATACCTAGTTTTGAAAGAACTGGACCATAAACCTCCAAGAAAATCTCCGGACAAAATTCAGAACGATGAGGCAAATTATTCTAAGTTGTAAAGGGGTATAACTCTGGCAAAAACAGTCTCAACGAAACTATAATCACACATGCACAGGTTCTCATGGTGCATACCAAGTTTCAAAGGGAAAGGGGCTCAAATAGCCAAGAAAATCTCTAGACAAAAAAGGGATGGATTGATGGCAGACAGACAATCCATTTACAATACATGATACAACCGTTTTTGTTTTTCAAACGGCGTATAAAAAGGCACACCAAATCCCATACTTCGAGCCACTGGATCCCAAATGTCTTCAAAATTTCCACATGATCAAGTGAGATGAGATTTTCTCCAGTGTTGAGACTCTTATTGATATTAATCACATGTTTATTTGGCTACTTTGGAGACATTTTGGAGTGGGGGAAGGTCTGTTGAAAAATAGATAAACTAGATGTGTCAGTTCGACATGTATGGCATCCACGACGTAGCAGGATTACGCATTGGCTTTACAGGCTTGTAGGTACACATGAAAAAGCCACATACCAGAAATCAGCCAATTATCTGAACGTGTAGTGAACAAAAAATCCAGAAAGCTGATTCTCTTGAGTTTTCACATCATAAACTAAGTTCAAGGTCAATAACTCAACGAAATATCATTTGAGTGGGACCAAACTCAAACTCAATTTGTTGGAACCCATGACAAAGCCACTTAACAGAAATCAGCCAATTATCTCAATGTATGGTGAAAAAAGTTTGGAATGACAAAATAAGGGAAAGACAGAATGACGTACCTACAAGAGCAACACTATATGCCTCTTGCTATTTCATGGCGAAGACATAAAAACATAAATATTACAAGTTTCAGCAGTGCAGAAAATCTTGTATTCATATTACATAACTTTATAATTATTTCGAGACACAAGCCAGGTTCTGATAAACAAAGAAATAGAACTGATACTGAGTGAATCAACAAGCCTGCAAATAATATATTTGTTGGTACCTGTCATTATGATTGGTCAAACACGATATTTCAACATACTAACTGTGGTGATGTACTGGTGGTGCCCTGTAATATGATAACAATGAGAATTATTAAATAAAAGGGATAATCAAATAACCAGAGTTTGGTCATTTTTCTAAATTCTGAAGATGGAACATTTATTCTATTATATCCTGTTTGACAGAGTTCAAGGAGCTCTGTCAAACAAGGTATAATAGATTAAATGTTTATACATAACTATAAGAATTGACACCAAAGAGGTCTGTGTGGGTAGGGAATTCAGTGGTGATTGGTCATATTTCGATGAATCAAAATATTGTTCCTATAATTAACTGAGATTTATTCTATAACCTGGATGCAGTAAGCAGGTCATTTTTGTCCTAAAGGTATGGTAAACAGCTTTGTGCTTGATATATGCAATTAACAAGGATATTCTTTTAAAAAGTATACAGTTCAGCAGAATCTCTTACAAAGAACCTTCCAATAAATGATAATAAGTCAAGAAATTAGAATTGGAAAAAAATATACTAAAACTGGACATGTTTTTAAATTTATTTATTTATTGGAGTGGTGGCTCAATGGTTATGGTATTGGACTTCCAACCAAAAGGTCCACAATTCGATCCCTGCCAGGGGATAACTGCATTGTATTCTTGGGCAAGGATCTTAATCCTGATTGCCTATGTGGGGGCAGGGGGGGCGCTGTGTACTAAGGCGTACTAAAGTCGATGGTGCACTTTTCTTCAACCAATGCTAACCCTGGGTGACTGGAGTTAGTACATTTGGGGGGGGGGTAGGGGGGGGGGGTGTCTTGACAGTTTCTCACTGCTGCTCAGTGGTTTTCCCTGGGTACTCAGGCTTCTCCCCCCCCCCCTATAAAATCGCCCGACATGAGGTGACCCTGCCTGTCAAAAGTGTCATTAAACCTAAATAAATAAATAAGTGACCAAATCCCTGTTCCTGTCAAAAGTGTCATTAAACCAAAATAAAATAAGTGACCAAATCCCTGTCAACCCTTTACCTAACATGAAAAGCAGACGACATTAGCAAAAAAAATTCTTGAATAACTAATTTTTTTCATTTTTGGTCTCAAAAACAAAGGTTATGACCCCTCATTGGAACGAGCTCGACCCAATGAGGGGTCATAACCTATGTTTTTGAGACAAAAAATGAAAAAATAATGAAACTTAACTGGCGATTTTTGAGAATAGCACTGGCCCGTTACGTCGGGTAAAGGGTTAATTGAATTTATTTATTGGGATTTAATGACACTTACCACACAAGCAGGGTTAGCACAGCACAACTGTGCCAACCCACACGAGAAATTGGGATTAAGTGCCTTGCCCATGGGCACAATGGAGTTACCCTGGCGAGGATCGAACCGTGGACCTTCATGTTAACTGAATTATTTTCACTGGCAAAGTGGCCATTCAGTTAACAGGGTTAAACTGTACTGGTCATAATTATTCACTTTCATCAAATTGTGAATTATGTTATGTTGGGTAAAGGTTTAAACTTGGACAACCATCCATATTTATTTGATTATGATGGATTCTTGTTATAGAAATTTGTGGGAATCCAAAAACAGGTTCACCAAAATTTGATAAAAATGAGGTCTGTTTTGTTCTGGATAGTTAGGTAAAGGCTTAGGTTCATTTATAAAAATGTTGCCCACTTTAGAAAGACAGTTATCTTTGACAAAAAACACATTATAAATTTGTACAAAAATTTATTAGGTATATCAACAGTTTTGTATAATACTTCAAAAAATCTCTTTCAACAAGGAAATCTGATATAAATAATGTTGGATATGACTCCAATGCACTGATTCTGTGAATTATATACCCACCCCCCTCCCTCCAAAAAAAAGGGAATATTGTTTTTCCACAAAACATGCTGGTTGTAATGTAGCACAGTGAATTAAAAATAGATTTTGCTGCATGTTATAATAAGCAGATGTTTATAATCAGCTCCGCAAAGTGGAAGGATTTGATCAATATCTTTGTGAGGATTAAATCTCATTCTCATATATTATTTTTTTCTACATTCTAGGAAGGGGTGGGTATACAGGGCACAGAAGTCCTGAAATACAAGTTATACACCAAGAAAAGGTTGCAGATGACAAATCTGCCTCAAACATGAACTTGAGAAAACTCTCTTATCAAATAGTGCACTCTACACACTGTTTGATTCAGCTCTCTACATTTAACACCATGCTGCTGGCTGATATTCCTACCCAGCACGGGAATTCTCTTGCCTCTGAAATAAGTATAATTTTGGTACATTTAGCTTTTGATGGAAAATATCTTGAAAATACTCAACAGGTTATGGTTTAAACTTTTATCTGATTTACTGACAACACTTGTAAACTTCTTTCTTGAGTAATTAAAAATTTATAGTTTTTGCCTCAAGAAAGAACACAGGTTATGACCACTCAATCTCTTTCCAGTGGGTGGGTGGGGGGGGGGGGGGGGGGGGGGGGGTCTGTGGTTAATCCCTTGCCATCTAAATCCAAAAAGGGCAACCCAGTCCAAATGGCAATAACTTGCAAAGAAATACTTACACACAGCTGGTTCCCAATCCACTTCATGATATTATCATGAAAAAGCTATATATAAAATTAGGGGAAAAAAAAAACGTGCACAGTCCAACAAGGGCAATAACTCTTGAAGAAATACTTGAACAGGGCTGGTATGCAATCCCATTCATGAAATTATCACCAAAAAGCTATTATATATTAAATTTGTGAAAAAATCTTCAACGTTTTTCTTTGAAATTTGATGACACGAAATGGTAATTAGATGACAAGAAAGTCAAAGTCCAACAAGGTCAATATTTCTTGAAGAAATACTTGAACAGAGCTGGTTCACAATCCCATTCATGATATTACCACCAAAAAGCTGTGTATTAATGTTAGGGAGAAAATTTTGAACAATTTTCTTTTAAATGTAATGACAAGAAAAGAGGAAGGGCAGAAGGAACCCATTTCTATTACACTCTCCCACTGTGTGATGGAATAAAAAAAAAAAAAAAAAAAAAAAAACGATTAAAATCTGAATAGCGATTTTTGTGAATAGTGCAGTGTGGGTATGGACATTAGATATGCAGCCCTTAAATATGACCTCAGGGACATGTTTTAGAGAAACTTGAAAATCACAATGTCAAACATTAGAACATTTAACCCTTTACCTAACGAATCAGCCACGACCACCAGCATAATTTGAAAAATGAAGCAGTTGAAAAAAATATATTTTTCAAAAAATGTCAACAAAACCATATCATGTGACCCCTCATTGGAACGAGCTCGTTCCAATGAGGGGTCACATGATATGGTTTTGTTGAATATTTTGAAAAAACAAAAATTAAAATCATAAATTTTCATATCGTCTGCATTGTGTAAATGGTTAACAATGAGTTCTAAGAATTTTGAAATGAGGATCCTGCAGTGTTAAAATGTGCTGCCCCATGACAACCCAAAAATGATTCCAGGACATAATCTGAACAATTTTATTTATTTAATTATTGGTGTTTAAGGTCACATATTTCTGCACAATGGCTAATTGTGACAGTAACATGGAGTTTCGTCAATCGTTCATAACCATGTCACCCATTTTAGAGGACTTCCACTTCAAGCATTCGTGGCTGGGTCCTATTTTAAAAATAAAACAGAACTTGTTTACCACGGTAAAGAAGCACTGCTTCACTTCCCGGGGTTCCCATTGGCGGTGAACAACTTTAAAAGTACTCATACCCATGTCACCCATTTTAGAGGACTTCCACTTCAAGCATTGGTGGCTGGGTCCTATTTTAAAAATAAAACAGAACTTGTTTACCACGGTAAAGAAGCACTGCTTCACTTCCCGGGGTTCCCATTGGCGGTGAACAACTTTAAAAGTACTCACAACTAAAATGTTACAAATGAAATACGAGAGCACATGAACCAGGATTTGTAGGAACAAGTTTTGTTGTAAATTAAATTAGCCGAAGTATTGTGTGCAGCCCAAGTAACATCCCTAAATAACTTGTGAATCTAATACGAACTGTAGGTCAAACATGAAAGTATTTTTCCAGTGATTTGATAAAATACTTTTCATGTATTACACCTGTTACCTAGTCTCAAACTAGGACTCCTGTGAATCCTGAAATACAGATTATTTTTGGAGTTTCTTCTATCGAGCTGATGAAATGCGACTATATGACATACTGATAGCATGGCTCTGAAAGTTCATTTCAACAGTGTGTTGAGTTACAGCATTCTATTAGTAGAGGACAAATACCAAGCCTCTATAATATTTACGATAAAAATGTGCACTGGAACTTGCATACCAGGCAAAAGAGAAAAAAATGGTTTGGTTCAGGATACATGTATTAGAAAAATAGGGTCATTCGTCCATTATTTTTACTTCAATATTTTATTTTCTCAAAGTCGCTTAACCCTTTACCCAACATAACAAACACATCTGATCAGTGTTATTTACAAAAATCACAATTCAAATTTTATTTTTTTTATTAAAAAAACATAGCTTATAACCCCTCATTGAAACAAGCTCATTGAGCTTGTTCCAATAAAAGGTCATCATAAGCTATGTTTCTAAGGCAAAAATTAATTTTTTTTTAGTCATTCAAGTGTTATTCGGGTAAGACAAGGTTTTACTGGTAGAGTGATAAATTTTTTTATGCATTAATTTGTAACATTAGAAGTTTTTTCAAAGATACTATGCTAGCGAGCAACAGGAGCCTTAGTTTCATAGGATTTTCTATAAACAATTGTTTTGTTACAATTTATTGAAGAGTGCCTGTTGGCACTTTCCAATAACCTGTAACAAAAAATAATTTTATATAAACATTTTTTGCTACTGGTGAGCAAACAAAAAGCTGCTGTGTATAGTGTACAGCCACAAAAGTGGCTTTCAGCACTTTTCAATAAAGCCCTGATAGTGCACTCAACCAATTAACACGTACAGACTATATTCACAGTGTACATGTATTTTGTAGCCAGGCCAACACATAAATATCTTCAGGTATCATTTTAAATGGATATAACTTTTTTTGTCAAGAGCTCATAAAAAGATTATGGTGGCATGAAAATTATGATCGGTTGGGAAATCTGAACCATTTAATAGTTTTTTCATCAGTCCTGCGTAGCAGTAAGACAGGTGGATTCATGATCTATGGTAAATTACAGTGAAATACAAAAATACAGTAATTTTAAATACACTTCATTAACAAAACCTGAAAAATTGCTTGCTCTATATTTATTTTCCAATGTACAACATTAATCAAATTTAAATTTCTCTGGCAGTGTAAATAGTTTTCTAAATATAAAATAATAAAAAAAATATACATTGATATGTTTAATGTTAATTTTTTCACTCTATATGGTAGGTTATAAGTCACAGAGATCAGATCTTTGAGGGTTCTCTTTATTGGTGTTTAACCCTCTGCACTCTGATGTCAAAATGTAAAGTTTTCAGCAGCAAATATTTCTCATAATGCAGTTTAATATTTAACCAAATATACCTTGTTTGACAGTGCTCAGCTGTGTCAAACAAGATAAAATTGTTTAAATTCATAGTTACACAAGATAAAAACTGAGTAATTGGAGAAAATTCTATTATATTACCAGAGTGATAGAGTTAAGGTCACATATTTCTGCACAATGGGTAATCATGACCACAACATGAAAATAAAGCAAAGTCCAGCCAATCATCTATACCCCATGTCGCCAATTTTAGAGGACTTTGCCACAGACATTGATTACAGGGTCCTATTTTACCAATAAAACAGAGCTTGTTTATCGCAGTAAAAAATCACTGCTTCACTTCCTAGGGTTTCCTCTGGGAACAAGGGTTCTATAGAGGGTGTAATATTGCATGAGTATGAGTGTAGGTGTTGTTGTTATTAACAAATGTTAAATGCTCAATCAATTCTACAGTGGCTCCTACTCAAGCCTTTAGGTTAAAACAGGCCAGCGCTAAAAAATCACCATTAATGTTTAATATTTTTTAAATTTTCCTAAAAAACGTAGCTTATGACTCATCTGGAATGAGATCATTTAAGTTATGTTTTAGAGGCAAAAATGAAAATATTTCAGTTATTCAGGTCTAATGGCCATGTTTTTACCAACTAAAAACTATGCTTACCTTTTGACAAACAATGCCAACTAATATGTTGCTTGGTGATCTATTACCTGAATCTAGTTCTTTTTGTCCCCTTTTATTGGGGTTTAACAGCACTTTTGACAGCTGGGGGTCATCTTGTGTCAGACAGTTTTACGGATGGAGAAAGCCGAAGTACGGAGTACATAGACAGAACCACCAAGCATTGGCAAGCAACTATCAGACCCCCCCCCCAACATACTAACTACACACCAGCAGGGTTAGCATTGGTTCAGGGCAAGTGCACCATTGAGGTGCAGTACGCTTCAGTTCATTGCATCACCATGCCCCATGTGGGAAATCTGTATTAAGTGTCTTGCCCATGGACATAATGCAGTTACCCCTGATGTGAATCCAGTTGACAATGTTTAGTATTTTCTTGAAGGAACAATTCCATTATAGATTTGATACTCTGTACAGTTGAATCAAGTATTTGCTTGTAAAATATAGCTTTTAACTCCTTGCATGTTGCTGGCAGATTTTTGGGCCTAGGTCAGAATTTCTCTTGCCACTGAAATATGTATAATTTGGGCATTCATTTAGTAAAATTTTCCTCCTGTAAATTGAATGGTTTTGCACGAATGTTTTCTTGAATTAAATACATAAGAATTTTTCATCAAATCTATAGTCAAGGCTGCTTCACAGCAGCCATGACCAGATCTTCTGAAAAATATCTTGAAAATCCTCAGTGGGTTAAGAGTGAATACCACAACTGCTGTGTGTATTTTACTTTACCCAATGCAATACAGACATTGAGAAATATGCTAGATATCCCATGCATGGAATCTGAGCTATGTATAAGAAGGTCAAGTTAGAATGCATCTGATTGGCTGTCATGCTTCAGTGATATTGTGATATGAATTAAATGCTTTGATGCAAAACACAATGTCAAGCAAGAATGTAAACAGACCACCAAAGGTGATATTTTTTCTTTTAAAAATATGAACTTCATCCTCTTAATTCAAGTTTAATCCTTTAACACAGTATTTTTAAAAAATGAATTAAAATCACACTTTTCGAAAACAAGTTTCACAATTTTTCAATAAAACCATACAAATATGGATGTCATTAGAACCAGCTTGACAAGCTGATTCTAATGATATCCATATTTGTATGGTTTTATTGAGAATCTTCAAAGATATTTTAGGCTGTGGTAGGCTTATACTGGTTAATTTTCTGGCTGCTTTTTTGGCTGCTATGTAGGTAAAGGGTAATGGTGATAGAAAAACAGATCACAACTCAGGTAGAGTACAGGGGACAGGAATCAACAACCCTTGTTGGAGTTTTCCCTCTTTTTCGCACACACCTTCGATGCACATGAAATACAGGAAAAACTTCAACTCGGATTGTTGATTCCAGTCCTTTGTACTCCACCCTCATTGTGTTCTGTCTTAAAATTTGATACTTTGTCTCAATGAATCCAATATTTGCTTCAAAAACATAGTTTACGTGCACTTATTGGACACATTTAATCAAATTTCTCCCCTGTAAATTGCAAGGATTTTTTCAGCAATGATCTCTGGAGCTAAATTTAGATGATTTTTTCATCAAATCTAGTCATAGCTGCTACACAGCAGCCATGACTAAATTTTATGAAAAATATCTTGAAAATGTTTAGCAAGTAAAGCATTAGTTACTGAAGAAATATGAAGAATTGTGGGGAGCCTACACCATTATATATGACTTCAGCACTCTCCTGCTGAAGCTTGAAAATTACAGCAAGCACTGAGAGTGAAACGAAGCACAGATGTGACAAAGTCTGTACGAGAAAACATTCTCTGATGTATTCCCAAAATAAGTTTCAACAAGGTGCAACGCCACTGGTACTCCCTGCCAACTAAGACAGTCATGGGTATTTTCCATCATTTTCATTGTAAACCAGTCAAAAAAGGCCCATAGCCCTAGGAAAAATGATTGAACAAAACCTGTTGGTTGTGAATATCCTTCACCCCCTGGTGGTCTATCAGCATATCAAAGGTCATTCAAATTCAACATACATTACTAAAGTTATCATCCAGAAACAATAAAAATTGAAATTTTCTAAGTCAAAAAAGGTCATCAACTTAAGAAAAAATGATTGGACAAAACCCGTTACTTGTGAATATTCTTTCCCTAGTATACCAAAGATTTTAGAAATCTGACATGCACTGACCGGTAAACAGAGGTTTAAAGTTATTACGGACGGATGAATGGGTGATCCCCACTGCTAGATACCCCACAAACTTCGTTTTGGCAGAGGATCAAAATCTATCCCTTTATGATACCTCAACTGCTCAACAGAAGGTAATAATCATAAGGGACGAGTAAACAACCATGAGATTTTTCCTTAAACATAAAATTTTGTAGAACAGAATCTGTGTTTGTTGAGGAAATTTTGCATGATAAATGTATTCCAAATGCAATTGTCTGAAAACTGTTATGTAAAGATTTGATTATCTGTCAGATACTGACCAACATCAGAAATAGTAAGAAAATAGCTCATCTGATGAAACAAGCTGCATATGACAGAACCAGACATTTTTTAAAAATAATACAAAGCTTTCATTTCTTCTTTCTAGCCTTAACCTTTCTTTTTTTTAAAAGGCATGAGCTTGAAAAGCCTGTTCCAAAGAAGGAGCAGAGGCTATTTTTTTTAAGCAAAAAAATGGAAACTCGGTGTGTCAGTACGACATGTATGCCCCCACAAGCAAATAAAGTCTGGAAAACAGATTCTATGAGTTTTCACAACATAAAATATGTATTTATTATTGGTTTAAGGTCATATATTTCTACACAATGGCTAATCATAACTGCAACAAGACAAGTTTAGTTTAAACCCATGCTGTCCATTTTAGAGAACTTCCATCCCAGGCATTAGTGACTTGGTGCTATTTTACAAGTAAAACAGCTTGTTTACAGTGAACAAGGACTGCTTCACTTCCCAGGGTTTTCACGGAGACACCATAAACTAAGTTCAAGGTCAATAATCATCCCACCAGGAAATATTTTAATTCTCAGGCAATCCTTCACTGAAAAAGAACCCCTCCATTAGACATTTTATTGCCTGGTAGTGGCTTTGAATATTACTACAAAATCGGCTGACTTGAAACTTTTTACATTTTTTAATTGATGTATGTAATTGAAATCTGAAGAGCATAACTAAAGAAGACCACATCCTGTAGCTTTGTAGTTGCTTCTAGGCAAGTCTTTGCTGCATATATAGACTTACCCAGAAATGATTGCCAAAACTCTTAGAATGCAACTTGCAAGTTTCCCCAGAGACAGCATGTTGGGGCACCTGTTCTGTTGCTGTAAAAAGTGATCAAAGTCAGAATTAGACCACTGAGGGGTAAAATTTAATGAGTTAATTTGTATAATCATGCAAAAAAATGAATGGTAGATTCTGTGCATGGTGCTTGGCAAATTTATCTATGTTTCTACACAAAGGATTAACTCTTAACCTGCTGAGGATTTTAAAAATATTTTTCAACAAAGTTAGTCATGGCTGCTTTCTTGATTTGATGAAAAATTTATAATAATTTGACTCAACAAATCACTGGTCAAAAAGTCGTAACAATTAACATGGGGGAAATTTGATTAAATGAGCTCAAATTTTACTTATTTAGTGGCAAAAGATTTCCTGTCTTCACAGGAATACAGCCAACAGCATTAAGGAGTTAACCTTCTGCATACTGATATCGTAATGTCAAAATTTCTACACCAAAATCTTTGCCATTATGCAAGTAGAAATTTAAACAGTTCAGTTTTGTTTGATAGTGCACACTAAGCTCTGTCAACGAAGAATGAATTGGTTAAATTCCAAAATGCATTATGGGAAAAGTTTGCTGCTGAAAGTATCAGCATTTTAACACTGGTGCAAAAAGTTAATCGAACACACATGATACAGTTCACCCTTTACCCAATGAATTGGCCAAATCCGCATGTGTAATTTCCAAAGTGTGCAGTTGCAAAAATATTTTGAAAAAAATGTTAACAAAACCATATCATGTGACCCCTCATTAGAACAAGCTCAATGAGCTTGTTTTAATGAGGTGTAACAGGACATGTTTTTATTGAAATTTTTTTCAACATTTGGAAAAATAATATTTAAAATAATAAATTTTAATATTGCAGATGTTGGGTAAAGGGTTAAATTCAATAGCTGTCTATTATTTTTTTTTTCCTTATACACCACAGGCCAAGATAAAATTGAATAGCTCAAGAGAGATTTACAACTGATGTCATATAGAAAGAAAAGTTAAAACTAAGAAGGAAACAGGAAAAGTTTGGTATTAATTTATGAAAAATTCTAGATGAACATTGAATGAACTCTGCCCAACAAAACGACTAAATCTGCACAATGTTAAACAAACATTACTTAATGAATCTCTTTGGAATGAGCTCAACAATAAAATGATAACATGGAATTATTGTGATGAAAGTCTTGGCAGCAAATTATGTTTTTTCTTTTGGTAAAGAGCAAATGATGGATTTCAAGTCTCAAATTCATACTTTGCTTTTTCTATGGTAAGTGAGAACAGCGGTCCTCTGAGTGAAATAATGAACATCAACTCAAAATTCTTTCAATAAGGAGAGACACTTTAGAACAGTTCTTCAATATGGATACTGCTTGTATATGTTCTATGTCCTCGAAATCTATGCCATTAACCTACAAAAGA